>CAMRHE010000360.1:235000-945000 GCA_947044405.1 Leptodactylus fallax | reverse complement strand
TTGGATGTTAGGGCCGGTTCACATCTGCTTTCGGGGAGTCCGCTTGGGGACCCCCCGAACGGAAACCTATACACATAAAAAGCGGTTTACCTGGTAAACCACATGGACCCCATAGACTATAATGGGGTCCGTGTGGTTTCCGCTCAGTTTCTGCACGAAGCAGGCGGAGAGAAAAGTACTGCAAGCACTTCCTCTCTGCATGTTTGCGCATGTTTCGTGCGGAAACCACACGGACCCCATTATAGTCTATGGGGTCCATGTGGTTTACCAGGTAAACCGCTTTTTATGTGTATAGGTTTCCGTTCGGGGGGTCCCCAAGCGAACTCCCCGAACGCAGATGTGAACCGGCCCTTATAATAAAAATTGGCCATTATTTTAGCAAGCCAATAACACCTCTAGGATACAGTTTCTGCTCTTTGTATATATAAATTAGAATATCATCAAAAAGTAATTTTTTTTTTTTTAGTAATTCAATTGAAAAAGTGAAACCCATCTATTATCTTGAGTCACTGCAAACAGAATGAACTTTTTCAAGTGTTTCTTTCTGTTAATGTTGATGATTATGGCTTACAGCCAAGGAAAACCCAAAAGTCGTTATCTCAGAAAATTAGAATATTATATAAGACCAACTGTAAAAAAAAATTATTTAACACAGAAATGTTGGCCAAATGAAAAGTCTGTCCAGTAAATGCCCTCAATACTTGGTCGGGGCTGCTTTTGTATGAATGACTGCATCAATGCGGCGTGGCCTGGAGGGATCAGCCTGGGGCACTGCAGAGGGGTTATGGACGCCCAGGTTCAGCTCGTCTGCATTGTTGGGTCTGGGGTCTCTCATCTTCCTCTTGACATTACCCCATAGAGAGGTTAAGGTCAGGCGAGTTTGCTGGCCAATCAAGCACAGTGATACTGTGGTTATTACACCAGTTATTGGTACTTTTGGCAGTGTGGACAGGTGCCAAGTCCTGTTGGAAAATGAAAATTCCATCTCCAAAAAGCTTGTGGGCAGAGGGAAGCATGAAGTGCTCTAGAATTTCCTGGTAGACGGCTGTGCTGACTTTGGTCTTGATAAAACACAGTGGACCTACCCCAGCAGATGACATGGCTCCCCAAACCATCACACTAGACCTCCAGCAGCTTGGATTGTGGCCTCTCCGCTCTCCTCGAGACTCTGGGACCTTCATTACCAAATGAAATGCAAAATTTACTTTAATCTGAAAACAACACCTTTTGACCACTGAGCAACAGTCCAGTTTCTGTCCTTGGCCCAGGTAAGACGCTTCTGGCGTTGTCTATTGGTCATGAGTGACCTGACACATGGGATGTGACACTTGTAGCCCATTTCCTGGATATGTCTGTGTGTGGTGGCTCTTGAAGCACTCCAGCAGCAGGCCACTCCTTGTCAATCTTCCCCAAATTTTTGAATGGCCTTTTCTTAACAATTTGATCAAGGCTGCGGTTATCCTGGTTGCTTGTGCACCTTTTTCTACCACACTTTTTCCTTCCACTCAGCTTTCCATTAATATGCTTTGATACAGCACTCTGTGAGCAGCCAGCTCCTATAGCAATGACCTTTTGTGGCTTACCCTCCTTGTGGAGTGTGTCATTGACTGCCTTCTGGACATTTATCAAGTCAGCAGTCTTCCCCATGATTGTGTCGCCTACTGAACCAGACTAAGGGACCTTTTTAAACACTTAGGAAGCCTTTGCAGCTGTTTTGGGTTAATTATTCTAATTTTCTGAGATAATGACTTTTGGGTTTTCCTTGGCTGTGCCATAATCATCAACATTAACATAAATAAACACTTGAAAAAGTTCACTCTGTTTGTAATGACTCAATATAATATGTGTTTCACTTTTTCAATTGAATTAGTAAAAAAAAAAAATAATTTTGATGATATTCTTTCTAATTTATTGAGATGCACTTCCAGTAGATGACCATAACAGTGACCCAGGTGACATTTCTGTTTATCCCCAGATTTAGACGAAGGCATCACACAAGGAGAAGGCTCCACTCACTCCAGTGTACATCCACAACTTCTCCGCAGAGATCCATCGTCCTATCCCAAGAGGACTTCTCCTGGTCAGTCACCAGCTGGTACATCAAGTACAGGTCGCATAGAAGGTCATATATTCCGATTCCCTGAGGACCATTTTACTCAGAACTCAGACAGTGGTGAGAGTGGCCAACCCTCTACTTGGGAATCTTATATTCTAGAACACCAGAGACATTACACAGGAGAGAAGTCTCTTCCTTGCCCAGATGATGGAAAAGGTTTACCTCAAAGGCCGTATCTTCTGAATCAGCAGAGAACAAACATGGGTCCACCCCAATTTCTATGTCTTGAGTGCGGGAAATGGTTTACGCAGGAATCGGATCTTGTAAAACATCAGAAAATTCACACAGGGGAGAAGCCGTTCTCCTGTGCAGAATGTGGGAAATCTTATGCCCAGAAATCGGGTCTTTTTGAACATCAAAAACTTCACACAGGGAAGAAGCCATTCTCGTGTTCAGATTGTGGGAGATGTTTTACCCGAAAATCAAGTCTTGTTGAACATGGTAGAATTCACACTGGGGAGAAACCCTTTGTATGTTTAGAATGTGGAAAATGTTTTACCTACAAGTCGGGCCTTAGTGAACATGAGAAAATTCACACGGGTGAGCGGCCATTTTCATGTTCGGTATGTGGTAAATGTTTTAACAAGAGAGCCGTTCTGGTTAACCATCTGAGAACTCACACAGGCGAGAGGCCATTTCCATGTCCCGAATGCGGCAAATGTTTTACCGACAAATCAGTTCTTGTTAAACATCAGAGAATTCACACGGGGGAAAAGCCATTTTCATGCTCAGAATGTGGAAGGTGTTTCACCCAGAAATCCGTTCTTGATAAACATCAGAGAATTCACAAAGGAGAGAAACCATTCTCATGTTCGGAGTGTGGAAGGTGCTTCACCCAGAAATCTGTTCTTATGAAACATCAGAGAATTCACACAGGGGACAGGCCCTTTTTATATCGCAATATGTGATATTTTTTAAGTACTGGTCACTTTGTTTTAAAGACACAAGGCTCTTCCCACATTATAGTCGCTCCAGGTCCTTAACTTTCAATTTTGGGTGGAATTATTCACCATCTTATATAGTTATATTTCATGAGGTCCACCATGGCTGGGAGAGCAAGAGGTGCAGGATGTAGGTCTGTTGACTTTCTACGTTGCTCCTTGTTGTCATAGTCAGACAGAGTGTATCGTGGTGTGATGAGTCCCGTAGAGGACAGGGATCTTTTCTATTCTTGTCTGAACAGAAATTGAAGCCACTCATACAGCGGAGAGCGTGAAGTGAAGCACTGAGTTATGGCCATAGTTTTGTTGGACAACTACATATATATAGAATTTGAAAGGATGGGCTCTTTAAGAATCATCGGTGCCCGTTACGACTAACGTCATGGACTGTATCTGTAATAGAGGCAAAGGCTGTGAATTGATCGGGCTCTGCACCGATCTCTCCCGTCACCTTTCTCGTTCTGGACTGCATCGCCCTTATACTATTCTTCCAGTTGTCATATTGTATATCTTTCAATGATAATATTAATTTCTTTTCCCTATGTGTGTTGGTTATTATAATATATTGGAATTGCTTGGTTAATAATATTTGATAATATGTTAATTCATATGTAACATATAATGTGTATTGTAGTCATGTCGTAAAAAGAATTAAAAAAAAACTTGATAAACTATGTAAGGATTATTATATTCATGGTATAATACAGGACTGATACGAGATACACGCATGGGACCTTGGTGGAGTGAGTAATATTTCCAGGGACCTCATGGTTGACCACTGACTAATAGGCCAGCTATGCCTCTACTAACATAAGTAGAGCTTGGCTAAAGGGGCTCACAACAGTCAGATGCCATTGATCGAGATATCCAACTCTTACGCTAGGTTCACACTAGCGTTCGGGTTTCCTTTCTTCGCGTCCACTTGGGGACCCAAAAAAAAAAAAAAAAATGGAAACGCAATGTGCTTAAAAAATGGTTACCCGCGGAAACTTGCAGGACTTTTCTCTACGCATTTTTGAAGCAGAATGGGGAACGAAATCCCCGAATGGAGACCGAGCACTAGTGTGACCTAACCTTAACCATAGCTGGTACTATAATAAGACATGAGGACCTGACCTCGGTAAATTGGCTGCAGAGGTAGGCAAATGAGACATAACCTGGAAGCCTTCAATGACTGTAAAGGTACCTACTGCAAAATCTGATTCTAGAGATGGTTATTAATGGGAGACCCAAGGGTAATGGATGTGATGATTAGATGATCGGGATCTGGTTGATCCCCAAAACTGTTTTCTCCTTTACAACCATGATGTCCCCACTCATTATAAAAACTTCAAATACACAATAATCCAGTCCTCATCATCCAGACGCATCATCCCTTTTGTTACTGGCTAATGTCCCAGCAGCGCTCGCCTCTCCAGTCAGCAGCTAAATGCTCTTGTTGGTGAGCTCCAGGATCTTCTGCTCATTTTTATTCTTACATATTAGGGAATGAATTGGAGGTACCTTCATGGGACTCTGGCTCCTCTTACATTGTCTTGTTGGTGAGCTCCAGGATCTTCTGCTCGTTGTTCCTCTTAGGTATCAGTGAATGAGGTGGAGGCTCCATGATAGGGATGCGGCTCCTGCTCTATCCTCCTGAGATGACTTCTGAGCTGGAGGTCACACACTGACCCTTTCAAGTTAAGGATGCAGCAGGGATGCCCCACTTACTTGCTTTCTTCTGGCTTTGAGGCTTTTGGAAGGGTACTTGGTGAAAAGTGATCTCTTTCAAAGTAGCTGGATACGTTCAGGGATGACCAGTTTTGCTTTTTTTCTGGCCTCCATTACAAACCTCGCCCTACATCATCCATCCACAGAAGCTGTAGTGTAGTCAAGGGTTAACACCACTGCAGTCAGGATGCGACAGGCCAGAGGAGTAGTCCGGAATACCAGGAGCAGAACAACATGTACTAGGTAAACAATCCATAGGACAGAAGGTGTTTCCAGGAACAAAGTTAAATTCATCCAGGAACAGGAGCTAGGCAAATGTTAACACCTTAATCTGTAGAGGTAACATGGTGCAGCTCGAATCTCCTTATGTCATTGCCTAATGTCATCTTTTGGCGCAGGTTGCCTTGGCAAGCTAATGCCGCTATGCAGTCACAGAGGTAGAGTTTTGGCCCTCCAGGCGTCATTGTAGTGGAGAAGGTGTCCGGTGATGTACCAACCAGAAACAGCCATCATAGGGGGCTGCAGCCACCCACCAGTGCTCAACTCACAAACTGGCTGAGTTGGATATCACCTTCTCACCCACGTGGACGTCTTCCACCTAATTTAGTCTTTGGGTTATGGATGAACGAAAGGCCAAGCATAACCATCCAGAAGCCGAAGCAGAGAAAACCTGATGGAAGGGGGCAACATTTCCCAACTTCTAGCCTTGTGTTTGAGACCCCTGGTATAACTGTTTATTATGTTCCTGCACTTCCACTTATTATAATCTTGGCTTTGAGGACACTTTCGGTTTGTGATGTACAAGTTTGGCCTTAAACAAATCTTTGGATTGAACCTCCAAAACAAATCTTCAGAAGTTCACCCATCACTTCTAGTTACTTGGTACCAACCATTCTAATGGGAATTTATTGCACAGGGACAGGGATGTAGCCATTGGGGTTGCAGCGGTACCAATAACATACTACTATTATAGACCGCACATGGTAAGTGGGGGCCATATTACACATTTTGCATTGGGGCCTGGGAGTTTCAAGTTACGTCTCTGCAGGAGGTAAGCGCTTTATTTCATACTAAAGTTGTTTGACTCCTGATGCCCATAAGTTCATAAAGTATATAAACTCTTCTCCCTCTTCAAACATACGCCATTGTGGGCCATTCACAATATTTGGGGAAATTTTATTCTTTCCAATGATGAAGGACATTGTGGACAAAAACATCATTACACCTGATGGACCCAGAAAATACATTTCTGAGGTATGAACATGCTACAACTACTGTACAGAACTAGCAGTTCCTTCAATTTTTAGAAATATTTTTTGTAAATCCTGATTCATATATTTGGGTAAGTCAATATCTCCTCTCCTATGGAAAGTTTAGGAACTACTTTCTCCCTATCCAGCCCAAGAACTTTTTAAAAGGGATAAAATCACCTGTGGCTACAGGGCTAGGCAAGATACATTTAAACACATTTAAAGCAATTTTTGGGCCATGTACTGTCCATGTGTACAACAACCCACGCACACACAGGTTTACTGGCCTGAATGTTATACCAGGAGAGGGACTCCCAGAGACATACTGTCCGGTATGAACAAGTTTCACGGCTGAAACTTAGTCATGTGAACGCGACCTTAGTCTGTATTTTGGAATTTTATTTCTACCTCCGACCATTCTTCGAGCAATTGGTGCTTAGTTTCACTACCAGTTTGTTAGTCTACTGTCAAGTGTACAATCCTGGCTGGAGCAGATAGTCTGGGCCCATCCACCAGACGCTAGAAAGTCTATTTAGCATATTGGGTGCCAAAAATAACAGCACCAATTTTTTTCAGGAACCATGGGGGTTAGAGAAAAAAAATTCCGTGAAAAAAACGTGAATTAGTTGAGCGGTGTCTATTGAACAATACAAAAAGTTGGAGTTAGCGGTGAAAGGTCCTCTTAACTTTTCTCACTTGACCCAGGACCCAGATCGGTCATATACTCAATCCACTGATCTTTGCCATGGGGCGTGGAAGCATCCAGATACCCAGCACTTTTGGAAAATAACCATACAATATCTAACATTCCTGGGTGGGGGGGATCACTTTCTTTCTGAAACTTTGGTCACCTGGTTTCCAAATTCTTCTCCTATCCAATACATATACACAGATTAAGATTAATACACTAAGAATCTACGATGACTTTTTTTCGCCTATGCGCTTCGTTTTCTGCTAAAATAAGTGTCTGGCTACCTGACAACTAATTTTGCTGTGATTTTTTAATTTTTTCTATTTCAGCTCCATATTCATGAAAATCGGAGTTTTATTCATATGCAAATGAGCCAAAAAGGACTTTAAGTGATTTTCTTCTCCTTCACTCTCTGCTCTAGATAATCGCCTTTAACTGGCGCCAGCTCTGCGCCCCATTGCTTGAGTGACATCTCCCACTTTACCTGTAGTGGGGGGTGGTTATTTAGAGCAAAGAGTGAAGCCCCTAAAGCCCTTTTCAGCTAATTTGCATAAGAATAAAAAGCTGATTTTCATGAAAATGGAGCTGCAATGCAGACTAAGAAAGACATCTTTGGAAAGTGTAGAAGCAGCCCTACAAGGTACTATCATTCATCTGCCAATTATTTTCCTGCTGACAGACTCCCTTTAACCTCTTCTGGACAACCCATTGGTTTTTTATGTCCAGATAGTGGCTTCCTTGTTCTGCAAGGACGTACCGGTATTTCCAAGCAGTTTCGTGCAGCTGCTGAAACAGGGAGTCGGCTGTAACTTCAGCTGGAGCAGCCAGAGAGAAGGCGGGGAAGGTTTATTACTAGAGATGAGCGAATTTCTCAAAAGTTCGATTCGGCAGTTCGATTCGAAGTTCCAAAAAAATTTGCTTCGATCTGAATTACTTTGCGGCGAATAAACAGCTATTTCCGGGCTACAGAGAGCCGGGGTGGGCAGCAAAATGGAGGAAGCCCTTGGATGCCGCGGTCATGTTTCTCTCTCTCTTCAGCACGGACAACTTTTATTCATGTGGAAGGATCTGCTAACAAGCAAAGACACGCCTACCCAATCACATCACTAGAGAATATCATGTGACCGTCTGATGTCACAAAGGTCCTTACTAAATATTCGTTACCGCGAAGCATCAGGAAATCCGGAATTGTGGAGAATCGAAGATTTCCTGAAATTCGGATCGAATTCCACTTCTGCAGAATCGATTCGCTCATCTCTATTTATTACCTTCCTTGCCTTCCTGATCGCTGTCTATATCTCTGACCCGGCGGTCACATGCAAAAATAAAAATAACATAAAAATAAAGCCCTATGTGTCACCGAAAAAACAAAGAAATTAGTTGAATAACCCAAATGATAAAATGTTACAGCCTTCAAAACGGAACATACAAAAAAAAACGAAAATGTGTCTGGTCCTGGACCACAAATTGGCCCGGTACGGAAGTGGTTAAGTCTACATATTAGTCTGTTACCCTATTTATTTAACTCCTTAATGTGCAGAATATTCGACAATGATGCTGCTCAGGTTCCCCTTGACACAGGAAATGACTGCCCAGGTAAACTGTATGTAAGGTCGGTGAAACAGCTGAATTGCGGCCAGGCAGCTCAGTCCATGCATTGGCCAGATTTACCAGCCTGAATAATAATAGTCCTTTAATAGTCCCACAGTGGGGAGATTCAGTGTGTTACAGCAGCAAAGATAAGATAAGCAAATACAAATACAACATGTACAGGAATGTTCCAAGGTGAGAGGCATTACATTAATAGCAGACAGACAGATAGGACGTAGCAGAGGGGGGGGGGGGGGGGGGGATTTAACAGGCAGAGAGATATTTCAGTTCTCTGTATGTAATGATCTCCGCTTAGGTCGGTGTTGGTTGTACAGCCTAACCGCGGTGGGGAGGAAAGACTTCCGATAGCGCTCCTTCTCACACCTAGGGTGGAGCAGTCGGTCACTGACAGTACTGCCCAGCGCAATCACAGTCTCATGCATGGAGCTCACCACGGACAGTATCCTTCTGTCACCCACCACCTGCACTGGGTCCAGTGGGCTCCCCAGGACAGAGCTGGCCCTTCTAATCAGCTTGTCAAGTTTATTTCTGTCCCTGGTTGATATACTGCTCCCCCAGCAGGCCACTCCAAAGAAGATGGCTGATGCCACTACCGAGTTGAAGAAAGTCCTAAGAAGTGCCCCCCGGATTCCAAAGGCTCTCAGCTTCCTAAGCAGGTAGAGCCTGCTGTGGCCCTTCCTGTACAGGGCCTCCATATGATCTGCCCAGTCCAGCTTATTATTAAGGAGCAGACCCAGGTACTTATAGGTGTTCACAATCTCGATGCCCGTCCCCAGGATGTCCACTGGTTTTGGAGGGCATCTGCCTTTACGGAAGTCCACCACCATCTCCTTGGTCTTCCCCGCGTTAATCTTCAGGTGGTTCTGGTGGCACCAGTCCACAAAAAACCGGTTCAGTTCTCTGTACTCCCTGTCATCATCGTCTGTGATGAGGCCTACTATTGCAGAGTCGTCAGAATACTTCTGTAGATAGAAGCTGGATGAGTTGCACCTAAAATCAGCAGTGTACAGTGTGAAGAGGAAAGGGGCGAGAACCGTACCCTGAGGTGCCCCCGTATTACAGATCACGGTACCTGACACACAGTCTTGGGCTCTCACGTATTGAGGTCGATTTGTGAGGTAGTCTAGGATCCAGTTGGAGAGGTGGTGGTCCACTCCAGCAAGGCCCAGCTTGTCTCTCAGTAACCTGGGCTGTATGGTGTTAAAAGCACTGGAGAAATCAAAGAACATTATTCTCACCGTGTTCCCTGGTTTTTCCAGGTGAGACAGAGCCCTGTGCAGAAGGTGGATGATGGCATCATCTACCCCAATGCCCGGTCGATAAGCAAACTGGAGAGGGTCCATAGCGGGGCTCACTAGAGGGCGAAGATGTGTGAGAACCAATCTCTCTAAGATCTTCATCAAGTGGGATGTCAGTGCTACAGGTCTGTAGTCGTTGAGGTCCATAGGGTGAGGTTTCTTTGGAACTGGTACCACACAAGAAGATTTCCATAATTCAGGGACTATTTCCTGCCTCAGGCTCATATTATACATATATGTAATTATACCACACAGCTGGTCCCCACAAGTCTTAATTAGCCTTGCACTGATGTCATCTGGCCCTGCGGCTTTCCTCGCCTTGATCTTTTTCATCTCCTTCCTCACCTGGGCCCGTGTGAAGGTCAGACTGTGGTCAGATAAAGACAGATTTCTGGATTTACTGGTCTGTTGGGAAGTAGCCACATGGGGTGAAGTCATTGTGGTGAGGGGAGCTGAAGGACATGCTGGGGTGGGAGGAGCTGGTGTGTGATCAAATCTGTTGAAGAATAGGTTTAGTTCATTAAGCCAGTTAACATCTGCCTCAATCTGGCAGACCGACTGTTTATGACCCGAAATTGACTTAAGCCCCTCCCAGACCCCCCCTTATGTCTTTTCTTTCCATTTGCTTTTCCATTTTTTCCTTATAACTGGATTTTCCTTGCCTGATTAGATGCCTCAGCTCCTTTTGTACTTCCCTCAAACCCCTCCTTATCTCTTGTCCTGAATGCCATCTTTTTCTCCTTAAGTAGTGTTTTTATATCAGAGTTAATCCATGGTTTGTTGTTGGAGAAGCACCTCACCACTTTTGTGGGTACTGTGTTGTCCACACAAAAATGAATGTAGTCCGTTATGCAGTGTGTGAGTCCTTCTATGCAGATCAGTTCAGCTAAGTTGAGTTTGGGCCAGTATCTCCTGACCATACACAGACACCGACTTACCCAGCCCCAAATGAGCTGTGTGAATCCAGCATAATTCTACCTGGAACTCATTTAACAGAGTCAGACTCGATGTTACCGTTTCATTCCTCCATTATCTCACCATCTTTCATCCTCTGCCCAGACGAACTATGGGGGATACTGGGAGATGTGGTCTTCCCTGCTTTAGACCACCTTATGCGGCATCATATTCCACCTCAGGAGCTACATAATTGTGAGCCCCTCACAGAAGGTCTGAGTATACGTGTGTAACCCTAGGCCATGGTCTCAGTAATTATTCAAGGCAACAAAGCTTTCCATACAATGATGTCGACCAGAAACAAAATGGTAACCCCATCAATATTTGGTGTGACCACCCTTTGGGGCAGGAGAACTTTGTAATATATTTTATTATTAGAGAAAAATGCCTCTTTCTCCACTCCCCAAACTGATACTCACTCTGAAATCTCTGGTTAATCCATCTTCTGACACTTCAGCTCACAGAGGTGTCAAATTACAGCTTCACACAGAGCGAGAGTGTAAAGACATAGGAATAGCAGCTATATAGGAATTTTCTATCTCGCCCCAAGTGCTTTCTTCACATCAATACAGGTCAGAACTTCTCTATAATGTCCTATATCAGGGGTAGGCAACCTTTTTTGTTTGGCGTGCCGATTTCGATTAAAGAAATCAAAGTTGACGTACTCGGAGTGCCGGTCAATAATTGTAAGTTTGATGACCCCTGCACACGATATTATGCCCCATAGCGGCCCCTGCACACAGTATCTGAAAACTGCCAAAAACTAGTATTTTATACACATTTAATGGGTAAAAATTTATTATCTGACTGACGGAGCTTCCGTTTGTCAGAAATGTTTTATACGTTCATTGCTAGTGATAATTGCTATTTCTATTATTTTAGCGTGTAACGGATATCACTAGAGAGGCGGGCGGCGTAATTTACTCTATAAAGATCAGGTATGAAAAGGACAGGGACAGTGAAAAAATGTAAATTTTATTAGTGACTTTGTGCATGTGTTGTGTAAGTGTTTGGTGCGACACTTTTGGCGCTGCGACCTGGACGATGGTAAACATCTGGGTCACAGCGCCAATAAACTTCCTGGTTAGGTTCAGAGGGGTATTACATAAGAATACCCCTGTGATTAGGCTCAGAAGGGTATTACATTATTCCTGTATGTGACAATCAGAGAGCAAAAGTACAGTATGCTCTATGATTGATAGGAGAGGGGATAACATGGACAGAAGTCCCTGCTACCCCCCTGGGGTCATCTCTAGCTTATGCACAGACAATGATGATTTATCATTGTCTCTGCAGTCTGCAGCTCCTCCTCCCCCTCCTTCCTTAGCTCTAAGATGCTGCCTGAGGCAGGAGGGGGGGGGGACACTTTAGAGCCCCATTTCTAAGGATCTGTTAGGGCCACAAAGATGCAACTGGATTCATTTTAAAGATGAGAATCTCATCTTTAAAAAGTTATCAAGATCGCCATGATAGACGTTACAGTTTCAGAGCGATTCACTGTTAAAACGATGCCGGGAATTGAAATCGGCATTGGGATTTCAATGCCGAACATCGTTTTCACCAGCTAATCGCTCAGGATGTGTAAGGACGATCATGGTGATCTTGGTATCATTTTAAAGATGAAATTCTCATCTTTAAAATGAATCCAAGTGTTTCTTTATAGCTTTAACCAATCCTGAGCAATTCACTCAGGTACAGTAGTGAAGCCGGCAATTACCGGCTTCACTACTATACATAGACTGTGCAGACGCCGGGTGCTGCCACATCAATCTTCAGGCAGCACCCGGTGCTAATGAAATTTTAATCGGATCAGGCACATATCTGGGTGAGGACTCCGTTGCTGCCAGGGAAATAAGCCTCGCGTGCCACTCTTGGCACGCGTGCCGGGGGTTGCCGACCCCTGTCCTATATGATCTTGCTGCAGCTTCTGAGTGAGAGCAGATTCTCCTCTACTTTGTGTTTAGTGTATGAGAGACATCATAGCAGCTATTCCTTGTCTATACTGGAATATGTCATATACTAAGATCCAAGGAACAATTGCACTACTATTTCAGCAGGACCATACACCATGCCATACTGTTTTATTTCCATTCAGAAGACATAAGCACAGAACATATATAATAAATAGTGACACATAAATAAAAACACATCGCGAGGGGAAAGGAATATCGTCCTAGAGAAAATCACAGTAGCTGGGACAATATCACATGGAAATGAGGAAGAAAAATCAATGTGGGACCAAATAAGTCTTAACCACATCTATCCCTGGCACTCTGTAATACAACTCCTGTCCCTGTTCTCTCCGCTTCCGATCCTGGCACGACCAGAAGTGAAGAGACTCACCGGTGAGGGACTGGTGAGGGACAGGGACTTATCAGGGCAAAGCAAACCACTGAGACCAGTTATTGGCCTGTCAGCCTCTCCACTTCCAGTACTGCCAGTACCAGCACTAAAGGGAATGGGAACTAGGATTGTACATCGGAGCACTGGGGATAGGCTTTTTTTATTTTTATTTTACACCCCAGGTTACCACTTTTTCCTGAAGAAACCCTTTGAACTACAGGAATATTATTCTTTCTGTGGATGGATCACACATAATAAACTCATAATCACCTCTGTACGGCTCCAGTCCTCGCCACTCTCTCTGCAGCAAGACCATAAGTGGAGAGGCAAACTGGCTTCATCGGTCGCTGGTGAGGTACAGTGATGTATCGAGTAAGGCCCCGTTCAGCCTCCAGAAGATGAAGAGGAATTTGAGGTGGAAATCTGCCTTGGATTCATTCTCATTTTACACCCCCTGGCAGCTGCATCAGCATTCCACCTGATTAGACCCGAAATCTACCCCAAAATCAGCGTCAAATTCTGCCAGTGAATGGCCATATCGGTCATTTCCGCAACAATCCGTGCTGGCACTGAAGGGAATGGGACCAGGGATTTACAGTTTTGGTCTGTGGATGGGTAACACACAATAAATATGTTTAACCTTAGTTTAGGGTGAAGTCGCCCTCCTCACCTGCACCTTCAAACTATACTTTCAGAAAATAGAAAGTATTCGAGACCCATGGAGGGAGAAAAGTGATTAAAATGGTTCAATGTGACTGCGCTCCAACAAGGCTTAGTTCTGTCTTTTTTCACTCTTTGGATCTCGATCTTCGAGATTTCCAGAAAAGTCCACACTGGGTGTAGAGTATGACTGACTAATGTGTATGGAGAACCTGATGTCTTATAAAATTTGATCTGTACTTAAAACACCTCCCACATTCCGTACAGGAAAATGGCTTCTCCCC
This sequence comes from Leptodactylus fallax, assembly GCA_947044405.1. NCBI lineage: Eukaryota > Metazoa > Chordata > Amphibia > Anura > Leptodactylidae > Leptodactylus > Leptodactylus fallax. The sequence goes on along the minus strand of CAMRHE010000360.1, from coordinate 931,142 downwards.
TGTGTGAAGTCTCCCGTGTTCAATGAGACCAGATTTGTGAGCAAAACTTTTTCCACATTCCAGACAAGGAAACGGCCTCTCCCCTGTGTGGATTTTCCAGTGTTTAGCAAGATTCGATTTCTTAGTAAAACTTTTCCCACATTCCAAACATGAATAAGGCTTCTCCCCTGTGTGGATTCTCCTATGTTCAACAAGACCTGATTTCTGGGTGAAGGACTTCCCACACTCCAAACATGGAAACGGCCTCTCTCCTGTGTGAATTCTCTGATGTTTAACTAGGACCGATTTCTTGGTAAAACACTTACCACATTCTGAACATGAGAATGGCTTCTCCCCCGTGTGAATTCTCTGATGTTTGATAAGATCTGATTTCTGGGTAAAGCATTTCCCACATTCGGAGCAGGGATATGGCCTCTCATCCCTGTGAATTCTCTCATGTCTCTCGAGATTTGCTTTGTGTGTGAACCATTTCCCACACTCTGTACATTGGTACTGATTCACACTGGGGTGCGTTCTCTGGTTATTAAGAAGATACGCATTCTGTGTGAAACACGAACAAGGTTTATCCCCTGTGTAAAGTCTCTGCTGCTCTACAACATACGAGTTCCAAGCAGAAGACTTACCGCAACGGACACATGGAAAAAGATCAGATTTCTGCAAAAACGGTTTCTCACATTCTGTAAATGTAAACATTTTTTCCACGCTATGACTTGTGTTTTGTGTGACAACCTGCGACTGATCCAGAGAAGGATAGTCATGATTAGAAGGATCGGAAGAGAAGTCTGCATGTGTATTGGGGGTCAGGGGGTCTTCTACTGGAGAATCATGTGTGACGTCATTATCTTCTTCACCATCTTGATATCTAAGCAGACGTTCCTCCGACATATTTGTCCGGTCATTTTCTAGGAATAAAAAGGAATTTTATGGACAGTGTTTAGAAAAGAACATCAGAGCTGTATGGCAACAATACTCTATGAAGTTACTATAGTCATATATAATATAGCACAAACATCTGATTCTTCCAAATTTAAAGGGGTTTTCCAGGCTGAAAAAATTGATGACCTATCCTACAGATAGGGCATCAAAAAAAAAAAAAAAAAAAAAACTAGTGGGGTTCTGACACCCAGCACCTCCAAGAACAGCAGATCTCAGCAGCTGATACACAGAGAATGGAGCAGGAAGCAGACAGCGCTGTTCTCTATGTAGTGGCCAAACTGAGTCACTACATTCAAGAGAAGAGGAGCTGGTCTGGCCACTACACAGCGGATGGATCTTTCTGCTTCCTGCTCCATTCCATGAGCAGCTGATGGAGAGTATAAGACCTTCACAATCTGATTGTTGACCTATCCTTGGGATCTGCCATCAATATTTTTAGCCGGGATAATCCCTTTAATGTCTCAGCTTATAGGACAACATACCATGACTTTACAATATCAATATGAGGCAGCTTGTACTTTATACTTTATTGATGATATTTTCACCTGTGGCTTTCTTGCTATGTTCCTTTTTGAGAACGTTCCCCTATGGTCTAATGACTTAGAATCTCTTCTGCCTTGGTTGGGGGACTATTAGCCTAAAGAGAGCCAGGCCTATAGTATAGACCACATAATGTTTTTTAGAGATAACTATATGTCACATGTATAATTCTACTAATTCTTCTATGAGAGCGACAATGATTGTAAAGAGATGTTCTAATGTCTGGTTGTCAGAAATGTGACTTAAAGAGGTTGTCCGGGCAAATTCATTATTTTTAAAATAGGCCGGGGTAGGTGAAAATAAAAAATAAATCATACTTGCCTGTCCCTGGTGCTTCAGTGCCCTCCCAGCTTCGTTTGGTCCTGCAGCTCGACTGCCTTCTTGCTGTGGAACTCCTCGCCGGCTGTGACGTCCCAGTGCCCTTCCGCTGAGGCCGATGATTGGCCTCAGCGGTCACATGCAGTAGGTACTTCCGCCGAAAAACAACAACAGAGCTGCAGGACCAGACCGCGTGGGAAGGCACTAGGGAAAGGTGAGTATGATATTGTTTTTAATTTTTTTCACCGCCCTTGGCCGATTAAAAAAATAATATGGGTGTCCATTTTTGCCTGAGCAACCCCTTTAAGAACCGATGTTTTGGGACATGAACCAGACTTGTTTACCTCTTCCAGACAACCTCTGTGACCACGGTTTTCCTGTTTCATTTATTTTGTTATTTCTCAAAAATGACCTTTATCTCTAAATCTCTTTTTTGTGTATTCTCACTTCCCAATAAACTTTCATCTGCTTTCCTCCTCCTAGAAGATTGATGGTTTGATGACTCCATCACACTCACCTGGACTGATATCTGTGGGCACCTCCTCCTCCTTACATGGCTGGTCCCTCGTCACATACATTTCCTCTTCTCCTGCAATCACTTCAACTTTAAAATCAGTCAGATCTTCAGCCTCATTCACCACCTAGAACACGTAACATATAGGTCAGCTGACAGCTGCAGACATCTAGGAGAACTTAAGAAAGACCTGGAACATCAACCGAGTCCTGAATATGAAGACGATCGAAAAAAACAGTGGTGGCAAAAGAGCTATACCAGGTCATGGTGGTCCATCTAATCGTGTCATATTTACCCAGAAGTGTCTCATCGGACTCATCTCCGGTGCTCTCAGCCCTGCACAGTAGTTCAATGCAGCCCTGGAAGTACGCCTGGCTTTACTGCACATGCACCCAAGGTCCAGCGCATGCACACTGAAGCCAAGGTGTACAGCTCTGGTTTCACAAAAGAACTGCGCAGGTGTCAGGAGCTGGATAAGTATAAAGTAGGATGGGGCAATTTTTGCCTAAAAATAAAATCTCATATTTATTCAAGCTTCTCAATTTTAACTTCGATTGTCATGTGTTTGCTTAAAGGGGTATTCCCATCTCAAGGATCATATCTATACTGCTAGCTTATGTAAATTCAAGAATTTTACTAAATCCATTGCTTTAACAATGCTGCTTTGTTTGCCTGCTGTATGAGATTATTCCTCCAAACGTTGTCAAGGTTCCCAGCCTGTTCTATCTCCTTATCTAGCTTTAGAATGGGTAACGTGACTCACTGCTTTCTGGAGGGGAGGGGGGCTGAGTTCTTGGAATCATGCTTGCTCTCAGAGCTGTTATCTCCTACTCTTATCAGGTCAGCTAATTGTCTTTTGCTGATAAGGGCTCAGACAGGGCACCTAACTGAGTGCCTGATACCTCAGAGAGATAAGTTTTGAAATTATTGCAATCCCACCCTCAGTCCTGGCAGCATGTAAGATTTTTTTCTCTCCAAACCTGTGTAATGTAATATACATTTACTGTGCATATTATTTGATCTGTATTATTATAGATTTCTAGTAATCATGGTAATGGCAATGCCTATATCTACTGAGGTACTTCATAGTGTCCTGTCCATCAAACAGTCAAAACTGCCCACCATCCTTCCTGTATATCTGATGCAGGCTTCCTCATTTACTGACTACAGTGAACAAACTGTTGCTCATAGTTTGCAGCTGGCGGAGAAACCCTGTGTGATGAACCGACCCTCAGTTTTATATCTTTCTTGGAAGTGTGTTTTACTTGCTTAGGTGGGCCCCTAACTCTTGTGAAAGAGTCCTGGGAAGGAGAAACAGCCATCCAAGGTGTGCCAGTCGTGCCCATGGCCCAAGTGCAGATGGCATGGGGTGCTGGAGGTGGGACCCAAGAAGGGGGTGTGTCAAATGTATTACCTGTCAATGTATTGTGGAGGGATGGTTTGGGGAAGCATAATCTTAGTCATTTGCCCAAGGTATCACCATCACCCACCCAAGTACAGGAGGAACAGGGTGTAGGCCCAAAGGGGCAAGGCGTCTGGGAGGGAGGACAGGGTCCAAACATACCTGTGCCAGAACCAGAGGTGCCCCTAGGTTTGGAAGCAAAGGGGGAGGTGCAGAATCCCCTAGAACTCTCCCAACTAGCGGCTAGTGTGGGAGAGACCCTGAGAGACTGCCGGGAAGGGGTCTCTAAACTGGTATCACAAGGGCCTGGGGTTGCGAGTGTGGATCTGCGGGATGCCAGCACTCAGCACGAGGTCCCAGTGCAGGCCGGGGGTAGCCAGGTGGGCGGAGACTGCCGGGATGGGGTCTCAGCACCGGTACCACAAGGGCCTGGGGTTGTGAGTGTGGGTCTGAGGGACGCCAGAACTCGGGGGAGGGACCCAGAGCAAGCAGGAGGTAGCCAAGTCTACTTAATTCAGAGCCTGAACTTTAGAAGAGTCTCCATTCAGCCAGGAGAGGAAGAGGGTATCAGTACGCCAGGAATATGGTCAGGGACCAGCGCAGGTCCCGGCGGGGTGAGGCCGCCAAGGTGTCCGCGGAAGGCGATCTTAGGATCGTCCTTCCTCCCGACACGCTCTAAAAGGGGGAGGTGTGATGAACCGACCCTCAGTTTTATATCTTTCTTGGAAGTGTGTTTTACTTGCTTAGGTCAGTCCTTCCCCCACTTGGAATGCGGTGCTTTAGTGGAGTCCACATTGCTGGACGATAGGCTTCACTGGTTTTATGTGTGTTCATTGGAGATGGCTTGCTATAGCCAGGCACTTTTATTATCCCTGGCCAGATGGGATGGGGGATAGCAAGCCTTCACTTCACCCTTCTCTCCGAGGGTTCTGCAAAGGTGGGAGAAGGGGGGCTGCCTGGGTGCAAGGGGTGGGTGGAGCACTAGCCATATGCTGTGGGCAGACCTGGATTCTGGGGTCATTCAGCAAAGAGGCAGTAAGGAGCTCTGATCTGGGAGAAGATGAGAGGGCCTGCCCTACTGAGGAATGCTTTGAGGGCCTAGTTCTGGACAGCATGTAGAAGGATTGTTTTATGCAACTTGCTTAAGCTTGCGCCCTAGGCCCAAAACTCTGCTGTGGCCTAGAGAAACGGACTACGAGCCTATGCCGGTATTTTCTCTATCTTTTAATTCCCCTGTTTATTTTTGTGTATTGTATCATCGCTCCTTTGCTTGTATGTTTATGCTTGATCATATTAATATTGTATATTTCTGTATATGCTATTAATCCATACCGACCCACTTGGGTTATTAAACATATAAAATTTATATCGCTCATTTCATTTTATCCTATGACCCGGTCTACTCACAGTGTGTGAGTGGGAGGTTAAGAAAGAAGTTTGATCGCAGGCATGCCAGGCGATATTCTTCACAGTGGTGGCAGCGTTGTGGGATATTAGGATAACAGTGTGTGGGTGTGGTATCACGCAGACACTGGGGATTGCGGCAATCCTATGGAACGAGCGCGGTATGAGATCAAGCTTAAAATACGGTGAAAGTTTGGTACAGTACTGTTCCCTCCCTTCTTCTTTTTTCTGTCCTATCTTTTATTTGGCAACGGCTTCCAGTGGATGGCTGGTGGGACCAGAAGCATAACCAAACGTCTGCAGGACTTGGTTGCTGCTGAACTCCAGGAGATGGCAGATATGGAAGCTACCATAGCCATGCAGGAGGCGGAGCAAAGTCCTGAGAGGCTGGCACCAGAAAACATCACCATGCCAGATGGTTCCGCAGGTGCCCGGACCCCAGAGGTAACTGTGCCTGGAGGGACCAGTAACCCCAGTTCTGTGGGGGTAACGGACTTATACTTGCAAATGGCCTTACAGCAGATAGACGCCAGTGACTATAGCGCCCGTCTGCAGGTGATTCACCAGTACCAAGCTGCTGCAGAGCGCCGGGCGGAGAGAGAAGCTGCAGAGCGCCGGGCGGAGAGAGAGGCCGCCGCTGCAGAGCGCCGGGCGGAAAGAGAGGCCGCTGCTGCAGAGCGTCGGGCGGAGTTGGAGCATCAGCTTGAGCTAAAAAAGCTGGAACTTTGCCAGCAGGCGCAACCTTCCCCTGCACCAACTCCAGGAGCCCGAGCACTAAAGATCCGATCTGAGGACTTTCCAATCTTGGAAGATAACGGGGACTTGGACTCGTTCTTGCGGGGATTTGAGAGGGTGTGTAAGCAGCATCATATTCCCCAGGCAGAATGGGCCCGTTACCTGTCTCCCCGGCTGAAGGGAAAAGGCTTGGATGTTTCCACGAGCTTACCAGTGGACGCGGACTATGAGACCATCAAAGCGGCGCTGATCCGGAGATACCGGCTCACGCCGGAGGTGTACCGCAAAAAGTTCCGGAATATCCAGCGGGGTCCCACAGAGAGCTATGCGGATGTTCTGCACCACTTACAGGTTACATTCTGGCAGTGGATCAAAGGACTTACTGTCACCACGTTTGAGGGAATTGGGGATCTTATGATAAAGGAACAATTTCTCCAGGTGTGCCCTCTGGAGGTCCGCCAGTTCGTGTGTGATCGGAAACCCACAACAGCCGACAATGCTGCAGAGATTGCTGACGACTATGTGTCCACCAGGGAGCAAGGGATCAAGAGAGGAGCCACACTACAGAGACCCTCAAGCTGGAAGGAGGGGCAAAGTTGGAGTTCACCACAGCCTGCGGTCTCCAAGTGGGGTAAGACAAACTCTGTCCCGGGTGCCCCCTCTACTTCCCCTGTCCCAAGAACTCTGGGCGCCCCGGGGACCCCCTCCAAGTACCAAGGAGAGGCCCGGCGGTGTCATGCTTGTAACCAGCCAGGACATTTCAAGGCGGAGTGCCCCAACCGCTCTAAGAACCCCCCTGTTTCCCCAGCCACGGCAGCTGGCTCATCTGTATACTTGGTGGGGAGGGAGGGGGTTGCAATCCAATGCCAACAGTCAACAGGTCATTGTGGGGGGTAAAGTGGTCATGGGATTTCGGGACACTGGGGCGCAGATTACTCTGGTGCAACCTGACTTGGTCCCTGCGGACAGTATTATCCCTGGAAAAAAATCTGACCCTGAAGGGTATTGGACAAGAACGCATAACTGTGCCCATGGCTTGCGTCCATTTGGACTGGGGTGCGGGAAAAGGGATGCGTGATGTGGGGCTAGTGTCTGATCTGCCTGCCAATGTACTATTGGGAAGAGATTTGGGGCCCTTGGTGTCCCAATATGGGGTGGGAGCAACCCCACCTCGCTGTGACAAAATGTCTGTACTGAAGGATGATTTTAATGAGGGGTTGAAGCCTGTCACACAGGCAGAGGGAGGGGTCAGCCTTTTGTCTCCCCTTGCTGTGCGTCCAGCTAAAGTAATCAGTGAGCATGTGAATGAGACATTGTGGAATGCTGACCTGGCTGTAGCCCCGCCCACATCTGCGGGTGATGAGAGCCCCCTCAGTGTGACCCTGGCTCAGCCAGTCACCCATGCAGTTCACTGTGAATCAATGAATGAATGCAATGTCAATGTAATTGCTAATTCTTGCCTTGCAGGTTTACAGGGTAGCTCTTCTGAGATGCTGGGGGCAACCCCAACTGAGGACAATGTGCCAGGTGGTCAGGTGGGTCACGGGGATCTCAGGACCGATCCGGATGAGGAACGGACTGCTGGAGTTGCGGTGGTGACCCGCAGCCAGAGTGCTAGAGGGGTGGAAGGCGCTCCGACCCCTGAGCCGTTCCCTCTGTCACCCGGAGATGGCACTGAGACCGCCATGACTAACCTCCCCACACTGGAGCCGGAGGAGCCCGGCGGGTATATGACATGCACATCTCTTCTGTCTGGTTCCAGTCAGGAGTTCAGGGACGCTGTCCAAGCTGACCGCAGTCTGGATGCATTGAAGGAGCGTGCTGATCAACCTCCCTTGGAGTCGGACAAAGACCGCGTGTACTGGGAGCAAGGGAGGTTGTACCGGGAAACGATCCCCACAAAGGGAAAAGAAAGTCGGCTCAGGGAGAAACATTTAGTGGTACCCCAACCCTATCGGGTGGAGTTGTTGCGGATTGCTCATGATATTCCACTGGCAGGCCACCTGGGGATCGCTAAGACCAAGGCTCGCCTCAGCCACTTATTCTACTGGCCTAAGATGGGGACAGATGTAGCTAAATACTGCCGTTCATGTGACACTTGTCAGAGTATGGGCAAGGCTGGGCAAGGCTCCAAAGCACCAATGATACCTATGCCCATCATAACCGAACCTTTCCAGCGGGTGGCTGTGGATCTCATTGGACCCCTGTCCATTCCCAGTCGCACCGGGAAACGTTTCATATTAACGGTAGTAGACTACGCTACTAGGTACCCGGAAGCTGTCGCGCTGTCTTCCACCCGGGCTGATGTAGTGGCCAAGGCTCTGGTAGGCATCTTCTCCCGTGATGGATTTCCCAGAGAGATGCTCACAGACCAAGGTACCCAGTTCATGTCTGCCTTGATGCAAGGCCTGTGTAAGGTAACAGAGGTGCAACATCTGGTGTCCAGCCCGTATCACCCACAGACCAATGGCCTGTGTGAACGGTTCAATGGCACCCTGAAGCAGATGCTCAGGATGTTAGTCGAGTCCCACGGGCGCGACTGGGAGCCTTATCTCCCGCACCTGCTGTTCGCTTACCGGGAGGTGCCGCAAGCCTCAACGGGGTTCTTCCCCTTTGAGCTCTTGTACGGGGAGACGTGTACGTGGGCCCCTAACTCTTGTGAAAGAGTCCTGGGAAGGAGAAACAGCCATCCAAGGTGTGCCAGTCGTGCCCATGGCCCAAGTGCAGATGGCATGGGGTGCTGGAGGTGGGACCCAAGAAGGGGGTGTGTCAAATGTATTACCTGTCAATGTATTGTGGAGGGATGGTTTGGGGAAGCATAATCTTAGTCATTTGCCCAAGGTATCACCATCACCCACCCAAGTACAGGAGGAACAGGGTGTAGGCCCAAAGGGGCAAGGCGTCTGGGAGGGAGGACAGGGTCCAAACATACCTGTGCCAGAACCAGAGGTGCCCCTAGGTTTGGAAGCAAAGGGGGAGGTGCAGAATCCCCTAGAACTCTCCCAACTAGCGGCTAGTGTGGGAGAGACCCTGAGAGACTGCCGGGAAGGGGTCTCTAAACTGGTATCACAAGGGCCTGGGGTTGCGAGTGTGGATCTGCGGGATGCCAGCACTCAGCACGAGGTCCCAGTGCAGGCCGGGGGTAGCCAGGTGGGCGGAGACTGCCGGGATGGGGTCTCAGCACCGGTACCACAAGGGCCTGGGGTTGTGAGTGTGGGTCTGAGGGACGCCAGAACTCGGGGGAGGGACCCAGAGCAAGCAGGAGGTAGCCAAGTCTACTTAATTCAGAGCCTGAACTTTAGAAGAGTCTCCATTCAGCCAGGAGAGGAAGAGGGTATCAGTACGCCAGGAATATGGTCAGGGACCAGCGCAGGTCCCGGCGGGGTGAGGCCGCCAAGGTGTCCGCGGAAGGCGATCTTAGGATCGTCCTTCCTCCCGACACGCTCTAAAAGGGGGAGGTGTGATGAACCGACCCTCAGTTTTATATCTTTCTTGGAAGTGTGTTTTACTTGCTTAGGTCAGTCCTTCCCCCACTTGGAATGCGGTGCTTTAGTGGAGTCCACATTGCTGGACGATAGGCTTCACTGGTTTTATGTGTGTTCATTGGAGATGGCTTGCTATAGCCAGGCACTTTTATTATCCCTGGCCAGATGGGATGGGGGATAGCAAGCCTTCACTTCACCCTTCTCTCCGAGGGTTCTGCAAAGGTGGGAGAAGGGGGGCTGCCTGGGTGCAAGGGGTGGGTGGAGCACTAGCCATATGCTGTGGGCAGACCTGGATTCTGGGGTCATTCAGCAAAGAGGCAGTAAGGAGCTCTGATCTGGGAGAAGATGAGAGGGCCTGCCCTACTGAGGAATGCTTTGAGGGCCTAGTTCTGGACAGCATGTAGAAGGATTGTTTTATGCAACTTGCTTAAGCTTGCGCCCTAGACCCAAAACTCTGCTGTGGCCTAGAGAAACGGACTACGAGCCTATGCCGGTATTTTCTCTATCTTTTAATTCCCCTGTTTATTTTTGTGTATTGTATCATCGCTCCTTTGCTTGTATGTTTATGCTTGATCATATTAATATTGTATATTTCTGTATATGCTATTAATCCATACCGACCCACTTGGGTTATTAAACATATAAAATTTATATCGCTCATTTCATTTTATCCTATGACCCGGTCTACTCACAGTGTGTGAGTGGGAGGTTAAGAAAGAAGTTTGATCGCAGGCGTGCCAGGCGGCTGGGCGAGGCGATATTCTTCACACCCTGCATCGAATATATCAGACTCCCGAGAAAGACTAACATCAATTTCACATTTCCCATAAAAATCGGAATCAGAATTCTTTGAAATGGTGAATTTAACTGCACAGCTCTAGTATGAAGGTTTTTTTTTTTTTTTTAACGTGGGCACAGACTGTTCTACATCAGGGCTACTTGGGACAGTTAACCACCGGTCATGTAAGGACCTGTGTGTCAACCTGACAGCGCATGTAGCGCTATTTAGTCCAGTAAATGCCAGGCCCCATGGGGATAACTCCATGGACCCAGTTCCAACCAACTGAAACTGTCAAAGCCGTGATCTTCATTGTTCTGTCACAGATGACAATGGAAATCACTAGTGCAAAGGAGAACAAAGCCTCAAATTACTCAACCCCAATTATTTCAACACATTTACGATCACTACAGCATACTAAAACATTGTGAAAAATTTCCTTGACCAACAGGGCAAAATAATCTTGGTGACAATTGTAATGGTAACAAATAGTCCTCTTACATTCTGTCCATCGCCTCCATTTAGGTTTACTGAATAAAACTGAAAAGTTCTACACAGCTTTCCTACAGACCACACAGTTTTAGATTTGCTGTACTTTAATTTTCAGGAAATGTTGTTCCATTTACCTCATGATCCTGTAGGTCATTGTGATCTTCTTCTGGGCAGTTTTGGGAATCTGTACTGGGATATCTCTCCAGTAGATTTCTCTTACTGGACCCATCTGTAAGAAACACAAACCAATGTGCATATGTGATAATGAGATGATGGCCAACTTGGTGATCCTCAAAAACATATTCACAATATCAGAAAGTCTCCTCTTACCTGGCGATGTGAAGGTCTGGTGGTCCTCCATCTTGATGTTATTGTACAGATCTTTGTGTCCTTCTAAATACTCCCACTCCTCCATGGAGAAATAGACGGTGATGTCCTGACACCTTATAGGAACCTGACAACACAATGATACAGTCCTCATCATCCAGACACATCATCCCTTGTGTTACTGTCTAATGTCCCAGCATTCCCAGCAGCGCTCACCTCTCCAGTCAGCAGCTCAATGATCTTGTTAGTGAGGTCCAGGATCTTCTGCTCGTTTTTATTCTTACATATTAGGGAATGAATTGGAGGTACCTTCATGGGACTCTGGCTCCTCCTCCATTGTCTTGACACAAGGGGACAATTATTAGGGCCCACACTCTGGCCAGATGTTTTCTTCACCACCGTGCAATCCTATGCATGGAGAAAGAGTAGGATAAATTTCACTAAATATCTTCACAGAATCTGTTAATCTTCCAGTCACTTCCTTGTTATATTAAAAGAGAGAATAGAAAGACCATGTGATATCATTCCCACCTCTCCGGTCATGTCCTGTGTTATTACTAGAGATAAGAGTGAGGTCATCTGATATTCCCAGAATCCCTCACCTCTCCGGTCATGTCCTGTGTTATTACTAGAGATAAAAGTGAGGTCATGTGATATCATCCCCAGAATCCCTCACCTCTCCGGTCATGTCCTGTGTTATTACTAGAGATAAGAGTGAGGTCATGTGATATAATTCCCAGAATCCCTCACCTCTCCGGTTAGCAGGTAGATGATCTCCAGGGTGAGGTTTAATACTCTGTCGATCATCTCGTTGCTATTCTTCTTCTGCACCTCCAGGAGATCAGTCAATGAAGGGGCCATGGCTGTGCTATGGGAACAAGAATGGGCAAATACAGGTAATCTATTAGTAAGTAAAGAATCTCAAAACATTTGTGAATATCAGGATATATACAGAACGTGAGCTTGCGGTTACAGTAGGATTCTAAAATGAAGAGCTGAATATACCCGAGTACTGAAGTCTAGTTTAATCTTCCCTATGTTGTCAATCATAGTAACCAATCGGTTACCAAGTGTCGGGTGTTCCAGAACCACAGAAGCATCCAGGGTCTTGGCTGCAAATCCTCCACATCCCTCTTCTCTACTCTTGATTTACAGCTACACAGGCACGGGAGCGTCTAGTATATGCTGCTTCAGCAGGCTCTAGTTCAGACTCGATCGTCACCAGAGCATCGATCCTGGTATTTTTTTTTTTTAATGACAAGATTCTTGGCTCTAGCCACGATCTTGCCTGATCCTTTGAGCATCAAAAGATTTCTGAACCAAGGAAGCGCCCTGGCTGCTTGGCTGTCCACTCTCCCAAACCTCTCGCTTGACGGGTCCATCAGTACCTACTGGTTAGGACGTCAGATGATGCAGAAAGTCACCAGATCTGTTAATCAGGAGCAGGGGAAGGGTCATGGACGCTATGATAGTCTGGAGCACTTCGTGTGATTAAAGGGAACCTGTTAGGGTGATTTAGGACACACTAAAATAGAAGAGCTTCGCACTCCCCCTGCCGCTATACTCACCGCACTGACGCCAGAGGAGTACACCTCGTCTTCAGCGCGAATGTGCCAAACTTGAGGTGCATACGCAATGAAGTTGGGTTGTACGCCCCTGCTTTTACTGAAGAACAGCGTAGGCGCTGGGAACAGGGCGATTTGGGACACTAAACCCCAGTCCATAAGCAACTGTGGATGATTTGGTGTCCTAACAGGTTCTCTTTAACCCCTTCCCGCCGCAGTCATTTGTGTTTTTTTTTATTTCTGTTTTTATCTCTTCAACTCTGACACTTTTTATTCAATTTATTTGGGGAGATGGTGGGTTGAAGACTAAGGGGTCTGATCACCCCTACAATGCCACTGTATGGGGAACCTGGATATATAGCAGTAATAATGCTTACCCAGTGCAGGGAATCCACTGCTGTTCCTCCCTGTATAACCCCTTTAATACTTTCTTCTCTCTGTTACCATAGCAATATGATCGGTGTCTTATGTCTGAACAGACCTGAATCCTCTGCACATATCTAGCAGGATTAGCAGGAGAAGGAATAAGGGAAACCTCCATAATCATTTATGGTCAAATATCCTAAGATATGTGGAGCTCGCCAAGCAAAAAACATCCTGTATATAAGGCATATGGTGGAGAAGTCCTGTATATGGGGAGGCAGCAGGGGCATCATGTACAGTGGGGAAAAAAAAGTATTTAGTCAGCCACCAATTGTGCAAGTTCTCCCACTTATAAAGATGAGGCCGGCCTGTAATTGTCATCATAGGTAGACCTCAACTATGAGAGACAAAATGAGAAAACATATCTAGAAAATCACATTGTATGATTTTTTTAAGAAGTTATTTGCAAATTATGGTGGAAAATAAGTATTTGGTCACCTACAAACAAGCAAGATTTCTGGCTCTCCCAGACCTGTAACTTCTTCTTTAAGAGGCTCCTCTGTCCTCCACTCATTACCTGTAGTAATGACTCCTGTTTGACATTGTTATCAGTATAAAAGACACCTGTCCACAACCTCAAACAGTCACACTCCAAACTCCACTATGGTGAAGACCAAAGAGTTGTGGAAGGACACCAGGAACAAAATGGTAGCCCTGCACCAGGCTGGGAAGACTGAATCTGCAATAGGCAAGCAGCTTGGTGTGAAGAAATCACCTGTGGGAGCAATAATTAGAAAATGGAAGACATACAAGACCACTGATAATCTCCCTCCATCAGGGGCTCCACGCAAGATCTCACCCCGTGGGGTCAAAATGATCACAAGAACGGTGAGCAAAAATCCCAGAACCACAAGGGGGACCTAGTGACTGACCTGCAGAAAGCTGGGACTAACATAACAAAGGCTACTGTCAGTAACACACTACACCGCCAGGGACTCAGATCCTGCAGTGCCAGACGTGTCCCCCTGCTTAAGCCAGTACATATCCGGGCCCGTCTGAAGTTTGCTAGAGAGCATTTGGATGTTCCAGAAGAGTATTGGGAGAATGTCATATGGTCAGATGAAACCAAAGTAGAACTGTTTGGTAGAAACACAACTCGTCGTGTTTGGAGGAGAGTGAATGCTGAGTTGTATCCAAAGAACACCATACCTACTGTGAAGCATGGGGGGTGGAAACATCATGCTTTGGGGCTGTTTCTCCGCAAAGGAACCAGGACGACTGATCCGTGTACATGAAAGAATGAATGGGGACATGTATCGTGGGATTTTGAGTGCAAACCTCTTTCTATCAGCAAGGTCATTGAAGATGAAACGTGGCTGGGTCTTTCAGCATGACAATGATCCCAAGCACACCACCAGGGCAACGAAGGAGCGGCTTCGTAAGAAGCATTTCAAGGTCCTGGAGTGGCCTAGCCAGTCTCCAGATCTCAACCCCATAGAAAACCTTTGGAGGCAGTTGAAAGTCCGTGTTGCCCAGCGACAGCCCCAAAACATCCCTGCTCTAGAGGAGATCTGCATGGAGGAATGGGCCAACATACCAGCAACAGTGTGTGCCAACCTTGTGAAGACTTACAGAAAACGTTTGACCTCTGTCATTGCCAACAAAGGATATATAACAAAGTACTGAGATGAACTTTTTTTATTGACCAAATACTTATTTTCCACCATAATTTGCAAATAAATTCTTAAAAAATCAGACAATGTGATTTTCTGGATTTGTTTTCTCATTTTGTCTCTCATAGTTGAGGTCTACCTATGATGACAATTACAGGCCGGCCTCATCTTTATAAGTGGGAGAACTTGCACAATTGGTGGCTGACTAAATACTTTTTTTCCCCACTGTATATAGGGGGACAGCGGAGAAGTCCTGTATATAGGGGGACAGCGGAGAAGTCCTGTATATAGGGGGACAGCGGAGAAGTCCTGTATATAGGGGGACAGCGGGGAAGTCCTGTATATAGGGGGACAGCGGAGAAGTCCTGTATATAGGGGGACAGCGGAGAAGTCCTGTATATAGGGGGACAGCGGGGAAGTCCTGTATATAGGGGGACAGCGGAGAAGTCCTGTATATAGGGGGACAGCGGAGAAGTCCTGTATACAGGGGGACAGCAGAAAAGTCCTGTATACAGGGGGACAGCGGAGAAGTCCTGTATATAGGGGGACAGCAGAGAAGTCCTGTATATAGGGGAACAGCAGAGAAGTCTTGTATATAGGGGAAAAGCGGAGAAGTCCTGTGTATAGGGGGACAGCGGAGAAGTGCTGTATATAGGGGGCAGCGGAGAAGTCCTGTATATAGGGGGACAGCGGGGAAGTCCTGTATACAGGGGGACAGCGGGGAAGTCCTGTATACAGGGGGACAGCGGGGAAGTCCTGTATACAGGGGGACAGCGGGGAAGTCCTGTATATAGGGGGACAGCGGAGAAGTCCTGTATATAGGGGGACAGCGGAGAAGTCCTGTATATAGGGGGACAGCGGAGAAGTCCTGTATACAGGGGGACAGCGGAGAAGTCCTGTATACAGGGGGACAGCGGAGAAGTCCTGTACATAGGGAGACAGCGGAGAAGTCCTGTATATAGGGGAACAGTGGAGAAGTCCTGTACATAGGGGGACAGCGGAGAAGTCCTGTATATAGGGGGACAGCATAGAAGTCCTGTATATAGGGGAAAAGCGGAGAAGTCCTGTATATAGGGGGACAGCGGAGAAGTCTTGTATATAGGGGGACAGCATAGAAGTCCTGTATATAGGGGAAAAGCGGAGAAGTCCTGTATATAGGGGGACAGCGGAGAAGTCCTGTATATAGGGGGACAGCATAGAAGTCCTGTATATAGGGGGACAGCGGGGAAGTCCTGTATACAGGGGGGCCGGAGAAAAGTCCTGTATACAGGGGGACAGCGGGGAAGTCCTGTATATAGGGGGACAGCGGGGAAGTCCTGTATATAGGGGGACAGCGGAGAAGTGCTGTATATAGGGGGCAGCGGAGAAGTCCTGTATATAGGGGGACAGCGGGGAAGTCCTGTATACAGGGGGACAGCGGGGAAGTCCTGTATACAGGGGGACAGCGGGGAAGTCCTGTATATAGGGGGACAGCGGGGAAGTCCTATATATAGGGGGACAGCGGAGAAGTCCTGTATATAGGGGGACAGCGGAGAAGTCCTGTATATAGGGGGACAGCGGAGAAGTCCTGTATACAGGGGGACAGCGGAGAAGTCCTGTATACAGAGGGACAGCGGAGAAGTCCTGTATGTAGGGGGACAGCGGAGAAGTCCTGTATATAGGGGGACAGCGGAGAAGTCCTGTATACAGAGGGACAGCGGAGAAGTCCTGTATATAGGGGGACAGCATAGAAGTCCTGTATATAGGGGGACAGCGGGGAAGTCCTGTATATAGGGGGACAGCGGAGAAGTCCTGTATACAGGGGGACAGCAGAAAAGTCCTGTATACAGGGGGACAGCGGAGAAGTCCTGTATACAGGGGGACAGCGGAGAAGTCCTGTATATAGGGGGACAGCAGAGAAGTCCTGTATATAGGGGAACAGCAGAGAAGTCTTGTATATAGGGGAAAAGCGGAGAAGTCCTGTGTATAGGGGGACAGCGGAGAAGTGCTGTATATAGGGGGCAGCGGAGAAGTCCTGTATATAGGGGGACAGCGGGGAAGTCCTGTATACAGGGGGACAGCGGGGAAGTCCTGTATACAGGGGCACAGCGGGGAAGTCCTGTATACAGGGGGACAGCGGGGAAGTCCTGTATATAGGGGGACAGCGGGGAAGTCCTGTATATAGGGGGACAGCGGAGAAGTCCTGTATATAGGGGGACAGCGGAGAAGTCCTGTATATAGGGGGACAGCGGAGAAGTCCTGTATACAGGGGGACAGCGGAGAAGTCCTGTACATAGGGAGACAGCGGAGAAGTCCTGTATATAGGGGAACAGCGGAGAAGTCCTGTACATAGGGGGACAGCGGAGAAGTCCTGTATATAGGGGGACAGCATAGAAGTCCTGTATATAGGGGAAAAGCGGAGAAGTCCTGTATATAGGGGGACAGCGGAGAAGTCCTGTATATAGGGGGACAGCGGGGAAGTCCTGTATATAGGGGGACAGCGGGGAAATCCTGTATATAGGGGGACAGTGGAGAAGTCCTGTATATAGGGGGACAGCATAGAAATCCTGTATATAGGGGAAAAGCGGAGAAGTCCTGTATATAGGGGGACAGCGGAGAAGTCCTGTATATAGGGGGACAGCATAGAAGTCCTGTATATAGGGGGACAGCGGGGAAGTCCTGTATATAGGGGGCAGCACAGCAGAGACATCTTGGCTTCTATCTCACTTACACTAACTATAGATAGACAGATAGATATATTTTCACACAGACATGTTTTATTCCGCTACAGCACACACTGACAGAGAATATATTCGGCATTCACTAACCTGACATTTAGTTCTTCTCTATTTGCTTCCATTAATTCGCTCCGGAAACAATCGCCCCCTCCAGTGTCACTTCCGGTCAGTATCTATGACTTCCGCTGTGAGGACCATCACGTGATCCGCCTCACCTACTGAAGTGCTCGGAGAGTACCCGAGTCCATGGCTGCGGCTCCACAGCGCTGTACACACCTGCCGCCGGGACCCTGTAGGTGGAGCGGCGGCCATTTTGTTGTGGCCTTATGTTCCCTGTGACAGTTTAGGCAGTGTTAGACGTTACAATAAAGTTATTTCATCCAGGCAACTTTCGGTTGCTATGGAAACCTGCTCCTTCATGTCTGGCAGGATCTTCTACCTCCTGACACCATACACAGCAGGGGTGACATTCAGGGTGGCAGAGAAGCGGAAACTGGAACCAACATCCATAGGGCTGCGCAATTTTTCCACTTGGCATTTTTTGATTTTCATTTTGAGTCCCTGCCTTCCAAACCCTATAACTATTTTTTATTTTTCCGTTCACAGAGCCATATGAGGGGTTAATGTTCGCGGGACAAATTGTATTTCATAATGGTGCCATTTAATATTCCGTATAATGTACTGAGAAACTGGGGAAAAATTCAGAATGGGGTGGAATTGGAGTAAAAAGTGCTTTTGTGCGACTTTCTTATGGGCTTCGTTTTTACGGTGTTCACTGTTCATCCAAAATGACATGTCATCTGTATTCTATGGGTCAGTACAATTCCGGAGATACCAAATTTATATAGTTTTTTTTTTACATTTTAAACCCTTAAAAAGTCCAAAACTTCAAAAAAAGAAAAAAATATTCTTGGAGTCACCATATTCTGACACCTGTAATGTTTTATATTTCTGTGTACAGGTTTTCCATAGACCACCCTCAATAGCTATATTGCTATGGCAGGCCTGGGAGCCTTCATTAGGCTCCTGGCTGTCATAGGAATGGGATGGCTCCCACGATCTTGCCGCTCGGAAGCTATCCTGTAAAGATACAGGGTTGGTGGGCTGCCTTTTTTTTTTTTTTTTTTTAACTTTGGGGGGGGAATTACTGCAAGTAATGCTTGTGCTCAGAGTGAACTCTGATAATGGGCATTATCTCTGCTGCGTAATATAGCGGTGACCTGGTGGCTATAGCGGCTGCGCTGCTTTAGAGCGACTGCCATCTTTAAGACCTGGCAAAGGGTTAATGTGTTTTATTTTTTTACTTTTTTATATACTGTATATATTCTAGGGAGGGGGTGATTAGAATTTTTAGATTTTGAAAAACTTAAAAGTTAAACAATAGAACACAGATCAGAAGTTGAATTTACACGATTGATCATAGAACACGAATGAGAAGGTGAAAGTTACACAGTAAAACATAAAACACATATCAGAAGGTGAGAGTTACACAGAAGAACATAGAACACAGACCAGAAAGTGAAAGTTACACAATAGGACACATATCAGAGCAAAAGGGTAACAATGTTTTTCAGGTTCAGGCTCCATATCTCACCATCCACTACAGCTTTGAACATGAGACTCCCATCATTTAGACAAACATCTTGGATATCTCATACATAAATGTGACTTGCAACTATTTAGCATATGAAAAAGACGACATAGTGTTCCAGCAGGACAATGACCCGAAGCATAAGTCGAGATTAGCAAAGAAATGGTTCAATGACAGTGAAGTAGAGGTGCTGGACTGTCCTCCACAGTCCCCAGACCTCAACTCAATCCAACACTTGTGGGTAGAGTTGATGAAAAAGCTGTATTCATACCCAAGTGAGTTGACCAGTAGGCACCAACATTGGGAACGTGTAAGAGACCTGGGATCAGATTTCGGGTGAGACATGCATGAATCTGATCAAGAGCATGTCCAGAAGGATTCAGGCAGTGTTGAAAGCCAAAGGTGGATTTACAAAATAATGCTTTTGCTTGTCAGTGTATGGCTTCTTTGTGTGGTACAGCTTTAAGTTGCATTTGTGGATTGCACAGTGAACTGTGTTCACAGGCAGTGACAGTATTCCTGAGCCCAGGCAGTGATTTGCATTACCGATTTATGTCTGTTTATTATGCAGTGCTGCCTGAGGGCCCGTAGATGACAAGCATCCAGCATTGACCATCAGACTCATCCTTTATGCACATACAGTGCCTTGCGAAAGTATTCAGCCCCCTTGAACTTTTCAACCTTTTGCCACATTTCAGGTTTCAAACATAAGGTTATAAAATTTTAATTTTTTGGTGAAGAATCAACAACAAGTGGGACACAATTGTGAAGTGGAACGAAATTTATTGGTTATTTTAAACTTTTGTAAAAAATAAAAAACTGAAAAGTGGGGCGTGCAATATTATTCGGCCCCTTTACTTTCAGTGCAGCAAACTCACTCCAGAAGTTCAGTGAGGATCTCTGAATGATCCAATGTTGTCCTAAATGAGTGATGATGATAAATATAATCCACCTGTGTGTAATCAAGTCTCCGTATAAATGCACCTGCTCTGTGATAGTCTAAGGGTTCTGTTTAAAGCGCAGAGAGCATCATGAAGACCAAGGAACACACCAGGCAGGTCCGTGATACTGTTGTGGAGAAGTGTAAAGTCGGATTTGGATACAAAAAGATTTCCTAAACTTTAAACATCCCAAGGAGCAATGTGCAAGCGATCATATTGAAATGGAAGGAGTATCAGACCACTGCAAATCTACCAAGACCCGGCCATCCCTCTAAACTTTCATCTCAAACAAGGAGAAGACTGATCAGAGATGCAGCCAAGAGGCCCATGATCACTCTGGATGACCTGCAGAGATCTACAGCTGAGGTGGGAGAGTCTGTCCATAGGACAACAAGCAGTCGTACACTGCACAAATCTGGCCTTTATGGAAGAGTGGCAAGAAGAAAGCCATTTCTCAAAGATATCCATAAAAAGTCTTGTTTAAAGTTTGCCACAAGCCACCTGGGAGACACC
Organism: Leptodactylus fallax; assembly: GCA_947044405.1. NCBI lineage: Eukaryota > Metazoa > Chordata > Amphibia > Anura > Leptodactylidae > Leptodactylus > Leptodactylus fallax. The sequence goes on along the minus strand of CAMRHE010000360.1, from coordinate 910,848 downwards.
AAACATGTGGAAGAAGGTGCTCTGGTCAGATGAAACCAAAATCGAACTTTTTGGCCACAATGCAAAACGATATGTTTGATGTAAAAACAACACAGCTCATCACCCTGAACACACCATCCCCACTGTCAAACATGGTGGTGGCAGCATCATGGTTTGGGCCTGCTTTTCTTTAGCAGGGACAGGGAAGATGGTTAAAATTGATGGGAAGATGGATGGAGCCAAATACAGGACCATTCTGGAAGAAAACCTGTTGGAGTCTGCAAAAGACCTGAGACTGGGACGGAGATTTATCTTCCAACAAGACAATGATCCCAAACATAAAGCAAAATCTACAATGGAATGGTTCACAAATAAACGTATCCAGGTGTTAGAATGGCCAAGTCAAAGTCCAGACCTGAATCCAATCGAGAATCTGTGGAAAGAGCTGAAAACTGCTGTTCACAAACGCTCTCCATCCAACCTCACTGAGCTCCAGCTGTTTTCCAAGGAAGAATGGGCAAGAATTTCAGTCTCTCGATGTGCAAAACTGATAGAGACATACCCCAAGCAACTTGCAGCTGTTATCGCAGCAAAAGGTGGCGCTACAAAGTATTAACTTAAGGGGGCCGAATAATATTGCACGTCCCACTTTTCAGTTTTTTATTTTTTACAAAAGTTAAAAATAACCAATAAATTTCATTCCACTTCACAATTGTGTCCCACTTGTTGTTGATTCTTCACCAAAAAATTTAAATTTTATATCTTTATGTTTGAAGCCTGAAATGTGGCAAAAGATTGAAAAGTTCAAGGGGGCCGAATACTTTCGCAAGGCACTGTAGATTTCTTCAGATTCTCTGAATCTGTTTATGATATTATGTACTGTAAATGGTAAGATATTCAATGTCTTTGCAATGTTACATTGAAAAATATTTTTCAGAAATTGTACAAGTTTTAGACACAGATTTTTTCACAGATTGGTGAATTTCTGACCATCTTTGCTTATTAGAGTCTTGGCCTCTCTAACATGCTATTTTAATATGAAGTCAAATTGATCCGCAACCTGTTTTTCATTAGTACCACTGACTTTTTCCAGCCTTTTGTTAAACCTATGTTTTTGAGATGTGTTTCTGCCATTAATATCTAAATGAGTTAGTTTTTCAAATGAAATTTAAAAAGTGTCTAACTTTCACCTTCTGATATGTGTTATATTGTGTAACACATTCTTATATGTGATCTATGTTCTGCTGTGTAACTTTAACCTTCTGATCTATGTTTTATTGTGTAACTGTGACCTTCTGATATGTGTTCTATGCTGTATTGTGTAAGTTTCAGCTTCTGAGTTGTTCCATGTTCTATTGTATAACTGTTATGGTTCAGATGTAGTGTAGTGCAGATAACAGAATAGTGAGTATGCAAGAAAGAGATAGCAGGACCAGGCCAAACAACTATCAGTGATAAAAACTGCAACCAAAACGCACCACACCCAGACCGAGTCAAAACAGCCTCTAGACACCTTCACCAGAGCTCCTAGTGGTGGAATTGGACTTTGCAGAATCCTTTGGCTGGAATTGACACTACAGAGAAATGTACTGGAAATTGGTACACCACTAGCAGAAGTCAGACACCAAATCTACACACGACTCACCGGGGAGAATAATAGTCAAGCAGGTCAGCAACGGAATGGACAGCAAGGTTCAATACTGAGAGACAGAGACGAAACCAGGAAACGTAGCCAGAGGTCGGAAGCCGAATGGGAGCAGGGTATCAGAATCGCAATCCAAGCGGGAGGTCCAGGAAACAAGCCAAAAGTCCAAAGTCAATAGTCAGTAACAAACAGGAGCCAAAACTAAGGAAAGACCTAACAGACGGCAGAGAGTAAGGAGATGGACAGGATTATAAAGACCCGGACTGGCACATTGATTGAAGTCTCAAAGGGGCATTTCTCCCTGTGGACCCAGCGGTCTTGAAGGGGCCACAGCAGAATTCACAATCCTAACTGTACCCCTCCTTCTATGAGGGGCCTCTGGACCCCTAATTACAGGACCGGGCTTGAACGGAAACCTCCTATGGAAGTTTCTGACCAAAACCGGAGCATGAACAGACCGAACAGGTTCCCAAGTTCGATCTTCAGGGCCATAACCCTTCCAATGGATGAGGTATTGCAGAGTACCCCTGACCCTGCGAGAATCAATAATTCTCAAAACCTCATACTCCTGATCTCCCTCAATCTGAACAGGAGGAAGAGGATTATCAGACTGAGATACAGACTGTGAATACTTTTTAGTATTTGTGGAAAACATTGTGTATTTTAAAAGTTTGAGGAAGAGCCAATCAGAAAGAGACCAGATTGACAATCTATATCTATATTAACCTCAGGATTATCAGTCACGGGAGAAGAGGAAGAAAAACGAGGATGAAACCCATACTTACAAAAAAAAAGGTGAAGTATTCAAAGCCACATGGTTATGATTATTAATAGCGAATTCAGCTAAAGGCAAATAAGACCACAAGTCGGACTGGCTGTCGGAAATATAACACCTGAGATATTGTTCTAGGACCTGGCTGAAGCACTCAGTTTGAATATTGGATTCAAGATGGAAAGCGGAAGAAAAAGACAGTTGAATTCCCAAATGATTACAGAAAGTTTTCCAAAACTTAGCAACAAACTGAACGCCCCTATCAGAAACAATACCATTAGAAACACTATGAAGTCTAACTACATGATCCAAAAACAGTCGGGAGAGGGTCTTGGCATTTGGCAATTGTGCAAGAGGAACAAAATGGCACATTTTACTAAAATGATCGAAAATCGTCAAGATGACAGACTGTCCCCCAGACACAGGTAAATCAGTAATAAAATCCATCGATATATGTGTCCAAGGTCTCCTGGGTACCGACAAAGGGAGAAGCTCCCCCATAGGTCGGACCTGAGGCACCTTGGAGCGGGTACAAGTATCACAAGCATAAGCAACAGTATCCCAGGACCTGGTAGGCCACCAATAATAACTAGAGACCAGTCTCTTAGTACTGTAAATTCCTGGGTGACCACACAAGACAGAGTCGTGCAGTTCCTTCAGCAATCTGAACTTGAATTGAGGCAGAACGAACAACTTCCGCTGGGTATATTCTGAGGGGGAAGCTGTTGATTCCACCTGATCTCAGTGGCTAGATCTCGGGACACAGCTGAAACAACTATACCCTCAAGGAGAACAGATTCAGGTTCAGAGTCCAAAGTCTGTGAAGGGCAAAAACTGCGGGACAAAGCATCAGCCTTAACATTTTTTGATCCAGGTCTAAATGTAACTACGAAATCAAACCTGGTAAAGAATAGAGCCCACCTGGCCTGCCTAGGATTCAACCTCTTGGCTGATTCTAGAAAATTAAGGTTCTTGTGGTCAGTTAGAACCATTATTCTATGTTTGGCTCCTTCCAAAACATGTCGCCACTCCTCAAAAGCCCATTTTATAGCTAACAATTCCCGGTTACTAATGTCATAGTTTCTCTCAGCAGGGGAGAATTTACGGGAAAAAAAAAGCACAAGGTCGTAGCTTAGTAAGGGAAGTAGTACCCTGGCACAACACAGCCTCGACCCCCTACCTCAGAGGCATCCACCTCAACAACAAATGGATGGGAGAAATCCGGCTGGACTAGAACAGGAGTTTTAGTAAAGGCCTGCTTTAATGTTTCAAAGGAATCAACTGTCCCCTTCATCCAATTCAATAAATCAGCCCCCTTCTTAGTAAGATCGGTTAGGGGCTAGGCCACAATAGAGAAGTTATGGATAAACTTCCGGTAATAATTAGCAAAACCCGCTGTAATGCCTTCAAGGAAGTGGGTTGAGTACACTCAACAATGGCTTGAACCTTGGCTGGATCCATACAGACAGCGGAAGAGGACAAAATATATAATAATAATAATAGTCCTTTAATAGTCCCACAATGGGGAAATTCAGTGTGTTACAGCAGCAAAGATAAGATAAGCAAATACAAATACAACATGTACAGGAATGTTCCAAGGTGAGAGGCATTACATTAATAGCAGACAGACAGATAGGACGTAGCAGGGGGGGGGGGATTTAACAGGCAGAGAGATATTTCAGTTCTCTGTATGTAATGATCTCCGCTTAGGTCGGTGTTGGTTGTACAGCCTAACCGCGGTGGGGGAGGAAAGCCTTCCGATAGCGCTCCTTCTCACACCTAGGGTGGAGCAGTCGGTCACTGACAGTACTGCCCAGCGCAATCACAGTCTCATGCATGGGATGGGACTTCTTCTTCTGCATGGAGCTCACCACGGACAGTATCCTTCTGTCACCCACCACCTGCACAGGGTACAGTGGGCTCCCCAGGACAGAGCTGGCCCTTCTAATCAGCTTGTCAAGTTTTATTTCTGTCCCTGGTTGATATGCTGCTCCCCCAGCAGGCCACTCCAAAGAAGATGGCTGATGCCACTACTGAGTTGAAGAAGTGCCCCCCGGATTCCAAAGGCTCTCAGCTTCCTAAGCAGGTAGAGCCTGCTGTGGCCCTTCCTGTACAGGGCCTCCATATGATCTGCCCAGTCCAGCTTATTATTAAGGAGCAAACCCAGGTACTTATAGGTGTTCACAATCTCGATGCCCGTCCCCAGGATGTCCACTGGTTTTGGAGGGCATCTGCCTTTACGGAAGTCCACCACCATCTCCTTGGTCTTCCCCACGTTAATCTTCAGGTGGTTCTGGAGGCACCAGTCCACAAAAAAACGGTTCAGTTCTCTGTACTCCCTGTCATCATCGTCTGTGATGAGGCCTACTATTGCAGAGTCGTCAGAATACTTCTGTAGGTAGCAGCTAGATGAGTTGCACCTAAAATCAGCAGTGTACAGTGTGAAGAGGAAAGGGGCGAGAACCGTACCCTGAGGTGCCCCCGTATTACAGATCACGGTACCTGACACACAGTCTTGGGCTCTCACGTATTGAGGTCGATTTGTGAGGTAGTCTAGGATCCAGTTGGAGAGGTGGTGGTCCACTCCAGCAAGGTCCGGCTTGTCTCTCAGTAACCTGGGCTGTATGGTGTTAAAAGCACTGGAGAAATCAAAGAACATTATTCTCACCGTGTTCCCTGGTTTTTCCAGGTGAGACAGAGCCCTGTGCAGAAGGTGGATGATGGCATCATCTACCCCAATGCCCGGTCGATAAGCAAACTGGAGAGGGTCCATAGTGGGGCTCACTAGAGGGCGAAGATGTGTGAGAACCAATCTCTCTAAGATCTTCATCAAGTGGGATGTCAGTGCTACAGGTCTGTAGTCGTTGAGGTCCATAGGGTGAGGTTTCTTTGGAACTGGTACCACACAAGAAGATTTCCATAATTCAGGGACTATTTTCTGCCTCAGGCTCATATTATACATATATGTAATTATACCACACAGCTGGTCCCCACAAGTCTTAATTAGCCTTGCACTGATGTCATCTGGCCCTGCGGCTTTCCTCGCATTGATCTTTTTCATCTCCTTCCTCACCTGGGCCCGTGTGAAGGTCAGACTGTGGTCAGATAAAGACAGATTTCTGGATTTACTGGTCTGTTGGGAAGTAGCCACATGGGGTGAATGGGGTGAAGTCATTGTGGTGAGGGGAGCTGAAGAACATGCTGTGGTGGGAGGAGCTGGTGTGTGATCAAATCTGTTGAAGAATAGGTTTAGTTCATTAAGCCAGTTAACATATGCCTCAATCTGGCAGACAGACTGTTTATGACCCGAAATTGACTTAAGCCCCTCCCACACCCGCCTTATGTCTTTTCTTTCCATTTGCTTTTCCATTTTTTCCTTATAACTGGCTTTTCCTTGCCTGATTAGATGCCTCAGCTCCTTTTGTACTTCCCTCTACCCCTCCTTATCTCTTGTCCTGAATGCCATCTTTTCCTCCTTAAGTAGTGTTTTTATCTCAGAGTTAATCCATGGTTTGTTGTTGGAGAAGCACCTCACCACTTTTGTGGGTACTGTGTTGTCCACACAAAAATTAATGTAGTCCGTTATGCAGTGTGTGAGTCCTTCTATATCTTCTCCATATGAATCCTGCAAAACTTCCCATGCGGTTGTGTCAAAACAATCCCTCAGAGCCTCATCACTCTCCTCGGACCATATCCTCACTGTGCGGGTGACAGCTGGTTCTCTACATACAAGTGGCTTGTACACAGGTCGGAGATGTACTAGGTTGTGATCCGATCTTCCCAGGGGCGGTAGGGCTGATGAGTTATATGCCTCCCTCACGTTGGCAAAGAACAAGTCCAGTGTTTTGTTGTCTCTTGTGTGGCAGGTTACATACTGTGTGAAACTGGGAAGTGTGGATGATGGAGAGGCATGGTTGAACTCACCAGACACAAGAAGGAGGGCCTGGGGGTGCTGTGACTGTAACTGGCTCAGCGTGGCTTGTAGGACCTCACAGGCTGCGTCAGCTTTCGCAGAGGGGGGGACATATGCAGCTATCACGATGACATGTGATAGTTCTCTTGGTAGATAGAAAGGTCTCATGCTCACAGCTAATAGTTCAATGTCCTTACAGCAAGTTTGCTCCTTAATCACAATGTGCCTAGGATTGCACCATCTATTATTCACAAACATTGCCAGCCCCCCTCCTTTCCTCTTACCGCTCTCCCTTGTCCTGTCTGCCCGAAGGAGTTTAAAACCATCCAAGGAGACCAGAGGGTCAGGAGTAACTTCAGTGAGCCAAGTCTCTGTAAGTAGCATCATGCTGCACACCCGAAACTCCTGCTGATGCCTGGTGAGCGCTGTTAGTTCATCCATCTTGTTTGCAAGAGATCTCACATTGCCCATAATGATGGAGGGAACAGTTGGTCGGTAACGCCTCTTTTTAATCCTCTGAAGAGTTCCTGCTCTGCAGCCCCTCCCCCACTTTTTCTTTCTCCAGAGTTCTTGGGGGATGGGTAGGCAAATGGTATGCAGCCCTGTTGTGACTCTAAGCTGCAGGAGTTTCTCTCTTGTGTAGACAAAAGAAATGTCTGCAGACACAAGAATTCCCATTTCAGCAGAAGAAAAAGACAGATAAAAACAAAAAAAAAGTATCACAAAGGTCCAATTCCAAGTCTTTGTTTCTTCATAGTGTAAAGTCCATTAAGTAGAGAGATAAAAAAACAGACAAAGAAAGAAAAATAAGAGAGAGTCTCAGAGCTGCCTAACAGGCAGCCACTCCAGCGGCGCCATCTTGGAAAAAAAAAAAAAAAAAAAACCCCAAAAAGGACAACTCCTGTACTCAAAAAATACGTTTCTCAAACTTAGCATATACTGTAGGTGATTTTCTCTGAGAATATGAAGGACTGTCCTGACATGCTTCATGTGAGAGTCCCAGTCCGGAGAAAATACTAATATGTCATCTAAATAAATAATTACAAACCGCCCAATGAAATTGCGGAAAATATCATTGACAAAATTCTGAAACACTGCCGGTGCATTGCTTAACCCAAATGGCATTTCCAAATACTCATAATGCCCTTCAGGAGTATTGAAGGCCGTTCTCCACTCATCTCCCTTTTGAATCCGAATCAGGTTATAGGCCCCACGTAAATCTAGTTTTGAGAACCACTTTGCACCTGAAACCTGATTCAGCAAATTAGGAATGAGTGGAAGGGGGGTACTGATTTTTAATAGTAATCTTGTTTAAACCTCGATAACAATACAAGACCTTAACCCTCCATCTTTTTTTTTTGACAAAAAAGAATCCAGCCCCTGCTGGAGAAGTAGAAGGACGAATATGACCCTTTACGGAGAGAATCCCTTACATAGTCCTTCATGACTTGTCTATCAGATTCTGACAAATTGTATAAAAAAACGACCTTGGGCAGCCTGGAGTCAGGTATTAGTTTGATTGCGCAATCATAGGACCTGTGAGGCACGAGTAAGTCTGACCCAGACTCAGTAAACACATCTCTTAAATCCTGAATGTAAACAGGCAGAGCAGGAAACACAGAAGCTAAATTTACAGCAATACAGGACTTTAAAACAGTTTGAATTCCACTGAATGACATCTCCTAGTTTCCAGTCAATTACAGGATTATGTAATTGTAACCAAGGCAATCCTAATACTACTTCAGTAGGCAAATTGTCTAAGACAAAAAATGAAAGAGACTCAGAATACACGGAACCAACTAGGACAGTCAATTGAGGAGTAATAAACTTTACTGACTGCTGAGACTGAGGAGTAGAGTTTATTGCGCTCACTGAAACTGGATTCATGAGAGGAATCAGAGGAATTGACAGTTTTTGAGCAACTCGTGAATTCAGGAAATTAGCAGCTCACCTACAATCCACAAAAGCGTTACCCTGGAATCTACTTACATTGAACAGAATTTCGACTGGTAATATAATCTTTTGCTGGGAAATAGACTGAAATACTTGTTTGTCTAGGCAGACATCCCAAGGACCGCCTGAGCGCTGAGGCTTCTCCACTTTAGGAAGTCTGGGACAAGTGTTTAGGTTATGACACGAGTCCCCGCAGTAGAAACATAAACCTCAATGTCTCCGAAAATTCCTTCTATCTTGAGGTGATAGAGGGGAACCAAGCTGCATTGGTTCAGGACAAGGTTCAAGAGCCAAATCAGGAGATGATGGAGGCAAGGAGACAAGTGGCCATTCTTTCTCCCGTTCACGAAGGTGTCGATTTAGGCGTACAGCAAGCTTCATATTTTTGTCTAATTTGGCTGGTTGAGGATAACTAACTAACAGGTCTTTTACAGGTTCTGAGAGACCATTGCGGAAGTGACAGCAAAGAACGGGGTCATTCCATTAGGATGGTACAGACCATCTACGGAACTCGGGAAAATAATCTTCGGCCATATGATTCCCCTGTCGTAACGAGAGCAAATTCGTTTCAGCTACTGCTTGGAGGTCTGGTTCATCATAGATTGTAAGCCCTTGCGGGCAGGGCCCTCTATCCCACCGTGCCAGTTGGTCACTGTTTGTATTATCTGTTTTATATATCTGGTGTACTGTATGTAAATCCGCAAATGTAAAGCACCATGGAATTAATGATGCTATATAAATAAACAATAATAATAAAATAATAATAATCATAAAGTAACCCCAAGGCAGCGAAGAATCTCTCTACAGAAAAAAGTTCAGAGGCTTGTGGATTCAGTGAGAAGGCCCAAGACTGAGGGTCCCCCTGTAGGAGCGAAATAACAATTCCTACCCGTTGTTGTTCATTTCCTGAGGTAAGGGGCCACAAACGTTTGCAGCTCTCATGGACGTTAATAAAGGTACTTCGGTCCCCAGAGAACCTATCAGGGAGATTAACCTTAGGCTCAACAGGTAAATGTCCAACATGAGGGGCTTGAGACTGAACCTGCTCTTGTTGCTGCACTCTTTCAGCGAGTTCTTGCACGACCTGAGTAACCCCCTGCATTTGTTCCACGAGGGTTTGGAAGTGTGTAAAATAATATCTTGCTAATTGTAAAATACTTTACAATTGAATGAAATGCTTACTCACGTATTGACCCATAAGGTAACATTATTGGAGGATTCAGCTTCTTATAAAAACATGGAAATTTATTGAAGTCTTCATGGGAAAATAGATACAGGGAAACTTCCAGCATAACAGAATATCAGTAAACATCTTATCAGCTTACATCATGGGAGAAGTTCATAGGTTTCTTCAAGATGGTTCTCTTGCAGATATCTTGGTTCATCCTTATTCCTCCATGTGTGTTGGTTTTCTGTAGGACAAGTGAAGAAATCAGGTGATACCTTTTAGAGGCTAACTGAGTATATTTGATAAGTAAGCTTTCGGAAGACTAGCTTCCTTCATCAGACATGGTGTTATACAAGAACTGAAAATTCACAGATTTTTTATACCCTATACACATGATCTTCAAAGGATTTTAGAGTCCTTAAAAAAAACCAAAACAAAATGCAATCTAAGTAGAGAAGTTATTTACAACCGGTCAAAAAACAATCTGGAAAGTTGTGGGAGGGATCTGTTATCTGTTTGCTATCAGGACCCTCACAGTTCATACATAGTGTTACATGAAGCTACCATGAATATTAAGTCCAAATTGCAGAGTTTTAAATTTTTGCATAAACTTGTACTCCCATTGTTTCCTCTCCTCCTGCGTCTTAAACTGTCCCATTAAAAACACAACCCGCAAATCTTCAATAGAGTGGTTTTCTCCGGAGAAATGTGCAGCCACTGGGAGATCTGTTCTGCTGTTATTAATGGTGGATCTGTGTGAGTTCATGCGCTAAGTCTCTGCCCTGTTTCCCCCACATAGAGGCCTGTGGTGGGACATTGCACACACATTATGAGATACACCACATAGGAAGACCTGCAGGGAAATGTCCCCCTAATTCTGTGCACCTGTTGTGACTGTGGGATAGGTACACTGTCAGCGGTGTGGATGTGCTTGCAGGTCATGCACCTGTTTTGCAGGCAAGGTGAGGTGCCATTTTCAGTTGGGGCCTTCAGGGCACTCCGGACAATAATACGCCTCAGGTCTGGTGGTTGTCGAAAGGAAAGGAGAGGGGGGACTGGAAATATGTCCTTGAGTCTGTTGTCCCTATGTAGCACAGGTTGAAGCTCCTTGGCAATCCTTCGTAGGATCTTCAGCTGTGGGTTGTAGGTGACAACTAGGGGCACTCGGGCTTCTTTCTGGGTCTCTCTATATGTGAGCAGACTGTCTCTGTTAATGGCTGCCGCTTTGTTTAATTGGTTGTCCGTCACTTTTGGTTTGTATCCCAATCGAGTAATTTCATTCTCAGATCCAGGAGGTGCTTGTCCAGGTCTGCTTTGTCGGAGCAAATACGATTGTATCGTATAGCCTGGCTGTAGATAATAGATTGTCTTGTGTGCTTGGGGTGGAAGCTGTCATTTCTCAGGTAGGCCGTTCTGTCTGTGGGTTTGTGGTATATCGATGTGAGTAGCCAGTGGTCTTTGATGTATATTGTGGTATCCAGAAAGTGAATTTCACTCCCTGAATAGCTAAGTTTAAGTTTGATGGTAGGGTGAAAGTCATTGAAGTCATTATGGAATTGAAGTAGGGCCTCCTCACCTGCAGTCCAGATGACAAGGATATCATCGATATAACGAAGGTAAATCATAGGTTTGGTGGCGCATGTTGATAAATATGTTCATTCTAGTTCTGCCATAAAGAGATTTGCATACTGGGGTGCACATCTGGTCCCCATTGAAGTTCCCATTCGCTGTAGCTATAGATCCTCTCCAAAGGTAAAATGGTTGTGGCTAAGGATGAATTGTATGAGCTGCGTTACTGGTTCTGTTGGGAGGTTTTGTTTTGCCAGGTGTACCTGACATGCTGCAAAACCATCCTTGTGGGGAATGTTGGTATACAGGGATTCCACATCCATGGTGGCCAAAATGGTCCCCTCAGGTAGAGAACCCAGGGCATTCAGTTTGTTAAGAAGGTCAGTGGTGTCCTGGATATAGCTTGGAGTATCCCTGACAAGGGGTTTTAGGAGATTTTCCACCCAACCTGAGATGTTTTCTGTCAGTGTCCCAATGCCAGAAATGATAGGCCTCCCAGGGTTACCATCTTTGTGTATCTTTGGGAGCATATAGAAGCAGCCCGGCCTGGGATCTTGTGGGATAAGTCCTTTTACCTGATTCTGGATCTGGATTGGAAACTTCTTGATCATACTCTTTAGTTCTTTCATATAGGCCTCTGTGGGATCACTTCCAAGTTTGGAGCAATGGATGGGATTTGACAGTTGCCTGTTTGCTTCCTGGATATAGTCTGAGGTGTTCATTATGACTATTGCGACCCCTTTGTCAACTGGTTTTATTATTATATCCTGATTTTCTTTCAGTGAAGTAATAGCCTTCTGTTCCTGCAGGGTTAGGTTATGCACCTGTTTCTTTTGTTTCTCCAGGATTTCTGATTTTACTTTGCTTCTGAAACAGTCAATATATTTATCCAGTGCTGTGTTAGTTCCAGGGTGTGGGGTCCAGGTAGATTTTTTGGTGGGATTACTTATGGGCTGTTCCATCTCAGAGTCGCTGCTGTATGGAAGATCTTTGTCATAAAAATATTCCCTCAATCTCATTTTTCTGAAAAACTCCTCCATATCATTGCAGAGTTTGATATGGTCAGTGTGTGCTGAGGGGCAGAAGGAGAGACCTTTGGAGAGAACTGACATTTCGTGTTTGTTTGGCTCATAGGAGGAAAGATTCACAACACAGCTTTGCTGGGCTGGTATTTGTGGTTGTAGTAATGAGGCCTTTTTGTCTCAGTCTGTGGAGCTTTTTCTTTTTGTTGTTAATAAGCATGTCCTGAAGTTTCCAGTAGTATATGTGGAGTTTGGCCTTCATTTCCTCAGTGTCATTATCCAATGATGATTTCAGGACCTGTATCTCCTCCTGTGTTCTTTTTTTGTTGTTATAGGAAATATTTAACATATTGTTCCGCAGCCTTTCAGATGTCCGAATACATAGTTGTTCTGCATATCGGCTGTTGTAGGTGTGCCGGGTTTGGTTACGTAAATTGAAGCCTTTTGGGATGCCATCCTTCCAAGGTGTCAGAGGAAGTAAGACAGACAGCAAAGACAGGTCGAAAGACCCAGACATGTGTGTCTGTCAATCATTTATATTCATGAGAGGGGGGTGTTCCCCAACATCCTTATACTTTCTACTACTGTATTTGGACAATACTAGCATAGTATACCCTAACCACACCCATACATCATAAGATACAAGAGTTTTGTCAGCAGAATAGACTTAACCCTTACAGGTCATGAATATTGCAATCTAATAATATTTAACAAAGTGTTCCATGATAATGTGGAACGCTTCACAGTGCTTCTTTTATTTTTTTAGGCCGGCTATTCTGTTATGGTTCAGATGCAGTGCAGGTAACAGAATAGTGAGTATGCAAGGAAGAGATAGCAGGGCCAGGCCAGACAACTATCATTGATAAAAACCGCAACCAAAATGCACCACACCCAGAACGAGTCAAAACCAGCCTCCAGACGCCTTCACCAGAGCTCCTAGTGGTGGAGTTGGACTTTGCAGAATCCTTTGGCTGGAATTGACGCCACAGAGAAATGTACTGCAAACTGGCACAGCACTGGGAGAAGTCAGACACCAGATCTACAAACGACTCACCGGGTAGAATAATAGACAAGCAGGTCAGCAACGGAGTGGGCAGCAAGGTTCAATAATAAGAGACAGAGACGAATCCAGGGAATGTAGCCAGAGGTCTGAAGCCGAATGGGAGCAGGGTATCAGAATCGCAATCCAAGCGGCAGGTCCAGGAAACAAGCCAAAAGTCCAAAGCCAGTAGTCAGTAACAAACAGTAACTTTTACCTTCTGATATGTGTTCTATGTTCTATTGTGTACCTTTCACCTTCTGATATGTGCTCTATGTTCTATTGTGTAACTTTCACATCCTGATATGTGTTCTATTGTGTAATTTTCACCTTCTGATATGTGCTCTATGTTCTATTGTGTAACTTTCACCTTCTGATATGTGTTCTATTGTGAATAAAATATTGTTATACGAGATTTCCAAATCATTGCATTCTTGTTTTCTGCACATTTTACACAAAGTCCGAACATTTTTGGAATTGGGGTTGTATAGTATTGTAGTGTATGGTAAATCCCTTTATAACTATTGAGGATGACCACATGGCAGGCCTGGTAACCTTCAGAAGCCTCTCAGTTACCACAGCAACCAGACAGCTCCCGTGATCTTGCTGCAAAATCCATTAGGGAGGAGTGAAAGAAACGGCACCCCTCAGTTGCTGTGGTCGTATGTGACCACAGCACCTGTTAGGTTAAGTGCCTGCCATCAGAGATGTCTCTGATCACAGGTACTGCGGCCAGGTCTCTCCTGCCTGAGCAGGCACCATATTTTAAAGACCCAGCATCCGCCATACTATTACAGTGGATGGCGGGTTAGGTTGTAAGAATGAAATTAGACAGAATCGTGAGACACCTTAAGTGCAAATTAATCGTCTAAACTTGAGTAATTGCCCAGTTCTACCTGGAATCTCTGCCCACTATGAGCTGGACGTGGGAGCTTCTGAGTTTTGTAATACCTGAGATATGTGTTTGAAGTGACCCCTGTAAGGAGTGCACACATTAACCCCCCATTCATCCCAAATACATAACCACACCAAACAGTATTGTGGCAAATTGTTTGTGACATTAGATGCTCTTCATTACCAACACCATACTGTACAGATGGATGAACCCGACTGATAGCGGCACCTCACTCCATGGGTCGGGGCACACACGCACAGACTAGGAACCAGTGATACACCTGCACCTCCACTGACTACCCCCAAGCAACCACTGGCCACCCTGACCAACATTCACGGTTGCCCAAATCCATCTGACCTGGGGACCAGCCGTAACATTTGTACAGTAGGCCCCCAGAATGAAGAGGGCCCTAGGAACCCCGGCACGATACTGCGTCGTCGCCTCTTTGTATAAGAGCCCGTACACTGGAGAGCAGCATTGTATACAGCCCAATAAGAAAGGGAAAGAAGAAACAAGTACAGTATTCCTCAGCCAAAATCCATGAAGAAAGAATAGTACAAAATGTATCAATGACACAAATACTGCCAGAAAACCACAATTAGTGCGAAGTCACAACATTCTACTATGGTCTACACTGGATACATCCATATCAGCTGAAGGACCTTTGATGATGTCATGACCATGTGATCAGTCACATGTGTGGGAGGAGTCAGACTGCAGGCTGTGCCGCTCATGAGCAGGTAATAAAGATGTCTTCACTTTATGAGCCTTAGAGAATATATCTCATCTGCCGACTCTACACACACACAGCTCTGCCCCATACGCTCTACACACACAGAGATCTGCCCCGTACACTCTACACACACAGAGATCTGCCCCATACGCTCTACGCACACAAAGAACTGCCCCTTACACTCTACAAACACACAAAGCTCTGCCCCATACACTCTACACACACAGAGATCTGCCCCGTACACTCTATACACACAGAGAGAACTGCCCGTACACTCTACACACACAAAGATCTCCGCCGTACACTCTACACACACAGCTCTGCCCCGTGCACTCTACACACACAAAGATCTGCCCCGTACATTCTACACACACACAGATCTGCCCCATACGTTCTACACACACACAGATCTGCCCCGTATACACTACACACACACACATAGATCTGCCCCGTACACGACACACACAGCTCTGCCCCATACACTACACACACACAGCTCTGCCCCGTACACTACACACACACAGCTCTGCCCCGTACACTACACACACACAGCTCTGCCCCGTACACTACACACACAGCTCTGCCCCGTACACTACACACACACAGATCTGCCCCGTACACTACACACACACAGCTCTGCCCCGTACACTACACACACACAGATCTGTCACGTACACTACACACACACAGATCTGCCCCGTACACTACACACACACAGATCTGCCCCGTACACTACACACACACACAGTTCTGCCCCGTACACTACACACACACACAGTTCTGTCCTGTACACTACACACACACACAGTTCTGCCCCGTACACTACACACACACAGATCTCCCCTATACATTCTACACACACACAGCTCTGCACTATACATTATGCACACACAGTTCTGCACTATACACTATGCACACACACACAGCTGTGCACTATACACTATGCACACACAGCTCTGCACTATACACTATGCACACACACAGCTCTGCACTATACACTATGCACACACAGCTCTGCACTATACACTATGCACACACACACACACACACACACAGCTCTGCACTATACACTATGCACACACAGCACTATATAGCTAAGTAACGGGGAGATCAGAATTTCATCATTTCGATCCTATTGTTGTTGGGGACATGCTGTTCTTCTCTGGCTGTTACCTTCTTCACACTCCCAGTTTTTCGGCTCTTGGTCCCATAGTCATTATATGGCTGACTATCATCAGTATAATGTGCATTGCCTGCTGTAGCAGCAGCTGACTGACATTGTGCTCTTCTTTAATCTGTGATTGTCCTTGTCCACCAGTGACTCTCCCAGCTTTACCCCCCCCCAGCACATATGTCGCCTGCAGATTACTAGTACAGATTCATGACTTCACTTTATTCACATTGAGCCCCATTTGTCATGTGGATTCCCAAACACTTAGCAGGGTAAATAGCCTAAGCTAAGTGTGCCCAAATACCGACCTAATATGTGCCAAAAACTGCCCCAGGGTGTCCATATCAGTGTTATACACATTCCCACATAGCACTACTACTCCCATCCTCTTTATAACTAAAAAATGGTGAATAATAGTCCCGACTTTGAACCATGTGGTCACCACTGACACCCATGAACCTGTAGCCTCAATACAAATTCAGTAATAGGGGCCCCTACCTACCTTGTGCCATTTAGATGAGGGATCCATGGAAACGGCCCGAGAAATAGCAAGTTCTGTTAAAAACAGTCATGTGAATAGATCCATTATGGGGCCGTGCGCTGGTCCTTAAAAATCGCTAGCACGCGGCCATCAAACCCCGTCCTTACCCTCTCGTTACTACCATACTAAGCCCTAGTCAGTGGTATTGGGGCTCCGTGGCCCCCTGATGATTCCTCACCACACTATATATTTGACAGATTATCTAGGGCAAATTGATCTCTCCAAAGCGCTTTACAATTCAGAGAGTCTTTGCATAGATCACTAGTGTTGCTTCGGCTTATCACAGATCCTTTCTTAAAGGGGTTTTCCGGAATAGTAAATCTATTACTGCACTGTATTACTAATATACACGCTGGTCATTATCTGTCGGAGGTCACAACTCTCATTCCTCTGTGTTCCCCGCAGCTGATCCGACTCTCACTGATGTCACCGACTCTGCTCTACACGGGCTACAGGTCCATTGAGTTAAATGCAGTCAGTCATGTGACCAAGAGTCAGAACATCAGCAGGGGGGGCAGAGGAACGAGCGCTCACAAAGGTGATAAACGGGACTCGAGGGATCGGAGTGTCTATTAATAATAAAGCTTATTCAGTGCAAGGAAAGTACCAGTGAGCTTTATCATTCCCAGGATAACCCCTTTAATGGTCCTTAGTGTCCCATAGTCCGTATTGGTTTTTCCAGTTCTGTCATGTAAGGTGGGCTTCATCTCTAAATTCTGATCTCATGTCATCTGCCAAAACCCAGGTATCTGCAGCCAAGGTCTTCTCATCTGTAGTCTTCTCCGGTACAGGGTAATGACCACTGACTGACCAAACAAGGATGGACAAGAACAGGAAGAAATCAAAAACCAGCAATATACTAGACCTCACCCTGGAGATCCTCTACCTGCTGACCGGAGAGGTGAGGGATTCTGGGAATGATATCACATGACCTCACTCTTATCTCTAGTAATAACACAGGACATGACCGGAGAGGTGAGGGATTCTGGGAATTATATCACATGACCTCACTCTTATCTCTATTAATAACACAGGACATAACCAGAGAGGTGAGGGATTCTGGGGATGGTATCACATGACCTCACTCTTATCTCTATTAACATGGGACATGACCGGAGAGGTGAGGGATTCTGGGAATGATATCACATGACCTCACTCTTATCTCTATTAATAACACAGGACATGACCGGAGAGGTGAGGAATTCTGGGAATGCTATCACATGACCTCACTCTTATCTCTATTAATAACACAGGACATGACCAGAGAGGTGAGGGATTCTGGGGATGGTATCACATGACCTCACTCTTATCTCTATTAATACCACAGGACATGGCCAGAGAGGTGAGGGATTCTGGGAATGTATATAGTGATATTTATCAGGATCTCTCCATACTCAGGACTACACAGTAGTGAAGAAGACATCTGATAAGTGTGTGGCCCCCAGCAGCCGTCCCCATGTATCAGGAGGATGGAGCAGGAGCCAGAGCACCATCATGGAGCCTCCTCCTCACTCACCGATACCTGAGAGCAACAACGAGCAGAAGATCCTGGAGCTCACCAACAAGATGATTGAGCTGCTGACTGGAGAGGTGAGCGCTGCTGGGAATGCTGGGACATTAGACAGTAACACAAGGGATGATGTGTCTGGATGATGAGGACTGTATCATTGTGTTGTCAGGTTCCTATAAGGTGTCAGGATGTCACCGTCTATTTCTCCATGGAGGAGTGGGAGTATTTAGAAGGACACAAGGACCTGTACAAGGACGTCATGATGGACGACCACCAGACCCTCACATCACCGGGTAAGAGACTTTCATTATCAATATTTTGTTATTTTTCTATATTAAGTTCTTACAGGAAAGAGATCACATAGTAAAAAGATAATTCATAAATACAAGGTAGACAATCAGAAGCTGCTCTGTTTGTTTAAGTGAATGGGAGCAATGCTGCAGTTTCCCAATGCCACCACTACTGTGTTTATCTCTGTACGCTTTGGCTCCATACACTGTAGTGGTGGCCCTGGGGAACCACGCGCTCTGCTCCAGAATCAGAGCTGCCTCTGGCTGTATACCTTGTGTGTGGCTTTCAGGAGCCAAAGCAGCTGATTGTACGGGATCCTGATATCCCCCACCGATCTGATACTGATGGCCTCTCTGGTGGATGTCATCACTATCCATTATGCCTAAGTCTTGGACACTGTTTTTTGAAGGGTTTTGGTATAATCCCTTTAAGTAAAAAATTAGGACATTATTTTCCATTTATTTGTGAATGGAATGTTTTTTGTGTATGAATATTTACAAAATATCTAAAATGTTTTTTGTTTTTTTAAATAATATTAACAAAAAATCAATTTTTCCCAGCAGATAGCTCCAGGAATACCTCAAAGGTCCACATGTTTTTAGCTCCAAAGTCTGAACCAGAAGAAAACAATATATCTCAAGATTTAGATGGCCCAGATCCCATGACACTTCAGAGCAGAACTCTGCCATCTCATGAAACAGCGTCTACTTTCGACCAATCACCGATTGTAACACATAGTACGAGCTGTAGTGCTGTAGGGGGAAGGAAACACTCCACGCAGGAATCACATCTTTTGCCATACGGTGAATTCATCCATTCTCCTCACTCCAAACCAGTTCCTGAAGAACATCAGAAACCTGAAATGGGAGAGAAGCTCCCTCTGTATTCAGAGATCGGAGACTGGTTTTCACACAAGATGAGTGACGTCAATCTGTTTCTATGTTCGGAACGTGGAAAAGATTTTCCTACAACATCAGCGCTTATGAAACATCAGAGAAGCCACACAGAGGAGAAGCCATTTTCATGTTTAGAATGTGGGAAATGTTTTACCGAAAAATCGGGACTTGTCCTACATCAGAGACTTCACAGAGAAGAGAAACCATTCAGCCACAAATCTATCTTTCTTCAGAATGGGAGAATTCACACAGGAGAAAAGTCGTTTCAATGTTCAGAATGTGGGAAAAGTTTTGTCCACAAATCAGATCTTGGGAGGCATCAAAAAATTCACACGGGGGAGAAGCCATTCTCATGTACAGAATGTAGCAAATGTTTTGCCCAGAAGTCACTTCTCACCATACATCAGAGAATTCACACAGGGGAGAGGCCATTTACATGTTCTGAATGTGGGAAATGTTATGGCAGTAAAACGGGTCTTATTAAACACCGGAGAATTCACACAGGGGAGAAGCCATTTTCATGTTTGGAATGTGGAACGTGTTTTACAGACAAATCAAATCTTGTTCAGCATCAGCGAATTCACACGGGGGAGAGGCCGTTCTCATGTTTAGAATGTGGGAAATGTTTTACCCAGAAATCCGCTCTTCTGCTTCATCAGAGAATTCACACGGGAGAGAAGCCATTTTCATGTTCTGAATGTGGGAAATGTTTTTCTCAGAAAGTAGTTCTTATGCGACATCAGAAGGTTCACACAGATTCATTAGTTGCACGACTTTTTCAATAAAATTATTTGGTTACCCTGACCGATACACGACATCATTGTTTCTCTGCGAGGACAAATGTGAGCAGCTTGTGACAGTCTTTGTAAATCCTTTGTAGTGACCCTAGATTTTACTTTGGCCATTGCTCAGTCACTAGAGCTCTAGCCTATTTTTCTTAAGATGACACATATAATGGGGTTTTAGTACTTTCCTATAACTAGCCATATAAGCATTCTTAAAGAGGAGCTTTCACTACCTCATGCTCATCCTGGAATAGACGGCACTCCACTGATTCAGGCGCAGTTGGATTTTTCTCTGTAGCCCCCACTATTCCTGAGCAGTCAATGTACAGTGGGGAAAAAAAAGAATTTAGTCAGCCACCAATTGTGCAAGTTCTCCCACTTAAAAAGATGAGGCCGGCCTGTAATTGTCATCATAGGTAGACCTCAACTATGAGAGACAAAATGAGAAAACAAATCCAGAAAATCACATTGTCTTATTTTTAAAGAATTTATTTGCAAATTATGGTGGAAAATAAGTATTTGGTCACCTACAAACAAGCAAGATTTCTGGCTCTCACAGACCTGTAACTTCTTCTTTAAGAGGCTCCTCTGTCCTCCACTCATTACCTGTAGTAAAGGCTCCTGTTTGACATTGTTATCAGTATAAAAGACACCTGTCCACAACCTCAAACAGTCACACTCCAAACTCCACTATGGTGAAGACCAAAGAGCTGTGGAAGGACACCAGAAACAAAATGGTAGTCCTGCACCAGGCTGGGAAGACTGAATCTGCAATAGGCAAGCAGCTTTGTGTGAAGAAATCACCTGTGGGATCAATAATTAGAAAATGGAAGACATACAAGACCACTGATAATCTCCCTCCATCAGGGGCTCCACGCAATATCTCACCCCGTGGGGTTAAAATGATCACAAGAACGGTGAGCAAATATCCCAGAACCACACGGGGGGACCTAGTGACTGACCTGCAGAAAGCTGGGACTAACGTAACAAAGGCTACCGTCAGTAACACACTACGCCGCCAGGGACTCAGATCCTGCAGTTCCAGACGTGTCCCCCTGCTTAAGCCAGTACATATCCGGGCCCGTCTGAAGTTTGCTAGAGAGCATTTGGATGTTCCAGAAGAGTATTGGGAGAATGTCATATGGTCAGATGAAACCAAAGTAGAACTGTTTGGTAGAAACACAACTCGTGGTGTTTGGAGGAGAGTGAATGCTGAGTTGTATCCAAAGAACACCATACCTACTGTGAAGCATGGGGGGTGGCAACATCATGCTTTGAGGCTGTTTCTCTGCAAAGGGACCAGGACGACTGATCCGTGTACATGAAAGAATGAATGGGGCCATGTATCGTGAGATTTTGAGTGCAAACCTCCTTCCATCAGCAAGGACATTGAAGATGAAACGTGGCTGGGTCTTTCAGCATGACAATGATCCCAAGCACACCGCCAGGGCAACGAAGGAGCGGCTTCGTAAGAAGCATTTCAAGGTCCTGGAGTGGCCTAGCCAGTCTCCAGATCTCAACCCCATAGAAAACCTTCGCAGGGAGTTGAAAGTCCGTGTTGCCCAGCGACAGCCCCAAAACATCCCTGCTCTAGAGGAGATCTGCATGGAGGAATGGGTCAACATACCAGCAACAGTGTGTGCCAACCTTGTGAAGACTTACAGAAAACGTTTGACCTCTGTCATTGCCAACAAAGGATATAACAAAGTACTGAGATGAACTTTTGTTATTGACCAAATACTTATTTTCCACCATAATTTGCAAATAAATTCTATAAAAATCAGACAATGTGATTTTCTGGATTTGTTTTCTCATTTTGTCTCTCATAGTTGAGGTCTACCTATGATTTCAATTACAGGCCGGCCTCATCTTTTTAAGTGGGAGAACTTGCACAATTGGTGGCTGACTAAATACTTTTTTTCCCCACTGTAGTTAGTTTCAGCAAACAGTATTCCAGTTATGCTTTCTGCTGCCAGGTGGGCGGTCCTGGGCCCAGTCTGGGACTTACCACTTAACAATAGAGAGCCTAAATAGCACCAAAACTAGCTGCATTGATTGCCCAGGAATGGTGGGGGCTAGAGAAAAAAAATTC
This sequence comes from Leptodactylus fallax, assembly GCA_947044405.1. NCBI lineage: Eukaryota > Metazoa > Chordata > Amphibia > Anura > Leptodactylidae > Leptodactylus > Leptodactylus fallax. The sequence continues at coordinate 888,874 of CAMRHE010000360.1, read as the reverse complement.
CAACTGTACCGGAATCAGTGTATTGGCACCTATTGAAAGATACAAAGAGTTGGTGATGGTGGATGTAGTGAAATATCATCTTTAAATATTCTTTCTTCTATACTGGTCTCTAGAGTACTCTAAATAGGCTGAAGCTTCCTATCAGACATGAACTGAAAAAGGCTTATGGAAAGGCAAAATATTTCTAGGGGCTGTTCTACACTGAGGCCAGTGATGGGCGTGCTGTGGCTATTACATCGTTGCTTCAGGCAAGTAAGCATACTAGTGGGAAACAAAAATCAGCAGCATTGGAACGGCTGGAGGATCCTATCCCATTTTACCCCCTTAGGCAATCTTTTTCCTGAACAATTTTGGCTTGCACAGGAGCAATTTATGCTATTTGGACTACTGTATTAGTATTTTGGTACATAATAAATGTGGATCACAGTTATATGACCATATCAAGGACAAAACCTGTTTTATATGGTTATAGGAAGTGCTCTACATAGAGAATTGTAACACAGAGGATTCGGGCCCACTGAGTCACTAAACCTATAGGACTTTGGGCGACACCTGAGGGTGTTCATCAGGTATTCACTCTTTAACTCTCATACAGGGATCTGGACTTTTCTGCAGGGGACCACCAGGTTGCTACCTCTAGGAGTAATCCTGACAGATGACCAAGGCACCTCGAGAAACACTGTATGTGGTAGCGAAGGGATAAGCAAGAGACATAATCAGAGAACAGGATCTGGTCAGGGCGCGCAGAGTTTGTGCATAGCAGTAATCCAAGCAGACGTTAGGGCATGCGGCACAAGTCCAGAGTCAGGCAATACACAGAGGTCAGGAAGCAGATAGAGGTCGGGGCAGGTGGCAACAGGTAGAAGTCAGGGCAGGTGGCACAGGTTCAGAGTCAGGAAACAGTGGTTGCAACAGGAGGCGTCAGGTAACAGGTAGAGGTCAGGACAGGTGTCGCAGGTTCAGAATCATGCAGAGGTTAGGGCAGGTGGTACAGGTCTGGAGTCAGGCAATAGGCAGAGGTCAGGACAGGTGGCACAGCTTCAGAGTCAGGCAACAGGCAGATGTCAAACACAGGAAATCAACAAAGAATAACACATACATTTACAATAACTAACTAGCTAGGAACCTAAATTGCTCAGGCACCTTCATTTGGGGAAAGGTGTCTGATATGCCACGGGAGCACAAGAGATTGGCCAGGGGTTGTAAACAGGTGTGCATGTTGGCACAGTAGAAAGGAGGAGTAAACAGGGGTGACCACGAGGCAAAGTACAGAGGAGACTGTGAGTAACTAGATGGCAATGACCACCTGGAAGAGTGAGATGACAGCAGTGATTGACCACCAATGATACTAGAATCGTTCATTTCTATATATTGTACGTTACTTATGGTGGAATTAATCAATCTAATCCATTCATCCTGTGACAGAATTCCTACCTAACATAGTGGAGGGGACAACTGCATGTCACTACGCAGATCATACATCTTGCTTTACACTTAATGCAATCTTAACCACTTCCGTACTGCCCATAGACTATATACGTCCAAGGGGTGGTTGTCTAGTTCTGCAAGGATGCAGCTACTTAAATGGGGAGTCGGCTGTAACTTCAGCCGGAGCTCCCAGAAAGAAGGCAGGGAAGGTTTATTACCTTCCCTGCCTTCCCGATCGCTGTGTATACAGCGCTCAATGAGTGCTGTATACATCACTATGGGCACCGCCATCCTGTGGCCACGCTCTGACCCGGCGGTCATGTGATCCGCCATGTGCAGCATCTGCTAGAGCTGCTGGGTCCTACAGGACCCAGATCAGCTCTATAGTAATGTGCAGGAGGCTGTATTCCTCCTGCAACTGGGGATAAATGTACCAGACCCAGTTACAGGGGAAATCAGCCTCCACAACTAAAAAAAAAAAGAAATCATATATCCCCAAAGGTCTATTATTACCTTATGGGGACACAATGTAAAAAAAAAATAAATAATAGAAAAGTAAAAAAAAAAATCTAAATAAAATAATTTAAAAAATAAATAAAATAATACACCAATAAAATGCCCTTATTACAGGTTATAGCCCCACCCCCGACGACACCATAAAAAATAAAAATTACCGTAACGGAGAGTGAAAACTTTTTAAAAAGTTTTTTAGTAGCGCTTTGTGTTATTAAATTAAAAAAAATCAAAAGTGAAAAACTGACACGTTTATATTTTCCCGGATATAAAAAAAATTAAAACATATGCAAAATTAAAAACAACATAAAAATAAAGCCCTATGTGTCACCGAAAATAGACAAAGAATTTATTAAATAATGCATATGATATAAATGTTACAGCCCTCAAAACCGCACATACAAAAAAACCTGAAAATGAGTCTGGTCTGGAAGGGGGGTAAAGCATCTGGTCTGGAAGTGGTTAAGGATAACAAAGTCAATGTTTTGGCCATTACAAAGCCCTGATCTCAATCCTATTGAAAATTTATGAGCAAAGCTGAAAAGGCCAGTATGAGCAAGGCGGCCTACAAACATGGCTCAGTTATACCAGTTCTTTCAATGGGCCCAAATTCCTACCAACTATTGTGAGAAGCTTCTGGAAGGAGATCCAAAACGTGCGACCCAAGTCATACAGTGTAAGGGCAATGGGACCAAATACTAATGAAATGGATGGAAACTTTTGACTTTGCAGAAAGTAATAAAAATGCCTTAAAAATTCTCTCTCTCATTATTCTGGCATTTGGCAAATATAAATAATTTTGGTAATCCCAATTGCCCTAAAATAGGAAAGGTTTATTCTGATTTCATGTCAGATAGTGAGAAAAACCTGAAAATGTGTCTTTTTATATAGTGTACGGAAACTTCTGGTTTCAACTGGGGTCTGACTTTTAGAAAGGCCACGCCCCTGGAAAGGTCACACCCACTTTTGCCACAATCAGCCATTCACAAATCACCCCATGAAGCGCTCTCCTAGGTTGACGTCTCGGGATGGTGGGTGGTTTGGGTCATGAACCTGAACACTCACTAAATCTTTCACTTCTACAGCAGCGGCGACGGCGGCGCTTACACCACATGTACCGATCCACTGGTGTAGTGTATAGCGCACAAAGCTGTTTGGGTGCCCATGTGACTGATCACATGGTCCTGACTGTTATATAAGGTCCTACAGAAGGTCACATGTACAGAGTTTACCTCAGAGTTACTGCTTAGTGAGGAGTGGTGAGAGGCTGGTGAGTATGTGACTTGTAGTTCACCTATGCATAGGAGTTTATTATATGCGTGGGCTATTGTGTTTATTTTTGGGTGGGGTATATACTATCTATAGAGTGTTATTTGGGAGTGTTGTTGTGTATAATGGCTCCTACTTCATTAGGACTAATTCAGATAGTACCATGCTGCTGTGTTATATCGTCCAAATCCTGACTATGGAAATGGGACTTGTTACTGTAAAATGGACCATGTAACACTGCTGCACTCTGCTGTCTGAATTGACTCTTAGTTTGACTTTGTCCTATCGTTAGGTTAACCCTTTCCTACCACTGTAGCCAGTTCTGTTTTAGGACCTTGCAGTATTTTCTTTATTCATCTGCACCTCCTGAGAGCAATAACTGCTTTATTTTTTCATAGGACTTGTTTTTTGCCGGATGGGTTGTGTTTTTTTTCAATAGTGCCATTTTTGGATACATATAACTTGCTGACTTACTTTATGCATTTTTGTTAGGACAAGGAAAGAGTATGGAAAGGAAAAAGCAGGATGTAAGGAGTTAAAATATAAAAAACTTAACCTTTATTGAGACTTGTATTGAAATAGAAAGTGAAAAACTAAAAAAAAAAGTGGTGGGTGATCCCTTGTATTGTCCAATCCACTGCCAGTAGGAACTACTGAGGAACAGTAAAACTGCATGCTTTGCAGAAGACACTGGCTGCTTCTATGCTGTGTGTGTGTGTGTGTGTGTGTATGTGTATGTGTGTGTGTGTGTATATATATATATATATATATATATATATATATATATATATTGCTATTAGGACATATTCAGTGCCAGAGGGGAAAATGATATGGGGAGAACCCCCCCCCCCCCCAAAAAAAAAAAAAAAAAAAAAATTATGAACCCTTTGGGATAGTCCCGGTGCCGCTAATGCTATCCAGCAGCGGGACAAAAACAGCTGCCATATTGTGTCTCATTACACTATTAGTGCCGGCTCTCCTGTTCTATTACACATGGGTGTGCGGTATTTATATCACTATTGTGGCTCATTACACTATTATTGCCGACTCTCCTGTCCTATTACACATGGGTGTGCGATATCTATATCACTATTGTGGCTCATTACTGTTCCTGGCTCTCCTCTCTTTGAGCCAGACGTGTCTCCCCTTTCCCTCACAAATATGTAGGATGAGATATAGGAGACTCACACCAACTGACTTGCAGCCCCTCTGGGAGATTCTTTCTGACCACGTATCAGTAGCGCTGCTCAGGTTCCCGATCGTCTGTTGTTGTTCGGCTGACAGACACGTCTTGCACCCTAGAACTGGCCAATCTCTGCTGCAAAACATACAACTTTCCTATTCCTCAGTAGGTCCTTCTGGCAGTGGATTGGGCAATACAAGAGGTCACCCACCACTATTTGTCCAGCATCCCGGTCACACACTACAGTTTTCTATTTTAAGGGCCTTAATGAAGGTTAAGCTTATTATGTATATATTAACACCTTATTCCTTATTCTGCCCCGATTCTCTATATTTTGAAGGTTGGGGTTTCTGCCACCAAGTCATTGTTCACTATTGTGCACATGTTAGTTTAGATTTGCCTTTATAAGCCATATGCACTCTGCTTTAAAAAGGCGGGGGGGGGGGGGTGCAAATGCTTCATAAATTAAAGGGGTTGTCCATCCGTCCGTATATGTATATGTGTAATATATAAATTTTTTTTTTTTTTTTTTATTAAATATGGTGGGGGAATCATACTTGCCTGTCCCCAGTTCTCCAGTGTTCTCCCAGTGCGGTCCAGTTCTGCCGCGTCTCTTCCTGAGTTCTGAAGCCTCAGCGGTTACGTGTTGCTGGGACTTCCAGACATCAACACTGGACCGTGCTGGGAGGCACCAGAGCACCAGGGTTTGATTGTTTTTTTGTTTTTTTTTTTCCTCCCCTGGCCTATTTAAATATTAAATTTAATGTCCATTTTTGCCTGGACAACACCTTTAAGCGCAGTGCAGAAAAAGACCACAAAAAGGCACAAGTAGCTTAATAAATGTACCCTATTATGTCCCAATCTGAAGAAAGAACAGAAGAGAAATGGTCATTGATATCCATCAGTCTGGGAAAAGGTACAGTCATTTCTAAGGCGATCCATAGTGAGATCTATTCTCCAGAAATGGACAAACCTAGAACAGTGGTGAACCTTCTCAGGAGCGGACTCCTACCAAAATTACTCCGAGAGCATCAACCACTCATCCTGGAGGTCACACAAGAACCCAGAACAACATCTAAAGCCCTGCAGGCCTTGCTTGTTGGTCAATGTTCATGATTCAACCAATAGAGAGACTGAGCTAAAATGGTATCCATGAGAGAGGTTGAAGGAGCAAACCACTGCTCCTTGGGCCTCTCAGCCCAGCGATGACTCTAGGCAGAAAGGCCTGCCCCACTTGAGGATTCTGCCAGCTTGACTTTTCCCGAACAGTTTCCATAGCTCCACTGTCCTCCCCTGTTCATTGTCTCGACAACTAGAGATGACTAGTCCTCCAGTTCTCAATGACTCAGTAGCTACTCCTCAGGATGATGTAGACCGGCCTACTGAATAGAGCGGACTCTGTGCACACTCCAGCTGCTGGAGAAGGTCTCTTATACAGTCCTCAATCTTCACCCAGGATAGCACAATGTCTTGTCACAGATATGGGGTCATAACATGGGGTATTCCTGTACAACTCTTCCCATGGTGCAACACCTGGACGCAAACTTTCTACACATACTTTGTGCCTGCAATTAAACACAGAATAATACATGGCATCATAATATACTTGGCTAGTCAGTGTGGCATTTGAGCAGGGAGCGTCAATAACTGACTACCTTTGTAATACTTAGCTCTCATGTGTTCTGTTGGGAGCTTTGACACTTCCACTTGTTGGCAAGTATGACACATGAGTTGTGTTTTTTGATACAGGTTCCTCAGGGCTGACAGCCCCACAAAAAAGTGGTCCTCCTCGAGTCACCCATCAGTGATGGACAGAAGTAAGATGAATGACCTGCTGACTGAAGAGGTGAGGGATTCTGGGAACATCGCATTAAATTACTCTTCTCTATTAACAAAGGACATGACTGGAGAGGTGAGGGTTTCTGAGACTGTATATAGTGATATTTATCAGGTTTTCCTTTAGGATGGTGTAGTGGTGAAGACATCTGATAAATGTGTGGTCCCCAGCAGCCATCCCAGTACATCAGGAGGATGGCGCAACAGCCAAAGCCTCATCATGGAGCCTCCACCTCCCTCAATGATACCAGAGAGGAACGACGAGCAGAAGATCCTGGACCTTAGCAAGATCACTGAGGTGAGTGTTGCTGGGAATGCTAGGACAAGGGTGAAGGGAGACTTTAACTCGGTCACTCCACCATCCTACAAGAGGTTCAGTCTCTTAAAGAGGTTGTCCATGATCTGGAGGTAACTGGTACTGATGACCTCTCCTGTGGATGTCATCAGTATCCGATCAGAGTTCAAAACCTGGACCTCCCCCCGAATCATCTGTTTTGGCTACCAGAAGCCATATACCACGTATACATCCAGAACCAGCCCTGCTCATATTCAAGTGCAGGGCTGTAGTCCCTGAAAACCACTGCTAGTGTATGGAGCTCCATATACTGTACACAAATTTTGGTAATAGTATAGCTTCTTCTGGCAGTAAGTCTAGTATGTGACTTCAGATGGCCAAAACAGGTGATTGGGTGGTGTTTGACATCCAAACCCTGTGCTGATCTGATACTAATAACCTATCCTGTGGATCAGTATCGGCTGCCTTCAGAGCCTGGACAACCCCATTTAAGGATCCTCTGCATATTGATCACCATTCCTTTTGTTATAAGGGCAGGTACTGTAGAAGACCTTGTTGTTGGGTCTACAAACTTGAAACCCCTGAAGAAAAATCTGCTCCATATCTCTCTAGTTCCAAAAAATTGTAACATGGCATTTCTCGAAGGGATTGCTACTGCCATATCCAGTACATCCAAACTTACCAGAAAATGGGGTAATCCATTTCTGTGCCTTCCCACTTGGAATCAAAGGATCTCCCAATAAAATTCACAATAAGTCGGTCCAGATGAATTTGATGTTTGGGGTGACTTCTGGATTGTCAGCAACTCCCTAGATATTTTGTCCCATCATGTGAGATCCATTTTACAGGAACTTGGCTGAAATGTTGTCATAGGCTTAAATTTCTTCATACGTTCTTTCCCTACATCTGTAAGCAGGGTGAGGACCTGACTGATGTCAAAGCTGAAGCATTAACAGAAGAGACATTCAAGAGAAGTGATCACCATAGTGAGGAACAAGAAGCTCCTCTACAGACGAGTGCAGGTGAGTAATAGGAACTACAAACAAGAACCTCTCCATTTCATCAAAAATACAATCCTGGACTTGTTCTTAAGATGTTGACCAGTGCAGCTGCCATTTTATAGTGCTATGCAAATGTGTAAGATATAGGTCATCCTGGTGATGGTGTATGTATAATATTTATAAATCTTACCCCTTCCTACAGATGACAGGAATGAGCGCTTGGAGGACCAAGCCATTTCAACTATGGAGTTGGCTGAACTACTTCTTCAGTTGGCTATACCTATACTTGGCAGTGGATACGCTTCAGAAGAAATGCCCTGCAGCAGCAGAGATCTGGATCGGTCACACTCTCCTTCTCTGGATCGGTCACATTCTGACCATGGCCAACGCGCAAGTAACGCTGTAGAGAATCCAGTTATGTCTTCACTGAGCGAGAATGGTCCTAAGAGGCAAATCTCTGCTATTGAACAGCAAAGGATTGCTGACTTGAGGAAGCCATATTCATGTTCAGAATGTGGAATTCGCTTTGCGTATGAACATGAGCTGGGTGGTCACTTTGATTATCACACTGGGGAGAAGCCATATGTATGCTGCATCTGTGGACAGTGCTTCACAAACTATGCCGAACTGCGTGATCATAAGGCAACACACGAGGAGGTGGAGTTCCACAGGTGTACTGAATGTGGCAAACGTTTTCTCCTTTTCGGGGACTTTATTAAGGATTTGCCAATTCATGATGAAAAGGAGAGACCCCATGTATGTAAGAAATGTGGGAGATCTTTTAAAAGACTCTCACCTCTTCTTCGGCATCGGAAGCGTCACATCGGGGAGAGACTGTTTTCTTGTTCCGAATGTGAGTTTCGATTTCCAAAACACGAGCTTCCTAATCACATGAAATTTCATGAAGTGGAGAATGCGTTTCCATGTCCAGAATGCGAAGAATACTTTATACATAAAGCAAATCTTCTGTGGCATCTGAAAGTTCACACAGTAAAGAGGCCGTTCATCTGCCGAGAATGCGGGGAGCGGTTTGCCCACAAAGATCTTTTCTATGATCATCACAAAACTCACACAGAGGAGGAACTGTTGCAATGTCTGAAATGTGAGGAATGCTTTACCCAAAAATCAGATCTCCTCTCTCATGAGAAGAGTCACTCGGAGTAGACGCCATGTTCATCATCCAGAATTGGGTCTAGCTCACCATCAGAGAACATATCCAGACACGAGGCCATCTTCATGTTCAACGTGGAAAATGATTCACAGATCACGACTTATCACTTCACAACAATTCACACGAGGCAGAAGACTCTCATGATCCAAACCTGGGTGATGGCGACCTGGATTGCTTATCTTACAAGTATGAATGGGGTCTTAGCACATAAATGATCACCCAAAACATGTCACGAAACTTTTTTTTTTTTTTTTTTGTCCATCACATGATGTCAAGGTGCACTGGGTGAATATTAGATTTTGATTTATTTTCCTTCACTTGTATTGACCTTTATTTGGTTTACACATTAAAGGGAGTATCACCAGAACAGGATATTAAACCAGCCCCTTCAAAGGTCCCCATTAACAGGTATTGCAAATTGAACACTTAGAATCCGCTCCAGTCCTTTTGGCTCCTTAATTTGTCATAGAGTAAAGAGACCACACTGAACCATGAAAGGCGTATGTCAATTGTCTACTCACTTTAGTGTCTGTGAGAATGGAGGGTCTATGTAAAGTGTCTGTAACTAATCTATGGTTTGCCAGGACTATAAAAACTCATGGCCTATATACAGGATAGATAATCGGTATCAAATCAGTGGGGATCTGACTCTTGGCCGACCCGACAATAAGCTGGCTGAAGGTGTCATGGCTCACCACACAGTACAAGTGAATGTGACTGAGCTGTAATACCAGGCACAGCCACCATGAGAAGGCCTGAGCTGTGCCTGGCAGACCCACCCATCTAATACTGATGGCCTATCCTAAGACACACCGTCTGTAATATTAGTCCTGGAAAATAATTTTTTAATGCAATATTTTAAACTCATTGAACCAAAGCAGAATCTACACTTTAGTCACAGCTTGGTGGTTTTGCTTCATCTCCATTGTGGTGGTGTATTGAGGCTAAATTCTGAAAATAGTCACTGTCCAAACACTCCTGAGCAGGACTGTGTGGTGTGTGTGTATATACATACACAAGCAGACTGTGGGAAAATTGTGATCTTAATTTTGTGAAATAAAGTTGATTAAATAAACTATGCAATAATTAACCATAATCTCTGCCTCCTCAGTTCACACCCGATCACTCGGCACGTGTCTATACGGTCACAGGAAAACTACTCACTAGGGGCTGTGTGACTCTAATCGGGACAAACTTATGTTATCTCTAGGGCAGGTCTAAGATGACCACAAGCTCTTTCAGTTCCATCTTGTTCTCCATGTCCTCCAAAATTGCAGCTCGATAAATACTTGGAATGAGTGAACGGGTTTGGAACAAAACTGAATTTTTGCAGAATTCTGCACAAATCTGGTCTGAATGGGCCCAAACTTTGAGATTCACTTGAACCGGATAGAATGGTGGTCACCACCTGAACAGCATGGAGATGGCAGAGAAGGGTCACATGGGAATAGGAGGGCTCCGCTATAATGATTTGCAAATAGCTATTCCTGCCTCTCACTGTTGTTACTGTGTATGGAGTAGGGGGCTGTGTAACATGTAGAGAGAATGATGTGGGGGGGGGGGGAGCACTTAGTGTTATCTCTCACAGTATAAAACCTACAGACTTGCTTTCAGTGTCATATGATGGAGGAGATTCTCTTCACTAAGGTTGCAGCAGTACGAGCTAAAATATCTCCTGAGAGAACTGCTTGAAAACAGACCGGATTAGGAGATTTATATGCAGCTGTATAATATCTGAAATAGAAATCCTAATCTGGTCTGTTTCAAGCAGTGAGATCTCTGTAACCTTAGTGTGATAGAGGACTCTCTTATTTTATATCATATGACACCAAAGCATTTTACTTTTTTTTTTTTTTTTTTTTTTCCGTTAGTTGGGACATTTTCTTGTTTGATTACCAATGGATACGACCATGAATGCAGGAACTTTCTATGGTCTGGTAATATAGTATGTTCATAAAATTAGCCATGTGTCAGGTTATCTTCATACATGGCCCTAGACACACAAAGAAACAGATAATCTCTGGTCATATAACACAGCCTGTCCCTTTCCTTTATATCAATGAGGTGGTAGTATATACCCCTACCTGATAATACATGGTTTTAATGTTTTATTTGCAAGTTGCGGTTCTATAATACTATGGTGGTATACACCTAGGTATAATTTTAGTATCCCTACTGTTCAGTACACTAAGGAGCATTATATGGTTGGGGTCACTAATGGAACATTAGTGATTGCACCACATTAGTGCCTCCTCATGGTCTGCTCCTTAGTACACCCCCTACAGTATAATTATCCATTAGAGTCCCCACACCTATTTAATATTAACAGAAGCCTTGAGAAACCTTCATCTCCTGCCCATTGTCCCCAAGTCCTGATCCCTTAAACTAAGCAGCAGTAGGGTTCGGCAATTGTTCCTGCTGCTTGTGCAAGCACCCTCAGGTGTGTAGAGCGTATGGGGCAGAGAGAGGTGTGTGTGTGTGTGTATATATAATATATATACACATAATCTGGTCTGCCAGCAACTTGTGTAGTTGGAAAATGTCCTTCTATTGGAAAAGTAGTACACTAATATATATTACACACACGCACCCCCTACCTATGCTCCGCACACACGCACCCCCTACCTCTTCCCCCATATGCTCCACATTTTATATACAGTTGGTACGGAAAGTATTCAGATCCCTTTAAATTTTTCACTCTTTGTTTCATTGCAGCCATTTGCTAAAAGCAAAAAAAAGTTCATTTTATTTCTCAGTAATGTACACTCAGCACCCCATCTTGAAAGGAAAAAAAACTGAAATGTAGATATTTTTGCAAATTTATTAAAAAAGAAAAACTGAAATCTCCCATGGCCATAAGTATTCAGAGCCTTTGCTGTGACACTCATATATAACTCACTGTTGTCCATTTCCTTCTGATCCTCCTTGAGATGGTTCTACTCCTTCATTGGAGTCCAGCTGTGTTTAATTAAACTGATTGGACTTGATTAGGAAAGGCGCACACCTGTCTATATAAGACCTCACAGCTCACAGTGCATGTCACAGCAAATGAGAATCATCAGGTCAAAGGAACTGCCCAAGGAGCTCAGAGACAGAATTGTGGCAAGGCACAGATCTGGCCAAGGTTACAAAAGAATTTCTGCAGCACTCAAGGTTCCTAAGAGCACAGCGGCCTCCATAATCCTTAAATGGAAGATGTTTGGGATGACCAGAACTCTTCCTATACCTGGCTGTCCAGCCAAACTGAGCAATGGTGGGAGAAGAGCCTTGGTGAGAGAGGTAAAGAAGAAGCCAAAGATCACTGTGGCTGAGCTCCAGAGATGTAGTAGGGAGATGGGAGAAAGTTCCACAAAGTCACTATCACTGCAGCCCTCCACCAGTCGGGGCTTTATGGCAGAGTGGCCCGAAGGAAGATTCTCCTCAGTGCAAGACTTATGAAAGCCCACATAGAGTTTGCCAAAAAACAATATGAAGGACTCCCAAACTATGAGAAATAAGATTCTCTGGTCTGATGAGACGAAGATTGAACTTTTTGGCGTTAACTCTAAGCGGTATGTGTGGAGAAAACCAGGCACAGCTCATCACCTGCCCAATACAATCCCAACAGTGAAACATGGTGGTGACATCATCATGCTATGGGGGACAGGACCACTGGTTGCAATTGAAGGAAAGATGAATGCGGCCAAGTACAGAGATATCCTGGAAGAAAACCTCTTCCAGAGTGCTCTGGACCTCAGACTGGGCCAAAGGTTCACCTTCCAACAAGACAATGACCCTAAGCACACAGCTAAAATAACAAAGGAGCGGCTTTGGAACAACTCTGTGACCATTCCTGACTGGCCCAGCCAGAGCCCTGACCTCAACCCAATTGAGCATCTCTGGAGAGACTTGAAAATGGCTCCACCAACGTTCACCATCCAACCTGACGGAACTGGAGAGGATCTGCAAGGAAGAATGGCCGAGGATCCCCAAATCCAGATGTGAAAAACTTGTTACATCATTCCCTAGAAGACTCCTGGCTGTACTAGCTCAAAAGGAAGCGGCTTCTACTCAATACTGAGCAAAGGCTCTGAATACTTATGACCATGTGAAGTTCTGACCACTCTGTGCAATGAAACAAAGAGTGAAAAATTTAAAGGGGTCTGAATACTTTCCGTACCCACTGTAATATATATATTATATAAAATGTGGAGCGTACGGGGAAGGACTGTGTGTGTGTGGGGCGTACGGGGGTGGGAAATAGAGGGAAGGGCAGTGTGTGTGTGTGTGTGTGTGTGTGTGTGTGTGTGCGTGTGCGTGCGTGTGTGTGTGCGCGTGCGTTTACGCACACACGGGGAAGGGTGGGGTGAGTGTGTGGTGCGTACGGCTGTGGCACGTACTGGGAAGGGCGGAGTGTGTGTGTGTGTGGGGCGTATGGGGGCGGCATGTACGGGGAAGAACGGGGTGTGAAGAGCAGGCAGCTCAGATATACAATATGGGGTAAGTCTCCTATGGTATCTGTTAATAATTCAGGTGCACCTGAGTTGGTCCTGTGGGCCAGAATTTTTCTGGTGTGATTTGTAGTAAATGTGATGGGTTGAGGCTTCCTTGACCCACTTTCATCCTTGCCCTCTTTCACCAACTGTCTTAAAAAGTGGCGCATCTTTGGTGCAAATTGTGGCTGTTTGCCAAGGATGTGCCACTTGTACACCAGTTTTCTGAAGTGCAGCAGAGTTAACCTGAACTTCTGCAATTGGTTAAACTGCTGCAACGTGATATTGTATCACAGGAGACAACAAAAACCAACGAAAGATCATTAAAACATTTTTTTTTTTTTTTCTGGTGACTTGTCTGTTGTCTTCTGTGCTGAGATATCCCTCTGCAGCAGATTAATCAATTGCAGAAGTTTGGGTTAGTTCTGCTGCATCTGTAGGTATAGTGAAGACCCCCCCCACCCCTTACTGCTGACAAAGTTTTCTACAAGATTTTGGCGGTACCTGTGGGATTTTTTTTATTTTTGCCCCTTCTTCCAGAGAAGAGAATTTGTGAGGTCAGACACTGATGATGCGTGAGTGGAGCTCCTGTTCTGTATGGACTGAATTTTTTTTATATGGCCACTAGATGTCGCTTTTTGTCAAAGCCATACTAAAAAGAAACAGAAAAACAAACTATAGTTTATCTGTGAATGATGTACCAGGGTCACTGAAGTTCAGTGTGTAGTGGCCATCTTGGAGAGAGATCTGAGAGAGATAAGAACATTGAAAGGAGGAATCCACCATCATCTACGGCCAGGAGTGCTCCAGAGGGTTCGTAGCTGTGGCGGAGTGGAGCTGATGCTGCTGGTGACCAGATTCCAGCGAGATGGAAGAACTTTGCTCCCAGAGATGCCACTGAGGAAACAAGTGACAGCTCTTTGTGGTATTGTACGCTCGTCTAGAGATGCCCCATCACCTGTCTGGACTTCTCAGTTGATTGTACAGAGCAGACCCGGGTTGGAAAGAGAACTACTGCCCACTGCACCATCGCACACACCTCACCACTTCTTGGCGCCAAGCTACTTGGGACTGAGTTTGGGCCTGTAGTTAGATTAGGTAGGTTTATGGACTGTCAGGCCACACTTCAGCAGTATCTACACAATGGATGGCTTGCTGTTTTCAAGCCTGTTCAGTAAGCCAGAACAGGGTTCTTCAGAATTTCTATCTAGCAACTCTTATTTTCGCCTTCATATTCTTTCGGTTATATGGGGTTTGGGGAGAAATAGAGCAGGGCCGTTTTAACACATTGGTGCAAAGGTTTCATAAATGGGCCCCCTCCATCACCACCACTTAAACATACCTGACCCACAAAAATTAAAATGGCCCCCACATAGTATAATTCTTTCTTACTGGGCCCATACAATATAAGTGGCCACTTATAAATAGTATCCCCCCCTTATAAATAATATGTCCTGTTCACAGCTAACTGCACCTTTACCAATAATAATTGTAAGGCAGCCATTATTTATATGCAGGGACTATTATTTAAAAGGGGGCTAAGATTCCTTGACTGAAGAAACTAGAGGGGTACATTAAACTGTGGAGGTAGTTGGATGGAGACATGCCCCCCCTTCAGCTGCCCCCAGTTTAATATCCCCCCTCCATTTGCCCCCCTAATTTAATGTTCCTCTTCATCTCCCCCCAGTTTAATGTCCCCCATTCATTTGCCTCCAGTTTAACATAATAAAACACTGATACTCACCTCTCTTCTCTCCACTGCCGTTCTGTGCAGTCTCTTGTCCCAGACTGTTCAAGGAGCTGCAGGCGCGATTTGAGTGACGTTACACAAGAATGTGCTCCACACAGAACGGTGAAGGAGGAGCTGTCTGAGGATAGCTCCTGCTTCACCATTATGACATCATCAGCTGTGTCAAGATGTCCTGCACAGACAGTGATGTATGTAAGTATTCTATGGCAGAGCAAGGACTTTACAGTTCCCTGCCCTGCAGAGGCGTAGCTAGGGGTTCGGCACAGGTGGGGCAAACATATCCAAGTGGGCCCCTACCTGGGTATACCGATGTTATCACTACACGTATACTGGCTGTACACAGGGCTCTGTATACAGTTTAAGTAAATACAGTACAGGAAAATGTTGTGACTTACAGGTGACGTCTCTGACTGTAATCGTTCACATTTCTTGCTCCTCCATCTGGACCGCCATGACCACTTCTTCCAGCTGTGAATTGTCTCTGTAGTTTGTAGCAGAGACATCTTTGGCTCCTCACTTTCCAGACATGTGACCCACATTTTCCTTGCCTATACAAAGTCCTCATCCTGCTGCTACCCCCAATTATAAAATACATGATATAAAAATCCCCTGTAAACGAATGATACCCCCATATGTATCTTAAATTAACAATGCTCTTCTGTGCCCCTTAATTAATACCTCCTGTGTGCTCCTTAAAGGGATTGTTCGGGACCACAAATATTAATGCAGGCAGCAGGCCAGTGTTATAAATAAAAATGCATTTACCTGCATCCTCCCCTCTGTCCCTGCCGTGGGCAGCCATCACCTTCACTGCACTATCTGTATACGGAGCGGCTGCAGCACTGATGTCAAGTTGATGAGACCGCTGCAGCCAATCACCGCTCTCTACAGTACAGCAGTATATAGTGTGGGCCGCTGCAGACAATCACCGCTCTACAGTACAGCAGTATATAGTGTGGGCCGCTGCAGCCAATCACCGCTCTCTACAGTACAGCAGTATATAGTGTGGGCCGCTGCAGACAATCACCGCTCTACAGTACAGCAGTATATAGTGTGGGCCGCTGCAGCCAATCACCGCTCTCTACAGTACAGCAGTATATAGTGTGGGCCGCTGCAGACAATCACCGCTCTACAGTACAGCAGTATATAGTGTTGGGCTGCTGCAGCCAATCACCGCTCTCTTCAGTACAGCAGTATATAGTGTGGGCCGCTGCGGCCAATCACAGCTCTCTACAGTACAGCAGTATATAGTGTGGGCCGCTACGGTCCCCCTGTTGTGACATCTCGCTGTAGCCGCTCTGTATACAAGCAAAGGTGACAGACAGCCCAGTGCAGGTAAAGGGGGGAAAGTACATTATAACGCTCGCCTGCTGCCTGCTTTAACATTTATGATAGTACAACCCTTTAAATTAATAGTGTCCCTCAATTAATAATGCCCCTGTGTGCCCCCTAATAATACTCCTGTATGCCCCCTTAAATCAATAATGCCTCAGCTAACAATGCCCCCTAATTAAAAATTCTGTATACTCCCTTAAAGGAGTTGTCCAGGAAATACAGAACTGGGGCGGGAGGCCGGGCAATGGAGACACACAAAAAAAAAAAAAAAAAAAAAACACACTGACCTGCGTCCAGCATCACCTGAGGGCTTGTTCTGGCGGAAGTCCTTGCTGCACCTGGCCTCAGTGGTCACAGGAAAGGACCCAGGACATCACTCGCATACGTCACTGGTGACGTCCCGGGTCCTTTTCCGTGACCGCTGAGGACACTGATTGGTCTCAGCAGTCATGTGTGGTGAGGACTTCCGCTGGTGCTCGACTGGACAGTGGTGGGGGACATTGGAGTTCTGGAGACAGGTGAGTATGTTTTTTTTTTTTTTTTTATGTTTCACCTTCCCCGGCCTACCTGTCCAAATATTGTAATTCCTGGACAATACCTTTAAATCAATAATGTCCACCTTAAATTAGTATAGCCCAATACCCTCTTACACCCTTACATAAATACTGCCTCCCAATAGCCCCATTATATTAATAATTGCCCTTATATTAATAATGCACCTGCTTGCCCTAACGATTCCCTTATGGTTATTGGCCCTTAATATTATTAAGCCCCCTCAAAAAAAAAATATTCACCTGCCTCCAATCCCCTTGCTCGGATTTGCCACGGCCGACTCTCCTTGCTGTATCCTGCAGCTTTTAAGATGACATCACCACAGGACGTCTATGTCCCGGCTCAGGCAGCGCTATGTAGTGACATCATTGTGCCTGTCTGCACCGGGACACCGATGTCTTAGTTGTTGCTAGGGAATGCTGTTACCTGTGTGGGACACTATTGCTGTAATAGTGAGCTAAGAGCAATCCCCCTACCCAAAAGATTATAGTCCCCCTCCCCCATATACTGTTGCTCTGTATAGTTATAAAGAAAGGCCGTAACGTGGGGCACAGCCCTAAGGGGAGGCCGCCATGACAGGGCCCTGAAGGTGGAGGCAGAGGGTCGTTAGGGGAGGGAGCGGTGCAAGGCGGGAGTTGCTAGGGGGAAGGGATTTAAGGGCCAGTCTCTCCTTCCTGCGGTCATTCAACGGTGGGAAGGAGACAAGCTCACTTACCTTAATGGCTGAGCTGGACGTTCTTCTGGGGCAGCTGCGGGCGGCTGCCAGCTCCGGCGACGCTGCATGGCTGGTGCAGCAACTGCGGGGGATAGTCGAGGCGGTCCCCGGAGATCGTGTTCTGGGCTCCGCGCAGCCTTCACCCTCCGGCGGCGGCTTCTCGCCCTTCATCTCCATCCCGCGCTCCGGTGGGCGGGGCCTCGTCCCGTCGGCAGCGGCGGGCGAGGCTTCCGGAGCGCTTGAGCCCTGAATCTACCCCGCGGTCCCGGTGTCGGCTTAGGAGCCCCCTCCGGGCCAGGGGGGTGCGACCTACAGCTCAGGCCCCAGGCCCCAGAGGCATCCGCAGCAGCGGTCGGGATCGGCGGAGGTGAGGGGGCGGGGCTTGCGTCCTGTGCGGCCCCTCCCACTTTCCTCCATGACTCCACCTCCTACCTATCCGAGGGACATGGTGGCCCTGTCTGGCGAGGCTCCGGTCGGGGGGGGCCACTAGCCACAGCGGAAGACGTCAGAAAGATCCAGGATCTACACGCCGGCCTGCTGGAGCGGCTGGGCGTAGCTCGGCTTCCGCGGCTCGGCGGGCAGCTTCCAGCGGACGGTCGCCTGGCCGGTCTTCAACTGGTCCTTCTTCTTCTGGTGGACGGGAGTGCTCTTCCTGCGCTGGCTGTTCCGGGGCCGTGGCTGCTGGTGGCGACCTCCATGACTCTGACAGTGACGATCACCAGGCTTCTTTTCGGCGTCTGGATTCCGGATTGGCGGCTGGCGGGATCACAGCTTCTGCGCAGCCAGGTGAGTGTTTCTCCATGTCCGGTTCTGTCCCAGCAGTGTTTAGATCTCAGGTGTCTGAGCAGGGGCCAGCGGGTGCGGGGGCGGCGGCGGCAGGGTCCCCAGTTCCTGCATGGGTGGGGAGTTCTGCTCCCCCTCCAGTGATAGTATTGCCGTCCGAGTCGTTGGTTCGCAAGGAAGCAGGGGTGGCGGTCTCGGTACAAACGGAGAAGGAGGGGGATGGTATTCGGTTGGATGATAGAGCGCGGGGGGAGGGTTATGTTTGTTTTGAGGGCCCCCTGGGTGCGCACTTGAAGAAGGAGGTGAAGGACAAGATTTGGCGTGATGAATACGTCGAAATCTTCTCCTTGCTTCCGCTGGAAAAGTTCAACTTGGATAAAGGGAAGCGGGACGAGAGTAAAAAGGAGGAGGAGGAGAAACGGCGGTGGCGCTTGATCCCGCAGACCTTTACTAACTAGCTGCAGGCCTTCGCCATATTAGCTAGTGTTATTGGGGAAAAGACTCCCGAACACTGTTCGGGACTGTTTTGCTATTTGGACGCTATCGGCGAGGCATACCGCGTGTATAGGGGACAGACGTGGCTGCGCTATGATGAGCAGTTCCGTCAGCGGAGGGCTGTCCGCCCGTCTATACGGTGGGACCAGAAGGACATTGGGTTGTGGCTCAGGGTCATGGCGCCGTCGCAGTTCGGGCAGCCCTTTCAGGGGACAGTCGGATCCCCCAGCCTCCCTACTCAATCCTCCTCTGGACAGGGTGCGGGGAGTAAAGCGGGATTTTGCTGGCAGTTCAATGTGGGTCAGTGTAAGTTCGGGGCGACCTGCAAGTTCCAACATGTCTGTTTGGGGTGCGGGGGGGTCTCCCATGGCGCGGACAGGTGTTTTTTCGGAAGGGAAAGGGAAAACCGGCAGGAGGTTCAGCTGGCCAAGGATCGGACGCCCGTGAATCTGCTCGCTATCTGCTGAGCCGTACCTAAATCGGTATCCTGATCGTAGTAAGGCTCAGCTGTTGTATAATGGTTTTGCGGAGGGTTTTCGTATCCCGTCTGCTCTTCAGGGGGCTTCCTTGTCCACTAAGAATTTGGTCTCGGCGCATCAGCATCCTGGTGTGGTGCGCGAGAAGTTGGACAAGGAGGTTTCTTTGGGGCGCATATCGGGCCCCTATAGTTCCCCGCCGTTTGCGGATATCGTAGTCTTACCGTTAGGGGTGGTTCCTAAGAAGGAGCCCAATAAGTTTCGGTTGATACATCATTTATCGTACCCCAAGGGGGGGTCGGTTAATGATGGAATTGACCCGGAGTTGAGTTCTGTAGTTTACACTTCTTTTGACTCGTCGGTGCATTGGGTTCAAACGTACAGGCGCGGGGCGCTGATGGCAAAGACAGATGTGGAGTCGGCGTTTCGCCTCCTCCTGGTTCATCCTGAGAGCCAGAGGCTCCTGGGGTGCTACTGGAATGGGGCGTATTTTGTGGATCGTTGCCTCCCTATGGATTGCTCGATCTCTTGTGCCTATTTTGAGGCCTTTAGTTCATTCCTGGAGTGGGTTGTGAGGGACCTGGCGGGGGTAGGGTCCGTAATCCACTACTTGGATGATTTTTTGTGCCTCGGTCCTGCTGACTCCTCTGCTTGTCTGGCTTTGCTTCGAACGATGGAGTAGGTGGCAAAACGTTTTGGGGTCCCCTTGGTGCCAGAAAAGACAGAAGGTCCGTGTGCGTGTTTGAGTTTTTTGGATATCACTATTGATACTGTGCGGATGAGTGTCGGTTGCCGGATGACAAGCTAGTTTCCCTTCGCCAGGAGGTGGGGAGGGCCTACAAGTTGCGTAAGATCAGGCTTAGGGATTTACAGTCGTTGTTGGGTAAGCTCAACTTCGCCTGCAGAATCATGCCCATGGGGCGTGTCTTTTGCCATCGATTGGCTGGGGCAATGGCTGGGGTGTCATCACCGAGGCACTTTAACCATTTGAATAAAGACCACAGGGATGACTTAGAGGTGTGGGCCAGATTTTTAAATCAGTATAACGGCCGCTCCTTGGTTATGTCACCGGTGGTTGCCGTTTTTGACTGGGATTTATACCCGAACGCGTTGGGGGCGGTTGGTTTTGGGGCTTTTTGTAACGGTCAGTGGTGTGCGGAACGTTGGCCGGCGGACTGGGTGTCACAGGGGTTGGTTCGTAATCTGTGTCTTCTGGAGCTCTTCCCTATTGTGGTGGCGTTAGAGATTTGGGTGGAACGTTTTAGTAATAGGAAGGTCCGCTTCCACTGTGATAATCAGTCCGTGGTCAGCTCCATCAATTCTTTGTCAACTTCCTCGCCTCCGGTGGTGCGTTTGTTGTGGCACTTGGTTTTGCGCTGCTTAGTCAATAATGCTTGGGTGGTGGCGGTCCATGTCCCGGGTGTTACTAATGGCATTACCGACTCTCTCTCTCGGTTTCAGTGGGAGCGATTTCACCGATTGGCCCCGGAGGCGGACGTGGACGGGATCACGTGTCCGGAACATCTGTGGGGCGTGGTCTCGCAGTGGCCGGTGAGCTGATTAAGGTTTCTTTAGTGGATAGTACTAGGGCAGCCTATGAGGGAGCGTGGCGGGAATTTGAGTCAGTGGTGTCTGAATTGGGGGGTGGGGTTTCGGATTGAGACAGGCGTACGGCGGTGTTAGTGATGGTGGGGCGCGGAGCACTGGCAGTGTGGTGTCCAGACTGAATCGGGTGATGGCGGGTATTGCATTTGGTTTTCGGTTGCGGGGTTGGTCAGATGTGACCAAGGATTTTTTGGTAGTTCAAGCGCTTCGTGGTTTTCGTAGGGGTAGGTCACGCCCAGATGGGCGGCGCCCAGTTTCTTTCCAGTTACTCGAGCGTTTGGGGGAGTCATTGATGGGAGTTTGTTCATCGCAGTTTGAACTAGTGTCCCCATGCAAGGGGAGAGCTGGTGGGATTTTGTTTCAGGATGTGTTGCTGGGGGGTCGGGGGGTCGAGTTCGTTATCCGGCGTTCTAAGACGGACCAGGCGGGTAGGGGCAGGCGTGTGTGCCTCTATCCTGTATCTGGGTCGGCCATGTGCCCGGTACGATGCTTTGTTAGTTTTAGGGTTGTTTGGCAGGGCCATGCCGGCCCGTTGTGTAATCAGGATGGGTCCTTTCTGTCGCGTTACCAATTTACGCGGGTGTTTCGGAGTTGTTTGGTGTCTTTGGGCCTTGATCCGGCTGTGTTCGCTCCGCATTCATTTAGGATTGGTGTGGCCACCGAGGCGTCAGTTTGGGGTTTGGGTCCGGATGTGGTGCGTCGCATCGGGAGGTGGGCGTCTCGGCGTTTTGTATCTTATGTGCGTCCTCACTTGTTGTAATGAGTGTTAGGGGAGGGGGGTTCTGTCTCCTAGCGGATATTTTGCTCGAGTAGGAGGGTGTGTGGCTGTTTGAGTTCGCAAAATGTGGTTGTTTTTCTTGCAGGTCCACTTCCCCGACTGGTGTGGATTTTGGGGCATTCATATGTCTATTGGGGTGCAGAACGGGCAGATATGCGCCCGGATGGACGTCAGCTCGGTTTCCCTTGGTCAACGGCGGTTGTCCGGTGGTTGGGCTGTCGTGGCATGCGCTGGAGCCGCATGTTAACGGAGTTCACCAGGTACGCTCGATTAGATCGCTACCCGGATGTGCTAGTGTTGCATTTGGGCGGTAATGATTTGGGGGCCCATCCCTTTAGGGAGTTGGTGCGGGATGTTAAGCACGACCTGCTTCGTTTGTGGGTGGCGTGCCTGGAGGTTGTTGTTGTGTGGTCGGATATCGTTCCGCGTAGTGCCTGGAGGGGGGCTCGGTCTGTACAGGGGATTAACAAGGCCCGGTCCAAGGTTAACAGGGCGGTTGGTTCCTTTGTGGTACGCCATGAGCTGGAGGACCTGCAAGGGGGTTTCTGGTTGGCGGATGGTGTGCATCTTAATGCGGTGGGGATTGATTTGTGGGCATTGGGCCTGCAGGGCGGCATCGAACGTGCCTTGGCATTGGTTGGGGGTGCGCATCCTTGAGGTGGTCAAGGGATGCTTACGGTGGCGGAGTGGGGTCCTTGGAGTTGGTGGAAATTAAGGGGGGGGGGGAAACATGATGGTTAGTTTCCCCAATAATTAAATACAGTTTTTGGTCTGGCTGCTTTTTGGGCTCCCACTGGGTGGTGTCCCGGGGAGTGGTTTTTTGGAGATTATGTGGTAATCTGCCATATAGTTTTTACGGTGCCCCTGAGCCTGTGGTTTTGCGGCTGGGGGTAATTGGTTTTGGTGAAAAATGGGCGGCCAGATTTATGTAGCTCCAAGGACCTCCCCCTCAAGTAACAATTTTTTGGTCTCAGGAAAATTGGGTAATTGTTGGTTAAAATGGGGGTTATTTATTATATATTGTTGTATATGTTTAAGGTTATTTATTTAAAGTTGTTGTTTTTTGAATAACGGTTAATTATATATTTGTATTTGTTTTATGTAATAAAATGGCTGCTGTGGCAAATTTATCCAACCCTTGTGTTGTCTTTTCTTTTAGGGGTACAGAGTAAGGGGTGGGGGTTAGGGTGGAAGATAGGCTACAGTATTGGTAAGTACGGTTATTGAAGGCCAGCATCCTCAGTGCCAATGTCATGTACTTACAGAGCAGTGATGGGGGGCCGGGCTTCCTCTTATACACAGCCTGTGCACATCTTCTACTTTCCTCCTGGAACCTGCACCCCCTATTCTATGGTACAGTGGGGAAAAAAAAGTATTTAGTCAGGCACCAATTGTGCAAGTTCTCCCACTTAAAAAGATGAGGCCGGCCTGTAATTGTCATCATAGGTAGACCTCAACTATGAGAGACAAAATGAGAAAACATATCTAGAAAATCACATTGTCTTATTTTTAAAGAATTTATTTGCAAATTATGGTGGAAAATAAGTATTTGGTCACCTACAAACAAGCAAGATTTCTGGCTCCCACAGACCTGTAACTTCTTCTTTAAGAGGCTCCTCTGTCCTCCGCTCATTACCTGTAGTAATGGCTCCTGTTTGAAATTGTTATCAGTATAAATGACACCTGTCCACAACCTCAAACAGTCACACTCCAAACTCCACTATGGTGAAGACCAAAGAGCTGTGGAAGGACCAGAAACAAAATGGTAGACCTGCACCAGGCTGGGAAGACTGAATCTGCAATAGGCAAGCAGCTTGGTGTGAAGAAATCAACTCTGGGAGCAATAATTAGAAAATGGAAGACATACAAGAGCACTGATAATCTCCCTCCATCAGGGGCTCCACGCAAGATCTCACCCCGTGGGGTCAAATTGGTCACAAGAACAGTGAGTAAAAATCCCAGAACCACACGGGGGGACCTAGTGAGAGTATTGGGAGAATGTCATTGCCAACAAAGGATATAGAAGAAAGTACTGAGATGAACTTTTGTTATTGACCAAATACTTATTTTCCACCATAATTTGCAAATAAATTCTTAAAAAATCAGACAATGTGATTTTCTGGATTTGTTTTCTCATTTTGTCTCTCATAGTTGAGGTCTACCTATGATGACAATTACAGGCCGGCCTCATCATTTTAAGTGGGAGAACTTGCACAATTGGTGGCTGACTAAATACTTTTTTTCCCTACTGTATCACTGGGAAGAACATAGTAGATGCACACAGGCTGTGTGCAAGAGGAGGTCCGACCCCCCCATCACTGCTCTGTAAGTACAAGTTATAGAATGGCAGAACAGGACGCTAATAGCTTTCTGTTCTACCATGTATTTCAACTGTATCAGTGTCCTGTAGATGCCGATACAGTTGAAATTTTTGTGTCCCCTTGCGGCGGCCCCGGAGTGGGCCCTGTCATAGGCTTCAACTGTATCGGTGTGGATAGCATGCCGATACAGCTGTAAGTGGAGCTGTCCTGGGCAGAAAGTCTGGTGCCCGGATCCAGGGGCCCCCGCAAACATAGGGCCCGTTGCAAGTGCACCGTTTGTCCTATGGTTAAAGCGGCCCTGGAATAGAGTCAGTACTTATTCAGATTGTAAGCTGGTGTGCTATACCGCCAATGCCTCATATCACACTCCCTTCTCATTGGTCCTGTGTAAAGGGTATTAACAGGTAATAAGTGGCTGGCCTTTTGGAGCCTGCCAGTAGGTAAAATTATAGTATATATATATAGCATATACTTGGGGAGTGCCGTGCTGTACAGCACAAGAGCCTCAGCCTTCTGCCTGAGTGTATGGGAAGTTTTTGGTTATCTATCGTTCGTAGTCATGGGATTCTATCATTAAAAAAACATGTAGCATGTAGGAAAAGCCTTTAGAAAGGCTTTATTTTGCAGGTCCGCGCCGCCGTTATTGAATTTTTCGTTGTTTCTTCTTTATACTAATTGTGCTCAGAAATCACAGGGGGTGTACTACATACTGCGCTCGCATAAGATAGAGACCACATCAAAATGGCCGACGGAACATGCACAGTTGGCTCTGTCCCACCTGAAGTGGCAGAGCTGACTGACCGTGCGTGGGATTTGGATCCTGGAGACGTGCTTGGCGAGTGCTGATGTTGCGGAGACGCGTCAGCATGAGGAGAGAGAGGCGGCGCTTGAAGCTGTGCTTTGAGCACAGGGGGAACGCCCCCTCTCTGAGCACAATTAGCATAAAGAAGAAACAACGAAAAATTCAAAAATGGCAGCGAGGACCTGCAAAATAAAAGTAAGAGATGAATAGCCTTTCTAAAGGCTATTCCTATGTGCTTTTAGTTTAGATATGTTTTTTTAATGATAGAATCCCTTTAAATAAAATCTTGTCGTGTCAGAACTGGTGTTGGAGGGATTTTCCTGGTTTGTGACTTCACTGTATCCTGGGAAGCCCACCCCGTATACGGCTTACACTTGTCCCCGATGCTTCCCAGTGTGATCCGGTCCTGCTGCTCAGGTGTTCAAGTGGAAGTCCCAGGTATTGGGGTTTTTTTTTTCACCTTCCCCAGCCTCATATATAGATATATATATATATCTATATATAAATTACACCAGGTTCACACTAGCATTCGGTTCTCCGTTGTTCTGGTCTGCATAAAGCAATCCGTGGACCCCACAGATATATATATAATGGGGTCCATCAGTTTCCGACAGTTTTATACTGAAACAGGCGGAGAGAACATTTCTCCGCTTGAGCGTTTCTCTCCGCCGATTTTAGACGGAATCTGCAGTAGAGCAAATGTGAACAGAGCCTGAATTATATGAGGACAAGACTGAACTCCAGTGAGAGGCACAGCCTGGAGCCTGACTCCTCCCACACACGTGACTCATCACATGGTCATGACATCATCAAAGATCCTACAGAAAGTAACATGTACAGAATTACTGCCCAATGAGGAGAGATAAGAGACTGGTCAGTGTGGGACTTGTGGTTCACCTGTATGTACAGAGGTGCATAGGCTATATAATATATGATGGTATATAGTACAGGGTGTATATATATAGAGGTGTATGGTATATACAGAGGTGTATAGAATATATTAGGGTGTATATACAAAATGTATAGTGTATATAGGGTTGTATACCATATATGGAGCTTATAGTATATATTAGGGTGTATATAAGGTTGTATACCATATACTGAGCTTATAGTATATATCAGGGTGTATATAGGGTTGTATAGAGGTTGTATACCATATACAGAGCTTATAGTATATATCAGGGTGTATATAGGGTTTCATAGTCTATACCGAGAAGCATAGGATATATAAAGGTGTATACCATATATAGGGCTGTATAATATATAGCTGTGTATATGCTGAAAACATAGTATATAAGCATGTATATAGTATTGTGTAGTGTATGTGGATGTGTATAAAGGGATACAACGGATGTTTATTATATATGGGAGCATATATGGGTATGTACATAGGGGATACAGTATATGGCTTGTATGCATGTGTGTATAGTATATATGGAGGCTGTAATGTATGGGGTATATAATATATATGGAGTATTATTCAGTACTGTTCCCCCATGTATGGTGCTGTGTATAGTATATATGGAGGTTTATAATGTATAGGGGTATATATGGGGGTGTCGTATAATGTATAGGGATATATAACATATATGGAGTATTATTCAGTACTGTACCCATGTATGGTGCTGTGTATAGTATATATGGAGGTTTATAATGTATAGGGGTATACAGTCATGGCCAAAAGTTTTGAGAATGATACAAATATTAATTTTTACAAAGTCTACTGCTTCAGTTTTTCTAATGGCAATTTGCATATACTCCAGAATGTTATAAAGAGTGATCAGCTTAACAGCAATTACTTGCAAAGTCAATATTTGCCTAGAAAATGAACTTTATCCCCCAAAACACATTTCAACATCATTGCAGCCCTGCCTTAAAAGGACCACCTAACATCGTTTCAGTGATTGCTCCATTAACACAGGTGTGGGTGTTGATGAGGACAGGGCTGGAGATCAATCTGTCATGATTAAGTAAGAATGACACCACTGGACACTTTAAAAGGAGGCTGGTGCTTGCCATCATTGTTTCTCTTCTGTTAACCATGGTTATCTCTAAAGAAACACGTGCAGTCATCATTGCACTGCACAAAAATGGCCTAACTGGGAAGAGTATTGCAGCTAGAAAGATTGCACCTCAGTCAACAATCTATCGTATCATCAAGAACTTCAAGGAGAGAGGTTCCATTGGTGCCAAAAAGGCTCCAGGGCGCCCAAGAAAGACCAGCAAGCGGCAGGACCGTCTCTTAAAAGTGTTTCAGCTGCGGGATCGGGCTACCAGCAGTGCAGAGCTTGCTGAGGAATGGCAGCAGGCAGGTGTGAGTGCATCTGCACGCACTGTGAGGCGGAGACTCTTGGAGCAAGGCCTGGTCTCAAGGAGGGCAGCAAAGAAGCCACTTCTCTCCAGAAAAAACATCAGGGACAGACTGATATTCTGCAAAAGGTACAGGGAGTGGACTGCTGAGGACTGGGGGAAAGTCATTTTCTCTGATGAATCCCCTTTTCAATTGTTTGGAACATCTGGAAAACAGCTTATTCGGAGAAGAAGAGGTGAGCGCTACCACCAGTCTTGTCTCATGCCAACTGTAAAGCATCCTGAAACCATTCATGTGTGGGGTTGCTTCTCAGCCAAGGGAATCGGCTCTCTCACAGTCTTGCCTAAAAACACAGCCATGAATAAAGAATGGTACCAGAATGTCCTCCAAGAGCAACTTCTCCCAACCGTCCAAGAGCAGTTTGGCGCTCAACAATGCCTTTTCCAGCATGATGGAGCACCTTGCCATAAAGCAAAGGTGAGAACTAAATGGCTCAGGGAACAAAACATAGAGATTTTGGGTCCATGGCCTGGAAACTCCCCAGATCTTAATCCCATTGAGAACTTGTGGTCAATCATCAAGAGACGGGTGGACAAACAAAAACCAACAAATTCAGACAAAATGAAAGCATTGATTCTGCAAGAATGGACTGCTATCAGTCAGGATGTGGTCCAGAAGTTGATTGAGAGCATGCCAGGGAGAATTGCAGAGGTCCTGAAGAAGAAGGGTCAACACTGCAAATATTGACTTGCTGCATTAACTCATTCTAACTGTCAATATAAGCTTCTGTTACTCATAATATGAATGCAATTATATTTCTGTATGTGATAAAAACATCTGACAAACACACATAAAAACCAGAGGGCAGCAGATCATGTGAAAATAGAATATTTGTGTCATTCTCAAAACTTTTGGCCATGACTGTATATGGGGGTGTATAGCATGTATGCAGGTATGTATAGTATATATGGTGTCGTATAATGTATAGGGATATATAACATAGATTGAGCAATATTCAGTAGTGTATCCATGTTATGGTGATGTGTATAATATACATGGAGATGTATAATATGTAGGGGGTATATATAAGTGCATCTCAATAAATTAGAATATCATCAAAAGGTTATTTATTTATTTATTTTTAGTAATTCAATTGAAAAAGTGAAACACATATATTATATTGAGTCATTACAAACAGAGGGAACTTTTTCAAGTGTTTCTTTCTGTTATTGTTGATGATTATGGCTTACAGCCAAGGAAAACCCAAAAGTCATTATCTCAGAAAATTAGAATAATTAACCCAAAACAGCTGCAAAGGCTTCCTAAGTGTTTAAAAAGGTCCCTTAGTCTGGTTCAGTAGGCGACACAATCATGGGGAAGACTGCTGACTTGACAGGTGTCCAGAAGGCAGTCACTGACACACTCCACAAGGAGGATAAGCCACAAAAGGTCATTGCTATAGGAGCTGGCTGCTCACAGAGGGCTGAATCAAAGCATATTAATGGAAAGTTGAGTGGAAGGAAAAAGTGTGGTAGAAAAAGGTGCACAAGCAACCGGGATAACCGCAGCCTTGATAGGAGTGTTAAGAAAAGTCCATTCAAAAATTTCAGGGAGATTGACAAGGAGTGGCCTGCTGCTGGAGTGCTTCAAGAGCCACCACACACAGACATATCCAGGACATGGGCTACAAGTGTCACATCCCATGTGTCAGGTCACTTATGGACAATAGACAACGCCAGAAGCGTCTTACCTGGGCCAAGGACAGAAAGAACTGGACTGTTGCTCAGTGGTCAGAGGTGTTTTCAGATGAAAGTAAATTTTGCATTTCATTTGGAAATCAAGGTCCCAGAGTCTGGATGAAGAGCGGAGAGGCCACAATCCAAGCTGCTGGAGGTCTAGTGTGATGGTTTGGGGAGCCATGTCATCTGCTGGTGTAGGTCCACTGTGTTTTATCAAGACCAAAGTCAGCTCAGCCGTCTACCAGGAAATTCTAGAGAACTTCATGCTTCCCTCTGCCCACAAGCTTTTTGGAGATGGAATTTTCATTTTCCAACAGGACTTGGCACCTGTCCACACTGCCAAAAGTACCAATACCTGGTGTAATAACCGCAGTATCACTGTACTTGATTGACCAGCAAACTCGCCTGGCCTTAACCTCATAGAGAATCTATAGGGTATTGTCAAGAGGAAGATGAGAGACACCAGACCGAACAATGCAGACAAGCTGAACCTGGGCGTCCATAACCCCTCTGCAGTGCCCCAGGCTGATCCCTCCATGCCACGCCGCATTGATGCCGTCATTCATGCAAAAGGAGCCCCGACCAAGTATTGAGGGCATTTACTGGACAGATTTTTCATTTTTTTACAGTTGGTCTTATATAATATTCTAATTTTCTGAAATAATGACTTTTGGGTTTTCCTTGGCTGTGCCATAATCATCAACATTAACAGAAAAACACTTGGAAAAGTTCCCTCTGTTTGTAATGACTCAATATAATGTTTCACTTTTTCAATTGAATTAGTAAAAAAAATATTTTTTTGATTGTATTCTAATTTATTGAGATGCACTTGTAACATATAGGGAGTATTATTCATTAGTGTACCAATAGGACCTGTCAAGTAGCTTTATTATATGTTATTAGACAAGAAATAATGACACTGTAAAGAATACGTTGTGTTTTCTGATCCCGGCTCCTCATTGCTGACACCTCCACTCCTGACAACACAATGGTCCTCTCCTTGAGTCACCCATCAGTGATGGACAGAAGTAAGATGGCTGACAGGATACTAAACCTCACCCTGGAGATCCTCTACCTGCTGACCGGAGAGGTGAGGGATTCTGGGAATGATATCACATGACCTCACTCTTATCTCTAGTAATAACACAGGACATGACCGGAGAGGTGAGGGATTCTGGGAATGATATCACATGACCTGTCCTTTCTCTCCAGTCAGATCTCTGTGTTATTAATGTGAGGCATTCTGGGAATGTATATAGTGATACTTAGATTCATCTACCTTACATAGGAGTACATAATGGTTAAGAAGAAGTCCGATGAGTCTTTGGCCCCCAGCAGCTGTCCCCATGTGTCAGGAGGATGGTGCAGGAGCCCCATCATGGAGCCTCCACCTCACTCACTGATACCTGAGAGCAACAACGAGCAGAAGATCCTGGAGCTCACCAACAAGATGATTGAGCTGCTGACTGGAGAGGTGAGCGCTGCTGGGAATGCTGGGACATTAGACAGTAACACAAGGGATGATGTGTCTGGATGATGAAGACTGTATCATTGTGTCGTCAGGTTCCTATAAGGCTGTGTTGGCGAACCTATGGCATGCGTGCCAGAGAGGGCACGCAGAGCCCTCTCAGTTGGCACACGCGCCGCTGCCATGATCACTCACTAACGGGGAATCCGATACAGGATTCCCCATTAGTGAGCAAATGCACAATACAGATGAAAGCTGTCAGTGTAGGCCGCGGCCACACTGACCGCAGAGTGTAACCTCTGCCCCGATCAGAAGAAGAAGGAGGACGATCTTTGTGGGACTGCAGCCATACTGGGTAAGCATAAACTATTGTGTGGGGGGCCTACTGTGGAGTATATAATACTGTGTGGGGGGCCTACTGTGGAGTATATACTACTGTGTGGGGGGCCTACTGTGGAGCATATACTACTGTGTGGGGCCCACTGTGGAGCATATAATACTGTGTGGGGGCCCACTGTTGAGCATATAATACTGTGTGGGGGCCACTGTGGAGCATATAATACTTTGCGGGGTCCACTGTGGAGCATATAATACTGTGTGGGAGCCACTGTGGGCATATAATACTGTGTGGGAGCCACTGTGGGCATATAATACTGTGTTGGAGCCACTGTGGGCATATAATACTGAGTGTGGGCCACTCTGGAGCATAGAATACTGAGTGGGGGCCACTCTGGAGCATATAATACTGTCTGAGGCCACTCTACAGCATATAATACTATCTGGGGGCCACTTTGGAGTGAATTGTACTGTCTGGGGGCCACTGTGGAGAGCATTGTACTGTGGGGGCCACTGTGGAGAGCATTGTACTGTGTGGGGGCCCTTCACTATTTATATCACACAGTATCTGTTTTATAGCAGACGTGATATTATTACAGGCTGTAATAACATTACATGGTCACTATAAAAAATCCTGGTTAATTTAAGGTTAAATTGTTGTGTTGGCACTTTGCGATAATTTAGTTGGTTTTGGGTTGCAGTTTGGGCACTTGGTCTCTAAAAGGTTCGCCATCACTGCTATAAGGTGTCAGGATGTCACCGTCTATTTCTCCGTGGAGAACACCATGAGTGAGGGAACTGCGTTCTAGACAAAGCCTAGACAGAAATAATCTAGAAAAAAGGGAAAAAAAAAACAAAAATAGCATGGCCCTTCATAGTGTAGACCTGTGCTTCCCAACCTTTACAGACTCGTGGCACCCCTAGAAATAAAAGTTTCTTAGGGCACCCCTACTAAATAATTTTTACTAAAAAATGAGTTTTGATGTTTGGTTTTTTTTATCTCAGTTTTTGAATCTGCAGCTGGAACATAAATTTGTTTGAGGCTAGGTTCACATCTGCGCTGGGCTCTCCAACGGGGATCCCGACTCCAAAAACAGCAGTTACTTGCGGACACCGACAGGCCCCATAGACTTTTTTCTTCGCTGGTATCTGGCGGTTTCTGCAGAGACTTTGGCACAGATATGAATTTAGTCTCAACTGTAAATTAGAAATTTAGCGGCTCCCACATAGTATCAAGTTCACCAGTGTCCCAACACGCAGTATATGGTTCCCTAGTGGCCATCACAACATTCTATTCAACTACATCAGCATCCTTATTAAAATGGGGCCTTTCCCATATGGATTGTCATAGCACCCCCCCGCAGGTCTCCATGGCACCCCAGTTGGGAGTTGCTGGTGTAGACTGTGTGTATAATGGGATGGAGGTAGAAGTCAGTGAAATATTCCTTTATTTGTCCTATATGTGTAGCAGTGGAGCGAGCGCTTCATCGGGTCCTGAACAAGAGCAGAGCAAGAGGATGCCAGGGAAGAGGCATAGCTATAGATGGTGCAGCGTTAGCAGTCACTACTAGGCCCTTGACCCTGAGGGGGCCCCAAAAGTCCCTCTGCTACATAAAATATACCACTATGCTAAAAGACACAAGGTAGGTAGGGGCCCCGTTACAGATTTTACTTTGTGGAACAGGAGCTTCAAGCTATGCTTTTGGCCAGGAGAAGGAACACTTAAAAGATTTTTTTTTTCTGGTCTGGGCCCATATTACAAGGCCAGGGACAAGACCCTGTTCTGGAGTCTATACATTTAAAACCTCTTTTTTCCCACATATGTAAGCAGGGCGAGGACCTGACTGATGTGAAAGTTGAAGTTAAAACAGAAGAAGAGACGTGCGAGAGAAGTGATCGTCAGTGTAAGGAACAGGGAATTCCTGTAGAGATCAGTCCAGGTGAGTAATAGTGACTGCAAAACAAGAACCCTCTCTGTGTCCATCTTATTCTATACCAGGCGTACATATTCAGTGATCTTGTTTATCTTAGGCCAATACTACAATGTCATATTAGTTTTTATCTGTGAAAAGTGTTTGTTTCTTTTGTTTTTTTTTTTACAAAACAGATTATAATCCAAGATGAGAAATGATGTAAGAAACTGAAATGTCCTTAAAAGGAGTCCGTCAGCACAAAATTAAGCTATAAACTAATCCCACTACATTGAAGGGCTGTCAGCACAGTTTACAATGATGTATTTCTTATTCAAGATCGCTGCTTCAATCTTGTAAAAATTGTTAGCAGCAGCAGATAGTGAAGCCCATTGATGGAAAGCCACACCCCAAAGCCCTTTGCTCATTTGCATAGGGATAAATGGCCGATTTTTTTTTTTTTTTTTTCAACAGTGGAGCAGTGGTCCCGAATAAAAAATACATAATTGTAAACTGTGCTGACAGCCCTACAAGGTACTGTTATTAGTTTATATCTCAATTTTGTATATTGCAGATATCAAGAATATAAGTAGAGATGGGTGAACCAACTTGTACCGAGCCAGGTTTGACCCTAATATTCCAAATTGTTGTTTTTTTTTTGTTTTTTTTATGAAAATTAACAAATGTAGATTTGTCTCGGGCTAACTAAAATGGCCACTGCACTATACTCTGGGATCTCTTCAGATCTCAGAGTGTAATATGTGGAGGCCCAGGGGAGGTGTATAAAAAACAAAACAAAAAAAAAACATTCATTCTCATCTTCTGTTACCTTTATTGAGCTTCTTTGTTGTGTCTGTTGCTCTCTCTCTTCCTCCTCGGTGACGTCATGTGCCCGGGGTCATCGCTGAGGCTTGTGATTGGACCACCAGTGGTCACATGGCAGAGTGCTATGTCACCACTGAGACCCCAAACCAATGAAGGGACCCCAGAGTATAATAATGTTATTTTTCACTGTTATGCCAAGGGAAAAAGATTCTTTGGATTCTGTGTTATAGAACAAAGTTATAGAATAAAACACTAGACTATCAACAATAGCTTAACATTTTATTAAGAAAAGTATAAAAAGATATCAAAAAGGTCTTACAACAAGGAAAAGTATAGCAAAAGATATATCAAATCAATACTTATAACAAAGTAATCAAATCAATACTTACAACACTGCCAAGCTTCATTGATGAATTCCGATTAGGGTATCTGTAGGATATATCACCAAGCCATTGTGACAGGTATCACCACGCAGCATCAGGCGTCCCCAATTACTACTATCAGGATTGCAACAACGGCTGGGGGATATTAACCTATCTTATATACCCTGTGTGTGTGTCATAAGAGTGGGCAGTTACAGAAGTGTATACACCTCTGTAAGGCTTTACTCGTTTCCAGGCTCACATTCCCATGAAAGGGGCCAACTTTCACTGGAATGTCTTCCTAGGACACACACGCATCCCAGAACATGTCAAACTTGATAGATTGCGTTCTTGATTACAACTATATAGACATTACCTCATACAGAGTTTAAATTAATGTCTTCCTAGGACATGTAGGCATCCCAGAACATGTCAAACTTGATAGAGTGTGTAGACATTACTTCATACAGGGTTGAAATTAAGGTTACATGAACTGGCTTATTGTCTTGTCAGGGGCAGCCATTTTATCAAGGGCAGCCATTTTGTTTTTTTTTGCATTACATTCCACCCTAGACAGGTCAAGTAACCTTATATGCACCATAAGCTACTTTTATTGTTTGGTGCCTAGTGGGTTTTAACATTAGTGTATAAGGATGGAATGCATTGCAGACAGCAACAGCTCATAATTAAAAGAGCTATTACACAAAGGATAATTCCGACAATTTGTCGAAGATATCCGAAATCGGGTAGGAAGGCTAATAGCCAATTCCACCACCCTTGATTTACATTTTGTTTAATGTGAGTAATCATTTCCTTCAGTTGCTGCAACTTGTCATGAACATCTTCTGAATGATCAGACAAATTGAAGCAACACATTCCTGCAAAGCTGTTACATCCATAACCATGCTTAAGTAATAAGTAATCTATAGCAGCTCTCTTCTGTAATATTGCTTTCTTATATGATTGTAAATCTAACAAAACATCCTTTATAATGGCACTAGTAATATTTATATTCCTTACCATAAAGCAAGCCATGCATGATATAGTTTCATGATTATATACTGCTAAGCTTGGTATTCCTACCAGTGATACAGCCATACTTATATATACACGTTCTGATGTTCGTACAGGCTGCTGTGCAGGTGTGTGCTGAAATTTTAGTCCATACTGCAACAGAAGTTGGTACAGCGACCAAACAAGTTTCCAGGACATTGCTGGAATATGCATTTTTCAGGCAAAAGTCTGTCATATTCAGTACTCGAGCTAGGTACAGCCACATATTTTCTTTTGTTCTCCACAGTTCTCTCTCCAACTCCCTCACTCCCCGATTTGGATTGTCCTCTGACCCGCGGTGATCTTGATAATGCTCGTGCCAAGTCCATAAGAACACTACCAGAAGGCATCCACTGAGGGCTAACAAAATCCAAACCTGAGAGGGAACACAAATTACTCACGTAAATACACATTATTGGCTGGAGTGTACTGATATTGAGTTGTACCAGGAGTCATAGTAACTAGTACATTGTCAGCACCCTTTGCAATCACTTCAGCTGGTGTGGGAGGACCTTGTGGCTGTTTTACCCACACCTTGGCCCCATCTGAGTGTCAAAATCCACCAGGGCCTTGTACAGTCAGCTGTGTAGGAGCCTCTCCTTTGGCTAATGTGATTAGTGGATATGACAGGACTAACAATTGTGCTAGTTTTTCTCCCTCCTGTATTCCCAATGCTTCTGCTCCGGCATTCTGTAAAATCACTTTAATTTCACTTTGGTAATCAGGATTAATTACCTAATTAGTTACCTGTACACCAAGTAAACTCAAACTGGGTTGCCCCAGGATTAACCCAAAATGTGCTGGAGGGAAGATTATTCCCAATCCAGTACCTAAGGTTTTAATTTCTCCGGGCATAATAGTCTCAGCCTGGGTACAACACAGATCTAACCCTACTGATTGTGGGGTAGCCTGCAAAGGAGATTAGGAGGTATCAGTAATTCTCCAATATGTCACTGTCTGTTGAGTCAGATCTGCTTTTAGGGGCATTACCTGCAGGTTTGGGGTAATCATTCGCATCAGCAGAGTGTCTTGCTCAGCTATTGGTCTATTATTCAATATGGTAACTGCTTCATTTAACACTTTCCTCCAATTTCCCCATGCTCCATCAGTTAGCTTTTGCAATTGTTGTTTTAACATCCCATTCATCCGCTCAATTAAGCCTGCAGCTTGGGGGTAACAGGGGATATGAAATATCCACTCTATGTTGTGTTCTTGGCCAAATTGCTGTACTCTGTTGTCTTTAAAATGGCTACCATTATCTGATTGCATTTGCAAAGGTATGCCA
Source organism: Leptodactylus fallax (assembly GCA_947044405.1). Lineage (NCBI taxonomy): Eukaryota > Metazoa > Chordata > Amphibia > Anura > Leptodactylidae > Leptodactylus > Leptodactylus fallax. The sequence continues at coordinate 852,805 of CAMRHE010000360.1, read as the reverse complement.
TAATACAGCACTATATTTTCTAGCAGGCGGTGGTGGAATTAGCATTGGCAAACTTACAGGGGTGTACCATCAGTACACCTGAGTATGTATCCACTGCTGTGCAGGCAGATTTACATCCTTGTGACTCAGTTAATGGTCCAATGAAATCTATCTGCCAAATCTGGCCAGGCAATGTGCCTCGCAAGATATGTCCCTTTACCACCCTGGGCACTACCCTGTGTTGTGAATGTTGACACACGGGACACTGTTGTATTATTGTTTTTATAACCTCTAACCTGAGGGGAACACCTCTGGTCTGTCCCCACTGGAAGGTGGCTTTTTCCCCCAGGTGTCCGCATTTTTGGTGAGCCCATTTGGCCAACCCCAGTTTCTGGGAGTACTCAAGCTCTTTCTCACTGAGCTGGGCCGTGGCAATCTTTGATTGTTCATCAGCTATGCTGTTGTAAAGTCTGTCAAGAGAATTGATATTAGTATAAGCATCCACATGAAAAACAGTCTCAGTATCTATCAGAGCCCAGTAGCAAGCTAGAAGCTGCTTTTCAAAAGGAGTGTAATTAATGGCAGCGTCTGGCATTTTTCTGGACCAGAAGCCTAACGGGACCATTTTCCCATCCTGCTTCTGCCACAGACTCCAGACTGCATAATTCTGCTCACATGACACATTTAGCTGAAACAACCCATCCCTCACAGGCCATAATTCAATCGCCTGCTGAATGGCTTGTTTTGCTAATTCAAAAGCTTCACTCTGCTCCTGATCCCAGGAGAAATCATGTTTTTCCCTTGTGGCTCTGGGAATCTCAACATGTTTCATTTTTAATTTCCCTATCAAAACAGGATTAATTTGCACTTTACCCCTTTCTTCAAAATTTCCTAACTCTCTAATAGCCTGAACCACCTCATCACAGGCATGCCCTACTTGGTTAATCAACAAAGTCATCATCACTGTCTTCTATGCCGGGGGAGCATGCTTAAGTATCCTATATACAGGACACCACTGACCTTCTTAACAAACTGAATGCCCTGGGCCCTCTACCTGAGGGTACCATTTTGGCCACCACGGATGTGGAATCCCTGTATACCAACATTCCCCACAAGGATAGAGTTGCAGCATGTCGGGTACACCTGGCAAAACAAAACCTCCCAACAGAACCTGTAACGCAGCTCATACAATTCATCCTTAGCCACAACCATTTTACCTTTGGAGAGGATCTATATCTACAACGAATGGGAACTTCAATGGGGACCAGATGTGCACCCCAATATGCAAATCTCTTTATGGCAGAAATGGAAGGAACATATTTATCAACATGCGCCACCAAACCTATGATTTACCTTCGTTATATCGATGATATCCTTGTCATCTGGACTGCAGGTGAGGAGGCCCTACTTCAATTCCATAATGACTTCAATGACTTTCACCCGACCATCAACCTTAAACTTAGCTATTCAGGGAGTGAAATTCACTTTCTGGATACCACAATATACATTAAAGATCACCGGCTACTCACATCAATATACCACAAACCCACAGACAGAACGGCCTACCTAAGAAACGACAGCTTCCACCCCAAGCACACAAGACAATCTATAATCTACAGCCAGGCTATACGATACAATCGTATTTGCTCCGACAAAACAGACCTGGACAAGCACCTCCTGGATCTGAGAATGAAATTTCTCAGATTGGGATACAAACCAAAAGTGACAGACAACCAATTAAACAAAGCAGCAGCCATTAACAGAGACAGTCTGCTCACATATAGAGAGACCCAGAAAGATGCCCGAGTGCCCCTAGTTGTCACCTACAACCCACAGCTGGAGATCCTACGAAGGATTGCCAAGGAGCTCCAACCTGTGCTACATAGGGACAACAGACTCAAGGACATATTTCCAGTCCCCCCTCTCCTCTCCTTTCGACAACCACCAAACCTGAGGCGCATTATCGTTCGGAGTGCCCTGAAGGCCCCAACTGAAAATGGCACCTCACCTTGCCTACATAAAAGGTGCATGACCTGCAAGCACATCCACACCGCTGACAGTGTACCTATCCCACAGTCACAACAGGTGCACAGAATTAGGGGGACATTTTCCTGCAGGTCTTCCAATGTGGTGTACCTCATAATGTGTGTGCAATGTCCCACCACAGGCCTCTATGTGGGGGAAACAGGGCAGAGACTCAGTCAACGAATGAACTCACACAGATCCACCATTAATAACAGCAGAACCGATCTCCCAGTGGCCGCACATTTCTCCGGAGAAAACCACTCTATTGAAGATTTGCGGGTTGTGGTTTTAATGGGACATTTTAAGACACAGGAGAAAAGGAAAGAAATGGAGTACAAATTTATGCAAAAATTTCAAACTCTGCAATTTGGACTTAATATTCATGCCAGCTTCATGTCACACTATGTTTGAACCATGAACTGAACTCAATATTCATGCCAGCTTCAAATCACACTATGTATGACCTGTGAAGGACACAAATCACCTCCTGATAGCAAACAGATAACAGCAAGAATTACTGATCCCTCCGTCACGCACCACAAGTTTCCAGACTGTTTTTTTGACCTGTTGTAAATAATTTCTCTACTTAGATTGCAATTTTTTTAAGGACTCTAAAATGCTTTGAAAACCATGTGTATAAAAATCTGTTAATTTTCAGTTCTTGTATCACACCATGTCTGATGAAGGGAGCGAGTACTCCTGAAAGCTTACTTATAAATATACTCAGTTAGCCTCTAAAAGGTATCGCCTGATTTCTTCACTCTTCCACTACTTTCAATGGCTAACACGGTACAACATTATACTACTAAGTATCTTATTTCGCAGACTGGTCGTAAATACCTCACTGAGGTATTCATCTGCAGTCTGCGTGGGGATGGATAGTTTCATAGCTTCTTCCATCACCCTTTGTGCACATTCCTTAAAGGAATGCCACATGTTGCTATTTTCAGGCCAATCAGCTGCAGTAAGATACTTATCCAAGACTCCCCGACTCAAAACCTGTAACAAAGTGGCATCTTGATTCTGTCCAGCAAATACTCTCATAAAAGATTGTATGGATGGTTCATGAGTTATGGATATGAATTTCATCACATCCACATTATCTACTCGAATGGTAGATATCCCCTCATTAACAATGCGAACAAACCAGGCTATCAATTTTTCTCCAGGTTTTTGAGAATATCTGGTTAAGATATCCCCAATTTCGTGAGTGGAAAAATCATTGAATATCAATTTGGTGGTTGGGGCATGATTTAGGCGAGCTGTCTGCTCCCGTCTGATAATAGGTTTAGCATTTACTCGGGGAGGAACTATGATTGGGTCAGGGAGATCTTCCCAATCATCATCCCCCTCAGAATCACCTGGGTGGTCTTCATCGGTGGAGGAGAACACCGAGGCATCAATCTGTGACGGGTCCCAATTAACTCCTGCACATGAGACTGCCAGGGCGACCCGTTTCTTATTAATTTTCCCTCTCCTCTTCTGATATTTATATTGAGCAACCTTAACCGCTGCTCGTTCAGTCACATTCTTATAATTCTTATACTGAACCACTTTATCAGCTAAAATCTGCTTTTGACATTTATTCATAGTTTCTTGAGACTGAAGGGTTAACAATTGCTGTTCTAAATTACTGACATGGTTCCGTAACAACATCTGTTCCTCATTTTGCTGTCTGTAAGCTGATAGCAAAATCCCGCCCCACCTACACATATCAACATACTCGTTCCCTTTGTCCACCACCACTCTTTCTAAACATTGCACTACATTTGCCGAGCTGCTACTTCCCAATTGATCTTTCCAATTCTCCCCCAGCCCCGTAAATTTAACCCATTCCTGAGCTAGAATCGAGTAAGGAGCCTGCTCCCAACCCGGAATAACATCAGGAGATACATTAGAACTAGCTTGTGTTTTACACTTAAACATTTTATTCTATAAATGGAATCCTGCCGACTACGCCAAAAATGTTATGCCAAGGGAAAAAGATTCTTTGGATTCCGTGTTATAGAACAAAGTTATAGAATAAAACACTAGACTATCAACAATAGCTTAACATTTTATTAAGAAAAGTATAAAAAGATATCAAAAAGGTCTTACAACAAGGAAAAGTATATCAAAAGGTATATCAAATCAATGCTTATAACAAAGTAATCAAATCAATACTTACAACACTGCCAAGCTTCATTGATGGAAGAGTGAAGAAATCAGGCGATACCTTTTAGAGGCTAACTGAGTATATTTATAAGTAAGCTTTCAGGAGTACTAGCTCCCTTCATCAGGCATGGTATGATACAAGAACTGAAAATTCACAGATTTTTATACACATGGTTTTCAAAGGATTTTAGAGTCCTTAAAAAAACCAAAACAAAATGCAATCTAAGTAGAGAAGTTATTTACAACAGGTCAAAAAAAACAATCTGGAAAGTTGTGGTGCGTGACAGAGGGATCTGTTATCTTTTTGCTATCAGGAGGTGATTTGTGACCCTCACAGTTCATACAGTGTGACATGAAGCTGGCATGAATATTGAGTACAGTTCATGGTTCATACATAGTGTGTCATGAAGCTGGCATGAATATTAAGTCCAAATTGCAGAGTTTGAAATTTTTGCATAAATTTGTAATCCCATTGTTTCCTCGCCTCCTGCGTCTTAAAATGTCCCATTAAAACCACAACCCGCAAATCTTCAATAGAGTGGTTTTCTCCGGAGAAATGTGCGGCCACTGGGAGATCGGTTCTGCTGTTATTAATACTGGATCTGTGTGAGTTCATTCGTTGACTAAGTCTCTGCCCTGTTTCCCCCACATAGAGGCCTGTGGTGGGACATTGCGTACACATTATGAGGTACACCACATTGGAAGACCTGCAGGAAAATGTCCCCCTAATTCTGTGCACCTGTTGTGACTGTGGGATAGGTACACTGTCAGCGGTGTGGATGTGCCTGCAGGTCATGCACCTTTTATGACTGATGAAGGGAGCTAGTACTCCTGAAAGCTTACTTATAAATATACTCAGTTAGCCTCTAAAAGGTATCGCCTGATTTCTTCACTCTTCCACTACTTTCAATGGCTAACACGGTACAATATTATACTACTAAGCTTCATTGATGAATTCCGATTAGGGTATCTGCAGGATATATCACCAAGCCATTGTGACAGGTATCACCACGCAGCATCAGGCGTCCCCAATTACTACTATCAGGATTGCAACAACGGCTGGGGGATATTAACCTATCTTATATACCCTGTGTGTGTGTCATAAGAGTGGGCAGTTACAGAAGTGTATACACATCTGTAAGGCTTTACTCGTTTCCAGGCTCACATTCCCATGAAAGGGGCCAACTTTCACTGGAATGTCTTCCTAGGACACACACGCATCCCAGAACATGTCAAACTTGATAGATTGCGTTCTTGATTACAACTATATAGACATTACCTCATACAGAGTTTAAATTAATGTCTTCCTAGGACATGTAGGCATCCCAGAACATGTCAAACTTGATAGAGTGTGTAGACATTACTTCATACAGGGTTGAAATTAAGGTTACATGAACTGGCTTATTGTCTTGTCAGGGGCAGCCATTTTATCAAGGGCAGCCATTTTGGGTTTTTTTGCATTACATTCACTTTGACATAATTTTGGCTGTGTTTGCCTTAGAGGGCTAAAAATTGGATAGATAGGTTCCTAGGAGCCCTGACAGTGCCATACACTATGTTTTATAGATAGGTTCCTAGGAGCCCTGACAGTGTCATACACTATGTTTTAAGCCATTTTAAGGTATGGTCCATACTTAACTTGTCCGACACAAGACACCCGAAACAAAACAAATCCTAAGATCTTCGCCCATGCCTAAACATAAGGAGCAAATAAGAAAAAATTACAGTATATGAAAATTGTTAACACTTTGGTTGTGTTCTCAAAATGGAGACCAGCCCAGAATACATTTTATAGTGCTATGCAAAATTTTCTGTAAACATATGGGTCATATTTATGTATAGTTTTTTTCTTCCGCAGATAGCAGCATCAAGAGCTCGGAAAACCACGCCATTCCATCTATAGATTTTGATGGAACATATGATATTCCTAGGCATCCACCTGAAGATAAACCCATTCCCCAAAATATTGATCCACAACTCCCCAGCAGAGATCTGTTTACAGCGCAGGAACCTTCTCTTGATCACAGAGATGACGAAATAAGTTTCACTCTGCAGTCATTTAGCACAGGAGAGAATCTATTATTGTGTTCACATTGCGGGAAATGTTTTAGCCAGCAATCTGATCTTGTTAAACATCGGAAGAAAATTCACAAACTGAAGAAGCCATATTTATGTTCAGAATGTGGAAAGTGCTTCAGGTACCTGTCAGGTCTGAATAGTCATTTGAAAACTCACACAGGGGAGAAGCCACTTATATGTTCTGAATGTGGAAAGTGTTTCCAGTATAACTCTGATCTGAGTCATCATTTGAGAGTCCACACAGGGGAGAAGCCATTTTCATGTTCGGAGTGTGGGAAACGATTCTCCAAGAATTCGCGTCTTGTTAATCATCGGAGAATCCACACAGGAGAGAAGCCATTTTCATGTTCTGAATGTGGGAAATGTTTTACTCTGAAATCAGATCTTGTTACACATTTGAGACTTCATACGGGGGACATGTTTTCATGTTTGGAATGTGGGAAAAGTTTTACAGCAAAAACAGGTCTTGTTCGGCATCAGAAGTCTCACACTGGGGAGAAACCATTTTCATGTCCTGAATGTGTGCTTTGTTTTAGTGAGAGATCACAATTAGTTAATCATTCGAGAATACATACAGGGGAATGGCCGTTTCCATGTCCAGAATGCAAAAAAGGTTTTAACCATAAATCAAAGCTTACAGCGCATCTGAGAATTCACACCGGGGAGAGGCCGTTTGTCTGCCCTAAATGTGGGGAACGTTTTACATGGAAAGGAGTTCTCAATAAACATCTTAAAACTCATGTGGGGAAGAAACAATATCCATGTCCAGTATGTGGAAAATGTTTTAACAAGACATCAGATCTTTTTTCCCATGAGAAGAGACACATAGAGCAGATGCAATGTTCGTGATCCAGAAATTAGGTCCAACTCACCATCAGAGAAGTTCTCAACATACGAGGTAATCCGAACCTAGGTGATTATAACCTAGATTGCTTACGGCGACCCCTTCACTGATCAGGAGTATGAAGGGATCCCGACAGATAAATGTTCACCCAAAACATACCTTGAAAGCAATCTAAGAGCTTCTTCGGGTGAAAAAATTCACCTGATCTCAACCTGACTGAACATGCTTTTCACTTACTGAAGGCAGAAAGACCCACAAACAAGTATGGACTGAAGACGGCAACAGTAAAGACCTGGCAAAGCATCTAAAGAGAAGAAATCACATTGGGTCATGTCAATGGATATTAAACTTCAGGCAGTGATTAACTGCAAGGGATTTGTTTCCCCTTGGAGCCTAATAATATCCTCCCTCACTTGTATTGTCATCTTTGGATTGCAAATTAAAGGAACTCTTGTCACTAGAGCACAGCATATCAAGCCGGCTCCACAGATAGATAGGTTGGTATTACCAGTACCAGCATATCACCCCAGCCCTGCAGATAGATAGGTTAGTGTCACCAGAACCAGCATATCACCCCAGCCCTGCAGATAGATAGGTTAGTGTCACCAGATCCAGCATATCACCCCAGCCCTGCAGATAGATAGGTTAGTGTCACCAGAACCAGCATATCACCCCAGCCCTGCAGATAGATAGGCTAGTATCACCAGAGCACAGCATATCACCCCAGCCATGCAGATAGATAGGTTAGTGTCACCAGAGCACAGCATATGAACCCGGCTGCACAAACAGATAGGTTAGTGTCACCTGAATCAAATGGTGTTTTCCCCTTGTAAATCAGTGACTCCGTTGCCGAGATATCACCTTTTTTGTCAATATGCTCATTAGTGCAGTGAGGGTGTTGTCACGTACCTCTTTGGAGCAATGACAGCACCCTTGCTGCTCCAAGAAGCTCATTTGCATATTTATAAAAACCGTGATACCTCGGCAACAGAGGCAGCAATTCACAAGGGGGAACAACATTTGATACAGGTGACCCTAACCTATCTATCTGCAAGGCTGGGGTGATATGCTGGTTCTGGTGACACTAACCTATCTATCTGCAGGGCTGGGGTGATATGCTGGTTCTGGTGACACTAACCTATCTATCTGCAGGGCTGGGGTGATATAATAATAATAATTTTTATTTATATAGCGCCAACATATTCCGCAGCACTGTACAATTTGTAGGGTTCAAGTACTGACAAAAAAGATACATTACAAAGAAATATTCAATTCACACACTGGGACTGAGGGCCCTGCTCGCAAGAGCTTACAATCTATGAGGTAGAGGAGGTGACACAAGAGCTTACAATCTATGAGGTAGAGGAGGTGACACAAGAGCTTACAATCTATGAGGTAGAGGAGGTGACACAAGAGCTTACAATCTATGAGGTAGAGGGGGTGACACAGGAGCTTACAATCTATGAGGTAGAGGGGGTGACACAAGAGCTTACAATCTATGAGGTAGAGGAGGTGACACAAGAGCTTACAATCTATGAGGTAGAGGAGGTGACACAAGAGCTTACAATCTATGAGGTAGAGGGGGTGACACAGGAGCTTACAATCTAAGAGGTAGAGGAGGTGACACAAGAGCTTACAATCTATGAGGTAGAGGGGGTGACACAAGAGCTTACAATCTATGAGGTAGAGGGGGTGACACAAGAGCTTACAATCTATGAGGTAGAGGAGGTGACACAAGAGCTTACAATCTATGAGGTAGAGGGGGTGACACAAGAGCTTACAATCTATGAGGTAGAGGGGGTGACAGAAGAGCTTACAGTCTATGAGGTAGAGGAGGTGACACAAGAGTTACAATCTATGAGGTAGAGGGGGTGACACAAGAGTTTACAATCTATGAGGTAGAGGAGGTGACACAAGAGCTTACACTCTATGAGGTAGAGGAGGTGACACGAGCTTACAATCTATGAGGTAGAGGTGACACAAGAGCTTACAATCTATGAGGTAGAGGAGGTGACACAAGAGCTTACAATCTATGAGGTAGTGGTGACACAAGAGCTTACAATCTATGAGGTAGATGGGGTGACACAAGAGCTTACAATCTATGAGGTAGAGGGGGTGACACAAGAGCTTACACTCTATGAGGTAGTGGGGGTGACACAAGAGCTTACAATCTATGAGGTAGAGGGGGTGACACAAGAGCTTACAATCTATGAGGTAGAGGGGGTGACACAGGAGGTAGCAGGGGCGGCATTGCTTATACAATGGTCAGACAATTGTGTAATAGAGGTTACTGTCATTACACATATATAAAGCTGTAGGAGCCGTCACCAGTCGTGTCCTGTAACGTGCAGATGGTGCCTGAACATATAAAGTTAGTCTGATACGGCATCATATCCTGTGAGGTAATGTTGGAGCATCAACAGAGGAGGGTACGTTTTAGGGATTCTAACTACGGAAGGGTTTACATTAGGAGATGGGATAGGCCTGTCTGATAAGATATGTCTTTAGTTTACGCTTGAAGCTGTGGAAATTGGGGGTTAATCTGATAGTCTGGGATAGAGCATTCCAGAGAAGTGGTGCAACTCGGGATAAGTCTTGTATACGAGCGTGGGAGGTTCTGATAATAGAGGATGTTAGTGTTAGGTCACTGAGTGAACGCAGAGTATGGGTTGGGCGACAGACAGAGATGAGGGAGGAAATGTAGGGAGGTGCAGCATTATGGAGAGCCTTGTGAATGAGGGGGATAAGTTTATATTGTATTCTGTATTGAATAGGCAGCCAATGTAGTGACCGGCACAGACCGGAGGCATCACTATAGCGTCTAGACTGATAGATAAGCCTGGCCGCCACATTCAGAATAGATTGTAGAGGGGAGAGTTCAGTAAGGGGAAGACCGATTAGTAAGGAGTTACAGTAGTCAAGGCGAGAGTGAGATCAGGGCAACAATAAGTGTCTTTAGTGTATCTGTGGTAAGGAAAGGGCGGATTCTGGAGATGTTTTTGAGGTGGAGATGAGCGAAGACATGATATTAGAGACAGCAGAGAGACAGTCTCTGGTGTTCTGTATTAGTGCAGGGGTGATGTCACGGGATGACGTATATAATTGGGTGTCATCAGCATAAAGATGGTACCGGAAGCCAAATCTAGTGATGGTTTGTCCAGTGGGGCTGTGTAGAGGGAAAAGAGCAGGGGACCTAGGACCGAGCCCTGAGGATATGCTGGTTCTGGTGACACTAACCTTCCTAACTGCAAGGCTGGGGTGATATGCTGGTTCTGGAGACACTAACCTATCTATCTGCAGGGCTGGGGTGATATGCTGGGTTCTGGTGACACTAACCTACCTAACTGCAAGGCTGGGGTGATATGCTGGTTCTGGAGACACTAACCTATCTATCTGCAGGGCTGGGGTGATATGCTGGTTCTGGTGACACTAACCTATCTATCTGCAGGGCTGGGGTGATATGCTGGGTTCTGTTGACACTAACCTATCTATCTGCAGGGCTGGGGTGATATGCTGGTTCTGGTGACACTAACCTATCTATCTGCAGGGCTGGGGTGATATGCTGGTTCTGGTGACACTAACCTATCTATCTGCAGGGCTGGGGTGATATGCTGGTTCTGGTGACACTAACCTACCTAACTGCAAGGCTGGGGTGATATGCTGGTTCTGGAGACACTAACCTATCTATTTGCAGGGCTGGGGTGATATGCTGGGTTCTGGTGACACACTCCCTTTAAGAATCCCCATTAACAGCTAGTAATTGCAAATTCAACACTTTGACTCAACTACAGTTCTTTTGTCTCCTTAATTTGTCATGAAATAATAAGTGAAGAGACCAGACTGGACTATGGAGGGGCGTCTCAGTCAATTGTCTAGTTACTTTTGGGTCTGTAAAAATCTAGAGGGTCTATACATAAAGTGTCCGTAATTCCTATATGGTTAACGCCCTGTCACATTAAAATTGCTAAAACTCTTCCAAAAGTGACTGCTCCCTCTGCAGTTTCACTGAATGTCTTCTGCTAAGCTGTAATACCAGGCATGGCCACAGTGTCGGACTGGAATGTCTAGGGCCCACCAGTGGAATTTTTTCCTGGGGGCCCACCATCAGGACCTCTGCAGATCAGCGGTACCGAGACAGGGCGGCTAAAGGTAATAACATGTCGGGAGCCATGCTGCTCACCCACTATACCATGTGCACCACTGCACTACCTAAACCTACTGCTACACCTAGTATGGCAAGTGAACAGCGTGGCTCCTAGAATTGTTACCTTTACCTGTAGCCGCACTGTCCTGGAAAAGCTGATCTGCAGAGGTGCTGGCTGTTGTATCATCGCAGATGTAATATTGATGGCCTATCCTAAGGACAGGACATCAATATTAGAAAGATGGATAAATCCTTTAAAGAGGAATTGGAATTGGAGCAACCAATGTAGCTGGCGGGAGGTGTAAAGTAAAAAATAAGTAAATTAAAAAGCATACTCACCTGTCCCCAGCGCTCCGTTGTCCGCTGCCAGTATCCATTCAGTCTCATGCCGGCGACTCCTTGCTGGGAGTCCTGCACCTCATGTGATCGCTAAGACCAATTAGGTATAGGATTTCCAGAAATGAGACGCCGCCATGAGACCGAACAGACACAGGCAGGGGACAACGGGGTGCTGGGGACAGGTGAGTATGCTTTTATTTTTTAATTTTCTTATTTTTACACCTCCCTGGCGGACGACACAGTGGTCGCTCCAGTCTATGGACAACCTCTTTTAAGGGGTTGTCTGGGCCAAATTTTTCTATGGTCACTTCACTGGTCCCTCCACATAGTGGCCTCTTCACTGGTCCCCCATACTGTATGGGGAACAGTGATGGGGTCATTATATTGTGTGGGAGCAGTGATGGGGGCTAACATCCTGTGGGGGGGGGACATTAAACTGTGTGGGGCATATTAACACTAGAAGTCCCAGAAATTTCGAGCTCCCCCTTCAAGTCCTGAAAGAGGGTCAAATGACCCTTAGTCCAAACTGACAACTCTGATGGCTCCAATTAGCATTTCCTTTCATTTGTAAATGTGGCCATTGTCTGAGGAATCTGTAGGGGGGAATTGTGTTGATCCACCTCAGGTCTTGTAAGAGAGTGTAAAGAAAAGAATGTAAGCTGCTCCTGAGTGTCTGCCCACCCCCCAGCTGCATTGTTGTGCTGGGAATATTTGCTAACACCTTAGCAAATTTGCATGCAGCCTTTTGTGCTTCTCAAAGTAGTCTGCGACTTGAAATCAAAGTACATCTGTAATGTCCTCCCATATCTTGGCAAGGACCCCAGTCGTCCCAGCGGGGAGAGACTGTCCGAAACTGTAGTGATGAGGCTGATGGAATCATTCATGGACAAGGGCAGAACTGTAACCACGAACAATTTCTTTACATCATTGTCACTTGCACAATGACTGCTTAGCCGGAAAACCACTATCCTCGGCACAGTCAACAAGAGTCGCCGGGAAATTCCTCAATCCGCTAGACAGATGGACCGCACTGAATTCACCACTCAGGTGTTTTCAACCACTGATGCCACACTGACAGTGTATGCACCCAAACGAAAGAAGGCCGTCTACATTCTCAGCAGCATGCACAGCGTGGTTGAGACTAAGGATACCAACAAAAGGAAGCCAAACACGGTCACACAATACAACCACACAAAGTGCGGTGTGGATGTAATGGACCAAATGGTGCGGGAGTACAGCCTGCATGCAGGAACACGGAGATGGCCATTCACCGTGTTCTACAACATGATTGACATGGCAGCACTGAATGCTCATGTTCTTTATCAGGCATGCACTGGGGTGCAGGAGAGACGGGTGGACTTCCTGGTTGAGCTTGCAAAAGAGTTAGGTGGCTCTCATGTGACTGAAAAGAAGGCACGCAAGGAGAAACTCCTTCGGCAACAACCTTCCACACCCAGCCCTGGCAAAAGGGCGAAGTGTCAGGTCAACCATCGATGCACGAACAATTGTGCAACTGAGAGATGTGTTTACTGCTACAAATACACGTGTGGCAAATGTACCAGGGACATACCCAGGCAGTGCCAGGTATGTTCCGACAGTGCAGACAGACGGCTGAGTGAGTGCTGAAATGCTAGTCACACAAGAAGGACATGCCACTCACACACACACACACGCAGCCCCCCACAGCAGCCTATTGTAAATATGTGTGGAATTGTTTTATTCCTTGTATTTTTTTTATTATTTTCATAACAAAAATAAAAAGCATAGAAACAAATAACAGTTGTTCTTTTGTATATTTACATTTTTGTATATTTAGATTCAAGTCAATGGGTGCAGAAAAAAAAAAAAAAATCGCAAAAAAAATCACAGCTACTTGCGATATTTTTGTGATCTGTCCCATTGGTCATATAGATCACTCCTCTGGGATTTTTTCGCACGAAAAAAATCGCACAAAAAAAAAAAAATCGCAGGAAAATCGCACCTATGAAAAAAATCGCACGAAAAAAAATCGCAGGTGTGCTTGGTGCCATTGAAATACATTGGCAAATCGCAGAAAAAAATTGCATCGCATTGCGATGCGATTTTCGCGCAATTTTTTTTCGCTAGTGTGCTTGAGGCCTTAGACCAGGGGTCGGCAACCTATGGCACGCGTGCCACTCTTGGCACGCGAGGCTTATTCCCCTGGCACGGCAGCGGACTCCTCACCCAGCAGTTTCGATCGGACCAAACACGGCCGAAACGAAACTGCTATTATTATACTGTGGGGTCTCTTCAGACCCCCGAGTATAATAAGCGGAGCCCCTGGGGAGATTATCAAACATAAAAAACAATGTACTCACTATTCCACGCTCCGCAGCCGCTCTGTGCTCTTCGGGCGCTTCTGCCTGCAGGGGCCACTATAGAGCATAATACCGTGTGCAGGGACCACTATGGGACATATACCGTGTGCAGGGGCCACTATGAAGCATAACACCGTGTGCAGGGGCCACTATAGAGCATAATACCGTGTGCAGGGACCACTATGGGACATATACCGTGTGCAGGGGCCACTATGGAGCATAATACCGTGTGCAGGGGCCACTATGGAGCATAATACCGTGTGCAGGGGCCACTATAGAGCATAATACCGTGTGCAGGGACCACTATGGGACATATACCGTGTGCAGGGGCCACTATGAAGCATAATACCGTGTGCAGGGGCCACTATAGAGCATAATACCGTGTGCAGGGACCACTATGGGACATATACCGTGTGCAGGGGCCACTATGGAGCATAATACCGTGTGCAGGGGCCACTATGGAGCATAATACCGTGTGCAGGGGCCACTATGGAGCATAATACCGTGTGCAGGGGCCACTATGGAGCATAATACCGTGTGCAGGGACCGCTATGGGACATATACCGTGTGCAGGGGCCACTATGGAGCATAATACCATGTGCAGGGGCCACTATGGAGCATAATACCATGTGCAGGGGCCGCTATGGGACATATACCGTGTGCAGGGGCCGCTATGGGACAAATACTGTGTGCAGGGGCAGCTATGGGACAAATACCGTGTGTAGGGGCCGCTATGGGACATAAAAAAACTCCGGCTTTGTTTTTTTTTTTTGTGCAAAAATGCACCAGTTTTACATTGAATGAAAAAGTTCCAAATATAGCTGCATCCAGATACATAGTGTGTATTCACCATAAGGATGCCGCCATACGGGGCTCCTGGACACAATAAATTTACCACTAATTGGGGGCTGCACATGGACTTTCATTGCTTCTAATCAGAAAGTACAGGAGTGTCCCAGGAAATAGCAGTAAACGCATGTATCCTAAAGCATCTGGTGGCAGCACTTCTGTGTTATGGTTTGTGGTATATGACTTTAGTTTAGGGGTCGTCAGACTTACAATTATTGACCGGCACTCCGAGTACCTCATCTTTGATTTTTTTATTAAAATCGGCACGCCGAACAAAAAAGGTTGCCTACCCCTGCCTTAGACAAATGCTTCTGGTCATTACTCACAGCTGTACCTTGCTCTAAAATTTCTAATTCTATTTAAAATATATAAAAAATGATTAATTGTTTCAGTGCTTTTTTGCTCAAATAAAACTAAACTTAATACAATATGTATAGTCTTTATATTATCAAATACAATAAACTGAATAGAACTAACTAGACACTAAATGGCTAAACTCAATGGAAAACAACAACCTCCTGTGGTGTGACAGTAATGGCCTTAATTACAGAACAAAAGACGGTGATTATAGGATGTTAGATAAAATC
Source organism: Leptodactylus fallax (assembly GCA_947044405.1). Classification (NCBI taxonomy): domain Eukaryota; kingdom Metazoa; phylum Chordata; class Amphibia; order Anura; family Leptodactylidae; genus Leptodactylus; species Leptodactylus fallax. The sequence goes on along the minus strand of CAMRHE010000360.1, from coordinate 837,466 downwards.
CTTCAGGTCATTCGACCCGTCTCTGGGTTTCAAAGGTAGAAATGTTAAATGACCCCTCTCTGGGACTTCTAGTGTTAAAGGGGTTGTCCAGGGTTAATCTTTTTTATGGCCTATGCTTAGGATAGGCCATAAATACCTGATCGGTAGGGGGCTGACACACGGCCCCATCAGCTGTTCAGAGCCACTTCCGGAGCCCGTTCTGTACACAACATAGGGCCGGAAGCAGAAAGCTCCATCTGCTGTACAGCAGCCCAGCGCCTTCGCTGCAGCTCAGCTCCTACTGACTTCAATAAGTGCTGAGATACAGTGAAGGTGCCCGGCTAATACACAGAGGACAGAGCTTTCTGCTTCTGGCCCTGTATTGTGTACAGGACGGGCATCAGAAGTGGCTCCGTACAGCTGATCGGTCTGGGGTCGGCCCCCTACAGATCAGGTATTTATGGCCTATCCTGAGGATAAACCATAACAAATTATGCCTGGACAACCCCTTTAATATACCCCCAAGGGCCCCCCTAATGCGCCACACTTTAAAGAGGTTGTCCAGTATAATTTTTTTTCTTTTTTATAATTAGTCCGGGGGAGGTGAATCCCCCTACACCCACCCCCCCCACCCCCTCCAAAAAAAAACCACACTAAACATACTCACCTGTCTCCGGTGCTCCGGTGTCCTCCCAGCACGGTCAGGTCCTGCAGCTCCGCTGTCTTCTTTTTGCCGCAATTCCTCACTGGCTGTGACGTCCCAGGTCCCTTCCCTTAGGCCGCTGATTGGCCTCAGGGGTCACGTGACATCACAGGTAGTCACGCGCAGGGGGAACTTCAGCTGGAAGAAAACAACAGAGCTGCAGGACCGAACCGCGCTGGGAGACACTGGGGACAGGAGAGAAAGTTTGGATTTTTTTTGTTTTGTTTTTTCACTTGCCCCGGCGTAATTAAAAAAAAAAAAATGAAAGAGCCACTGTATGGAGTATAAGCTCCACAGTGGCCCCCACCCAGTACTATACGCTCGACAGTGGCCCCCACACAGTATTATAAGTTCCACAGTGGCCACCACACAGTATTATAAGCCCCACAGTGGCCCCCACCTAGTATTATAAGCCCCACAGTGGCCCCCACCCAGTATTATAAGCCCCACAGTGGCCCCCACCCAGTATTATAAGCCCCACAGTGGCCCCCATCCAGTATTATAAGCCCCACAGTGGCCCCCACCCAGTATTATAAGCTCCACAGTGGCCCCCACCCAGTATTATATGCGCCCAATAGCCCCCCTCCGCTTCAGTGCTATTACTATACTCTGGGGTCTCCTCAGACCCCAGAGTATAATAATCGGAGGCCCAGGGAAGGTGATTAAAAATAACAAACATTCATACTCACCTTGCCTTACCTTTCCTTGGCATCCTCGCTCCATCCTGCCATCTTCAGCATCTTCAGGACCTTTTCTGACGTCGCTGCTGAGGCCTGTGATTGGACCTCAGCGGTCACGTGGTGGCGCACTGACGTCATTACGCGGCCGCGCCCCATGTGACTGCTGGGGCCTAATCACAGGCCTCAGTGATGACGGAGGAGCGCCGGAGAGGATGCTGCGCCCAGGAGAGGTGAGAATATGTATTTATTATTTTCAGTCACCTCCCCTGGGCTGCCATCTATTGGAAAGGGGCCTGCAATATGCCAGGGCCCCTTTCCAATAACAGTATGTATAGCGGTCGGGGAACCAGGCTTTCCCCGACCGCTATCATAGTGGTCTGGGGACCGGCCATCTCCAGGATCCCGATCGGGCCCCCATGACATGAGGACTAATAGTCGGGGCTCGGGGCCCACCGGTGTATTCAGTCACATCATGATGGGTTGTTTCAACTCCAATCTGGTACCGTATAGAGGCTAAATTATGAAAATTGTGTCACTGTCCAAACACTTCTGAACATAACTATGACATGGGCATGGCAAGCAACATGACAGTAAGCAAGTCTGTCCAATCCCCTGTGGTATTTTTACATCCACAGCTAGTACATGTTCATCATCATTGTGTTTTCTTCCTCCGTTCGATCACCCGGTTTCCGTTCGAGGATTCCGTTCCCCATTCTGCTTGAAAAATACGGAGAGAAAACTCCTGCAAGCAGCGCTTTTCTCTTTACATTTTGTGGCAGAAACCCGGTGGAGCCCATTATACTCTATGGGATCCTCGGGTTTCCGCAGGTAACCGCTTTTTAAACGGATTGGGTTTCTGTTTTCCGGGTCCCCAAGCGGCCCTGAAGAACGGAAACCCGAACACAGGTGTGAACCTAGTGTCAGCTGAAGCCCTGCCATGCCTTCTTAAAGCTGATGAGCCTGGATGAGAAAAGACACACAACAAAGGAGTTGCTCTTCTACATTGAGCAGCAAATGTCCCGCTGGATGTCCCCACACCAGTTCTAAATAGGCAACATAGCAAACAACAGTAGCACAAACATTGTGGCAGCACTGCAGTTAGGTAAAATAACTTTGTCTCTTCATGGCCCCATGCTATAAATTTGGTTGTGTAACATTTTATAAAAATGTATATTGGCCTGAAGGAGGTGCTAGACATGACCAGAGAAGTGTCTGGGCCTTTTAACCATTTTTATGTGGCTAACAATACTCTGATGATCTTGAAGTGACACAATGGTCTGTCTTTGTACAGTTGATGTGTGATGTTCCAACTTACTGGAATTCTAGTTAATTTGTACTGAACTGTCTGTATGAGCAGTGCAATGCATTTTATGAATATTCCATGCAGCAGAACAAAGGGACAGTGTGCTATTTTGAGATCAAACAGTGAAAGCTCTTCAGGAAAGTGTGTCACCATCTGAGGCCCTTCACAGAGGCCACCAGATTTGTACGTAGAGAAAACTGCAGCAACAGTGTTGTCATTGATCTAATATCTATATTAAAGGAAATGCTTACAATGTTGCAACAAGGGATGGCTGTTGGGAATCAGCATGAATGATGTAACGTGCAGGAGGAAATGAGGGTGGATGAACTAGGTCTGCCTCCTGGACTTGAGGAGGAACAGGAGGATGTATAGATTTGTAGATGATTCACGAAGATGCTGACCAAGACCAACCATGGTAGTGTGGGATGGAGGACCAAACTGGGTCCTTGCTGAGCATGGCAAGATGCATGCTTTATTGCTTACCTGCTGATGAACATATCATTAGCATCAAGCAGCCATGATTTCAGGCACTTTTTCTGTGTCGCCAAACAGAGTTAGAATTGGCGTTTCATTCCTTGTTTAAGATTCTTGTCGCTCAGTCTGAACACTGTCCTAGACTATGTAATTGATTTTCTGCCAACCCCGTCTCCTTCACTTTGGTTTTCCTCTGCTCCACTAATAGTTAATTTTGGCCTTGCCTGTGTGATTGACAGCCTATCCTCCTAGCAAGTCTGGGGCGGGTTGTTTCTTCCTATTTAATCTTTGCTCACATTCTCATTGGCGCTGGTTATTGCTTCGTGTGTACTAGCTATCACTCCTTGCTGTTTTGTTACCTGTATTTCTATTCCTGACCTCTGGCTTTGTCTTTAGACTATTCTCTTTGATTGTGATTTTGTACTGCATTGCTTGTTTGTTACCGACCCCTTGGCTAGCTGACCTCCCTTTTTGTTGTTTGTCCTGTCTGCGTTCTGTGTTGCCACTTACATTAAGAAGGGACTGTCGACCAGTTGCTGCTGTCGCCTAGAACAGATCAGGCAAGTTAGCCAGGGACAGTGGAGGGGTTCAGCTTTAGGGCTCACTATCTTCTTGTGCCCTTCCCCCCAGGGTTCTGCAGCAGCACTTGGGTATTGCTTAACTGGCAAGTCCCTTACAGAATAACCAGCCCTAAAAATACCTTCTGCCATTGCTTCCCTCCGGATCAGCATGGATCCTATTCAGGGCCTTGCAGCCAAGATGGAGGGTTTGGCAGGTCTGGTAGCTGAGCTAGCTAAACAGGTTCAGACCCTTACTGATGCTGCTGCAGCATACCCTGCTGTTTCTTCCTTTCCCAGGTGAAGATGTCACTCCCCGGATTGTTTCTCGGGGAATCAAGAAAAATTTTAGACTTTCCGGGAGTCTTGTCGCCTATATTTTCGGATTAACCCTCATGCATCCCAGGCCTAAATGGTGAGAGTAGTTATGTCCCTCCTACAGGGGGATCCACAAGCTTGGGCCCTTAAACTCCCTCCTGGGGCTGAGGAGTGGTCTGATTTTGAAAAAATTTTTTTGTCTCTGGGGGTGTATCTATGCTGAGCCAGACCACATTGGGCTTGCAGAATCGCAACTTGTCACCATGCGGCAGGGCAAACGCTCTGCTGAGGAGTACTGCTCAGAGTTCTGTAAGTGCAGTGTAACTGCAGGTTGGTGTGAGTCGGCTGTAAAGGCTCACTTTAAACAAGGCCTATGTGATCGTGTTAAGGAGGTCTGGGTTGGTCACCCAGATCCCCCTACTCTTGAGCAGGCTATGACGTTGGCCATCCGTATTGACCAGAGAATTCGGGAAAATGTTAAAGAGAGAGTAGGTCTGTCTCCTCCAAATTTTCAGTCTTCCTCTCTCTCTCCTGATTAACCCACTTTTTCTCCCATCACTCCTGGTGAGGAACCCATGCAACTGGGAGCTATGGACGCAGGGGCGTAACTATCGGGGTTGCAGTGGTAGCGGCTGCCACAGGGCCGGGAACATTACGGGGCCCGGAGCCCTGTGGCAATCGCTACCGCGAACCCCACAAACACTGCTATCGTTATAGTCCGGGGTCTTTTGAGACCCCGGAGTATGACGATCGGGAGCCCAGAGGAGGTGAGCGAACATAAAAAACACTGTAACTCACCTCTCCGCCGCTCCGCAGGCTTCGGGCCTGTTTGGTGACGTCCCAGACGTCATTATGCGTCGCGACTCGGCCTGGATCGTGCGAGATCCGGTCCAACATTGAAGATGGCCGAAGTAGCGCACGGGAGTGCACCGGACCGAGGAAGAGGTAAGTTGCAGTGTTTTCTATGTTTGTATCCTCCCCTGGGTCTCCGATCATTATACTCTGGGGTCCGAAAAGACCCCAGAGTATAATAATCGTTCATGGGTGGTCCACAATGGGGCATAATACTGTGTGCAGGGGCCACTATGGGGCAAACTACTGTGTGCAGGGGCCACTATGGGGCAAACTACTGTGTGCAGGGGCCACTATGGGGCAAACTACTGTGTGCAGGGGCCACTATGGGGCAAACTACTGTGTGCAGGGGCTACTATGGGGCAAACTACTGTAAGCAGGGGCCACTATGGAGCAAACTACTGTGTGTCAGGGCCACCATGGGGCAAACTACTGTGTGCTGGGGCCACTATGGGGCAAACTACTGTGTGCAGGGGCCACTATAGGGCATAATATTGTGTGCAGGGGCCACTATGCTGCATAATACCGTGTCCAGGGGCCACTATGGGGCATAATACCGTGTGCAGGGGCCACTATGGGGCATAATAGTGTGCGCAGGAATGCGGTTTGTGTGTGGGGGGGGTGGGGACGGCGGTTTGGGGGGGGGGCCCCATGTCAAATGTTCGCCTTGGGGCCCAGCCATTCCTAGTTACGCCACTGTATGGACGCCAAGACTCGACGAAAGCATCGTCTCCGGAATAACCTCTGCCTGTACTGTGGTACTTCAGGTCATACCATATGAGACTGCTCGATCAGACCCCACACACCAGCGGAAAAACTTCAGTGCCTGAGTGGTAGTCGGAAGAACCACTCAGGCAACCAGGTATTTGCTGAAAACAACAATAAGATGATGTTATCTGCGTCTCTGTCCTCTGGGGACAGATCTGTTTCTGGTCAGGCCTTAGTTGACTCTGGGTCTGTGGCAAACTTTGTCACATGCTCATTTGTCTCAGCTTTAGGTGTTAAGCTTTTGCCAATCAACACTCCTCTGTCTGTTACTGGGATGGATTTTGCCCCACTGGCCAGGGGTAAGGTCAGATTCAAGACCCCTTAATCACTTTGCATGTGGCTCTGCACATTTGGAAGTCATTTTTTTGGTATGGAGCATCTGTCTTCCGATATTATTTTGGGGCTCCCCTGGTTGAACCTCCATAACCCTATTTTTGATTGCTCACATTCTCATTGGCGCTGGTTATTGCTTCGTGTGTACTAGCTATCACTCCTTGCTGTTTTGTTACCTGTATTTCTATTCCTGACCTCTTGCTTTGTCTTTTGAATATTCTCTTGGATTGTGATTTTGTACTGCATTGCTTGTTTGTTACCGACCCCTTGGCTAGCTGACCTTCCATTTTGTTGTTTGTCCTGTCTGCGTTCTGTGTTGCCACTTACATTAAGAAGGGACTGTCGACCAGTTGCTGCTGTTGCCTAGGACAGATCAGGCAAGTTAGCCAGGGACAGTGGGGGGGGGGGGGTCAGCTTTAGGGCTCACTGTCTTGTTGTGCCCCTCCCCCCAGGGTTCTGCAGCAGCACTGGGGAATTGCTTAACTGGCAAGTCCCTTACATCTATACTCTTTTCTATAGTCAGAATACATAGATATAAAAATCAAATAAATAAAAAGACATTGCATCTTTACTCTATAACAGGGGTAGGCAACCTTTTTTATTCGGCGTGCCGATTTTAATAAAAAAATCAAAGATGAGGTACTCGGAGTGCCGGTCAATAATTGTAAGTCTGACGACCTCTAAACTAAAGTCATATACCACAAACCATAACACAGAAGCGCTGCCACCAGATGCTTTAGGACACATGTGTTTACTGCTATTTCCTGGGGCGCTCCTGTACTTTCCGATTAGAAGCAATGAAAGTCCATGTGTAGCCCCCAATTAGTGGTAAATGTATGTGTCCAGGAGCACCGTATGGCAGCACCCTCAGGGTGGTGACACACTATGTATCTGGATGCAGATATAGTCTTAGGCCACTGGAACTTTTACTTCAATGTAAAACTGCGTTCACATGGTGCATTTTTGCACAAAAAAAAAATTCCTGTGTTTTCTGTGCAAAAACACATCCTTAATGCAGAAAACACACCGTTATACAGAATAATGTCCCATAGCGGCCCCTGCACACGGTATTATATCCCATAACAGCCTCTGCACACCGTATTATGTCACATAGTGGCCCCTGCACACAGTATTATGTCACATAGCGGCCCCTGCACACGGTATTAGGACCCATAACAGCCTCTGCACACGGTATTATGTCACATAGTGGCCCCAGCACACAGTATTATGTCATATAGCGGTCCCTGCACACGGTATTATGTCATATAGCGGTCCCTGCACACGGTGTTATGTCATATAGAGGTCCCTGCACATGGTATTATGTCATATAGCAGTCCCTGCACACGGTATTATGTCCCATAGTGACCCCTGCACACGGTATTATGTCCCATAGCGGTCCCTGCACACGGTATTAGGTCCCATAGCGGTCCCTGCACACGGTATTATGTCACAAAGCATTCCCTGCACACGTTATTATGTCACATAGCGGTCCCTGCACATGGTATTAGGTCCCATAGTTCTCTTCAGAGGTGACAAACATTAAAAAACAATGCTACTCACCATTCCACGCTCCGCAGCCGCTCTGTTCTCTTCGGCGCTTCTGCCTGTAGTCAGCGACCGCAGATTGAGTCTCTAGGGTCACGTCGCATCATTATGCGTAATAACATCAGACGCAGACGTGATCTCTGAGGCCCTGTCAGCTGTCGGAAGCGCCTGAAGATCGCACAGCCGCCGCGGAGCGCAGGGAACAAGGTAAGTATCATTGTTTTTTATGTTTCATCACTTCTCCTGAGTCTCCGCTTATACTTGGGGGTCTGAAGAGACCCCACAGTATAATAATAGCAGTTTCGTATCGGCCATGTTTGGTCTGATCGAATCTGCTGGGTGAGGACTCCGCTGCCGTGCCAGGGAAATAAGCCTCGCGTGCCACTCTTGGCACGCGTGCCAGGGGTTGCCGACCCCTGCTCTATAACAGCAAACTAATACTACTACTACTACATCAAACTACTACTTCCTAAAAAGAGACCAGCCCAGAGGAATAAAAATCCTACATTTATGAACAGGTGGGAGAAAGAGGCCACGAACTGTTCCTTGAGGCTGATGCAAATCCTTCTAGAGGAAGAAAAACCTATATTGGCTTCTCTGGAAATCAAACTCAAAGAACAGATTGAGGTCACCAGAAAATTTGAGCCCAAAGTCAACATAAAAGAGAGTCAGCTACAGGTTACCGTGGAAAGATTCCAGTATTACCTAAAAGATAGAAGACATAAGTAGTTCAACAGAGACCTGCAAGACTTTAAAGGGAGTCTATCATTAGAAAAACACTTTTAAGCTAATGGCACATTGGAATGGCCTTTAAAAAGGCCATTCTACTCCTACCTTTCATTGTTTTCTTGTCCCAGCCGATTCTAAGATTCGTTTCTTCATTTATGTTACTGAGCATCACAGAGCACCCGGGGCGTTCCTCTTCTGCTGGGAGCACCCACCGCGTTATCGCTTTTCACCGCCCCTTCATCCGTTGCGGTGGCTCCCCTCTTGGTCTTCTCTGTATCTTCTTTCTTCTCAGTTCTCTCCCATAGCACTGTATGGCAGTGAATTCTCGCGCGTGCCCAATCGGCTCTGCCACTTTGGGTTCGGGCAGAGCCGACTGCGCATGACGGGCCACCATTATCCTGTGGTCTGTCACAAAAGCGGACTGCTCAAGTAGTTCTCCAGAGAACTACACAAGCGTACTGTGCATGTGCAGTACGCTCTTGTGACAGACCACAGGAAAATGCCGGCCTGTCATTCGCAGGGGTGTGACTAGGCGCTTTTGCCTCCCCCACCTCCTTTCCGATTGGCCTGGCATGGAGGGCAGTGTAACGGGGGCAGGGCATGTCACATAAAAGTCTTGACAGACCCTGGGCGTGGCACCACTGCCGTCTGTCTACCACTGAGACAGGTTATTACTCATTCTGAGAGTCAGTTGGAAGTTTTTCTGTTGCCCCCGCCTCCATTCCTGAGCAATCAACGCTGTTAGTTTTGGTGCCTGATACGCTATTTAGTCTTTGTACTGTCAGCAGGGCAATTTCAGGCAGGAGCAGACAAGAAGTGTTATTCTGAGCTCTGACAATGCCTCTGATCTGAGCTCTGAATCACACCACCTTGCCTGACATTACAGAGTTGAAATATCACATCAGACACCAAAACTAACTGCACTTGTTGCTCAGGAATGGTGGGGGCTAAAGAGAAAATTCCAACTGCGCTGAAATCAGTGGAGAGGTGTCTGTTAACAGATGTCAAGAACTTGCCCATAGCCTATATATACATCTGGGTGGTCCACTCTTAACTCTGCAAGGACATACCCGTACATCCTTGCAGTCTTAAGCAGCTGCACGAAAGCTATAGCTCCTATAGATAAGGCAGGGCCGATTTACTACCATCCCTGCCTTCCTGATTGCTATGTACTCAATGAGCGCTGTGTATTCAGCTATGGGAGCTGCCATGATGTGGTTCTCCTCTGACCCGGCGGTGACGTCATCCACCTGAAAGAGAAAGGGGATTAGGCAGGCAAAACATTTCAAGTAGTGATAGGTGATCCTCTGAAGATTTGTTTCGGGTGTGTCGGCTTGGGTCTCTGTTTCATTTTAGATTAAACAAGTTCGGAACAAACCACACCTTAAATTGGCTTAAAACATAGTATAGAATACTGTCAGGGCTCCTAGGAACCTATCCATAAAACATAGTGTAGAACACTCTTAGGGCTCCTAGGAACCTATCTATAAAACATAGTGTAGAATACTCTGAGGGCTCCTAGGAACCTATCCATAAAACATAGTGTAGAACACTCTTAGGGCTCCTAGGAACCTATCTATAAAACATAGTGTAGAACACTCTTAGGGCTCCTAGGAACCTATCTATAAAACATAGTGTAGAATACTCTGAGGGCTCCTAGGAACCTATCTATAAAACATAGTGTAGGGGTGGTCTCCTGGTGATATCCACCGCTATTCTTTGGCATCATTGGTTCGTTGGTCATCGCTGAGTCCTGTAATTGGACCACCATTGGTCACATTGGCACACAGATCATCAGGGTGCTCAGTTTTCCCCATTTCTCTTCTCCCTGTAACACAAAGACCTTTCCTTGCCCACAGTGAGGGAAAGAATTTGAAAAGCAATACTGAAGTGAATCAGAAGGGAGACGATCGCCACCTCGAAACATGACAAGAGGGTGAATATTCTGAACCATCAGGCAGAGTAAACTAAATTTAACAACATGTATGCAGGCCTCGTGGTCATTTAGGTCACACACTTCTTCTGGTCCTCTCTCCTCACAGTCTGAGCTATGAGAGGGACTTCCATACAACGAGGCCCTTTCCAGTCCCCCTGCTTTTTTCTGTCAGTAATGTCTTCTACTCATGAGGTGGTATAAAAAGAGAGTACACATTATATACTGTACGTCCTTCCCTGAGGAGATATATGAAGACAATATACAGTATACACCTCCTCCTCATTGCCAGAGAAAACAGAGAGGAAAACCCTTTCTGTCTCCACAGAACACGGCCCGGCTCCATGTCCCTGTCTCTCACATATTACACGGCTCTTTCCGTACAGGTATGTAGTCATTTCTTCTCTTTCTGATGAAATTCAGTTATGGCTCCTCTTTCAACCTGCTGAAAACCAGCAGGAATCCCTTTCTATGGAGATTTCCACACAGAATCCTCCTTACATATACTACATCTATACGACGTCTTCGATTGTGGCCGCCTGAAAAAATTCTGAGGAGATGTCCTGCCTGGGCGGAGCTTCACCTGAAGAAAGCCCCACCCACATCTGGCCTCACCTGAGGCAGCGATCACATGAACGTACTCAATCACTTGTTAGGCTACATTTAGGGGCGGTGCCTGTACCCAACATGTTACTAGGTGACCTGGAGAACAAGACTGACAAGCACAGCCTGGAGCCTGACTCCTCCCACACAAGTGATCACATGGTCATGATATCATCAAAGGTCCTACAGAAAGTAACATGTACAGAATTTACCTCAGAATTACTGCCCAATGAGGAGAGATAAGAGACTGGTCAGTGTGGGACTTGTAGTTCACCTGTCTGTACAGAGGTGCATAGGCTATATAGTATATAATGGTGTATAGTACAGGATATATCAGGGTGTATGGTATATACAGAGGTGTATAGAATATATTAGGGTGTATATACTAAATGTATAGTGGATATAGGGTTGTATACCATATATGGAGCTTATAGTATATATCAGGGTGTATATAGGGTTGTATAGAGGTTGTATATCATATACAAAGCTTATAGTATATATCAGGGTGTATATAGGGTTGTATAGAGGTTGTATACCATATACAGAGCTTATAGTATCTATCAGGGTGTATATAGGGTTTCATAGTCTATACCGAGATGCATAGAATATATAAAGGTGTATACCATATATAGGGCTGTTTAATATATAGGGGTGTATTTGCTGAAAACATAGTATATAAGCATGTATATAGGATTGTGGATGTGTATAAAGGGATATTGTGGATTTTTATTATGTATGGGAGCATATATGGGTATGTACATAGGGGATATATATGGGGTGTATGGTTTGTATAGTATATATGGAGGCTGTAATGTATGGGGGTACTATATATAATATATATGGAGTTTTATTCATTAGTGTACCCATGTATGGTGCTGTGTATAGTATATATGGAGGTGTATAATATATAGGAGGTATATAACATATGGAGCATTATTCACTACTGTACTCCCATGTATAGTGCTGTGTACAATTACAGAGGGCTCTGGGATTCTCTATAATGGATCCTGCTTCCTTATGGTGCTATTTCCAGTGATATCCTTTGTATATATGTGATGTATGTTATCAGATCTTTACCATTTCCTCCATATATAGAGTTAATTTGACAACTAGTGGTCATGTGACCAGCTCTGGCCAATGACTGAGTTTACTGAGATATACTGTGGCTTGCAAAAGTCTTCACACCCCTTGACCTTTTTCACATTTTGTCACAGCCACAAACTTAAATGCATTTTCTTGACATTTTCAGTGATAACCAACACAAAGTATCAGATAATTGTGAAGTGGAAGGAAAATGATACAAGGTTATCAACATTCTAATCAAATAAAAATCTGAAAAGTGTGACGTGCAAAAGTCTTCAGCCCCCCATAGCAATACTTTGTAGAGCCTCCTTTCACTGCAGTTACAGTTACAAGTCTTTTGGGCTCTGTCTCTACCAGCTTTGCACATCTAGAGATGAGATTTCTGTCCCTTCTTCTTCTTCTTTGCAGCCAGATTGGATGGAGCGTCTGTGAACAGCAATTCTCATGTCTTGCCACAGATGCTCAATGGGATTTAGGTCTGGACTGTGACTGGGCCATTCTAACCCAGGAATATTCTGTGATCTAAACCATTCCCCTGGAGCTCTGGCTTTAGGTTTAGGGTCATTGTCTTGCTGGAATCTCCTCCCCAGTCTCAAGTCTTTTGCAGCCTCCAACAGGTTTTCTTCCAGGATTGCCCTGTATTTAGCTCCTTCCATCTTCCCATCAGCTCTGACCAGCTTCCCTGTCCCCCCAGCATGGTGCTGCCCCCTATGTGTCACAGTGGGGATGACGGTGTGTTCAGGGGGATTAATAATAATAATAATAATAATAATAATCCTTTAATAGTCCCACAATGGGGAAATTCAGTGTGTTACAGCAGCAAAGATAAGATAAGATAAGCAGATACAAATACAAATACAACATGTACAGGAATGTTCCAAGGTGAGAGGCATTACATTAATAGCAGACAGACAGATAGGGCGTAGCAGAGGGGGGGGGGGGGGGGGGGGATTTAACAGGCAGAGAGATATTTCAGTTCTCTGTGTGTAATGATCTCCGCTTAGGTCGGTGTTGGTTGTACAGCCTAACCGCGGTGGGGAGGAAAGACTTCCGATAGCGCTCCTTCTCACACCTAGGGTGGAGCAGTCGGTCACTGACAGTACTGCTCAGCGCGATCACAGTCTCATGCATGGGATGGGACTTCTTCTTCTGCATGGAGCTCACCACGGACAGTATCCTTCTGTCACCCACCACCTGCACTGGGTCCAGTGGGCTCCCCAGGACAGAGCTGGCCCTTCTAATCAGCTTGTCAAGTTTATTTCTGTCCCTGGTTGATATACTGCTCCCCCAGCAGGCCACTCCAAAGAAGATGGCTGATGCCACTACCGAGTTGAAGAAAGTTCTAAGAAGTGCCCCCCGGATTCCAAAGGCTCTCAGTTTCCTAAGCAGGTAGAGCCTGCTGTGGCCCTTCCTGTACAGGGCCTCCATATGATCTGCCCAGTCCAGCTTATTATTAAGGAGCAAACCCAGGTACTTATAGGTGTTCACAATCTCGATGCCCGTCCCCAGGATGTCCACTGGTTTAGGAGGGCTTCTGCCTTTGCGGAAGTCCACCACCATCTCCTTGGTCTTCCCCGCGTTAATCTTCAGGTGGTTCCGGTGGCACCAGTCCACAAAATGCTGGTTCAGTTCTCTGTACTCCCTGTCATCATCATCTGTGATGAGACCCACTATTGCAGAGTCGTCAGAATACTTCTGTAGGTAGCAGCTGGATGAGTTGCACCTAAAATCTGCAGTGTACAGTGTGAAGAGGAAAGGGGCGAGAACCGTACCCTGAGGTGCCCCCGTATTACAGATCACGGTACCTGACACACAGTCTCGGGCTCTCACGTATTGAGGTCGATTTGTGAGGTAGTCTAGGATCCAGTTGGAGAGGTGGTGGTCCACTCCAGCAAGGCCCAGCTTGTCCCTCAATAACCTGGGCTGTATGGTGTTAAAAGCACTGGAGAAGTCAAAGAACATTATTCTCACCGTGTTCCCTGGTTTCTCCAGGTGAGACAGAGCCCTGTGCAGAAGATGGATGATGGCATCATCTACCCCAATGCCCGGCCGATAAGCAAACTGGAGTGGGTCCATAGCGGGGCTCACTAGAGGGCGGAGATGTGTGAGAACCAATCTCTCCAAGATCTTCATCAGGTGGGATGTCAGTGCTACAGGTCTGTAGTCGTTGAGGTCCATAGGGTGGGGTTTCTTTGGAACTGGTACCACACAAGAAGATTTCCATAATTCAGGGACTATTTCCTGCCTCAGGCTCATATTATACATATATGTAATTATACCACACAGCTGGTCCCCGCAAGTCTTAATTAGCCTTGCACTGATGTCATCTGGCCCTGCGGCTTTCCTCGCCTTGATCTTTTTCATCTCCTTCCTCACCTGGGCCCGTGTGAAGGTCAGACTGTGGCCAGATAAAGATGGATTTCTGGATTTACTGGTCTGTTGGGAAGTGGCCGCATAGGGAGAAGTCATTGTGGTGGGGGGAGCTGAAGGACATACTGGGGTGGGAGGAGCTGGTGTGTGATCAAATCTGTTGAAGAATAGGTTTAGTTCATTAAGCCAATTAACATCTGCCTCAATCTGGCAGACAGACTGTTTATGACCCGAAATTGACTTAAGCCCCTCCCAGACCCCCCTTATGTCTTTTCTTTCCATTTGCTTTTCCATTTTTTCTTTATAACTGGCTTTTCCCTGCCTGATTTGATGCCTCAGCTCCTTTTGTACTTCCCTCAACCCCTCCTTATCTCTTGTCCTGAATGCCATCTTTTTCTCCTTAAGTAGTGTTTTTATATCAGAGTTAATCCATGGTTTGTTATTGGAGAAGCACCTCACCACTTTTGTGGGTACTGTGTTGTCCACACAAAAATTAATGTAGTCCGTTATGCAGTGTGTGAGTCCTTCTATGTCTTCCCCATAAGAATCCTGCAGAACTTCCCATGCGGTTCCCATTAGCAGGGTTATGTTTCCGCCACACATAGTGCTTTGTATTTAGGCCAAAAAGCTCAACTTTGGTCTCATCTGGCCAGAGCACCTTCTTCCACATGTTTGCTGTGTCCCCTATATGGCTTGTGGCAATAAACTGCAGATGGCACTTCTTATGTCTTTCTTTCAACAATGGTTTTCTTCTTGCCACTCTTCCATAAAGGCCAGATTTGTGGAGTCCACGGCTTATAATTGTCCTGTAGACAGATCCTTCCACCTGAGCTGTGGATTTCTGCAGCTCCTCCAGAGTGACCATGGGCCTCTTGGCTGCTTCTCTGACCAGTGCTCTCCTTGCTCGATCTGTCAGTTTAGGTGGACGGCCATGTCTTGGTAGGTTTGTAGTTGTAGAATACTTTTTCCATTTTTGGATGATGGATTGAGCAGCTCCTTGGCATGCTCCAAGCTTGGGATATGTTTTTATAACCTAATCCTACTTTTGACTTCTCCACAACTTTATCTCTGACCTGCCTGGTGAGTTTCTTGGTCTTCATGATGCTGTTTGTTCACTAGTATTCTCTAACAAACCACTGAGGCCTTCACAGAACAGGTGTATTTATACTGAGACTACATTACACACAGCCGGACTCTATTAACTCATTAAGTGACTTCTGAAGGCAATTGTGTGCACTGGATTTTATTTAGGGGTATCAGAGTACAGGGGGCTGAAGACTTTTGCACTTTTTCACACTTTTCAGATGTTTATTTGATTAGAATGTTGATAACCTTGTATCATTTTCCTTCCACCTCACAATTATCTGATACTTTGTGTTGGTTATCACTGAAAATCTCAATACAATACATTTAAGCTTGTGGTTGTAAGGTGACAAAATGTGAAAAAGTTCAAGGGGTGTGAAGACTTTGGCAAGCCACTGTATGTATGCTGTATACACATTCTGTATCATTAGATTGTCCAGCAGTGATTTATCCAGGAGAACCCCCTTAGGTTTATTAAAGGGGTTGTCCAGCCCACCTCTCGCTCCAGGCTGCAGTGTTACGTCCTAGAGCAGCCATGCAATAACTGTGACTACCTAATACTGGCATGAAATAATGACAAATAGTAAAATATTTCTTTTTCAAAGATAATGTTAAATGATTAATCAAAAATTAATTCTGACAACAAAGAACCCCCCAAAAAACTAAACTATCGTAATGAAGAAAAATGGACATTAACAGATCAATTTTTGTCCATTTTTACTATATTTTAATGGCTCCATTTAATGAATTTGTTAAAAAAAAAATGGGCACATTACAGTTAGGATCTGTTTACCATTTGTTATAATAGGAATCCATTTTTTTTTCAGACTTCCAACGTTAGTGTGAACTCTCCCGTAATGATCTTAATAAATAAGAATCTGCTTAAAAGTAAAATCATAAATATACAACTAAATAAACAATCTGGAGTAAGATCATAAACCCAAGCATAGAATGGACTACATGGCGGACGCTCTTGGCGACTTCCCAGCCACCATTTCTGTTTTAATCCATACTTGAGTTTATGATCTTGCTGCCGATTGTTTATTTAGTTGTATATTTATTGTTTTACTTTTAAGCAGATTTTTATTATATTGTGGTTTGTTTTTTGATCATTAATTCTAGATGGATTTGTGTTCCAGATTATCCTTAATAAATTATTGACAAGACTGTAGAGCCAGCATTTTACTATCTTTCTTCAGGTTTCTTTTTTGGGTACTTAATAATTTGTGCTGTCTCTTGGCTAGTTAAATAGGACCAGAAGAAATAATGACGGAAAGTAAAGAATAAGTGCTGACACCTCCACTCCTCACAACACAATGGTCCTCTCCTTGAGTCACCCATCAGTAATGGACAGAAGTAAGATGGCTGACAGGATACTAAACCTCACCCTGGAGATCATCTACCTGCTGACCGGAGAGGTGAGGAATTCTGGGAATGATATCACATGACCTCACTCTTATCTCTAGTAATAACACAGGACATGACCGGAGAGGTGAGGGATTCTGGGAATGATATCACATGACCTCACTCTTATCTCTAGTAATAACACAGGACATGACCAGAGAGGTGAGGGATTCTGGGAATGTATATAGTGATATTTATCAGGATCTCTCCATACTCAGGACTACACAGTAGTGAAGAAGACATCTGATAAGTGTGTGGCCCCCAGCAGCCATCCCCGTGTGTCAGGAGAATGGAGCACAAGCCAGAGCCCCATCATGGAGTCTCCACCTCACTCACTGATACCTGAGAGCTACAACGAGCAGAAGATCCTGGAGCTCACCAAAAAGATGATTGAGCTGCTGACTGGAGAGGTGAGCGCTGCTGGGAATGCTGGGACATTAGACAGTAACACAAGGGATGATGTGTCTGGATGATGAGGACTGTATCATTGTGTTGTCAGGTTCCTATAAGGTGTCAGGATGTCACCGTCTATTTCTCCATGGAGGAGTGGGAGTATTTAGAGGGACACAAGGATCTGTACAAGGAGGTCATAATGGACGACCACCAGACCCGCACATCACCAGGTAAGAGGAGTGATGGTAGAGAGCAGTATGGAGGGCCTCCTAAACCCCACCCCCCTCATTACTTGATCATCAAATATACACAATGTACTCAGTCACTGTATCTCCTACAGATGGATCCAGGAAGACAAACCCACCAGAGAGATGTCACAGTTTTCTGTATTCCCAGGGTGGCCCAGAGAAAAATCACAATGTTGTAGAGAATTATCAGGTACGTGAAGCTGAAGTCCTTTAAAACATGTGGATTAATTCTATATGGAGTGTTGTTTCTTTCTGTCTGGGACTCATGGAGGTATCATTTGTATTGGCACCATTTTGTTTTATATGGGGCAAACAGTTCTGCAGGGCAACTTGTAAACTATGTCACTTTTCTATTATCCCTGTAGCAAAAAAAACTCAGGATGTTTTTGGTTCCATGCACACAGAATTACCACTTGCACAAATACTGTCCCTACAAGTGGGTAGTAAAGCATAACTAAACCTTTAAACAGTATTTGTGACATTAATAAATGTTGTAATATACTTTATTAACAGATTTTAGCTCCTTTCTGTGAAATCCTACTCTGAACTTTCTGAAACTTCCCTATTTCTATATTGTTAGCTAGGATTTGTACACTGCTTCGCACAGGTTAGGTGGTCAAACTCTTGTATAATGCAGAGAAGCTGAGACTGGAGGAGGTCACTTCAAACTGTTATATCTCAGGCATTATAAAATGTAGAGCAGTGGTTTTGGTGTCATATGAAAGATGAGATTCTCGTATGACACCAAGATCGCAGTTCTAAATTTACATTTCCAGAGCAATCACCAGTTGAAAACAATCTAAATTGGTCATAGTTCTACCTGTATTTATTTCCAGAGAGATTATTAGTTGAAAACACGGTCAGGATTGGCCTGTGTAATGATATGCGACTGTGGTTTCAAATGGTTTTATGTCCAGAAATAATACAGGTAGATACAGCAATTTTAGTGTCATATGAAAGCTGGGAATCACTGTAATATGATATTGAATTCCCAAGATATAACTGTTTGAAGTGACCCCCGAGCCTTAGCCTTCCTCCATTATACAGTACATGAGCCCATCCACCTGTACTCCTGTTAGAGGTAGTGTACAGATTTAAACTAGTAATAAACATGGAAATAGAATTGGTTTCAGCACAGGATTTCACAGAAAGGAGCCAAAATGTGATAATAAACTATATTACAACATTTATTAATGTCACAAATGCTGCCAAAAAATACATAGAAGCATGGTGCATCTAGGAGGCAGCTCATTCTGTCCTAGAAACCATCCTGTATGCCAATCTCCACCTCCCTAGTATTGTATGAGAAGCTTTAGCAGTAGATTTTGCATCCCCTTCACCTCTGTTTATAAGCACCATCAAATCAGGGTCACTTCATGATCCTAAAATGGGTTCAATCTCTGTAAAGAGGACCTTTCACCACCGACATCAGCACCAGTTCTTTACATCATTTAATAGGCCCCGCTCCACTGATTCCAGAGCAGTTGGAATACTCTCTCTAGTGCACACAGTTCCTGAGCTATCAGTGCAGTTAGTTTTGGTGCCTGATAAGCTATTTAGTTTCTCTACTGTCAGGTGGGTGGTCTCAGGCAGAAGCTGGCAAGAGGGTGTGATTTACAGTTCTTGTGCAGGTTCAAGAGAGGCCTGGATGCCTTTCCTGAGAGTAATAATATCATAGGTAATAGGAACTAGAAATTTATGGGATATGGGATAGGATGTTGATGCTGCAGTTATTTGGGTGTAAGCTTACTCCTGACTTCTGCTGCAACAACAGATTTTGTCAGTGAGATAGTCAGGATGGCACTGAGTCGGCAATTTCTTAAACATATATATTTATTGTACTTTTTTATATAATGTATCTCCATAAGGCTGGATTCACATCTGTGGTGTTCATTCTGTTTTCTGTTCCATCAAAGGTATCCCATTGACTACAATGGGGTCTGTTGAATATCCATTATGGTGCCTGTCATTTTGCCAGATAAAGAATGTCTCCATGAATCTGTGAACCTAACCTATATGTCTTCATAGGCTTAACTTGCTTTATACATGTTTTACTATATATATAGAGTGAGAATCGGACTGATGAGAAAGTTAAAACAGGAGGAGAAGAAAGGTGGGATAGAAGTGATCATCAGTGTAAGGAAGAGGAAGTTCCTGAAGAGATCAGTCCAGGTGAGTAATAGTGACTAAAAAACAAGAACCCTCTCTGTGTCCATCTTATTCTATAACAGACCCATAGGCGAAGGACATTGTGTTGTGGTTCATATCTCATGCAAATAGTATAATGCCAAATTCAGTTTCTTGTGATATCATGTAAACTGCACTTATGGTATAGACCAGTGTATCTCAACCTTTCCAAGCAAAGTACCCCCAGTGAGAAAATGTCCCAAAAGACTACCCCCAAAGTAGTGATAAATGTTAAAATAAGGCTTCGTTTGGAGCCACTGTCAACACTTATGTACTGGTCACCTCAGTGCCCCCACATGTAATATAATGGTTCCTCAGCACCCCCATATGTAATATAATGACCGCCACAAATAATATAATGACCTCCTCAGCGCCCCATATGTAATATAATGACTCCCATTGTGCCCCCACATATAATATAATGACCCCCTCAGCGCCCTTATATGTAATATAATTACCCCCATATATAATATGATGCTCACTATGCACCCACAAATAATATAATGACCACCTTAGTGCACTCACATATAATATAATGGCTCCATCGGTGACCTCACATGTAGTATAATCACCCCCACACTCCACGGGGATGCTTAGGGAGCAAAAATCAGCGGCGGAATGGTTGATGCAGAGCAGAACATGAAGAGAAATCCAAGGCGGATGTCTGCCTCAAATTCATCTTCATTTTCTGACATCTGGACAGGGTCTTATGGCCACCAGCTCAGCAGCCATTTTATAGTGCTAAAAAATTTTTATCTCCACATTTATCATTTTGGTAAAAGATAACTTTATGTAATTTTACTTTCTTTCAGCAGATAATAGCATCAAGAGCTCGGAAGACCACATCATTTCATCTATAGATTTTGATGGAGCATATAATAGTACTGGGTATCTACCTGAAGATAAACCCATTCCCCAAAATATACATCCTCAACTCCCCAGCAGAGACCTGTTCACAGCGCAGGAACCTTCTCTCAATCAGATCATTTTTTTTGTACAGTCATTTAACGCTGTAGAGAATCCGTTTTTGTGTTCACATTGCGGAAAGTGTTTTAGTGAGCAAACCGATCTTCTTAAACACCAGAAAATTCACTTGGTGAAGAAGCCATATTCATGTTCCGAATGTGGAAAGTGCTTCAGGTCTAAATCCAGTCTGAATGATCATTTCAGAGTTCACACTGGTGAGAAGCCATTTTCATGTTCGGAGTGTGGGAAACAATTCTCCAAGAAATCGCGCGTTCTTGATCATCAGAGAATTCACACTGGGGAGAAGCCATTTTCATGTTCGGAGTGTGGGAAACAATTCTCCAAGAAATCGCGTCTTCTTGATCATCAGAAAATCCACACAGGAGAGCAGCTGTTTTCATGTTCTGAATGTGGGAAACGTTTTACCCAAAAGTCAGCACTGTTTAGACATCACGCAGTTCACACAGGGGAGAGGCCGTTTCCATGTTTGGAATGCGGGAAATGTTTTGCAGAAAATTCAGGTCTTCTTCAACATCAGAAAACTCACAGTGGGGAAAAGCCATATTCATGTCCTGAATGTGGGAAATGTTTTACCAAGAAATCAGATCTTGCTAAGCATTCGAGAATACATACGGGGGAGAGGCCGTTTCCGTGTTCAGAATGCGATAAAGCTTTCAATCAAAAATCAGATCTTATGCAGCATCTGCGAATTCACACCGGGGAGAGGCCGTTTGTCTGCCCTGAATGTGGGGAGCGTTTTGTGTGGAAAAGAGTTCTCAATAAACATCTCAAAACTCACACCAGGAAGGAACAATATCCATGTCCGAAATGTGAGGAATGCTTTACCCAAAAATCAGATCTTACTTCTCACGAGAGGAGTCACACAGAGGAGACGCCATATTCATGATCCAGAAATCAGGTCTAGCTCACCGTAAAGAGAACTCCTTCAGACACGAGGCTTTCTTCACGTTCAGAATATGGAAAATGATCCACAAATCGGGACTTATTACTTCACAAAAATTTACACAAGGTCAAAGACAGCTTCTTGATCCTAACCTAGGTGCTAACAACCTAGATTGCTCATGGTGAAACCTCCACTGATCAGTAGTATGAAGGGTCCTTGGCACTCAAAAGAGTGCTGGAACCCCTAAATTGTTTATGTATACGCACCAGTAAGTGCAATTGGGCTAGGCCCTAGTACCAGGTACAGCCACACATGTTACCAAGCCACCGTTCCTGGGTAAACATTGCAGGAGCACCACAGCTCATCGATGCGTCTCCTGGAGGTAGTTCCCTGTTTTTCTTTCACAGACCTCATCCCTATAAAGGAGAGTTAACAGGCAACTGATTGATTAAGGAAATTTCTGCCACAGACACCCATCCCATGCAGCGGGGTTCAAAAGTATTTGCATAGTGACACAATTTTCGTAACCTAGCCTCTGTACACCACCATTGTGGATTAACTAAAGTCATAAAAATACGGTTGACTGTCAGTGAACATGCTTTTCACTGACTGAAGACAAAACTGAAGACAAGCAGTGACTGAAGACGGTAATAATGGCCAGGCAAAGTATCTCAAGGGGAGAAACTGTATTGGGTGATGTCAACAGTGATCCAGTTCTATTGGCAGCTATGCCACAGCATTGCCCACACAATAATTGACAGATGGTGAAGTATGCTTCAAATTTTGAGCCCCTAAAGGGGTTGGTTAAGACTTATTGGTGACCTATCCCTAGAAGAAGCCTGTAGTCACCCACTTTAGTTTTCTTCTGTGCTCCTCTAGGCCTTTTGGTGTTGTTGAGCTCTCCAGTGTGCCCCTTCTTCTCAAGAATGAAGCAAATTGTTGATCTGCCTATCTCACTGATAGGTTTGTTTAGCTTTCAAGCCTACTAATGGTCTCCTCCATTTGCATTGACCATCCATCTTTGGACCATATATTAAAAGTTCCCGAAATTCGTCTTGAGTCCTATTCAATTCTATTTGTATCCAACCCCTTTCACGCTCTTAAGCATGAAGAACATAAAAAGTGGAAGAGACCACACCTGATCATAGAAAGGCTCCTCATTCATCTGTCTAGTTACTTTCAAGTCTGCAAAAATGGTGATTAAAGGGGTCACAGCTTGCCATACAGTACTGCTCATAGTGGCTGTTCAAGTAAATGTGATTGACACAAGGTTCACACTAGTATCGCCTCTCAGGGGATGTGAACAACGGAGGTGCAGACCGCAAAAACACACCCTGGTGGACCCCATTTACTGTAAAGAGGTCTGTTGGGTGTCTGTCGTTTTTAAACTGAAACTGGTGGAGGAAAAGGTCCTCCATGCAGGACTTATTTCTCTGCCGATTTTTAGCAGACACTGCTACGGAGTCTCCAATGGAGACTCTGGCGCAGATTTGACCGCAGCCTAAGTTGTGATACCAGGCATAGCCACTTTGAAAAGTCCTGATCTTTTGTACACAAAGAGGACAAGAGGCAGACCCCCACTAATCTGATACTGATGGCCTATATTAGGGATAAGCCATTTATATTATAGTCAGGGGTGTAACATAAGGCTCATGGGCCCTGGTGCAAAAGCTCAGTTTGAGCCTCCCTGCGCAACCTCTCATAACCAATAGCCGCGTCCCATCCATATATTTTAGCAGCATTTACATTCCCCTTTCCTTTTCTATATGGACCAAGACCACCATGAAGACTTGTTCACAACATGTCTGTGCACACAAGCCCTCACCCCATGACTGCGCCCCCAGCATAGTAATCATGCCCGCTTTTGTGCCACTCTCCATCAGAGAATCCCTCCTTCACTATATGCTGCTGACCAGCTTCTATTTTTGCCATTAAAGTGTTAATTTTCTCCTTTCTGAGAATGGAAGGCTATGTATCATAAATCTCACTCGAACGCACCAGAGGACAAGGATCATAAATTTACGACCCACTAAGTGCCAGCCAACAAAGGAAATCATAAAGTAGATAAAAAAAAATTTGAGAGCGATCTGAGAGGCCCCCTAGTTGTGGGCCCAGTCATAGGTACACCAGTGATTCTAGTCATAAAAAATAATTTTTAATGTAGTTTTTTTTTGCCAAACCTCTTGAAATGAAGCAGAAAGTCTACACTTCGGCCACATAAGTTATGAAAATTGTGTCACTGTCCAAACACTGAGACATACTGTACACAACTATACAGTCATGGCAGTAAGTATTGGCACCCCTGAAATTTTTCCAGAAAATGAAGTATTTCTCCCAAAAAATTATTGCAATTACACATTGTTTTGGTATACACATGTTTATTTCCTTTGTGTGAACAACACAAAAAAATGAGAAAAAAGGCAAATTGGACATCATTTCACACATAACTCCAAAAATGGGCCGAACAAAATTGTTGACCCTTTCAGAATTGTGGGTAAATAACTTTGTTTCAAGCGTGTGATGCTCGTTTAAACTCACCTGTGTCAAGTAACAGGTGTGGGCAATATAAAAATCACACCTGAATCCAGATAAAAAGGAGAGAAGTTGACTTAATCTTTGCATGGTGTGTCTGTGTGTGCCACACTAAGCATGGAGAACAGAAAGAGGAGAAGAGAAATGTCTGAGGACTTGAGAACCAAAATTGTGGAAAAATATCAACAATCTCAAGGTTACAAGTCCATCTCCTTGATGTTCCTTTGTCCACAGTGCACAACGTAAATCCAGAAGTTTACAACCCATGGCACTGTAGCTATTCTCCCCGGACATGGATGGAAGAGGAAAACTGATGAAAGGTTGTAACGCAGGATATTCCGGATGGTGGATAAGCAGCCACAATCAAGTGCCAAAGACATCCAAGTTGTCGTGTAAGCTCAGGGGGCATCAGTGTCAGCGTAAACTATCCATTGACATTTGAATGAAATTAAATGCTATGGCAGGAGACTCAGGAGGACCCACTGCTGACACAGAGACATAAGCTAGATTGCAGTTTGTTAAAATGTACGTAAGCCAAAATCCTTCTGGGAAACCGTCTGGTAGACAGATTAGACCAAGATAGAGCTTTTTGGTAGAGCCTATCATTCTGCTGTTTACCAAAAATGGAATGAGACCTACAAAGAAAAGAACATAGTATCAACAGTCACATATGGGGGAGGGTCAAAGATGTTTTGCGGTTATTTTGCTGCCTCTGGCACTGGGTGCCTTGACCGTGTGCAAGGCATCATGAAATCTGAAGAATACCAAAGGATTTTGGGTAGCAATGTAGGGCCCATTGTCAGAAAGCTGGGTTTTCATCCTAGGTCATGGGTCTTCCAGCAGGACAATGACCCAAAACATACTTCAAAAATCCTCCAGAAATGGATAAACACAGCTTTGGAGAGTTCTGAAGTGACCAGCTATGCGTCTGGATCTAAATCCCATTGAACACCTGTGGAGAGATCTTAAAATTGCTGTTGAGAGAAGAGAAAGCGCCCCCAAATATGAGAGACCTGGAGCAGTCTGTAAAAGAAGAGGGGTCCAAAATTCCATGTTAGAGGTATAAGAAGCTTGTTGAAGGATATAGGAAGCCATTGATATGGCTATAAGTTATATTTTTCCAAAGCGTGTGCAATCAAATATTAAGTTAAGGGTGCCAGTAATTTTTGGCTTTTTTTTTCCTCTGTTTTATGTCTTGTTCCAATACACACAAAGGAAATAAACGTGTGTAACAAAGTATGTGTAATGGCAATTTTCTGGGAGAAATACTTCATTTTCTGGAAAAATTTCAGGGTTGCCAACACTTTTGGCCATGAATGTATGTGCATAGTATGTTTTATATACACATGTACGTAAATATACACACAGATGTAACAAAGTTTAATTTAATATTCTCGGGCACAGAGCGTTAACTAGAGTCAATGTGGTAAGATTTAATGTAAAGTTATAATGCAGAAAGTCAAGTTAAACTTTATCTGTATGTTTTAGCTTTATGGAAAACATGCGAGACTCAACAAATAAAAGTTTGTTTAATGTGTAAAGTAAGACTATGCAATAATCTCTGCCTCATTTGATGCTCTGTCACTGCGGGACTTGTATCTATACTGTCACAGGAAAAAAGTCTGGAAATAGAGCTTGTACCGAAAATAAGACGGGGTCTTATAATATTTTTTTCTCCGAAAAAAGGGCTAGGGCTTGTTTTCGGGGTAGGTCTTAATTTTTTACATGAACAACAATCACACATTTGATCGCTTTTTATTTCAACTTTTATCAGAGGTGAAACAGCAAAAAAACAGCAGTTCGGCACTTTTGATTTTTATTTTTCGCTACGGCATTCACCATAGAGGTAAAATATTTTTATAAGTCTGTAGACTGGGCGTTTTTGGACACCGGGATACCTAATGTGTATGTGTTTCACAGTAATATTTTATTTTTATATGTATTCTAGTGAAAGTGGGAGGGGGCTTGAACTTTTATTATTATTATTATTTTTTTTTTTTTTAACTATTAACCTCTCCTAGGGGGCTTGAACCTGCAATCATCCCATAGACTGCAATACAACGTATCTACATTACTAAGACAGGCCTGGAAACCTTCATAAGACTCCCAGCTGTCAAAGAAACAGGTCGGCTCCCGCGAGGAAAAAGGTACGGGGTTGGTGGGGACCGGCCCCGGGAAAAAGCTCCTCTAATCGCGGGCATTAACTCCGGTTGTGCTACTTTGGTGGGAAGGAGGGGGAGGGTCACGCTCAACAATGCCCACGATCAGGGTAGACACTGATTGCGGGCATTAACTCCATGTCTCCGCGGACACCCAGTACGGCAGCTAGGGTAGCCGCTCTGCAGCAGAGCGGCTGCCATCTTTAAGGACCCGGCATCTGCTGTAATCGCACGGCAGATGTCGGGAAGGGGTTAAATTAGCTAGGGCTTATTTTTGGAGTAGGGCTTATATTTCAAGCCTACTCCAAAAAACCTGGAAAATGTAGCTAGGGCTTATTTTCGGGGTAGGTCTTATTTTTGGAGAAACACGGTATGTGTCGCGTTCCTGTCCTGTGATTAAAATGTCGCACCATCTCTTGTAATCGTCTCTGTTACTGCCTAGGGCCAGACGTTCTGCTTCAGCTCCAACTTGTCACATGTGCATCAAAATTGCAGCTCAATAAATATCCTAACTGATGGAGCAATGAAGGGAGAAGCAATCTTTTTGATATGCAAATGAGCCTCAAGTGCATTGGGGGCAGGGAGGGATTTGCCAGATTTGTACATGGATAGCCACAAAGGCTCTGAACTACTTTTAAAATTGCTGCCCAATGTCAGTGTCATGGCTTAGCAGTGAATGGCACTTTCCACCTTGGCATGTATCACAGTTGTCTGTAGGTAAATCAGCCCCACCCCCCGATTTGCGTATATCTATAACAAGCTGATTATTTCTGCATTGCTTCATCAGTGGCCATGTAGATATATCTCTACTCCTATTAAGGCCTCTGTTAACCATTATTATTGTTTGAGAGGCATTTTGGACATGACAGGCTCCCTTTAAAGTGTATTAAACTTTTTTTTCTCAATAGTACAAGTAAAGGTAACAAGTAAATGTAAAAGTCCTGCATGGAAGCCGGGTGGACCCCATTACAGTCTGAGTCCATGGGCAACCACTTTTTAAGCGGACAGGGTCTCCGTCTTTTAGGTCCCCATGCAGACCCGAAGGACGGAAACCCGAACGCTAGTGTGAACCTAACACAACCTCTTAATAACCAACCTGTTTTCAGACACCATAACCAAACCATTTTTTGCCTTTTCCTCATAATTTTTTTATTTTTCGGTATGAGCGATTCTTTTTCTTTTTTTTTTTAGCACAACTCTCTGCAATTGTCTTTTAATGCTATGAATTTTTGTACCATTCACTTTACGGCTTACATAACCTGATAAATTTATTCACTGGGTCGATTACATTGATTCCAAATTTGTATATATTTTTTTTACTTACGTTTTACTACTTTTGCAATGGAAAACCCCTTTTCTTTTGCATTCATTTTTTGTCAATGGAACTGTGTGAGGACTTATATTTTGCAGGAAGAGTTGACGTCTTTGTTGATGCCGCTTTGGGAAATATAAGTAAATTCTGGTCATCCAAACAAAAATGTAGGAAGTTTAGTAACTTCAGCTCTCCATAGACATGTTTTCTTCCATCACAAGGTCATATGGGAAAAATGAGTTAGCAGTGGTGGGCATGGCAAGCAATGTTTGTGAGACTGTCTTCCTCCTCCCAGTGGGCATTTTTGTAGCCAGGCCATAACCACAACTAGTACATGTTTGTCATTATCATCATCGTGGTCTGCTTCTCCTCCTCCTCTTCCTCAAATGCATCTTCACTCATCATCAATAACATACTGCAAACAACAATACACGACCAGTGTGTGAAATGTACGGGCCAGATCTTTGTGTGTGTGTGTGTGTGTGTGTGTGTGTAGAGTGAATGGGGCAGAGCTGTGTGTGTGTAGAGCATGTATGGGGCAGAGCTGCGTGTATAGAGCATGTACGGGGCAGAGCTGCGTGTATAGAGCATGTACGGGGCAGAGCTGCGTGTATAGAGCATGTACAGGGCAGAGCTGCGTGAGTAGAGCATGTATGGGGCAGAGCTGCGTGTATAGAGCATGTACGGGGCAGAGCTGCGTGTATAGAGCATGTACGGGGCAGAGCTGCGTGTATAGAGCATGTACGGGGCAGAGCTGCGTGTGTGTAGAGCGTACGGGGCAGAGCTGCGTGTGTGTAGAGCGAACGGGGCAGAGCTGTGTGTGTGTGTGTAGAGCATGTACGGGGCAGAGCTGCGTGTGTAGAGCATGTACGGGGCAGAGCTGCGTGTGTAGAGCATGTACGGGGCAGAGCTGCGTGTGTAGAGCATGTACGGGGCAGAGCTGCGTGTGTAGAGCATGTACGGGGCAGAGCTGCATGT
The DNA here is from genome assembly GCA_947044405.1 of Leptodactylus fallax. NCBI lineage: Eukaryota > Metazoa > Chordata > Amphibia > Anura > Leptodactylidae > Leptodactylus > Leptodactylus fallax. The sequence goes on along the minus strand of CAMRHE010000360.1, from coordinate 809,070 downwards.
GTAGAGCATGTACGGGGCAGAGCTGCGTGTGTGTAGAGCGTACATGGCAGAACTGTGTGTGTATAGTGTACGGGGCAGAGCTGCGTGTGTGTAGAGCGTACATGGCAGAACTGTGTGTGTATAGTGTACGGGGCAGAGCTGCGTGTGTGTAGAGCGTACATGGCAGAACTGTGTGTGTAGAGCGTATGGAGCAGAGTTGTGTGTGTAGAGCACGTACGGGGCAGAGCTGCGTGTGTGTGAGAGTGTACGGGGCAGAACTGTGTGTGTAGAACAGGGGTCAGCAACCTTTTTTGGATGGTGTGCCAATTTTGAAAAAAAAAAATGATGACGTAGCCAGTGTGCCATATAATAATTGAAAGGATGAGTCATATAACACAAACTATAACAGTAACTGATTTGGTAGTCAATTAAACTTACATTTCAGTGGGATCCCTGACTCTTTTTTTTCACAAAGATGATCCTTATCTGGTGGATAAAACTGGGCTAAACATGGAGCTAAGAGTAGTCTTCAGTACGCCTGGTTTGTGGGGGGCAGAGGATGCCCTTAACACAGCCCAGTCTTTTTATTGAAGAAGTCCAAACCAATCTTTCCAGCCTTGTTGAAATGAACAAAGGCAATTTTAGCTGCCATATTATATTTTGCACATGCAGTTGCTGTCCTCTGACTAGGCTACCCCATGGCCCAGACACTAGTACATCATGTCCGATGCTCTCCACCCCAGGGCATCCTCTCCTTCCACTGAGAGAGATTGCAACCCGGAGCAGCACTGCTATGTGCTAGGACAGCAGAGAGCTCTGTGCCATGGAGAGAAGCGCGGGGTGCCGGCACTAGTGCCAGGGGTTGCTGACCCCTGATGTAGAACATACAGGTCAGAGATGTCTGTTATGACATCATCAAGGAACTTTATTTCCTTCAGCAGCACAGCCTGGAGCCTGACTCCTCCCACACAAGTGATCACATGGTCATGATATCATCAAAGGTCCTACAGAAAGTAACATGTACAGAATTTACCTCAGAATTACTGCCCAATGAGGAGAGATAAGAGACTGGTCAGTGTGGGACTTGTAGTTCACCTGTATGTACAGAGGTGTATAGTATATATTGGGATGTATAGTATATATCAAGGTGTCTACAGAGGGTCCATAGTATTAGTGTGTGTAGTGTTGTACATTATGTATATATCATGGTGTGTATAGTTTTGTATATAGTATATACCAGGATATATAGTATATACCGAGGTGTATAGTATATGTAGGAGGTCTATGGTATATATCACAGTACATAGTATATATTGTTGTGTATACGGAGGATGTATAGTATAGACAGATGTGTACAGTATGTATTGGGATGTATATACTGGGCGTATAGCTTATAGGTGATGTATGGTATATACAGGGTGTCTAGCACACATTGGGGTGTATATACAGGGTGTATAGTATATACTGTATAGAATAATTGTGTTTTCTGATCCCGCCTCCTCAGGGCTGACACCTCCACTCCTGACAACACAATGGTCCTCTCCTTGAGTCACCCATCAGTGATGGACAGAAGTAAGATGGCTGACAGGATACTAAACCTCACCCTGGAGATCCTCTACCTGCTGATCGGAAAGGTGAGGGATTCTGGGAATGATATCACATAACCTCACTCTTATCTGTAGTAATAACACAGGACATGACTGGAGAGGTGAGGGATTCTGGGAATGATATCACATGACTTCACTCTGATCTCTAGTAATAACACAGGACATGACCGGAGAGGTGAGGGATTCTGGGAATGATATCACATGACCTCACTCTTATCTCTAGTAATAACACAGGACATGACCAGAGAGGTGAGGGATTCTGGGAATGATATCACATGACCTCACTCTTATCTCTAGTAATAACACAGGACATGACCAGAGAGGTGAGGGATTCTGGGAATATCATCACATGACCTCACTCTTATCTCTAGTAATAACACAGGACATGGCCGGAGAGGTGAGGGATTCTGGGAATGTATATAGTGATATTTATCAGGATCTCTCCATACTCAGGACTACACAGTAGTGAAGAAGACATCTGATAAGTGTGTGGCCCCCAGCAGCCGTCCCTGTGTGTCAGGAGGATGGAGCCGGAGCCCCATCATGGAGCCTCCACCTCACTCACAGATACCTGAGAGCAACAACGAGCAGAAGATCCTGGAGCTCACCAACAAGATTATTGAGCTGCTGACTGGAGAGGTGAGCGCTGCTGGGACATTAGACAGTAACACAAGGGATGATGTGTCTGGATGATGAGGACTGTATCATTGTGTTGTCAGGTTCCTATAAGGTGTCAGGATGTCACCGTCTATTTCTCCATGGAGGAGTGGGAGTATTTAGAAGGACACAAGGATCTGTACAAGGAGGTCATGATAGACGACCACCAGACTCTCACACCACCAGGTAGGAGGAGACTTCTTTGATGGTAAATGAAAGAGTAGCTTATCACATATACACAATGTATTCAGTCATTGTGTGTGTCCTACAGATGGATCCAGTGACAGAAGTCCACCAGAGAGATGTCCCAGTCCTCTGTATTCCCAGGATCATGCAGATGGAGATGACAATGTCCCAGAGAATCATCAGGTAGATGGAGCTGAGGTCCTACAAAGCATGTGGCTTCACTGGATATGGTGATGCATCTCATTCTGTCCTAGTATTCAAGAATACCACAATTTGATACAGCAGCAGTGAGGGCGCATTCACATGACTCAGATTCAGTAATCTGTACAGGACAGTACGTCGCTGGAAGGCAGAAGGTCCTAATATCATAGATATCTATACTGCCAAGAGTCTCTCTCCTACCATAAGGTGCAGGCCGGTCAATCACATGGCTAACACAAGGGCAGAGTTTCACTCCTGACACTCAGTTGTGTGAATGTGCCCTGACATACTGTTAGAAAACAGAGGTTCAAAACTGACTGTTTCATCCATTTTTACTGTCCGTTTTTTTTTTCACTGTTGTTTGCATGTAGCCTAACAAAATCCTCTAAACTAGTTTTATGTTCCTTTTCCCACATCAAAATAGGCCGAAGATCTGATTGATATCAAAGTTGAAGTTCTAACAGTAGAGGAAAAGATGTGTGTGATGGGTGAGCAGCAGTGTAAGGAGGAGCAAGTTCCTGCAGAGATCAGTCCAGGCAAGTAAACACGTCACTTATTATCCATCTCATTCTATCCCACACCCATCCCACACACTTTCAGTATTTCTCTGGCCTAGACTACTATACTTTATAGCGCTCTGTCACTTCTGTACAGTTACATTCATGCAGAATTGACCAGATTGCTTCAATGGCATGTCGCGATTTCTCTCTCTCTGCCATTCATGTGGTAGACAGGTGTCCAAGCTTTATAGTGTTGTGCAAATTGTCATCGACTGAGCCTACTAACAAAATGACCACTGACTATATACAATTACATCACAAAGGTGACAAATTTGAGAATGGGTTCTCCATCTGTATATACAGTCTGAGCAATTTATAAGGAACTGGCTAAAGTTATGTTTTCAGATATCTTACGTTGTGGTATCACAATTATTGGGAATTGTCTATTTAATATAGATCTATTTATGGGATGCTCCAGTACTGCTCCCTCGATTAGTACATATACTGTATATCGGAAATAGGAATTTTTATGCATATTTTTTATCTTCAGCAGATAACCATGGCAAGACCTTGGAAGACCACTGTGTTTCATCTGAAGTTTTTGATGGATCATATGATATTACTAGGTATCGACCTGAAGATAAACCCATTCTCCTAAATATACTTCCACACTTCCACAGCAGAGATCTGTTCTCAGGGCACGAATCTTCTCTCCATCAATCACAGTCTGACTGCACCCAAAGTACAGGTCATGGTGATGAGAAAATATTTTTCATGCAGTCATTTAACGCAGTAGAGAACCCATTTTTGTGTTCACAATGCGGGACCTGTTTTAGTCAGCAATCTGATCTTGTTAAACATCAGAAAATTCACTTGGTGAAGAAGCCATATTCATGTTCAGAATGCGGAAAGTGCTTTCAGTACAAATCTGCTCTGAATCATCATTTCAGAGTTCACACCGGGGAGAAGCCATTTTCATGTTTGGAGTGTGGGAAGCGATTCTCCAAGAAATCGGGTGTTGTCGATCATCAGAAAATCCACACAGGAGAGCAGCTGTTTGAATGTTCTGAATGTGGGAAACGTTTTGTCCACAAATCTGCTCTCTTGAGACATCACATAGTTCACACAGGGGAGAGGTCATTTCCTTGTTCGGAATGTGGGAAATGTTTTTCAGAAAGATCAAGTCTTGTTCATCATCAGAGAAGTCACACCGGGGAGAAGCCGTTCTCTTGTTCGGAATGTGGGAAGTGTTTTACCCTGAATTCAAGTCTTGTAAAGCATTCGAGACTTCATACGGGGGAGAGGCCGTTTCCATGTCCAGAATGTGGAAAAGCTTTCAATCAAAAATCAGATCTTAAGCAGCATCTGAGAATTCACACCGGGGAGAGGCCGTTCGTCTGCCCTGAATGCGGGGAGAGTTTTGTTTGGAAATCAATTCTCGAAAAGCATCTTAAAACGCACACTGGGGAGTTTATAGGCACAAAAGAAAAGAAGAGAAGAGGCCAAACTGGACCATAAAAGTCTAGTTACTTTCGAGTCAGTCAAGAATGGAGGGGCTAAATAAAAAAAATTGCCGTATTTTCTTAATGGATAAAAGGGTCTTCCAAGACTAGAAAACCGATGGCGTATTTATAGGATAGACCATCAGTATGATTGTCAAGTTGAAACTTTAGATATTTCTTTGTCTTTGCTCTTATCATGTTTTGTATTCCTTGTTCCGGTCCATGCACAGAAATCCATACACAAGCAGATCAGTTTACAATGAGGTCTATGGAGTGTGGAGAAGGGAAGAGGAGAGAGACGGGCTCGGTACGACTCTCACACAGCGAGATTATGAGAGCAGTCTGGTTATCATGACAACCTAGAGCTTTATGAAGGCTCCCAGGCCTGTCTTAACTATATACCTATTGAGTCTTGCCTGTAGCAGGACTCAATTGGGCATATAGTGATTTACTCATAGAATGTAATACAGCAGTAGATTCAAGCTTAAAAAAAGCAAAATAAAGTTTTAAAATATAAAAAGTCAAATCACCCCTTTTCCCTAGATCTCCAATAAAGATAAACTTAAACAGACTTTGCATCCACACCTCGGAAAACGTTCTCAATTTCCTATCAGTATGTAGTGGAGTACTCAGAGGATACCCACACAAAGATGGGGAGAACATACAAACTCCACGCAGAGCTGGACAGGGATCTCTTTTTGTGGCAGATATTTATAGGTCTTTTGTTTGGTTATGGAAAACTGGAAAAACAGTGAAATAGGTTTTAAATAAAGGTATTTTTTTTCATAAACGTCTTGAAGTGTATTCTGTATTCATCACTTAGAAGTGTAGTTTATGTTTTTGGACCAGACATACTGTAGTACTAAACACACGTGCATGCTTTATATTACTATCTAATTGTGTTTTTTCCGTCATGGCTTACTTGGGCACTATCTCACTGGTCACTTTGCTTCAAGGGCTTGTCCAGTTCTTATTTTTATTCTTTAATACTGCTACAGTTCATATAAACATAACAAATGAGTAGTCACTTTCTCATAGGAACAGCCACGATTGAAGCCTTTACATATATGGGGTTGTCACGATGCAATTCAATCACAAGTGTGTTTAATCTGCAGATAAACATGGCGTGGATCTAATCTTTATCTCATTTCTCTATCTATTCCGGTATATCACCAACTCCGTACTTCATATTATCTGTCTCTCTGCTGAAATTTCTTCCTCAAAGTTTAATTCATGGTAGAACACCAACTCCCATCATCCTAAATCATCTTTTAACCTGCTAGTTGTCATAGAAACCTGGATTAACCCCTTAATGACGCAGGGTAGTTTGGGCCTTAATGCTCAGACCCCATTTTTCAAATATGGCATCTTTTACTTTCCATGAGAATAGCTTCATAATGCATTTACCTATTCAGGTGATTCCAAGACTGTTTTTTCAGGACACATTGTATTTTACGTTGGTGGTAAATTTTGGTCATTATACTCTGTGTTTGTTTGTTAAAAAAGGGACAATTTACTGAAAATTTCATAAAATTAACACTTTTGAAAGTTTCTGTTGTTATGGTAAAAACACAGATAGTCATATCACAAAAAATTCTTCATAATTAACATTTACCATATGTCTACTTTATGTTGGCATTGTTTCTTTAATGTCCTTTTATTTTTCTAGGATGTTAGAAGGCTTATAAATTTAGTAGCTGTTAGGATTCAGATGCAAGGTAAGAAATGTACTGGTCTACAGGAGAGCAGCAGCAGAAAAGGGCTGACAACTGCGAGCAGTAGAAAATGCTACTTAAAGGCAAAACACTACTGCGAACCAAGACCGGCCTCAGATGTCTTCACCAGAGCTCCTCGCAAGAAGAGATGGACTTTCACTGAACCTGAAGACCGGAATTGTCACCAGAACAGAAAGTGTATCACGAATAAATGCACTGCAGCAGAAGCCTACACCAAATCCACACACAGGGACAGAGAAAACAGAATGGTCGTCAATCACGGGTCAGCAGCTGAGGAGGGCAACACATCCAAATCACGAGACCAAGACAAATCCGGGAAACAAAGCCAATAGTCGGAACCAATCAGGAATGCCAGAACAAAATCACAAGACAAAGAGGAATCCAAGAACACAGTCAAAGGTCAGGTATAGGAGCAGTCAAATCACAGTCAGACACTTAGCAGGAGTTAGGAAACTGATAGCCAGCAAAGCTGAGTGATGAGGGAGTGGTTTATAAAGGCCTGCTCAGGAAGCTTCCCTATGGTGTCATGGCAACCTTAAAGCAGCAACCACCAATCCTTTATGTTGACACGGCAACCTTAAAGCAGCAACAACAGATGTAACATCCCTGACTGTAGCAAATTGTAAAATCTTCAAGAAAATTTCAAGATTCTGTTTTCTAGGGACCTATTCAGTTATGAAGTGACTTTGAGGTGCCTATATAATAGAAGACACCCATAAATGACCACATTTTAGAAAATGTACTCCTCAAATGATTCAAAACAGTGTATATGAACTTTGTTAACCCTTTAGGTGTTCCACAGGAATTAATTCAAAATGGAGGTGAAATTTCCAAATGTCATTTTTTTATGCACATTTTCCATTTCAAACCAGTTTTTCCTGTAACAAAGACGACGTTAACAGCAAAACCTACCATTATATTTTTTACTCTGATTCTGCAGTTTGTAGAAATATCCCATATGTGGTCGTACCGCGAAACTTGACTCAAAACACAGTCCTCAGAAATGAAAGAGCACCTTTAGGGATTTAGGTGCAGTGATTTCATTAGGATAGTGTTTAGACACCATGTTGCATTTGCAGAACCCTAGAGGTACCACAATGGTGGAAAACCCCCAAAAGTGACCCCATTTTGGAACTAAACTCCTTAAGGAATTCATCTAGGGGAATAGTGAGCATTTTGACCCCACAAGCTTTTCGAAATAGTACTGCACAGTAGATGGTACAGAAGGACAATTGCAATTCTCAAATCATATATGCCATTTCAGTGCCTGATATATTAGGCCCACTTTGTGTCATCAGAGACACGCACTCATTAAACTTAACTGGGCTATCCCGGGTACAAAAAAAGTTGTATATGTGGGAGTAAACTGCTGCTTGGGCACACAGCAGGGCTCAGACTGTAAGGAACACTGTTTTTTTTTTGTTTTTGGAGTAAAGATTTAGAGGGACTTTCTGGATGCCATGTTGTTTTTGCAGAGCCCTGGAGGTGCCAGTAACGTGGAACTCCCCAAGAAGAGACCCCATTTTGTAGGGGCAATTATAGGGTCTCTGCAAACGTGACATAGCGTCCAAAAACTAACAATCTGCGCTCCAGAAGCACATAGCGCTCCTTCATATCTGCACCCTCCTGTGTGCCCAAACTGCAGTTTATGCCCCACATGTATGACACTGGTGTACCCAGGATAACGTACTTACTGTCATATGTGGTATAAACTGCTGTTTGGGCACAGAAGGGAAGGAGCGCTATTTTATTTTTTTGAACACAGTTTGGTTTTTGGACGTCATGCCATTTTTGCAGAGCCCTGAATTGTCAGTAAAGTGGAATCCAGACATTTGACCCCATTTTGGAAACTACACCCCTCAAGGGATTTATCAAGTGGTGTAGTAAGAATTTTTAACCCTTGAGTGTTGCATTAATTTAATTTCCAGAAAGGAATGCGCAGCTGATAATGAAATGTGAAAATTGCAATTTTTCCATATATACGCCATTTCAGTGCCCGATGTGTTGTACCCAGCTTGTGTCAGCAGAGACACACACTCCAAAAACTGGTAAGTGGGGATCCCGGGCACAACAGCTTATGGTGCGTTTATCTCTGATACAAGCCGGGCACAACATATTACGCACCAAAATAACATATTCCTGGAAAAATTGACATTTTCACCTTTCACCATCATCTGCGTATTAATTTATGGATAATAAATTATAGCAACACTTGGTGGCTAAAAATGATAAATTCCTTCAGGGGTGCAGTTTCCAAAATGGGGTCACATGTCAGGGGATTCCACTTTACTGGCATTTCAGGAGCTCTGCAAAAGTGTCATGGCATCCAAAAACCAAACCGTCCAAGCCTGTGCTCCAAAAACCAAATAGCGCTCCTTCCCTTCTGTGCTCGGCTGTGCCCAAACAGCAGTTTAGACCCACATATGACATTAAGTACGTTATCCTGGGTACACCAGTGTCATACATGTGGGCATAAACTGCAGTTTGGGCACACAGCAGGGCACAGAAGGGAAGGAGCGCTATGTGGCTTTTGGAGTGCAGATTCAGATGTTTGGGATCTGGACGCCATGTCATGTTTGCAGAGCCTCTAAGGTGCCAGTAAAGTGGAATCCCCTAGTGAGTGACCCCATTTTAAAGACTGCACCCCTCAAAGAATTTACCAAGGGGTGTAATAAGCATTAGTATCCCAGACGTGGCTGCACAGAGTATGGGAAATGGTGAGTATGTAAGCTGTGCGGAGTACATTGGGAACACCAAATTCCCTACTATCTCCCCAGTAGTTCCTATTATTGGGGGGTCACTCCTGATTTATTTTCCCTCCTAAGCTCTAAATCTGGTTTGTACCCTGATATACGCTCACACAGCTTACACATTCCCTTCGTGCCACAACCAGATTTGTTCTAATGATTTGGCGATTTTGGGGGTTTTTGTCTTCACATTGCTACATGCTATATTTTCTTTCTTTTTTTTTCTGGTGATGTCGCCATGTGAGGCCTGTTTTTTGCGGGATGAGATGCATTTTGTAATGACACCATTTTTGGGTGCCTACAACTTATAGAATTAATTTTATTAACTTTTTTTGGTGGATTAATGTGAAAGATCCTCAGTGCGCCAACACCGCGTCGGCCCACACCTGAGACTTCTTTCCTAAAAACCACACTCACCGCCAGTGAGTGCTGGGTCCACAAGATAAATACAAGACAAGCTTTCTAAATTTTATATATTTATTAACCCCTAACTGGGTCGGTATTAACATCTAACACATGCAGTTCAGAACAGATATGTAGATATATACAAGCATTAACAGTTACAAGATACAGTACAATAAATAAAAAGGGAATAAAATTGAAATAATTACTTTACCACACATCTCCTTGATGTGGTTCTGTAGTCCAACTCTGGGTCCGCTTTCTGAGTACTGGCATCCTGTGGAGCCACACTCATAACCCCAGGTCTTTGGGAGACCAGTTCGGAGACCCCAACCCGGCGGTCTCTCAGGGTCTCTCTCACACTCGCTGCTAGTTGGGAGAGTTCTAGGGGATTCTGCACCTCCCCCTTTGCTTCCAAACCTAGGGGCACCTCTGGTTCTGGCACAGGTACAGTGGGGGAAAAAAAGTATTTAGTCAGCCACCAATTGTGCAAGTTCTCCCACTTAAAAAGATGAGGCCGGCCTGTAATTGTCATCATAGGTAGACCTCAACTATGAGAGACAAAATGAGAAAACATATCCAGAAAATCACATTGTCTGATTTTTTTAAGAATTTATTTGCAAATCATGGTGGAAAATAAGTATTTGGTCACCTACAAACAAGCAAGATTTCTGGCTCTCACAGACCTGTAACTTCTTCTTTAAGAGGCTCCTCTGTCCTCCGCTCATTACCTGTAGTAATGGCTCCTGTTTGAAATTGTTATCAGTATAAATGACACCTGTCCACAACCTCAAACAGTCACACTCCAAACTCCACTATGGTGAAGACCAAAGAGCTATGGAAGGACACCAGAAACAAAATTGTAGACCTGCACCAGGCTGGGAAGACTGAATCTGCAATAGGCAAGCAGCTTGGTGTGAAGAAATCATCTGTGGGAGCAATAATTAGAAAATGGAAGACATACAAGACCACTGATAATCTCCCTCGATCAGGGGCTCCACACAAGATCTCACCCTGTGGGGTCAAAATGATCACAAGAACGGTGAGAAAAAATCCCAGAACCACACGGGGGGATCTAGTGAATGACCTGCAGAAAGCTGGGACTAACGTAACAAAGGCTACCGTCAGTAACACACTACGCCGCCAGGGACTCAGATCCTGCAGTGCCAGACGTGTCCCCCTGCTTAAGCCAGTACATATCCCGGCCCGTCTGAAGTTTGCTAGAGAGCATTTGGATGTTCCAGAAGAGTATTGGGAGAATGTCATATGGTCAGATGAAACCAAAGTAGAACTGTTTGGTAGAAACACAACTCATGGTGTTTGGAGGAGAGTGAATGCTGAGTTGCATCCAAAGAACACCATACCTACTGTGAAGCATGGGGGGGCAACATCATGCTTTGGGGCTGTTTCTCTGCAAAGGGACCAGGACGACTGATCCGTGTACATGAAAGAATGAATGGGGCCATGTATCATGAGATTTTGAGTGCAAACCTCCGTCCATCAGCAAGGGCATTGAAGATGAAACGTGGCTGGGTCTCTCAGCATGACAATGATCCCAAACACATAGCCAGGGCAACGAAGGAGAGGCTTCGTAAGAAGCATTTCAAGGTCCTGGAGTGGCCTAGCCAGTCTCCAGATCTCAACCCCATAGAAAATTTTTGGAGGGAGTTGAAAGTCCGTGTTGCCAAGCGACAGCCCCAAAACATCCCTGCTCTAGAGAAGATCTGCATGGAGGAATGGGCAAACATACCAGCAACAGTGTGTGCCAATCTTGTGAAGACTTACAGAAAACGTTTGACCTCTGTCATTGCCAACAAAGGATATATAACAAAGTATTGGGATGAACTTTTGTTATTTACAAATACTTATTTTCCACCATAATTTGCAAATAAATTCTTAAAAAAACTCAGACAATGTGATTTTCTAGATATGTTTTCTCATTTTGTCTCTCATAGTTGAGGTCTACCTATGATGTCAATTACAGGCCGGCCTCATCTTTTTAAGTGGGAGAACTTGCACAATTGGTGGCTGACTAAATACTTTTTTTCCCCACTGTATGTTTGGACCCTGTCCTCCCTCCCAGACGCCTTGCCCCTTTGGGACTACACCCGGTTCCTCCTGTACTTGGGTTGGTGATGGTGATACCTTGGGCAAAGGACTGAGATCATGCTTCCCCAAACCATCCCCCCACAATACATTGACAGGTAATACATTCAACATACCCCCTTCTTGGATCACACCTCCAGTCCCATGCCATCTGCACTTGGGCCATGGGCACTCCTGGAATAGAACTGGACCGAAGAGACGTGTATGTCTCATACCGGCCGGACTACTCCGGCTTCAAGAGAGTGAGGCTAGTCATGGCGGTCTCAGCACCGACTCCAGGTGGTGTAGGCAACGGTTCAAGGGTCGGAACGCCCTCCACCCTTCTAGCACTCTGGCTGCGGGCTAACACCGCACTACCAGCAGTCCGTCCCTCATCTGGATCGGCCATGAGATCCACATAGCCTACCTGACCACCTGGCACATGGTCAGCAGTTGGGTGCTTATCGGATGCACTGGGCGAAATAGTAGAAGTCGCTTCCAGTGACGCAGAAGAGCTACCCTGTACACTTTCACAACAAGCATTGGCAATTACATTGACAGTACCTCATTAGCAATTGTTAACTCACACCAGGCCTCAATGAGATCTGTGGTAGACATATTAACAAGCTGGGAGGGAGACGCCCCCGCAGATGTGGGTGTGTCTACAGACAAGGTCTCACTGGCTCCTAGCACGGGGGTGAACAAAGCATCAATAACATTTTTTGCTGAGCTGGGTGGCAGGAAGCTCATTTGCATCTTCCCTGCTCTCAGCGGAAGGCAACTCATTAGCATTTACACTTACTGCCATGGGAAGTATCTCAGAGAGGGGGTTACGGGCCCCCTCTGCAGATATGACAGACACATTATCAACATTAATCATAGACAGTTTATCACAGTAAATTGGGGTGCTCCCCACCCCATATTAGGACATCATAGGTCCTAAATCAGTTCCCAACAGTGCATTAGCAGGCAAATCAGTCATTAGTCCCACAGTCCGCATTCCTTTTCCTGCACCCCAGTCCAGATACACAGATGGGCCACCTGCTGTGGCTTGGGAAGCAGGGAAGTTCTCAGGGCAGTTGGGGCACTCCTCCTTGAAATGTCCTGTCTGGTTACAGGCATGGCCCCGCCGCACCTCCCCTTGGGGTTTGGGGAAGGTCACCCGGGCGCCCAGAGTTCTTGGGACAGGGGAGGGGACCACCCGGGGCATAGTTTGTCTCACCCGACCTGACGACAGACGGCGGTGGTGAACTCCAGACTGGCTTCTCCTTCCAACTTGAGGGTCTCTGCAGGGTTGTTGGAGTTTGCGCCTGCTGAGAGATTTCCAGCCTCTTCAGCTCAAGCTGATACTCCCTCTTGGCCTGTCGCTCAGCAGCCTCACGATCTGCCTGCCGTTCTGTGGCCTGCCATTCTTGTTCTACAGCTTCCAGAAAACGGCACAACACCTGCAGGTATGTGTTAGGGTCACTAGTGCCTACTTGCTGCAGAGCCATTTGCCAGTATGAAGCCATTCCCCCCGACAAGGCTGGGGCTACTGGTCCCTCCTGGTGAAGTAATCCTTGTGACCGGGCTGCTTGCCGCACTTCCTGGCCTAGCCCCAAAATCAGGACTCTGCTCGATTCTCTGCATGGCTGTGGCTGCCTCCATTTCAGCCATACGCTCAGGATCTCCAAAAACCTGGTTCTGCAATTCTTGAGCTCTGCTTCTGAGCCCACTAGCCATCCACTGGTATTTGCCAAATAAAAGATAGGATAGAATACAAATAGTAAGGGAGGGGAACAGCACTGTATAAAACTTTCACTGTATCTTAATGCTTGCTTTAATACCGAGCTTGTCTCATAGGATTACCATAATCCCCAGCGTCTGAGTGATAAAGGTCACCAACACACGCTGTTTATCCTAAGATCCCACCGCTGCCACCAATGTGAAAGATCCTCAGTGCGCCAACACCGCGTTGGCCCACACCTGAGACTTCTTTCCTAAAAACCACACTCACCGCCAGTGAGTGCTGGGTCCACAAGATAAATACAAGACAAGCTTTCTAAATTTTATCTATTTATTTACCCCTAACTGGGTCGGTATTAACATCTAACACATGCAGTTCAGAACAGATATGTAGATATATACAAGCATTAACAGTTACTGGTTACAAGATACAGTACAATAAATAAAAAGGGAATAAAATTGAAATAATTACTTTACCACACATCTCCTTGATGTGGTTTTGTAGTCCAACACTCACACATGCTCCGGTATGTGTGAATAACCAGTGGAGGCTTCTAGCCGCAGTATTCCAGCCTGCATGCTCATCACAGTCTATTCCTCATTATAGTATTCTCCTTGTAGTCTCAGCCCAATCTCCTCACCGGCGACAGCAAGTCTGATTGACTAACGCACTCAAGTCCAGATCCTTTGTAAGGAGATAGGATTAAGTGAAATGATACAATGTTATCAACCATGTCTGATCTATCAGCCCAGGTTGAACAATGCATGTTTATTTGATCACCCAGGCCTAGGTAGGAATTTAATAGAGCTATTCTGGGATGGATACAAAGCCCTATTGTCACAATGTTGCCACTACTGACCATACACCTAGGATTAGGGCTGCGCACATTATGAGTAAAGGGAAGTAAGAGAGACATACGCTACCCAGAGATCAAAATACAGCTTTGAGTTATAGCCATATTTAAGTGGAATCATCACAATTAAAAAAAAACATAACAATTCTGGCACTGCGTTTTAGCTTTTAAATTTTTCGCCATGCAGCGTAGAGCGTAAGTAACATGTTAGCTTTATTCTGCGGGTCGGTACGATTACGGCGATACCTCATTTATATTTTTTTTTATGTGATACTAATTCTGCAGAACAGAAACCCATTTGGGGAAATAAATCAATTATTTTTGCATTGCCATCTTCTGAGATGCGTAACATTTTTATTTTTTGATTTACAGAGTTGGTTTAGGGCTTATTTTTTGCGGGACTTTTCCACCATTTCTCCCTGAGAGTAGCTGTAATCTACTGCCCCCCTGGTTCACCCTACCAGTTCTTAGATCACTTTGCTTCATGGCTAACCAATTTCGTATGCTGTGAAATTCCTACCCTCATTATGGGTGACTTTAACATTCCCATTAACACCCCTGTCTCCTCATCGGCCTCTCGCCTCCTATCACTAACCACCTGTCTTGGCCTCTCTCATCTCAGCTTACTTCTTCTCCCACACACAAAGATGGTAATATCCTTCATCTGGTCTTCTTACAGCTCTGTTCTATCTCTGACTTTACCAACGCTCACCTACCAATTTGCGACCACAACCTTCTTTCCTTCACTATCAAAGGCTCTTGTGCTAGCTCTCTTCTGCAGACATGATTACACCATGCCTGAAGAAGAGAGCTAGCACTCTTGAAAGCTTACTTATTAAATATACTCAGTTAGCCTCTAAAAGGTATCGCCTGATTTCTTCACTCTTCCACTACTTTCTATGGCTAACATGGTACAACATTATACTACTGCTCTATTGGCCTCAGGGACACCGCTCGCTCTTGGTTTTCTTCCTGTGTTTCTGACCGCTCATTTAGTGTATCATTTGCTGGTGCGATCTTTTCTCCTCTTCCTCTCTGTACACAGCCCCTATTAGACAAACCATCAGCAGATTTGGCTCTCAATACCATCTTTATGCTGAAGAAACCCAGCTAGATACCTCATCCTGTGACATCACCCCTGCTCTACTACAGAACACCAGCGACTGTCTCTAACATCATGCCTTCTCTTTATCTGAAACTGAATCTCTCAAAGAATGAACTTCTTGTGTTCCCTCCATCTACCTTCTGTCTATGGTCTTAATATTGCACCGAGGCAGCATGTCCACTGTCTTGGGGTTGTATTTGACTCAGATCTCAGCTTTACCCCACATATTTAGACACTTGAACGCTCTTGTCACCTCTAAAACATCTCTAGAATTCGCTCTTTTCTCACTGTGGAAATATCAAAACCCCCCTCATTGTGGCTCTGATCCTCTCTCGTCTTCACTATTGCAATTCTCTTCTAATTGTTCTTCCTCTTACTAATCTGTCCTGAATGCGGCTGCCAGACTCATCTTTCTGTCATTCCGATGCATCTACCTTGTGTCAGTCGCTGTACTGGTTGTCCATCCACCACGGAATACAATATAAAATTATCACACTGACCCACAAATCCAACCATAGCGCTGTGCCCCCCATATCTCCTCTCTCGTCACTGTCTACCACCCCTAACCGTCCTTTCCGTTCTGCCAATGACCTTAGACTTGCATCCTCTGTTATCCACTCATTCCATTCCCGTCTCCAAGACTTTTCTCGAGCTGCACCGGTGCTCTGGAACACTTTACCCTGGACAATCCGATTAATAAACTACAGCAGCTTCAAAACTGCCCTAAAGTCACCTCTACTTAGCCAGAATTATCACATGACCTGATCACATTGTACTACACCTCTGCACACTATATCACATGACCTGATCGCATTGTACTACACCTCCGCACACTATATCACATGACCCTATCGCATTGTACTACACCTCCGCACACTATATCACATGACCTGATCACATTGTACTACACCTCTGCACACTATATCACATGACCTGATCGCATTGTACTACACCTCCGCACACTATATCACATGACCCTATCGCATTGTACTACACCTCCGCACACTATATCACATGACCTGATCACATTGTACTACACCTCTGCACACTATATCACATGACCTGATCGCATTGTACTACACCTCCGCACACTATATCACATGACCCTATCGCATTGTACTACACCTCCGCACACTATATCACATGACCTGATCACATTGTACTACACCTCTGCACACTATATCACATGACCTGATCGCATTGTACTACACCTCCGCACACTATATCACATGACCCTATCGCATTGTACTACACCTCCGCACACTATATCACATGACCTGATCGCATTGTACTACACCTCCGCACACTATATCACATGACCCTATCGCATTGTACTACACCTCCGCACACTATATCACATGACTTGATCGCATTGTACTACACCTCCACACACTATATCACATGACCCAATTGCATTGTACTACACCTCTGCACACTATATCACATGACCTGATCACATTGTACTACACCTCCGCACACTATATCACATGACCTGATCACATTGTACTACACCTCTGCACACTATATCACATGACCTGATCGCATTGTACTACACCTCCGCACACTATATCACATGACCCTATCGCATTGTACTACACCTCCGCACACTATATCACATGACCTGATCGCATTGTACTACACCTCCGCACACTATATCACATGACCCTATCGCATTGTACTACACCTCCGCACACTATATCACATGACTTGATCGCATTGTACTACACCTCCACACACTATATCACATGACCCAATTGCATTGTACTACACCTCTGCACACTATATCACATGACCCAATTGCATTGTACTATACCTCCGCACACTATATCACATGACCTGATCGCATTGTACTACACCTCCGCACACTATATCACATGACTTGATCGCATTGTACTACACCTCCGCACACTATATCACATGACCTGATCGCATTGTACTACACCTCTGCACACTATATCACATGACCCGATCACATTGTACTATACCTCCGCACACTATATCACATGACCTGATCGCATTGTACTACACCTCCACACACTATATCACATTACCTGATCGCATTGTACTACACCTCCGCACACTATATCACATGACCCGATCACATTGTACTACACCTCCGCACACTATATCACATGACCTGATCGCATTGTACTACACCTCCGCACACTATATCACATGACCTGATCGCATTGTACTACACCTCCGCACACTATATCACATGACTTGATCGCATTGTACTACACCTCCACACACTATATCACATGACCCAATTGCATTGTACTACACCTCTGCACACTATATCACATGACCCAATTGCATTGTACTACACCTCCGCACACTATATCACATGACTTGATCGCATTGTACTACACCTCCGCACACTATATCACATGACCCTATCGCATTGTACTACACCTCCGCACACTATATCACATGACTTGATCGCATTGTACTACACCTCCACACACTATATCACATGACCCAATTGCATTGTACTACACCTCTGCACACTATATCACATGACCCAATTGCATTGTACTACACCTCCGCACACTATATCACATGACCTGATCGCATTGTACTACACCTCTGCACACTATATCACATGACCCGATCACATTGTACTATACCTCCGCACACTATATCACATGACCTGATCGCATTGTACTACACCTCCACACACTATATCACATGACCTGATCGCATTGTACTACACCTCCGCACACTATATCACATGACCCGATCACATTGTACTACACCTCCGCACACTATATCACATGACCTGATCGCATTGTACTACACCTCTGCACACTATATCACATGACCCGATCACATTGTACTATACCTCCGCACACTATATCACATGACCTGATCGCATTGTACTACACCTCCACACACTATATCACATGACCTGATCGCATTGTACTACACCTCCGCACACTATATCACATGACCCGATCACATTGTACTACACCTCCGCACACTATATCACATGACCTGATCGCATTGTACTACACCTCTGCACACTATATCACATGACCCGATCACATTGTACTATACCTCCGCACACTATATCACATGACCTGATCGCATTGTACTACACCTCTGCATACTATATCACATGACCTGATCACATTTTACTACACCGGGGCAGATCTGTGTGTGTGTAGAATGTACAGTACAGAGCTGTAAGTGTGTATAGCATGCATGGGCAGAGCTGTGTGTGTGTAGTGTACGGGGCAGAGCTGTGTGTGTGTGTGTAGTGTACGGGGCAGAGCTGTGTGTGTGTGTGTGTGTGTGTGTAGTGTACGGGGCAGAGCTGTGTGTGTGTAGTGTACGGAGCAGAGCTGTGTGTGTGTAGTGTACGGGGCAGAGCTGTGTGTGTGTAGTGTACGGAGCAGAGCTGTGTGTGTGTAGTGTGCGGGGCAGTGCTGTGTGTGTGTAGTGTACGGGGCAGAGCTGTGTGTGTGTAGTGTATGGGGCAGTGCGAATGTACAGTGCAGAGCTGTATGTGTGTAGTGTACGGGGCAGTGCTGTGTGTGTGTAGTGTACGGGGCAGAGCTGTGTGCGTGTAGTGTACGGGGCAGAGCTGTGTGTGTGTAGTGTACGGGGCAGATCTGTGTGTGTGTAGTGTACGGGGCAGATCTGTGTGTGTGTAGTGTACGGGGCAGATCTGTGTGTGTGTAGTGTACAGGGCAGAGCTGTGTGTGTGTAGTGTACGGGGCAGAGCTGTGTGTGTGTAGTGTACGGGGAAGAGCTGTGTGTGTGTGTGTAGTGTACGGGGCAGAGCTGTGTGTGTGTAGTGTACGGGGCAGAGCTGTGTGTGTGTAGTGTACGGGGCAGAGCTGTGTGTGTGTAGTGTACGGGGCAGAGCTGTGTGTGTAGTGTACGGGGCAGAGTTGTGTGTGTGTGTGTGTGTAGTGTACGGGGCAGTGCTGTGTGTGTGTAGTGTACAGGGCAGTGCTGTGTGTGTGTAGTGTACGGGGCAGTGCTCTATGTGTGTGTGTAGTGTACGGGGCAGTGCTCTATGTGTGTAGTGTACGGGGCAGAGCTGTGTGTGTGTAGTGTACGGGGAAGAGCTGTGTGTGTGTGTGTAGTGTACGGGGCAGAGCTGTGTGTGTGTAGTGTACGGGGCAGAGCTGTGTGTGTAGTGTACGGGGCAGAGTTGTGTGTGTGTGTGTAGTGTACGGGGCAGTGCTGTGTGTGTGTAGTGTACGGGGCAGTGCTGTGTGTGTGTGTAGTGTATGGGGCAGTGCTGTGTGTGTGTAGTGTACGGGGCAGTGCTCTATGTGTGTGTGTAGCGTACGGGGCAGTGCTCTGTGTGTGTAGTGTACGGGGCAGTGCTGTGTGTGTGTAGTGTACGGGGCAGAGCTGTGTGTGTGTGTGTAGTGTACGGGGCAGTGCTGTGTGTGTGTAGTGTACGGGGCAGATCTGTGTGTGTGTAGTGTACGGGGCAGATCTGTGTGTGTGTAGTGTACGGGGCAGAGCTGTGTGTGTGTAGTGTACGGGGCAGAGCTGTGTGTGTGTAGTGTACGGGGCAGTGCTGTGTGTGTGTAGTGTACGGGGCAGATCTGTGTGTGTGTAGTGTACGGGGCAGATCTGTGTGTGTGTAGTGTACGGGGCAGAGCTGTGTGTGTGTAGTGTACGGGGCAGAGCTGTGTGTGTGTAGTGTACGGGGAAGAGCTGTGTGTGTGTAGTGTACGGGGCAGAGCTGTGTGTGTGTAGTGTACGGGGCAGAGCTGTGTGTGTGTAGTGTACGGGGCAGTGCTGTGTGTGTGTAGTGTACGGGGCAGTGCTGTGTGTGTGTAGTGTACGGGGCAGAGCTGTGTGTGTGTAGTGTACGGGGCAGAGCTGTGTGTGTAGTGTACGGGGCAGAGTTGTGTGTGTGTGTGTAGTGTACGGGGCAGTGCTGTGTGTGTGTAGTGTACGGGGCAGTGCTGTGTGTGTGTAGTGTACGGGGAAGAGCTGTGTGTGTGTGTGTAGTGTACGGGGCAGAGCTGTGTGTGTGTAGTGTACGGGGCAGAGCTGTGTGTGTGTAGTGTACGGGGCAGAGCTGTGTGTGTGTAGTGTACGGGGCAGAGCTGTGTGTGTAGTGTACGGGGCAGAGTTGTGTGTGTGTGTGTGTGTAGTGTACGGGGCAGTGCTGTGTGTGTGTAGTGTACAGGGCAGTGCTGTGTGTGTGTAGTGTACGGGGCAGTGCTCTATGTGTGTGTGTAGTGTACGGGGCAGTGCTCTATGTGTGTAGTGTACGGGGCAGAGCTGTGTGTGTGTAGTGTACGGGGAAGAGCTGTGTGTGTGTGTGTAGTGTACGGGGCAGAGCTGTGTGTGTGTAGTGTACGGGGCAGAGCTGTGTGTGTAGTGTACGGGGCAGAGTTGTGTGTGTGTGTGTGGTGTACGGGGCAGTGCTGTGTGTGTGTAGTGTACGGGGCAGTGCTGTGTGTGTGTGTAGTGTATGGGGCAGTGCTGTGTGTGTGTAGTGTACGGGGCAGTGCTCTATGTGTGTGTGTAGCGTACGGGGCAGTGCTCTGTGTGTGTAGTGTACGGGGCAGTGCTGTGTGTGTGTAGTGTACGGGGCAGAGCTGTGTGTGTGTGTGTAGTGTACGGGGCAGTGCTGTGTGTGTGTAGTGTACGGGGCAGATCTGTGTGTGTGTAGTGTACGGGGCAGATCTGTGTGTGTGTAGTGTACGGGGCAGAGCTGTGTGTGTGTGAGTGTACGGGGCAGAGCTGTGTGTGTGTAGTGTACGGGGCAGTGCTGTGTGTGTGTGAGTGTACGGGGCAGATCTGTGTGTGTGTAGTGTACGGGGCAGATCTGTGTGTGTGTAGTGTACGGGGCAGAGCTGTGTGTGTGTAGTGTACGGGGCAGAGCTGTGTGTGTGTAGTGTACGGGGAAGAGCTGTGTGTGTGTAGTGTACGGGGCAGAGCTGTGTGTGTGTAGTGTACGGGGCAGAGCTGTGTGTGTGTAGTGTACGGGGCAGTGCTGTGTGTGTGTAGTGTACGGGGCAGTGCTGTGTGTGTGTAGTGTACGGGGCAGAGCTGTGTGTGTGTAGTGTACGGGGCAGAGCTGTGTGTGTAGTGTACGGGGCAGAGTTGTGTGTGTGTGTGTAGTGTACGGGGCAGTGCTGTGTGTGTGTAGTGTACGGGGCAGTGCTGTGTGTGTGTAGTGTACGGGGCAGAGCTCTATGAGTGTGTAGTGTACGGAGCAGAGCTGTGTGTGTGTGTGTAGTGTACGGGGCAGTGCTGTGTGTGTGTAGTGTACGGGGCAGTGCTGTGTGTGTGTAGTGTATGGGGCAGTGCTGTGTGTGTGTAGTGTACGGGGCAGTGCTCTACGTGTGTGTGTAGCGTACGGGGCAGTGCTCTATGTGTGTAGAGCAGACACCTCATGAAGTGATCTTCTCTATCACCTGCTCATGAGAGGCACAGCCTGGAGCCTGACTCCTCCCACACAAGTGATCACATGGTCATGATATCATCAAAGGTCCTACAGAAAGTAACATGTACAGAATTTACCTCAGAATTACTGCCCAATGAGGAGAGATAAGAGACTGGTCAGTGTGGGACTTGTAGTTCACCTGTATGTACAGAGGTGTATAGTATATATTGGGATGTATAGTATATATCAAGGTGTCTACAGAGGGTCCATAGTATTAGTGTGTGTAGTGTTGTACATTATGTACTGAGGTGTATATTGGGAGTGTATAGTATATATCATGGTGTGTATAGTTTTGTATATAGTATATACCAGGATATATAGTATATACCGAGGTGTATAGTATATGTAGGAGGTCTATAGTATATATCACAGTACAGTGTATATATTGTTGTGTATACAGGGGATGTATAGTATAGACAGATGTGTACAGTATGTATTGGGATGTATATACTGGGCCTTTTACTTTATAGGTGATGTATAGTATATACAGGGTGTCTAGCACACATTGGGGTGTATATACAGGGTGTATAGTATATACTGTATAGAATAATTGTGTTTTCTGATCCCGGCTCCTCAGGGCTGACACCTCCACTCCTGACAACACAATGGTCCTCTCCTTGAGTCACCCATCAGTGATGGACAGAAGTAAGATGGCTGACAGGATACTAAACCTCACCCTGGAGATCCTCTACCTGCTGACCGGAGAGGTGAGGGATTCTGGGAATGATATCACATGACCTGACTCTTATCTCTAGTAATAACACAGTACATGACCGGAGAGGTGAGGGATTCTGGGAATGTATATAGTGATATTTATTTCTCCATATTCAGGATTACACAGTAGTGAAGAAGACATCTGATAAGTGTGTGGCCCCCAGCAGCCGTCCCCATGTGTCAGGAGGATGGAGCACGAGTCAGAGCCCCATCATGGAGCCTCCACCTCACTCAGCGATACCTGAGAGGAACAACAAGCAGAAGATCCTGGAGCTCACCAACAAGATGATTGAGCTGCTGACTGGAGAGGTGAGCGCTGCTGGGAATGCTGGGACATTAGACAGTAACACAAGGGATGATGTGTCTGGATGATGAGGACTGTATCATTGTGTTGTCAGGTTCCTATAAGGTGTCAGGATGTCACCGTCTATTTCTCCATGGAGGAGTGGGAGTATTTGGAAGGACACAAGGATCTGTACAAGGACGTCATGATGGAGGACCACCAAACCCTCACTTCACCAGGTAAGAGGAGTCTTTTATGGATGGTAAAGGATAGTGCAGACTATTCTACACCGTACCCTTGGGTGATCTTTGTTGTTCAACCACTGGGGAAGGTAATAATGGTCCTGAATTTCCTCTATTTGTACACTATCTGACTGTGGATTGGTGAAGTCCAAACTCTTTAGAGATGGTTCTGTAACCTTTTCCAGCCTGATAATCATCAACAACTCTTCTTCTGAGGTCCTTAGAAATTTCCTTTGTTTGTGCCATGATACTCTTCCACAGAAGATCAGACCATGATTGTCATCCCAATGACTGAAATGAGTTTTGAATGACTGAATGAGTTTTCAGATTTATTAATTTGCAGGTAGCTTTATTCTTAGAAAATATGTATTTAATGTAGATCTACATAATGGATGCTCCAGTAAAGGTCTATCGGTTATGACACATATGTAATTTTGGTAAATATAATTTTTATGTAGTGTATCATTTGTTTTCCTCCAGGCAATGACCCTGTCAAGAGCTCAGAAGACCACGCTGTTTCATGTGTAGATTTTGATGGAGCATATGACATTACTGGTTTTTCACCTGGCGATAAACCCATTCCCCAAACTATATATCCACATCTCCCCAGCAGAGACCCGTTCACAGCGCAGGAACCTTCTCTCAATCAGTCACAGATTGACTGCATCCAAAGCATGGGTCACAGAGATGGCAAAATAATTGTTTTTGTGCAGTCATTTAACGCATTAGAGAATCAATTTTTGTGTTCACAATGCGGAAAGTGTTTTCGCCATCAAGCCGATCTTCTTGAACATCAAAAATTTCACAACTCAAAGAAGCCATATTTATGTTCAGAATGTGGAAAGTGCTTCAAGCGTAAATCCAGTCTGAATGATCATTTGAGAGTTCACACCGGGGAGAGGCCGTTTGTATGTCCGGAGTGTGGGAAACGATTCACCCAGAAATCTGCATTATTTCATCATCAGAGAATCCACACCGGAGAGAAGCCATTTTTATGTTCGGAGTGTGGGAAACGATTTTCCAAGAAATCGGTATTTTGTGATCATCAGAAAATCCACACAGGAGAGAAACTGTTTTCATGTTCTGAATGTGGGAAACGTTTTACCCAAAAATCAGTTCTGTCTAGACATCACGCAATTCACACAGGGGAGAAGCCATTTCCATGTTTGGAATGTGGGAAATGTTTTTCCAAAAAATCAGATCTTGCCCAACATCAGAGAAGTCACACCGGGGAGAAGCCGTTCTCATGTTCTGAATGTGGGAAATGTTTTATCCAAAAATCGGGTCTTGCTAAGCATTCGAGACTTCATACGGGGGAGAGGCCATATTCATGTCCAGAGTGTGGGAAATCTTTTAACCAAAGATCAGATCTTATGCAGCATCTGAGAATTCACACCGGGGAGAGGCCGTTTGTCTGCCCTGAATGTGGGGAGCATTTTGTTTGGAAAAGAGTTCTCAATAAACATCTCAAAACTCACACAGAGAAGGAGCAATATTCATGTCCGAAATGTGGGGAATGCTTTACCCAAAAATCAGATCTTCTTTCTCACGAGAGGACTCACACAGAGCAGACGACATATTCATGATCCAAAAATCAGGTCTAGCTCGAGATCATAGAACTCCTCATGTTCAGAATATGGAAAATGATTCACGTATCTGGACTTACTACACAAAAATTCTCATGATTGTAACCTAGGAGATAACAACCCAGATTGCTTATGGCAAGACCTCCACTGATCAGTAGTATGAAGGGGATTGGCACTAGATAGTGTTTACTCACACACTATGGCTTGCCAGTATGTGCAGTTGGGCATTGTAGTGCACTTCAGACCCATTCATTTGATTTGGGTTAAGCCCTAGTCCCAAGCAGAGCTACACGAGAACAAGCCACTATACCTAGATACACACGTGGACAAAATTTTTGGTACCCCTCGTTTAATGAAAGAAAAACCCACAATGGTCACAGAAATAACTTGAATCTGACAAAAGTAATAATATATAAAAATTCTATGAAAATGAACAAATGAAAGTCAGACATTGCTTTTCAACCATGCTTCAACAGAATTTTTAAAAAAAGAAAACTCATGAAACAGGCCTGGACAGAAATGATGGTTCCCCTGAAAATAATGTGACCAAAGGGACATGTTAAATCAAGGTGTGTCCACTAATTAGCATCACAGATGTCTACAATCTTGTAATCAGTCAGTGGGCCTGTATATAGGGCTACAGATACTCGCTGTGCTGTTTGGTGACATGGTGAGTACCACACTCAACATGGACCAGAGGAAGCGAAGGAAAGAGTTGTCTCAGGAGCTTAGAAAGAAAATTATAGACAAGCATGTTAAAGGTAAAGGTTATAAGACCATCTCCAAGCAGCTTTATGTTCCTGTGACTACATTTGCACATATTATTCAGAAATTTAAGATCCATGGGACTGTAGCCAACCTCCCTGGACGTGGCCGCAGGAGGAACATTGATGACAAATCAAAGAGAAAGATAATATGAATGGTAACAAAAGAGCCCAGAAAAACTTCTAAAGACATTAAAGGTGAACTTCAAGCTCAAGGAACATCAGTGTCAGATTGCACCATCCATCATTGTTTGAGCCAAAGTAGACTTCATGGGAGACGACCAAGGAGGACACCATTGTTGAAAACAAATCATAAAAAAGCCAGACTGGAATTTGCCAAACTACATGTTGACAAGCCACAAAGCTTCTGGGAGAATGTCCTACGGACAGATGAGGCAAAAATCAAAATTTTTGGCAAGTAACATCAACTTTCTGGTAACAGACGATAAAATGAAGCATATCTTGAAAAGAACACTCCCTACTGAGAAACATGGAGGAGGCTCTGTTATGTTCTGGGGCTGGTTTGCTGCATCTGGCACAGGGTGTCTTGAATCTGTGCAGGGTACAATGAAATCTCAAGACTATCAAGGGATTCTAGAGAGAAATGTGCTGCCGAGTGTCAGAAAGCTTGGTCTCAGTCGCAGGTCATGGGTCTTGCAACAGGATAATGACCCAAAACACACAGCTAAAAACACCCAAGAATGGCGAAGAGGAAAACATTGGACTATTCTGAAGTGGCCTTCTATGAGCCCTGACCTAAATCCTATTGAGCATCTTTAGAAGGAGCTGAAACATGCCATCTGGAAAAGGCACCCTTCAAACTCGAGACAACTGGAGAAGTTTGCTCATAAGGAGTGGCCAAAATACCTGCTGAGAGGTGCAGAAGTCTCATTGACAGTTACAGGAATCGTTTGATTGCAGGGATTGCCTCAAAAAGGTTGTGCAACAAAATATTAAGTTAAGGGAACCATGATTTCTGTCCAGGACTGTTTCATGAGTTTCCTTTTTTAAAAAATTCTGTTGAAGCCTGGTTGGAAAGCAATGTCTGACTTTCATTTGTTAATTTTCATAGAATTTTTATATATTAATACTTTTGTCAGATTCAAGTTATCTCTGTGACCATTGTGGGTTTTTCTTTCATTAAACGAGGGAGGGGTACCAACAATTTTGTCCACGTGTGTAAACATTGCAGGAGCACCTCAGCCATTTTGTACAGCTGATTGGTGTGGATGCCGGAGATAGTTCAATGGTTCCCAAATTCCTATAAAGAAGAGTTCTTACATGATACATTGGTGGAGAAAGGTTCTGCCACAAAAACCCATCCAGTGGGGCCCAAGAGTATATAGACAATGACGCAATTTTTGTAACTTAGCCTCTATACACCACCATTGTGGATTTGAAGCAACTCCAGGACACCCATATGTCAGCTACTAAAAGCGGCAGTAGCATTTGGCTAAGCCCCTACGCAGTGTACAGTGCCGTGCTATAGGACCAGCATCAGCACCTGTCAAATTATGGCAGATGCCACAGTCTACTGGAGTTCAGAGGGCCCATTGCACAGCTGAAACCTGAAAACACCAATTTTACTAACACATCGCCTTATAGCCAGTCTCTTCTCTGCCCTCCATTTGTAGCTCCGTCTGCTAATATTTCCTCTCTCTGACTTCTCACGCCTCTGTAGTTACTGTCTACTACAAGTGATACATTATATCTTCTGTAACTTACCTGCACAGACACTGAACAGCTGGTATGTGAGTGGCTGGTAGTACCTCCCCCTTGTCACTTAGCTGTCTAGCGAGAATGTATATCTGTGTCAGGAGGGATCATTATAACAGATGCGCAGCGTAAAAGCATGAAATTATAAAACTCAGTGGACCCCACTATAAGTCAATGGGATCTGTTGCATAAAGGTGGTGTCTGCTGTGAGACAAGTTGACCAAAGACCATGATGCAGATGTGAACAAAATCTTTTTTTTTTTTTTTTTTTGTGTGTTAAAGGTTTGTTAAAAAGTGTATTGAGACTACAATTAATGTTGTACATGTATAATAATTGTATTAAAGTATACATGCAACCAATGCTTATAGTACTGTACTAGTAAGTCTAGGTTCATACTGCTGCTTTTCAGTCCATTGTTCTGATTGGTCATAGAATATAACATATATGATGTTCTTTATGAATCACAGCACAATAAATGAATCGATTGTGCCTCTTAGTATAACTTACAGGAGACCCACTGAGACTCTGTCACCCAAGGGCCCACCAAAACCTGGTGCCTGCTCTGACCTATTCTAAGGATGAGTCATTAACCCTTTCTTGACATCCACTGTACTATTATGGCAGCCACTCAAATATTATAATATAGTTTGTCCATACACAGATCAGCTTACAATGAAGTCTATGGAGTGTGGAAAGGAGAGGAGAAAAACAAGAGAGTTCAAATTATTAACGCTGACATACAAAGCCATCCACAACCTGTCCCCTCCATATATCTCCGACCTAATCTCCCACTACCTGCCTGCACGTAACCTCCGATCCTCCAAAGACCTCCTACTCCGCTCTTATCCGCTCTTCACGCAAACGTCTCCAAGACTTCTCCCGTGCATCCCCCATACTCTGGAACTCATTACCTTATTACATTAAAGCTTATAACCTGACTTTAAATTCATCCATTGGTTTTAGAAATGACTCATATGAAAGCTGAAACCCTCCCAAATGATTTTTTGGTTAAGAAAATAAATTGGCTTCACTGCTGAAATATTCATCATTTAATGAACACAGAAAGGTCAGATTTTGGCAAGACAAAAGTTTTGTGGCCTTGTCATATAATGCACCCAATCCTAGTTTAAAGCCTCACCTGTGCTCACTAATTGATCGGTTAATTAGTGGGTGTGTATAAAAAGAACTCCAGCACCCCAGACCTTCACTTGAACTGCAACTTCACCTCTGACAACAAGCCAAAAATCAACCCTGCGACCAAAGCCTTGATTATCAAGAGGCTGAAGACCAGATCCACTGCAGAGGTGGCTGGCACCTGTAATGTGTCTCTGCGTCAAGTACAAAGAATTAAAAAAAGATTCGAACAGACTGGAGATGTTTTTGACAAGCCCAGGTCCGGCAGACCCCGCAAGACAACTGCTCAGGAGGAACGTTTGTTGGTTAGAAAATCAAAAGCCAGCCCCTCTTCCACTGCAGCAGAGCTCCAACAGGCCTGGTCACCTCAAGTCCCTGTGTCAACTAGAACAGTTTGTAGGATTCTGTCTCGAAATGGCCTCCATGGTCGAATCAGTGCCCAGAAGCCAGCACTAAACAAAAGGCAATTAAAGAAACGTGTGGCATTTGCCAAGGCCCACAGCCTGCTAAACGGATGGACGCTGGAAAAGTGGCAGAAGGTGGATTTCTCAGATGAATCTTCAGTTGAATTACCCCACAGCCGCCGCAAATACTGCAGGAGACCTACTGGAGCCCGTATGGATCCAAGATACACCCAGAAAACAGTTAAGTTTGGTGGAGGAAAGATCATGGTCTGGGGTTACATTCAGTATGGGGGTGTGCCAAACATTTGCAAGGTGGAAGGCAATATCAATAGCCTAAAATATCAAAAAGTATTAGCTTCCTCTTACATCCCCAATCATAAAAGGGGTCAAATTGTGCAGCAGGATGGTGCTCCATCTCATACATCCATTTCTACATTAAAGTTCCTCAAGGCAAAGAAGATCAAGGTGCTCCAGGACTGGCCAGCCCAGTCACCAGACATGAACATCATTGAGCATGTTTGGGGTAGGATGAAAGAGGAAGCTTGGCAGACAAAACCAAAGAATCTTGATGAACTCATCAATAAATTGTATGAATCATTGTTGAAACGCATGGATGCAGTCCTTCAAGCTCATGGAAGTCACACAAAATATTAAATATGGCTATAATAGCACCACAACTTCATTCACCAATGTTAGGAAACATATCTTTGTTTTTGAACAGAATTATTGGTTTGATTTTCACATTACTTTATGTGTGCGACAAAACTTTTGTCTTGCCAAAATCTGACCTTTCTGTGTTCATTAAATGATGAATATTTCAGCAGTGAAGCCAATTTATTTTCTTAACCAAAAAATCATTTGGGAGGGTTTCAGCTTTCATATGAGTCATTTCTAAAACCAATGGATGAATTTAAAGTCAGGTTATAAGTTTTGGATTATACAACATGGATAAGCGACAGAACTTCTGTCAGGGACTATATAAATAAACAATAATAATAGTAGTAGTCTTACTCGCCGGGCACCAGTCTACATTCTCTTCCAGCTTCAGACTCACAATCTAAATCTCCCTATTAATATGTCCTTGGAGTGTTGGAGGAAACCAAAGTATATGGAGGAAACCTGTGAAAATACAGTGGCTTGCAAAAGTCTTCATATCTCTTGAACTTTGTCACATGTTGTCACCTTACAACCACAAACTTAAATGTATTTTCTTGAGATTTTCAGTGATAACCAACACAAAGTATCAGATAATTGTGAAGTGGAAGGAAAATGATACAAGGTTATCAACATTCTAATCAAATAAAAATCTGAAAAGTCTGACATGCAAAAGTCTTCAGCCCCCCCATATCAATACTTTGTAGAGCCTCCTTTCGCTACAGTTACAGCTACAAGTCTTTTGGGCTTTGTCTCTACCAGCTTTGCACATCTAGAGATGAGATTTCTGCCCCTTCTTCTTCTTTGCAGCCAGATTGGATGGAGCGTCTGTGAGCAGCAATTTTCATGTCTTGCCACAGATGCTCAATGGGATTTAGGTCTGGACTGTGACTGGGCCATTCTAACACAGGAATATTCTGTGATCTAAACCATTCCACTGTAGCTCGGGCTGGAGATTTAGGGTCATTGTCTTGCTGGATGGTGAATCTCCTTCCCAGTCTCAAGTCTTTTGCAGCCTCCAACAGGTTTTCTTCCAGGACTGCCCAGTATTTAGCTCCATCCATCTTCCCATTAGCTCTGACCAGCTTCCCTGTCCCCCCAGCATGATGCTGCCCCCACCATGTGTCAAAGTGGGGATGACGGGGTGTTCAGGGGGATGAGCAGGGTTATGTTTCCGCCACACATTGCACTTTGCATTTAGGCCAATAAGTTGAACTTTGGTTTCACCTGACCAGAGCACCTTCTTCCACATGTTTGCTATGTCCCCTGTATGACTGGAAAACTGCAAACGCCACTTCTTATGTCTTTATTTCAACAAAAGTTTTCTCCTTGCCACTCTTCCATAAAGGCCAGATTTGTGGCGTGCACAGTGACTTTTAGTTGTCCTGTGGACAGATTCTCCATGTACCTGAGCTGTGGATTTCTGCAGCTCCTCCAGAGTGACCATGGGCCTCTTGGCTGCTTCTCTGACCAGTGCTCTCCTTGCTCGATCTGTTAGTTTAGGTGGACGGCCATGTCTTGGTAGGTTTGCAGTTGTAGAATACTTTTTCCATCTTTGGATGATGGATTGAACAGCTCCTTGGGATGCTCAAAGCTTGGGATATGTTTTTATAATCTAACCCTGCTTTAATGTTCTCCACAACTTTATCTGACCTGTCTGGTGAGTTCCTCAGTCTTCATGATGCTGTTTGTTCACTAGTGTTCCCCAACAAACCACATTTAGACTGATAGATGAGCCTATCTTTTGGACTGAAAATTCAATTGAGAGATTTTAACATCCCTAATTCCCCACTGATGCAAAACATCCATCTGCTTCCAAACTCCTTTCTCCCATCACTTTCTTGGACCAATCACATTGGTCACTCACAAAGGGACACACACACTAGACCTGATCTTCACCCACCTCTGATCCCTATCTAAGCTCTCTAGCTCTCCCACCTCACTTTCTGACCACACCGTGCTTGCATTCTCATCCATTGCCCCAACAGCTTCCCAATCCAGAAACTAACACACTCTTGTAATATCCTAAATTGGCTTGCCAATTACGTACTCTCTGACTCTCTGCTACCACTTTCTGCTATATCTTCACTTGAGAACACAGATACTGTCAATACTTTCTATAACACCACCATTACTTCATCCCTCAACTCGGTCCCCTTCCTCACACACATCACAGCTCAACTAATCAATAGGCAAGCCTGGCATATGTTCCAGATAAAAATGATGGAAGACATCATCAGATACAAGCAACGTAAGAATGTATTCACCTCTGCAAACAGGTCTACATCACCACACTCATAACATCTTTATCCCACAACTGCAGTTATTTAAAAACACCCCAGTACCCCCTCCAACATCACTTATCTCAGCTGAAGACTGTGCCTCTTTTTTCAAAAACAAATTTGACTCCATCTGATAAATCTTCAACCTACCCAATTGTTCAGTGCTCTTCCTCCATATCCTGCTTCTGCACCAACACCATTGAAAAGCTTTCCACCCTAATTTCAAAATTGCACCTCACTACCTTGCTTTCGACCTTATGCAATCACCTCATCCCAAGCCTCACTGAAGTCCTCCTACCTCTCATCCAACTCACTCATTGACCAATTATAGTCTGGCTTACGACCCCATCACTCTACTGAAACCACCCTAACCAAAGTTACAAACGACCTAACTGCCAAAGCCAAACAATTACTACTCTATTCTCCTCCTTAGACCTGTCTTCTGCCTTCAACACAGTTGACCCCTTAGTTTTGTTACAAACCTTCTCATCCCTTGGCATCTAGGCCC
The DNA here is from genome assembly GCA_947044405.1 of Leptodactylus fallax. NCBI lineage: Eukaryota > Metazoa > Chordata > Amphibia > Anura > Leptodactylidae > Leptodactylus > Leptodactylus fallax. The sequence goes on along the minus strand of CAMRHE010000360.1, from coordinate 777,066 downwards.
TCTCCTGGATCTCTTACTACCTCGCCAATCACACATTAGCATCTCCAACTCACACAACAACTCTTCCCCTTGCCCTCTCTCTATAGGTCACCCTCAAGGCCCTAGACCCTTCCTGTCCTCCATCTTTACTCTCATCCTGGGCCAATTCATAGTGTCCCATGGTTTTCAATACCACTATTCCACAAATGAAACTGAAATATATCTCTCTGGCCCAGACGTTACCACTCTTGATTTTGCATTGTCCTTCAAGCCTCACATCCAAGCCCTCAACGCCTCCTATTGCCTCAAACATTCATCAAATCCGTTCTCTCCTTACTCCTGAAACTACAAAAATGTTAGTCTACACCTTCATCATCTCCCTTTTAGACTTCTCTCTGGCCTCCCGGCAAATGCTCTCACCATCCTCCAGTCCACCCTAAGCCCACTCACTGAATCCACCTCTCTCATTGTTGTTCATCAGCCTCTCCCCTTTGTCGATCCCTTGACTGGCTACCCATCACCCAGAAAATAGAGTTTGCAGACATACAAGGCCATCCACAACCTGTCCCCTCCATACATCTCTGACCTAATCTCCCACTACCTTCCCACATGTAACCTCCGATCCTCTCAAGACCTCCTACTCTGCTCTTATCCGCTCTTCACACAATCGTCTCCAAGACTTCTCCCGTGCATCCCCCATACTCTGGAACTCATTACCAAGACACATAAGACTGTCCCCCACAGTCACAAGCTTCAAGAAGGCCCTGAAGACTCACCTATTCAGGAAGGCCTACAACCTCCAATAACACTACTGTCACCACACCGCCACCTGTACAGCCTCTACCCCCACCTTCTGTCTCTATCCCTCTTCCCTCATAGATTGTAAGCCCTTGCAGGCAGGGCCCTCTATCCCACTGTGCCAGTTGGCACTCACAATGACAGTCTATTGTACTACACTGTAGTATTGTTCTTGTGTATTTTATGATTTGTACGGGGCAGAGCTGTGTGTGTGTAGTGTACAGAGCAGAGCTGTGTGTGTGTAGTGTACGGGGCAGAGCTGTGTGTGTGTAGTGTACGGGGCAGAGCTGTGTGTGTGTAGTGTACGGGGCAGAGCTGTGTGTGTGTAGTTTACGGGGGCAGAGCTGTGTGTGTGTAGTGTACGGGGCAGAGCTGTGTGTGTGTAGTTTACGGGGCAGAGCTGTGTGTGTGTAGTGTACGGGGAAGAGCTGTGTGTGTGTGTGTGAGTGTACGGGGCAGAGCTGTGTGTGTGTAGTGTACGGGGCAGAGCTGTGTGTGTACGGGGCAGAGCTGTGTGTGTGTAGTGTACGGGGCAGAGCTGTGTGTGTAGTGTACGGGGCAGAGTTGTGTGTGTGTGTGTGTAGTGTACGGGGCAGTGCTGTGTGTGTGTAGTGTACGGGGCAGTGCTGTGTGTGTGTAGTGTACGGGGCAGTGCTGTGTGTGTGTAGTGTACGGGGCAGTGCTCTATGTGTGTGTGTAGTGTACGGGGCAGTGCTCTATGTGTGTGTGTAGCGTACGGGGCAGTGCTCTGTGTGTGTAGATCAGACACCTCATGAAGTGATCTTCTCTATCACCTGCTCATGAGAGGCACAGCCTGGAGCCTGACTCCTCCCACACAAGTGATCACATGGTCATGATATCATCAAAGGTCCTACAGAAAGTAACATGTACAGAATTTACCTCAGAATTACTGCCCAATGAGGAGAGATAAGAGACTGGTCAGTGTGGGACTTGTAGTTCACCTGTATGTACAGAGGTGTATAGTATATATTGGGATGTATAGTATATATCAAGGTGTCTACAGAGGGTCCATAGTATTAGTGTGTGTAGTGTTGTACATTATATATATATCATGGTGTGTATAATTTTGTATATAGTATATATACAGTATATATATGTATATACTGGGCGTATAGCTTATAGGTGATGTATAGTATATACAGGGTGTCTAGCACACATTGGGGTGTATATGCAGGGTGTATAGTATATACTGTATAGAATAATTGTGTTTTCTGATCCCGGCTCCTCAGGGCTGACACCTCCACTCCTGACAACACAATGGTCCTCTCCTTGAGTCACCCATCAGTGATGGACAGAAGTAAGATGGCTGACAGGATACTAAACCTCACCCTGGAGATCATCTACCTGCTGACCGGAGAGGTGAGGGATTCTGGGAATGATATCACATGACCTCACTCTTATCTCTAGTAATAACACAGGACATGACCAGAGAGGTGAGGGATTCTGGGAATGTATATAGTGATATTTATCAGGATCTCTCCATACTCAGGACTACACAGTAGTGAAGAAGACATCTGATAAGTGTGTGGCCCCCATCAGCCGTCCCTGTGTGTCAGGAGGATGGAGCAGGAGCCGGAGCCCCATCATGGAGTCTCCATCTCACTCATTGATACCTGAGAGCAACAACGAGCAGAAGATCCTGGAGCTCACCAACAAGATCATCGAGCTGCTGACTGGAGAGGTGAGCGCTGCTGGGAATGCTGGGACATTAGACAGTAACACAAGGGATGATGTGTCTGGATGATGAGGACTGTATCATTGTGTTGTCAGGTTCCTATAAGGTGTCAGGATGTCACCGTCTATTTCTCCATGGAGGAGTGGGAGTATTTAGAAGGACACAAGGATCTGTACAAGGACGTCATGATGGACGACCACCAGACCCGCACATCACCAGGTAGGAGGAGACTTCTTTGATGGTAAATGAAAGAATAGCTCATCACATATACATAATGTATTCAGTCACTGTGTATATCTTACAGATGGATCCAGTGACAGAAATCCACCAGAGAGATGTCCCAGTCCTCTGTATTCCCAGGATCATGCAGATGGAGATGACAATGTCCCAGAGAATCATCAGGTAGATGGGGCTGAGGTCCTACAAAGCATGTGGATTCACTCTGTACGGTAATGTTGATTCTTTTAGCCTGGGACTGACATAGGAATAGTTTGTATTGCCACCATTTTGTTTTATATGAGACAAGAAGTGGTGCAGGGTTATTGTATGTATAAGAGGAGTCAGAGTGACTGTAAGTAGTTACCATATGTAATGTTTGGATGCAGTGGTTTCACATCTATAAGATTTTATTTGTAAAATATATGAGGCACTTAGATGTATCTTATATATCTCTATAATTTAGAGTTAATGTCCAAGGTAGACTTACAGTCCATACACACATTCTCCTAGCTGCAGGACCACCCAAAGAAGTGGAGGTGCCGAAATGGGATAGGAGGGGACTGAGTGAATACATAGTTACTGTGCATATACTGTACAGTATCATGCGGATTGTTGCTGTTTTTCTGATACAACCAATCTTGGTAGAGATCATGCTGCCATCTTTCTGTAGCATGCCAAGACCACTTGACACACCAGCATTGCAGCCAAGTAAATAAAGCCTGGAAGGGAGGACTTGGCAGCGGTGCTGGAGTCTTGAGGGATTTCAGTATAGCTTCTTTTGTCATTCTTGCTTTCAATTTCTCTGTACATTTTTTTTTACATATAAATTAGGCAGAAGATCTGATCGTTATGAAAGTTGAAGTTCTAACAGGAGAAGAGGGGACGTGTGTGGTGGGTGATCAGCAGTGTAAGGAGGAGGAAATTTCTGCCGAGATCAGCCCAGGTGAGTTAAATTGTCAATCGTTATTCCATACCAAACCCATACGATGATGGACTTTCAGTATTTTCATTATTTCTCTGAGCCAGGCTAAAATGCCGTATTTTGTTTTTATCTGTGAAAACCTTAGTGGAAACTCTTAAAACGTATTCAGTGCGAATGAGAGATGACATGGGCAACTAAAATGTGTTTAATGGGATTCTTGGCATTGCATGACACCATGTAAACTGCAATTATGTTATAGAGGCTGGTCCTGGGTGTGCAGACATGGAATTAGTTGGGGGGGGGGGGAGTTTTGTTTTTTTTAACCCTGCTGTTCTGTTCGGTCAAAAATGACTGAATTTGAAATTTGATATTTTTTAAAATATTCATTATGCGGTTCTGAAACTTGTGGTTCATTGACTTTTCCTCATTTGAGGGGTTCTTACTAATAGCAGTTTTTATTTATTTATTTTTTGTTTACTTTTTGCTCCACGTCTCTTTTTTACACTTGTACTGTTCGGTCAAAAATGACCGATAGCCTTTTATACTAATCTCCAGCCATTTTAAAAAAAAAATAAAGGCGTTATAATCTCATTTTGGTCTATATAGTTCATGTACTACTATTTATCAATTTATCTAGGTCCTTTTGGTCCATGCAGAGTTACACATACATACATACATACTCATAGGCACTTACACCTGTAAACGCAAAACTAATTGGTGGCCAATGGTTGTTTTTTACAACATTCTTGATGTGTCGGCGTACAAAGCATTTGTGTTATGGCGTGAAATAGACCCAAATTGGAACAAAAATAAATTATATAAAAGAAGAATTTTTTTAGAGGAGTTGGGAAAATCACTGGTTAGCCCATATATTGAACAAAGAAAAGTAACACCCAGAGATGATGGAGCTGCAGCCATTGTCCACAGGATCCAACAGCATGCTGAAGAAAGTGAACCAAGGGCTTCCGCTAGCACTGCGACGATACCCACGGCCTCCACCAGCAGTGCAACCATCCTAAAACGGAAATGATGCGCCTTCTGTCCAACATCAAGTAATCACAAATCAAATGTGATATGTTGCAAATGTGCAAAGTACTTATGCAAAAGACATGTAAATTATACTTGTGACCAATGCAAACAGCAAATTTAGCGCCTTGAACCTTATTTCACATTTTATATAGAAAAAACTAGACTTTTTATTTTTTTGTTTGTTTTTTTTTTTTGAAAAAAATATATTTACATACAGTTTGATGTTATTAGTTATAGTTTACAGTTTTATAAAGATTTTTTTTTGTGCAAATGTGCAATATGCATGAATAATGCAATAAGGCCATGTAGCATTTTTTGACAAAAATAAAAATTTAGTTTTTGATTTCATTTTTTATTTCTTTATGCACAACCATGTTCACATACAGTAAAATAATGCAAAAGAAATTCAAATAAAACACTTAAATTAGTTAAAAATCCAGACTTTAATAGGCCCGGTCAAAAATGAATTGAACATTATATGTGTATAGTAGAACCGAACAGAACAGCAGGGTTAAGTTTAGAGATGTAGCAGTCGTAAAAAAAAAAACATGAGGTTCCCCTGTTTTGTTACAACCAGCAGCTACAGGCTAGAATTATTAAGGTGGGAAGATCCATGGCTAGTGTCTTCTTCCCATACTGATAAAACCAGACTGTGGCTTCTCCAGGACCTAACTGTTCCTTCTGATGGTTGGGTTCTGCTGGTACCCAGCTCTTCCCACCACCCTGGTATAATTGGGTACTGCAGTAATAGTAAGAGGGTTATCAGCCTTTTTACTGGTTAACACAAAGCTCTTACCACAGACAGCCCTTTACTAAGGTGGTAATGGACCCAATTATTGTCGTGCACCAGAAACTGGTCCGTACTCCCACTCTCACTAACCTACTTTTGAAAGTAATCCAATGAACTGGAGTAACCTGGACCAAGTGATGTAACTAGCCAATGACAACTGTAACCTGATTGCAGCTATCACTGGTAGGCTGTGTACAGTGTGTACACCTGCAAGAGGAAGTGAACACAAGGTATCCATCTGAATTGCTGGACAGCTCCTGCAATTTAAATGAATAGCTGGCCCACATGCTCAGGAAATTGCAACTTCAATTAAATGAATAGTGTGCTGACACCCTAATAGCTGTCATCTTAACAAATGCTCCATCTGTTTTATATTTTTTTTCCTGCAGAAGATGGTCATGTCAAGAACTTGGAAGACCACTCCGTTTCATCTGTAGATTTTGATGGAGCATATGATATTACTAGGTATCCATCTGAAGATAAACCCATTACTCATAATATACAAAATATTCATCCACAACTCCCCAGCAGAGACCCGTTCACAGTTCAGGAACCTTCTCTGGATCAGCCACAACTTGAGAGCACCCAAAGTACAGGTCACAGAGATGGCCAAATAATTGTTTTTGTGCAGTCATGTAACGCAGCAGAGAATCCATTTTTGTGTTTGCAATGTGGAAAGTGTTTTAGCCAGCAATCCAAACTTGTTAAGCATCAGAAAATTCACTCACTGAAGAAGCCATGCTTATGTTTACAATGTGGAAAGTGCTTCAGGTATAAATCTGGTCTGAATGATCATCTGAGAGTTCACACTGGGGAGAAGCCATTTTCATGTCTGGAGTGTGGAAAACGATTCACCAAGAAATCGGCAGTACTTCTTCATCAGAAAATCCACACTGGGGAGAAGCCATTTTCATGTTCAGAGTGCGGAAGACGTTTTATCCAAAAATCAGCATTGTTGAGACATCACTTAGTTCACACGGGGGAAAAGCCATTTTCCTGTTCGGAATGCGGGAAATGTTTTACAAAAAAATCAGGTCTTCTTCAACATCAGAAAAATCACAGCGGGGAGAAGCCGTTCTCATGTTCGGAATGTGAGAAATGTTTTGCCCAGAAGTCAGATCTTGATAAGCATGTGAGATTTCATACGGGGGAGAGGCCGTTTCAATGTTTCGAATGTGGGAAATGTTTTATCCAGAACTCAGATCTTGTCAAGCATTCCAGACGTCATACCTTACACAGTATCTGAGAATTCACACGGGAGAGGCCGCTTGCCTGCATTGAATGTGGGGGGTGTTTGGTCTGGAAATAAGTTCACAATAAACATCACAAAACGCACACAGAGGACTAACAAAAGGTATTTCTTACCAGGGCTGTGGAGTCAGTAGGTCAAACCACAAGCTCCAACTCCTGAACTGACTCCGCATCGTCCACAATAGACTGACAGGGACGGTCAGTCAGAAGCAGTAAAAATTCTCTAATTTATTCCTATAAAAGTAAATATGTAACAAATTATACATCTAATTAATTATACAATATTAATAATTCTATAATATAATTAAAAATAATCATTTTATTTTGGAGTTTGTAACTTTTTTCCGACTCCACAGCCCTGCTTCTTACGAAAAGAGTTACACTGAGTAGATGCCATATTCGGGATGAAGAAATCAGGTCTAGTTCACTATCAGAGAACTGCTCCAGACACAAGGCTATTTTCATGTTCAGAAAGTAGAAAATGATCCAAAAATCGGGACTTTTTACTTAACACAATGTCTGTCAGGGCCATTTTTGGATGAAGTTGGGAAACGTTATCGACTCCAACTTCCAAATAAAATGATTTATTAAAAAATATATTATACAATTATTAATATAAAATGCACACTTTTTTAGAATTTCAGGGAGGTTTAGAAATGTATATAATAAATATATTATGTTCCATCTATTGAAGGCCCCAATATAAGATGTACATACAGTGGGTACGGAAAGTATTCAGACCCCTTTAAATTTTTCACTCTTTGTTTCATTGCAGCCATTTGCTAAAATCAAAAAAGTTCATTTTATTTCTCATTAATGTACACTCAGCTCCCCATCTTGACAGAAAAAAACCAGAAATGTAGATATTTTTGCAAATTTATTAAAAAAGAAAAACTGAAATCTCCCATGGTCATAAGTATTCAGAGCCTTTGCTGTGACACTCATATTTAACTCACTGCTGTCCATTTCCTTCTGATCCTCCTTGAGATGGTTCTACTCCGTCATTGGAGTCCAGCTGTGTTTAATTAAACTGATTGGACTTGATTAGGAAAGGCGCACACCTGTCTATATAAGACCTCACAGCTCACAGTGCATGTCAGAGCAAATGAGAATCAGGAGGTCAAAGGAACTGCCCAAGGAGCTCAGAGACAGAATTGTGGCAAGGCACAGATCTGGCCAAGGTTGCAAAAGAATTTCTGCAGCACTCAAGGTTCCTAAGAGCACAGTGGCCTCCATAATCCTTTAATGGAAGAAGTTTGGGACTACCAGAACTCTTCCTAGACCGGCCAGCTCTAGCCAAACTGAGCAATCGTGGGAGAAGAGTCTTGGTGAGAGAGGTAAAGAAGAAGCCAAAGATCACTGTGGCTGAGCTCCAGAGATGCAGTAGGGAGATGGGAGAAAGTTCCACAAAGTCACCTATCACTGCAGCCCTCCACCAGTCGGGGCTTTATGGCAGAGTGGCCCGAAGGAATCCTCTCCTCAGTGCAAGACATATGAAAGCCAAAAAACACATGAAGGACTCCCAGACTATGAGAAATAAGATTCTCTGGTCTGATGAGCTGAAGATTGAACTTTTTGGCATTAATTCTAAGCGGTATGTGTGGAGAAAACCAGGCCCTGCTCATCACCTGCCCAATACAATCCCAACAGTGAGCCATGGTGGTGGCAGCATCATACTATGGGGGACAGGACGACTGGTTGCAATTGAAGGAAAGATGAATGCGGCCAAGTACAGAGATATCCTGGAAGAAAACCTCTTCCAGAGTGCTCTGGACCTCAGACTGGGCCGAAGGTTCACCTTCCAACAAGACAATGACCCTAAGCACACAGCTAAAATAACAAAGGAGCGGCTTCAGAACAACTCTGTGACCATTCCTGACTGGCCCAGCCAGAGCCCTGACCTCAACTCAATTGAGCATCTCTGGAGAGACCTGAAAATGGCTCCACCAACGTTCACCATCCAACCTGACGGAACTGGAGAGGATCTGCAAGGAAGAATGGCCGAGGATCCCCAAATCCAGATGTGAAAAACTTGTTACATCATTCCCAAGAAGACTCCTGGCTGTACTAGCTCAAAAGGAAGCGGCTTCTACTCAATACTGAGCAAAGGCTCTGAATACTTATGGCCATGTGAGATTTCAGTTTTTCTTTTTTAATAAATTTGCAAAAATATCTACATTTCTGTTTTTTTCTGTCAAGATGGGGAGCTGAGTGTACATTAATGAGAAATAAAATGAACTTTTTTGCTTTTAGCAAACGGCTGCAATGAAACAAAGAGTGAAAAATTTAAAGGAATCTGAATAATTTCCGTACCCACTGTAGACAACTACTTCTTATAGAGCTTTCTTCCTTTTCTTGGCCAGTTCTTGTCTCATAAGCTTATATCTCTTCCTGCTCTGATTTTGACATGACTCCCATGACAGCACCCACAGAGAGAGGGGGATCTGCTGGGGTTTCCATAGTATAACTCTCCTAGTAGCTGTAGTAAGGTGAATTCTCTCTGTCCAGATTCTTCTCACTTTGTGAATGGCTTTTTTTTCCTGCCTGTTGGTCAGGAGTGTAGTTGCTGGCTGTTTCTGCTCCTGTATGGTGCACCCTTGGCAGTTGTGGGGTTGGGGGGCAGTTCACATCATCAGATATGGACTTTGTGGACGGGGACGAGCTTCTCTCCTTCACTACTGTGCACCAGGGATGAGACGTCACAGGCTAGAGTCACCTGACTGTGTGAAGGCGGGTCCTTGACAGGAAGGGGCATTTCACTTGGCACTTAGAGGGCTATATCAAGAGGAGACTGAAGAAGAGAAGGGTGTTCCTGGACACCTAACCACTTTGCTCATCTGGTGCAGATAAATCTAAATATGGCAAACCCCTCTTCCTTTCACTGACCGTTGCTTAAAGCTATCAGAGCATCACTGCATTTAGAGGAGGTGAAGGAACCAAGATCCATTCAGGTCTCTATGTTTGTGAGCTAGGTACTCCTAAACACAGTCTTTCCCATTCTCAGTAACATATGGGATCTCATTAAGAAGGAGTGGAAACACCCCAAAAGAAAGGCTTACATCCCTAAATCCATTAAAAGGAAGTATCTTTTTAAAAAGAAAGCGCTACAATTTTGGGCAGAGCTCCTAGACTAGATGATGTGGGTCTGTTAAAGGATTCAGTGGATAGGAAAGCACATGATTTTCTGAAAAACTCATGGGATACAGTGACGGCATCCTTCAAACCTAATATTGGTGGAGAACTTTGCTCCTATGGCTGGATGAGATAGAGTCCTAGCTAAGGAATAAAGATTGTGTTCGGAAGAGATCTTGATTAGAGATGAGCGAATTTCTCAAAAGTTCGATTCTAAGTTCCAAAAAAATTTGCTTCGATCTGAATTACTTTGCGGCGAATAAACAGCTATTTCCGAGCTGCAGAGAGCCAGGGTGGGCAGCAAAATGGCGGAAGCCCTTGGATGACGCGGTCATGTCTCTCTCTCTCCAGCATGGACAAGTTTTATTCATGTGGAATGATCTGCTAACAAGCAAAGACACGTCTACCCAATCACATCACTAGAGAACATCATGTGACTGTCTGATGTCACAAAGGTCCTTACTAAATATTCGGTACCGCTAAAGCAGCTGACAAGAAGAAAATATTCCTCCAACCTCCATCCAAACCTAAGCGTTCTCTTTGTAGGAACAAAAGTCAGCAGAAAGGAGATGCTTAATGGAAAGACAAGTGGAGGTTCCCTAAAAACAAGTTTAAGGGATTATATAATCCAAAAGCCCAGGACAACAACAAGCAACAGTGAGACGAATAATACCAGGAATGGGGGGGCACTTTGCTGGATTTCCTTCCGACTTGGTCTATGATTTCAAACAGCAGGTGGGTTCTGGGGATTATTCAGTAAGGACTGAAACTGGAATTCCAATGTTCTCCTCCAACTATGTTTATGATGTCCGAGAGGTAGAGGGCCTGTTAAATTTGGGAATAGTAGTTCCTGTTCCAACAAATCAGTTGGGACAAAGGTCTTATTCAAATCTCTTCCTGGTCCTCAAACACAGCGGGACATACAGGTCAATCATAAGCCTAAAACTCCTCAACAGGTTCTGGTTTTATCGCAAAGTCAAGATGAAGAAGATCTCATTGCAATCAGCAAGGGTAAGGAAGTTTTTGAGGATTCTATTGGATTCCTCAACAGGTAACTCCTTAACTCCAGACAAAATCTAAGTAGTGTCCGAGTCAGCCCAGAAGCTAGCACTCTAAGATGTGCCGTGTCAGTGCTGGGACTCTTCACTGTCTACATTCCAGCAGTGACTTTGGCCCACCTGCATCCCCGAATTGCCTGTCTAGCCATAAGGATTGTGCTCTACCCCAAGACAGTGAAATCTTTAAACTGGTGGACCCAGATGGGGAACCTGAGAATAGGAGCTTCCTGGACTCTTCACAATCAGATTCTTGGAAGGACAGAAGCCAGCCCTAAGGGATGGGGGAAAGTCATGTTCAGGAAAAATGTTTTCAGGGTGTATGGTCCCAATCGGAGAAACAGTGATCCTCAAATGCAAAGGAACTGTTAGCCAAAAAGTTCTCCTTGTCTCTCTTCCTCAGTTAATAGGGAGAAATGTGAGGATGTGTAGAAGTCACCACTGAGGCCTGTGATTGGCTGCAGCGGTGACAGCGCATCAGAGGCCATCATCATCATCACTAGAGCGGCAGCACTAGATCGGAGGGGTTAGTAATGTCACTGCTCCATATGACAAGGGAGATGTAGCATAGAGTGTATGGGGCAGATCTGTGTGTGTGTAGTGTACGGGGCAGAGCTGTGTGTGTAGTGTACGGGGCAGAGCTGTGTGTGTGTAGTGTACGGGGCAGATCTCTGTCTGTGTAGTGTACGGGGCAGAGCTGTGTGTGTGTAGTGTACGGGGCAGAGCTGTGTGTGTGTAGTGTATGGGGCAGATCTCTGTGTGTGTAGTGTACGGGGCAGTGCTCTGTGTGTGTGTAGTGTATGGGGCAGATCTCTGTGTGTGTAGTGTACGGGGCAGAGCTGTGTGTGTAGTGTACGGGGCAGAGCTGTGTGTGTGTAGTGTACGGGGCAGATCTCTGTCTGTGTAGTGTACGGGGCAGAGCTGTGTGTGTGTAGTGTACCGGGCAGAGCTGTGTGTGTGTAGTGTATGGGGCAGATCTCTGTGTGTGTAGTGTACGGGGCAGTGCTCTGTGTGTGTGTAGTGTATGGGGCAGAGCTGTGTGTGTGTAGTGTACGGGGCAGAGCTGTGTGTGTGTAGCGTACGAGGCAGAGCTGTGTGTGTGTAGTGTACGGGGCAGAGCTGTGTGTGTGTGTAGTGTACGGGGCAGTGCTCTGTGTGTGTGTAGTGTACGGGGCAGAGCTGTGTGTGTGTAGTGTACGGGGCAGAGCTGTGTGTGTGTAGTGTACGGGGCAGATCTCTATGTGTGTGTTGTGTATGGGGCAGAGCTGTGTGTGTGTGTGTAGTGTACGGGGCAGAGCTGTGTGTGTGTGTAGTGTACGGGGCAGATCTGTGTGTGTGTAGTGTACGGGGCAGAGCTGTGTGTGTGTAGCGTACGTGGCAGATCTGTGTGTGTGTAGCGTACGGGGCAGAGCTGTGTGTGTGTGAGCGTACGGGGCAGAGTTGTGTGTGTGTGTGTGTAGCGTACGGGGCAGATCTGTGTGTGTGTAGTGTACGGGGCAGAGCTGTGTGTGTGTAGTGTATGGGGGAGAGCTGTGTGTGTGTAGCGTACGGGGCAGAGCTGTGTGTGTGTAGTGTACGGGGCAGTGCTGTGTGTGTGTAGTGTACGGGGCAGAGCTGTGTGTGTGTAGCGTACGGGGCAGATCTGTGTGTGTAGTGTACGGGGCAGTGCTCTGTGTGTGTGTAGTGTATGGGGCAGAGCTGTGTGTGTGTAGTGTACGGGGCAGAGCTGTGTGTGTGTAGCGTACGAGGCAGGCTGTGTGTGTGTAGTGTACGGGGCAGAGCTGTGTGTGTGTGTAGTGTACGGGGCAGTGCTCTGTGTGTGTGTAGTGTACGGGGCAGAGCTGTGTGTGTGTAGTGTACGGGGCAGAGCTGTGTGTGTGTAGTGTACGGGGCAGATCTCTATGTGTGTGTTGTGTATGGGGCAGAGCTGTGTGTGTGTGTGTAGTGTACGGGGCAGAGCTGTGTGTGTGTGTAGTGTACGGGGCAGATCTGTGTGTGTGTAGTGTACGGGGCAGAGCTGTGTGTGTGTAGCGTACGTGGCAGATCTGTGTGTGTGTAGCGTACGGGGCAGAGCTGTGTGTGTGTAGCGTACGGGGCAGAGTTGTGTGTGTGTGTGTGTAGCGTACGGGGCAGATCTGTGTGTGTGTAGTGTACGGGGCAGAGCTGTGTGTGTGTAGTGTATGGGGGAGAGCTGTGTGTGTGTAGCGTACGGGGCAGAGCTGTGTGTGTGTAGTGTACGGGGCAGTGCTGTGTGTGTGTAGTGTACGGGGCAGAGCTGTGTGTGTGTAGCGTACGGGGCAGATCTGTGTGTGTAGTGTACGGGGCAGTGCTCTGTGTGTGCGTAGTGTACGGGGCAGTGCTCTGTGTGTGTGTAGTGTACGGGGCAGAGCTGTGTGTGTGTAGTGTACGGGGCAGAGCTGTGTGTGTGTGTGTGTAGTGTACGGGGCAGAGCTGTGTGTGTGTGTAGTGTACGGGGCAGATCTGTGTGTGTGTAGTGTACGGGGCAGAGCTGTGTGTGTGTAGTGTACGGGGCAGTGCTGTGTGTGTGTAGTGTACGGGGCAGAGCTGTGTGTGTGTAGTGTATGGGGCAGTGCTGTGTGTGTGTAGTGTACGGGGCAGAGCTGTGTGTGTGTGTTGTGTACGGGGCAGTGCTGTGTGTGTGTAGTGTACGGGGCAGAGCTGTGTGTGTGTAGTGTATGGGGCAGTGCTGTGTGTGTGTAGTGTACGGGGCAGAGCTGTGTGTGTGTGTTGTGTACGGGGCAGTGCTGTGTGTGTGTAGTGTACGGAGCAGAGCTGTGTGTGTGTGTGTAGTGTACGGGGCAGAGATGTGTGTGTGTAGTGTACGGGGCAGTGCTCTATGTGTGTGTGTAGTGTATGGGGCAGAGCTGTGTGTGTGTAGTGTACGGGGCAGTGCTGTGTGTGTGTAGTGTACGGGGCAGAGCTGTGTGTGTGTGTGTAGTGTACGGGGCAGAGCTGTGTGTGTGTGTTGTGTACGGGGCAGTGCTGTGTGTGTGTGTTGTGTACGGGGCAGTGCTGTGTGTGTGTAGTGTACGGAGCAGAGCTGTGTGTGTAGTGTACGGGGCAGAGATGTGTGTGTAGTGTACGGGGCAGTGCTCTATGTGTGTGTGTAGTGTATGGGGCAGTGCTGTGTGTGTGTAGTGTACGGGGCAGAGCTGTGTGTGTGTGTGTAGTGTACGGGGCAGAGCTGTGTGTGTGTGTAGTGTACGGGGCAGATCTGTGTGTGTGTAGTGTACGGGGCAGAGCTGTGTGTGTGTAGCGTACGTGGCAGATCTGTGTGTGTAGTGTACGGGGCAGAGCTGTGTGTGTGTAGTGTACGGGGCAGATCTCTGTGTGTGTAGTGTACGGGGCAGAGCTGTGTGTGTGTAGTGTACGGGGCAGAGCTGTGTGTGTGTAGTGTATGGGGCAGATCTCTGTGTGTGTAGTGTACGGGGCAGTGCTCTGTGTGTGTGTAGTGTATGGGGCAGAGCTGTGTGTGTGTAGTGTACGGGGCAGATCTGTGTGTGTGTAGTGTACGGGGCAGTGCTGTGTGTGTGTAGTGTATGGGGCAGAGCTGTGTGTGTGTGTGTAGTGTATGGGGCAGAGCTGTGTGTGTGTAGCGTACGAGGCAGAGCTGTGTGTGTGTAGTGTACGGGGCAGAGCTGTGTGTGTGTAGTGTACGGGGCAGATCTCTATGTGTGTGTTGTGTATGGGGCAGAGCTGTGTGTGTGTGTGTGGGTGTACGGGGCAGATCTGTGTGTGTGTAGTGTACGGGGCAGATCTGTGTGTGTGTGTGGTGTACGGGGCAGAGCTGTGTGTGTGTAGTGTATGGGGCAGATCTCTGTGTGTGTAGTGTACGGGGCAGTGCTCTGTGTGTGTGTAGTGTATGGGGCAGAGCTGTGTGTGTGTAGTGTACGGGGCAGATCTCTGTGTGTGTAGTGTACGGGGCAGAGCTGTGTGTGTGTAGCGTACGAGGCAGAGCTGTGTGTGTGTAGTGTACGGGGCAGAGCTGTGTGTGTGTAGTGTACGGGGCAGATCTCTATGTGTGTGTTGTGTATGGGGCAGAGCTGTGTGTGTGTGTGTAGTGTACGGGGCAGAGCTGTGTGTGTGTGTAGTGTACGGGGCAGATCTGTGTGTGTGTAGTGTACAGGGCAGAGCTGTGTGTGTGTAGTGTATGGGGGAGAGCTGTGTGTGTGTAGTGTACGGGGCAGAGCTGTGTGTGTGTAGCGTACGGGGCAGATCTGTGTGTGTGTAGTGTACGGGGCAGTGCTCTGTGTGTGCGTAGTGTACGGGGCAGATCTGTGTGTGTGTAGTGTACGGGGCAGTGCTGTGTGTGTGTAGTGTATGGGGCAGAGCTGTGTGTGTGTGTGTAGTGTATGGGGCAGAGCTGTGTGTGTGTGTAGCGTACGAGGCAGAGCTGTGTGTGTGTAGTGTACGGAGCAGAGCTGTGTGTGTAGTGTACGGGGCAGAGATGTGTGTGTGTAGTGTATGGGGCAGTGCTGTGTGTGTGTAGTGTACGGGGCAGAGCTGTGTGTGTGTGTGTAGTGTACGGGGCAGAGCTGTGTGTGTGTGTAGTGTACGGGGCAGATCTGTGTGTGTGTAGTGTACGGGGCAGAGCTGTGTGTGTAGTGTACGGGGCAGAGCTGTGTGTGTGTAGTGTACGGGGCAGATCTCTGTGTGTGTAGTGTACGGGGCAGAGCTGTGTGTGTGTAGTGTACGGGGCAGAGCTGTGTGTGTGTAGTGTATGGGGCAGATCTCTGTGTGTGTAGTGTACGGGGCAGTGCTCTGTGTGTGTGTAGTGTATGGGACAGAGCTGTGTGTGTGTAGTGTACGGGGCAGATCTGTGTGTGTGTAGTGTACGGGGCAGTGCTGTGTGTGTGTAGTGTATGGGGCAGAGCTGTGTGTGTGTGTGTAGTGTATGGGGCAGAGCTGTGTGTGTGTAGCGTACGAGGCAGAGCTGTGTGTGTGTAGTGTACGGGGCAGAGCTGTGTGTGTGTAGTGTACGGGGCAGATCTCTATGTGTGTGTTGTGTATGGGGCAGAGCTGTGTGTGTGTGTGTAGTGTACGGGGCAGATCTGTGTGTGTGTAGTGTACGGGGCAGATCTGTGTGTGTGTGTAGTGTACGGGGCAGAGCTGTGTGTGTGTGTAGTGTACGGGGCAGAGCTGTGTGTGTGTAGTGTATGGGGCAGATCTCTGTGTGTGTAGTGTACGGGGCAGTGCTCTGTGTGTGTGTAGTGTATGGGGCAGAGCTGTGTGTGTGTAGTGTACGGGGCAGATCTCTGTGTGTGTAGTGTACGGGGCAGAGCTGTGTGTGTGTAGCGTACGAGGCAGAGCTGTGTGTGTGTAGTGTACGGGGCAGAGCTGTGTGTGTGTAGTGTACGGGGCAGATCTCTATGTGTGTGTTGTGTATGGGGCAGAGCTGTGTGTGTGTGTGTAGTGTACGGGGCAGAGCTGTGTGTGTGTGTAGTGTACGGGGCAGATCTGTGTGTGTGTAGTGTACAGGGCAGAGCTGTGTGTGTGTAGCGTACGTGGCAGATCTGTGTGTGTGTAGTGTATGGGGGAGAGCTGTGTGTGTGTAGTGTACAGGGCAGAGCTGTGTGTGTGTAGCGTACGTGGCAGATCTGTGTGTGTGTAGTGTATGGGGGAGAGCTGTGTGTGTGTAGTGTACGGGGCAGAGCTGTGTGTGTGTAGCGTACGGGGCAGATCTGTGTGTGTGTAGTGTACGGGGCAGTGCTCTGTGTGTGCGTAGTGTACGGGGCAGATCTGTGTGTGTGTAGTGTACGGGGCAGTGCTGTGTGTGTGTAGTGTGTGGGGCAGAGCTGTGTGTGTGTGTAGCGTACGAGGCAGAGCTGTGTGTGTGTAGTGTACGGGGCAGAGCTGTGTGTGTGTAGTGTACGGGGCAGATCTCTATGTGTGTGTTGTGTATGGGGCAGAGCTGTGTGTGTGTGTGTGAGTGTACGGGGCAGATCTGTGTGTGTGTAGTGTACGGGGCAGAGCTGTGTGTGTGTAGTGTATGGGGCAGATCTCTGTGTGTGTAGTGTACGGGGCAGTGCTCTGTGTGTGTGTAGTGTATGGGGCAGAGCTGTGTGTGTGTAGTGTACGGGGAAGATCTCTGTGTGTGTAGTGTACGGGGCAGAGCTGTGTGTGTGTAGCGTACGAGGCAGAGCTGTGTGTGTGTAGTGTACGGGGCAGAGCTGTGTGTGTGTAGTGTACGGGGCAGATCTCTATGTGTGTGTTGTGTATGGGGCAGAGCTGTGTGTGTGTGTGTAGTGTACGGGGCAGAGCTGTGTGTGTGTAGTGTACGGGGCAGATCTGTGTGTGTGTAGTGTACAGGGCAGAGCTGTGTTTGTGTAGCGTACGTGGCAGATCTGTGTGTGTGTAGTGTATGGGGGAGAGCTGTGTGTGTGTAGTGTACGGGGCAGAGCTGTGTGTGTGTAGCGTACGGGGCAGATCTGTGTGTGTGTAGTGTACGGGGCAGTGCTCTATGTGTGCGTAGTGTACGGGGCAGTGCTCTGTGTGTGTGTAGTGTACGGGGCAGAGCTGTGTGTGTGTAGTGTACGGGGCAGAGCTGTGTGTGTGTGTTGTGTACGGAGCAGAGCTGTGTGTGTGTGTGTAGTGTACGGGGCAGAGATGTGTGTGTGTAGTGTACGGGGCAGTGCTCTATGTGTGTGTGTAGTGTATGGGGCAGTGCTGTGTGTGTGTAGTGTACGGGGCAGTGCTGTGTGTGTGTAGTGTACGGGGCAGTGCTCTATGAGTGTGTAGCGTACGGGGCAGTGCTCTATGTGTGTAGAGCAGACACCTCATGAAGTGATCTTCTCTATCACCTGCTATGAGAGGCACAGCCTGGAGCCTGACTCCTCCCACACAAGTGATCACATGGTCATGATATCATCAAAGGTCCTACAGAAAGTAACATTTACAGAATTTACCTCAGAATTACTGCCCAATGAGGAGAGATAAGAGACTGGTCAGTGTGGGATTTGTAGTTCACCTGTCTGTACAGAGGTGTATAGTATATATTGGGATGTATATTGTGTATATAGATGGTGTATAAGACATATCAGGGTTTATCTAAGGGTGTATATATTGTACAGAGGTGTATAATACATAATGAAGAATATAATGAGGTTGGAAGAAGCCCTGCATCTCATCTGCTATGTGGTGTATAGTACATATTGGGGTATATACAAGGTGTCTGTTACACATTGGGATGTATATACTGGGCGTATAGCTTATAGGTGATGTATAGTATATACAGGGTGTCTAGCACACATTGGGGTGTATATACAGGGTGTATAGTATATACTGTATAGAGTAATAATGTTTTCTGATCCCGGCTCCTCAGGGCTGACACCTCCACTCCTGACAACACAATGGTCCCCTCCTTGAGTCACCCATCAGTGATGGACAGAAGTAAGATGGCTGACAGGATACTAAACCTCACCCTGGAGATCATCTACCTGCTGACCAGAGAGGTGAGGGATTCTGGAAATGATATCACATGACCTCACTCTTATCTCTAGTAATAACACATGATATGACTGTAGAGGTGAGGGATTCTGGGGATGATATCACATGACCTCACTCTTATCTCTAGTAATAATGCAGGACATGACCGGAGAAGTGAGGGATTCTGGGAATTATATCACATGACTTCACTCTTATCTCTAGTAATAACAGGACATGAATAGAGAGGTGAGGGATTCTGGGGATGATATCACATGACCTCACTCTTATCTCTAGTAATAACATAGGACATGACCGGAGGGAGAGGTGAGGGATTCTGGGAATGATATCACATGACCTCACTCTTATCTCTAGTAATAACATAGGACATGACCGGAGAAGTGAAGGATTCTGGGGATGATATCACATGACCTCACTCTTATCTCTAGTAATAACACAAGACATGATCGGAGGGAGAGGTGAGGTATTCTGGGAATGATATCACATGACCTCACTCTTATCTCTAGTAATAATAATAATAATAATAGTCCTTTAATAGTCCCACAATGGGGAAATTCAGTAATAACACAGGACATGACCGGAGAGGTGAGGGATTCTGGGAATGATATCACATGACCTCACTCTTATCTCTAGTAATAACACAGGACATGACCGGAGAGGTGAGGTGTGAAGAATATCGCCTCGCCCAGCCGCCTGGCACGCCTGCGATCAAACTTCTTTCTTAACCTCCCACTCACACACCGTGAGTAGACCGGGTCATAGGATAGAACGAAACGAGCGATATAAATTTTATATGTTTAATAACCCAAGTGGGTCGGTACGAATTAATAGCATATACAGAAATATACAGTATTAATATGATCAAGCATAAACATACAAGCAAAAGAGCGATGATACAGTACGAAAACAAAAAGGGAAATAAAAGATAGAGAAAATACCGGCATAGGCTCGTAGTCTGTTTCTCTAGGCCACAGCAGGGTTTTGGGCCTAGGGCGCAAGCTTCAGCAAGTTGCATAAAACAATTCTTCTACATGTTGTTCAGAACAAAGTGAAAGGCTTCAGGCCTCAATGCTAGGCCCTCAGTGCATTCCTCAGTAGGGCAAGCTCTCTCATCTTCTCCCAGATCAGAGCTCCTTACTGCCTCTTTGCTGAATGACCCCAGAATCCAGGTCTCCCCACAGCATATGGCCAGGGATAATAAAAGTGCCTGGCTATAGCAAGCCATCTCCAATGAACACACATAAAACCAGTGAAGCATATCGTCCAGCAATGTAAAACCCAAGTTAAATACAACATTCCAACAGGTAGGGGGAGGACGGACATGAGCAAGTAAAAATACATTTCTAAGAAAGATGTACAACTGAGGGTCGGTTCCTCACACCTCCCCCTTTTAGAGCGTGTCGGGAGGAAGGACGATCCTAAGATCACCTTCCGCGGACACCTTGGTGGCCTCACCCCGCCAGGACCTGCGCTGGTCCCTGACCATATTCCTGGCGTACTGATACCCTCTTCCTCTCCTGTCTGAATGGAGACTCTTCTAAGGCTCAGGCTCTGAATTAAGTAGACCTGGCTACCTCCTGCTTGCTCTGGGTCCCTCCCCCGAGCGCTGGCGTCCCTCAGACCCACACTCGCAACCCCAGACCCTTGTGGTACCGGTGCTGAGACCCCATCCCGGCAGTCTCCGCCCACCTGGCTACCCCCGGCCTGCACTGGGACCTCGTTCTGAGTGCTGGCATCCCGCAGATCCACACTCGCAACCCCAGGCCCTTGTGGTACCGGTGCTGAGACCCCATCCCGGCAGTCTCCGCCCACCTGGCTACCCCCGGCCTGCACTGGGACCTCGTTCTGAGTGCTGGCATCCCGCAGATCCACACTCGCAACCCCAGGTCCTTGAGATACCAGTTCAGAGACCCCTTCCCGGCAGTCTCTCAGGGTCTCTCCCACACTAGCCGCTAGTTGGGAGAGTTCTAGGGGATTCTGCACCTCCCCCTTTGCTTCCAAACCTACATCCTTTTCCTCATGTACTTGGGTGGGTGATGGTGATACCTTGGGCAAATGACTGAGATCATGCTTCCCCAAACCATCCCTCCACAATACATTGACAGGTAATACATTTGACACACCCCCTTCTTGGGTCCCACCTCCAGCACCCCATGCCGTCTGCACTTGGGCCATGGGCACTCCTGGCATAGAACTAGACAGAAGAGACGTGCATGCCTCATACCCGCCGGGCTCCTCCGGCTCCAGTGTGGGGAGGTTAGTCATGGCGGTCTCAGTGCCATCTCCGGGTGACAGAGGGAACGGCTCAGGGGTCGGAGCGCCTTCCACCCCTCTAGCACTCTGGCTGCGGGTCACCACCGCAACACCAGCAGTCTGTTCCTCATCCGGATCGGCCCTGAGATCCCCGTGACCTACCTGACCACCTGGCACATTGTCATCAGTTGGGGTTGCCCCCAGCATCTCGGAAGAGCTACCCTGTAAATCTGCAAGGCAAGCATTAGCAATTACATTGACATTGCATTCATTCATTGATTCACAGTGAACTGCATGGGTGAATGACTCAGCCAGTGTCACACTGAGGGGGCTATCAGCACCCGCAAATGTGGGCGGGGCTACAGCCAGGTCAGCATTCCACAATGCCTCATTCACATGCTCCATGCTCAGTGATTACTTTAGCTGGGCACACAGCAGGGGGAAACAAGCTGCTGACCCCTCCCTCTGCCTGTGTGACAGACTTCAACACCACATTAAAATCATCCTTCAGTACAGACATTTTGTCACAGCGAGGTGGGGCTGCTCCCACCCCATATTGGGACACCAAGGGCCCCAAATCTGTTCCCAGTAGTACAACATTGGCAGGCAGATCAGACATTAGCCCCACATCACGCATTCCTTTTCCCGCACCCCAGTCCAAATGGACGCAAGCCATGGGCACAGTTAAGCATTCTGGTCCAATACCCCTCAGGGTCAGAGTTTTTCCAGGGATGATACTGTCCGCAGGGACCAAGTCAGGTTGCACCAGAGTAACATCCGCCCCAGTGTCCCGAAATCCCATGACCACTTTACCCCCAACAATGACCTGTTGACGGATGGCATTGGATGGCAACCCCTCTCTCCCCACCAAGTATACAGATGAGCTAGCTGCCGTGGCTGGGGAAACAGGGGGGTTCTTAGAGCGGTTGGGGCACTCCGCCTTGAAATGTCCTGGCTGGTTACAGGCATGACACTGCCGGGCCTCTCCTTGGGACTTGGAGGGGGTACCCGGGGTGCCCAGAGTTCTTGGGACAGGGGAGGTAGAGAGGGCACCCGGGACAGAGTTTGTCTTACCCCACTTGGAGACCGCAGGCTGTGGTGAACTCCAGCTTTGCCCCTCCTTCCAGCTTGAGGGTCTCTGCAGTGTGGCTCCTCTCTTGGTCCCTTGCTCCCTGGTGGACACATAGTCGTCAGCAATCTCTGCAGCCTGGTCTGCTGTCTTGGGTTTCCGATCACACACGAACTGGCGGACCTCCAGAGGGCACACACGGAGGAACTGGTCTTTTATCATCAGATCCTCAAGCTCCTCGAACTTGGTAACAGTAAATCCTTTAATCCATTTCCGGAATGTAGCCTGTAAGTGGTGCAGAACATCCGCATAGCTCTCTGTGGGACCCCGCTGGATATTCCGGAACTTTTTGCGGTACACCTCCGGCGTGAGCCGGTATCTCCGGATCAGCGCCGCTTTGATGGTCTCATAGTCCGCGTCCTCTGGTAAGCTCGTGGAAACATCCAGGCCTTTTCCCTTCAGCCGGGGAGACAGGTAACGGGCCCATTCTGCCTGGGGAATATGATGCTGCTTACACACCCTCTCAAATCCCCGCAAGAACGAGTCCAAGTCCCCGTTATCTTCCAAGATTGGAAAGTCCTCGGATCGGATCTTTAGTGCTCGGGCTCCTGGAGTTGGTGCAGGGGAAGGTTGCGCCTGCTGGCAAAATTCCAGCTTTTTTATCTCAAGCTGATGCTCCATCTCCGCCCGACGCTCTGCAGCAGCGGCCTCTCTTTCCGCCCGGCGCTCTGCAGCAGCAGCAGCGGCCTCTCTCTCCGCCCCGCGCTCTGCGGCAGCGGCCTCTCTCTCCGCCCGGCACTCTGTAGCAGCGGCAGCGGCCTCTCTCTCAGCCCGACGCTCTGCAGCAGCTTGGTACTGGTGAATCACCTTCAGACGGGTGCTATAGTCACTGGCGTCTATCTGCTGTAAGGCCATTTGCAAGTATAAGTCCGTTACCCCCACAGAACTGGGGCTACTGGTCCCTCCAGGCACAGTTACCTCTGGGGTTAGGGCACCTGCTGAACCGTCTGGCATGGTGATGTTTTCTTGTGCCACCCCCTCAGGACTCTGCTCCTCATCCTGCCCAGCTGCAGCACTTTCCATATCAGCCATCTGCTCAGCGTTTGTATCAGTCAGTTGCTGACGTCCCCTGACTCCACTTCTCAGAGTCCAAGACATCCACTGGAAGTCGTTGCCAAATAAAAGATAGGACAGAAAAAAGAAGAAGGGAGGGAACAGTACTGTACCAAACTTCCACTGTATTTTAAGCTTGATCTCATACCGCGCCCGTTCCATAGGATTGCCACAATCCTCAGTGTCTTCGTGATACCACACCCACACACTGTTATCCTAAGATCTCACAACGCTGCCACCACTGTGAAGAATATCACCTCGCCCAGCCGCCTGGCACGCCTGCGATCAAACTTCTTTCTTAACTTCCCACTCACACACCGTGAGTAGACCGGGTCATAGGATAGAACAAAACGAGCGATATAAATTTTATATGTTTAATAACCCAAGTGGGTCGGTACGAATTAATAGCATATACAGAAATATACAGTATTAATATGATCAAGCATAAACATACAAGCAAAAGAGCGATGATACAATACGAAAACAAAAAGGGAAATAAAAGATAGAGAAAATACCGGCATAGGCTCGTAGTCCGTTTCTCTAGGCCACAGCAGGGTTTTGGGCCTAGGGCGCAAGCTTAAGCAAGTTGCATAAAACAATTCTTCTACATGTTGTCCAGAACAAAGTGAAAGGCTTCAGGCCTCAATGCTAGGCCCTCAATGCATTCCTCAGTAGGGCAAGCTCTCTCATCTTCTCCCAGATCAGAGCTCCTTACTGCCTCTTTGCTGAATGACCCCAGAATCCAGGTCTCCCCACAGCATATGGCTAGTGCCCCACCCACCCCTTGCACCCAGGCAGCCCCCCTTCTCCCTCCTTTGCAGAACCCTCGGAGAGATGGGTGAAGTTAAGGTCACTGGCTTGCTATCCCCCCCATCGCCATCTGGCCAGGGATAATAAAAGTGCCTGGCTATAGCAAGCCATCTCCAATGAACACACATAAAACCAGTGAAGCCTATCGTCCAGCAATGTAAAACCCAAGTTAAACGCAACATTCCAACAGGTAGGGGGAGGACGGACATGAGCAAGTAAAAATACATTTCTAAGAAAGATGTACAACTGAGGGTCGGTTCATCACATGAGGGATTCTGGGAATGATATCACATGACCTCATTCTTATCTCTAGTAATAACACAGGACATGACCGGAGAAGTGAGGGATTCTGGGAATGATATCACATAACCTCACTCTTATCTCTAGTAATAACACAGGACATGACTGGAGAGGTGAGGGATAATGATATTTATCAGGGTCTCTCCATACTCAGGACTACACAGAAGTGAAGAAGACATCTGATAAGTGTGTGGCCCCCAGCAGTTGTCCCTGTGTGTCTGGAGGATTGAGCAGGAGCTGGAGCCCCATTATGGAGCCTCCACCTCACTCACTGATACCTGAGAGCAACAATGAGCAGAAGATCCTGGAGCTCACCAACAAGATGATTGAGCTGCTGACTGGAGAGGTGAGCGCTGCTGGGAATGCTGGGACATTAGACAGTAACACAAGGGATGATGTGTCTGGATGATGAGGACTGTATCATTGTGTTGTCAGGTTCCTATAAGGTGTCAGGATGTCACCGTCTATTTCTCCATGGAGGAGTGGGAGTATTTAGAAGGACACAAGGATCTGTACAAGGAGGTCATGATGGACGACCACCAGACCCGCACATCACCGGGTAAGAGGAGACTTACGGGTGGTAATGGAGAGCGCAGATTTACTAATACCATCTAAATGTTAGACAGTGTAAAGATAGATTGGAAAGTCTTTCATGCAGCTTTAAAAATACTGACCCTTAAGACAGGCCATCAATTTTAGATTGGCAAAAGGCCATCTGTCTGGATCCCCGTAGATCAGCTGTTTTTCAGATCCTGCAGGTACCAGTATTGTTTACATGCTGGGTGCGGCGC
The DNA here is from genome assembly GCA_947044405.1 of Leptodactylus fallax. Classification (NCBI taxonomy): domain Eukaryota; kingdom Metazoa; phylum Chordata; class Amphibia; order Anura; family Leptodactylidae; genus Leptodactylus; species Leptodactylus fallax. Next base: position 752,395 of record CAMRHE010000360.1, on the reverse strand, counting down.
TGGTTAGGGTGGGTTCACACTTGCGCCGGCACTCCGTCCGCCTCGCGAATCTGACCTAAATATCGGAAAACTAGATAGGCACTGGATAGGGAAAGGCTTGCGACGCTTTGCTTAAAACCCCATTCACTTGAATGGGTTTTTAAAGCAATGCGCGGGTGTGTGCTTACACCCTCTGCGCTGCGAAGCCGTTTTTTTTTCGCTGGAAACAAAGTCGGACATGCAGCACTGAACCGCCTGTACTAGGAGTATGTCTTGTGTGCTGCGTCCAATCTGTAAACAATGGCTGGAGCTGCGTGCTCTGGTAAACATCTGATCTGACAGTCAGACTTCTGCTGATCTATAGTAAACTTGTTGGCCTATCTTAGACATCTTAGAGATTGGCCGTCAGCTGATTAACCCTTTTAAAATGTGCAAGATTTATCATAGTGTCTGGTGGTGGATGATAAATCTGTTGCTTTATTAGACAGTTTATTCTAACTATTCTAACTTTACACCTATTAGTTGGCTCCGTTTATGGCACAAAATTATGCCAAGATTATGGTTCACATTGTCTCCACTTAGGCCATGCCCACTTTCTGCGAAGCCATGCCCCCTTTCAGTGAAGCTACACCCTTTTTTTTCTTAAAAGTCATAAAAGTGTCTAAAATATGTGATAAATATCGCATACGGCATGTTAGACAGTTTTTCTGCCAATTTTACTAGAATTCTGACATATTTTACTAAATAAATTTTCCCCAAGGTATTCAGTCACTGTGTGTGTCCTACAGATGGATCCAGTAAGACGAGCCCACCGGAGAGATGTCCCAGTCCTCCGTATTCCCAGGATCATGCAGATGAAGATCACAATGTCCCAGAGAATTATCAGGTAGATGGAGCGGAGGTCCTACAAAACACCTAGTGTTGTTTCTTTTTGCTTGGGATCTCCCCCATTTTGTTTTTTTTGGAGCAAGAAGTGGTGCAGGGTAATCGTATATATAAGAGAAGTCAGAGTTTTACCCAATGCAGTGGTCGGATGCAGCACTTACACATCTATAAGATTGTACTTGTAAAGCATATGATGCCTTTTAATGTTTCCCTATATCCCTGTACTTTGGTTTTTATGCTGGATTTATGGTCCATGTACCCAGAATTGCAGCATGCCCAAACCCCGTATAGTAGTCTAAGAATAGACCATCAATAATAAAACTGGACAACCCCTTGAAGGAGAGCCTGGCAGGGAGGACCAGATCAGCGGTGCTGGTGTGATAGGAATGACATCTGAGTGTACGGCTTATTTTCTCATTAACTTGAAAACCTCTTTCAGTTGCCTTTTGTGTTCATTCTCCTGCATATAAAATAGGCCGAAGATCTGATCGACATCAAGGTTGAAGTTATAACAGGAGAAGAGGAAATGTGTGTGACTGGTGACCAGCACTGTAAGGAGGAGGGAATTTCTGCTGAGATCATCCCGGGTGAGTAAAGACGTCACTTATTATCCATCTCATTCTATAGGAAACCCATAGATGATGGACTTTCAGTATTTCTCAGGCTCTTAAACAAGATAATATTTAAAAATGAGACATGTCCAGTTCATTTTGAGTGACGAGATTAGTAGTTTGTTTTGTTTTAGTAATCTTGGCGTCATATGAAAGATTAAAATTTCATCTTTCACGTGACACCAAAAGCACTGTTCTGTGTTTTATAATACTCAAGATATAAATGTTAAAAGTGCCCACCCTCCTGACTCAGTTTCCCTGCTTTATTAGAAGCCGTACTCCAGTGCGAGAAACAAGGCAAAGAAAACAGAAGGGACAGCAGTTGATTTCAGGATTTCACAAAAAAGTGCCAAAATGCATTAATACGTACGAGGGGTGGGGAGTAATAAATGCGAGGGGTGTTCAATAAGTTCCCTACTTTAGTGTGTTCTAAAAGCTGGGCTTGTCTGTGGAGGTACAGACATGTCTAGATATACACTGTAGTATCTCGGGTTGTTTCGAGTGATGAAACCTGAGTCCTCCACCATGATCCTGAGACTAAAGGAGAGTCAATGCAATGGAAGCACAAGGGGTCCCCAACTCCAATGAAATTTAATGTGCAGCAGTAAGCTGAAAAGGTCATGACAAAAGATTTTTGGGATATAGAAGGTGTTTTATTACTAGAATTCAGGCCACACAAGACCACAGTTCTTGCAGACACCTAGGCTTCAACAATGAAGGAATTACGTGAGGCAGTCAAAGAGAAACACTGTGGGAAGTTGTTGGTAGGTGTGTTACTGCTTCAGGACAGTGCGCCAACTCGCAAGTCTTGCAAATCACAAGTGGCTATCAGAGAATGCGGCTTCATGGAGCTTCACCATCCACCGTACAGTCCAGACCTGGCTCCAGTCATTACTTTCATAACCTCAAGAAATTTCTGCGTGGTCAGTGATTTCCTGATAATAATGCAGTCAAGGAGACGGTAATAGCAGCAGCAAGAAGTCTCCTTCTATTCTGAGGGCATCAGTCACTGGAGGCGAAGTGGGAGAAGTCACCTGAAGTCAAAGGGAATTACATTGAAAATTTTCTCAGAAAATGTAGTTTTCATATTCAGGTAGATAACGTATTGAACACACCTCGTATATTATAATATTTATTAGTCACAAATGCCATCATAAAATCAAAAGTTGTTTGAAAGTCTAGCAATGCTTGTTGTGGTACCACGATTCTTAAGAAACATGAGAATGGCACGTAAGAAAGGAAAACAAAGCACCCATAGGGTAATAGTATTACGGTAATAAACCCAGTTAACCACACACCATGTGGCGGGTACTCACCTTTTAACTGAACAATTTCAAAATGCATCTAATTGATGCCCATGAGGGAAGGTTGCAGCCAAGCGGGAATATCTACCAGGTACGTTGCCCGGCTGTCCAGGTGGTCGAGTGGTATATAGAAAATAGGAAGAACGCTTCCACTGTGCACGGTGGTGTAAACCTTCACTTTGTGTATAGACAGTTGTAATGTGATACCCAGTAACTGGTATTTACTGTATTTAATAAAAGGGCACCATTTTAAGTTTTTTAAATACAGTACCAGTTACTGGGTATCACATTACAACTGTCTATACGCCAAGTGAAGGTTTACGACACAGTGCACAGTGGAAGCGTTCTTCTTCTCTCTTAAGAATCATGTATTTCATGTATGGTTCTATTTATTGGATGCTCCAGTACAGTTCCATCGATTATTACGTATATATAGTTTCGGTAAATAGGAATTTTAATGTATAGTTGTTTTTTGTTCCAGAAGAAGACTGTGTCAAGAGCTTGGAAGACCATGTCATTTCATGTATAGAGCTTAACAGAACATATGATATTACTGGGTCTAGAGATAAACCCATTGCCCAAAATATATATCGACAACTCCCCAGGAGAGACCTGTTCACAGCACAGGAACCTTCTCTGGATCAGTCGCAGATTGACAGCGCCCAAAGCACGGATCACAGAGGTGGAAAAACATTTCCATTTAATGAATTTCCGAATCATTTTATGCCGACAGCTCCCGCAGGAGAAAATACATTTTTGTGCTCACAATGTGGAAAGTGTTTTAGCCAACAATCCCATCTTGTTGAACATCAAAAAATTCACTTGGTGAAGAAGCCATATTCATGTTCAGAATGCGGAAAGGTCTTCAAGTATAAATCAGGTCTGAATGATCATCGCAGAGTCCACACTGGGGAGAAGCCATTTTCATGTCTGGAGTGTGGGAAGCGATTCTCCCAGAAATCAGCAGTACTTCATCATCAGAAAATCCACACTGGGGAGAAGCCATTTTCATGTTCTGAATGTGGGAAACGTTTTACCAAAAAATCTGCTCTTTTGAGACATCACGCAATTCACACAGGGGAGAAGCCGTTTCCATGTTTGGAATGTGGGAAATGTTTTACAAAAAAATCAGGTCTTGTTCAACATCAGAGAAGTCACACGGGGGAGAAGCCCTTCTCATGTTTAGAATGCGGAAAGTGTTTTACCCAGAGATCAGATCTTGTTAAGCATGTGAGACTTCATACGGGGGAGAGGCCGTTTCCATGTCCAGAATGTGGGAAATGTTTTAACCAAAGATCAGACTTTATGCAGCATCTGAGAATTCACACCGGGGAGAGGCCGTTTGTCTGCCCTGAATGCGGGAAACGGTTTATCCGGAAAAGAATTCTCGATAAACATCTTAAAACTCACATACAGGAAGAAGAGTTTCCATGTCCGAAATGTGGGCAATTCTTTACCCAGAAATCAGATCTTATTTCTCACGAGAGCAGTCACGTAGAATAAACGCCATATTCATAAATCAGGTCTAGCTCACAGTCTGAGAACTCCTCCAGACACGAGGCTGTTTTCATGTTAAGAAGGTGAAAATGATAGAGATATAAAAATAAAAATTGTAGCAACAGGCACAACCTCACAAGCCATTGTATTGGACAAAAATGACAGGAGATGAATGATTGGGCTTCTGAGGGTTTCTTTTATTTTACTGGAAGATCAAATATCCATAAGGGAGAATTCACCCACAAAAATCTGTCCCAGGTTTCTTTCTGCAGTATAGAGAGAAACTAGAAGAATTTTCAACAGATCTCCCATGTGTGAATATACCCTCCGGCAGTGGTCTCTAATGTTGCTCTCGTCTCGCCATGGCAGGCTGCTGCAAAATGTAAAAAAATAAAATTGCTGAATAAAAGGAAATCTGCAGATATAGTCCACATTGTCATGAAACTTCCTGCATGATATGAACATATTTTACAGAAACAACCACAACAATAAATCCACCAGCCTAATACTGTGTAGGTCCCACTTGTGCCACCAAGAAAACTAAAACCCATCGCACAAGGTATGGATACCATAAGACTTTAGAAGGTTTACTTTGGTATCTACCACTAAGTCCTTAGTAACAGATCCTGTCATTTGTAATGTTGGGCTTTCTTGGATCCCACAGCTTGCCTTCTTCCCAGGTGCACACTCACCTAGCTGCCCACATGATGTAAAAAAAATACAGAATCAGCCAAGACCACCTTCCATTTCTCCATGGCTCAGTTCTGATGCTTCTGATTTCTTCCACACAATTTTCTCTAAATGCCACCATGTGAAGACAGACAAAAAGGATCACATAACCTTGGGCAGTAGAGAAGCAATGGATGGGCTAATGTAAGAGAAAACAGCCATGCCGCATAAGAACATGGGTGGCAGTACCACTGCTGGCCCAAGCTGTCTGGCCATTATTTGCAGGCCACTGTTGCCTTTCAACTACAATAGGCATATTATTGCTGAGAAAAGCAGGTTGATGTTACCTCTGACAGTGTCACTGTGACTTTGAGCCAATTTTCAGATCCTCCTTTACTGTTAATTTGCAGACCAATAGAGCCATTTCTTTTCACTGATCCCTAGTGGGGCACTTTCTTCTCTCCTAAGAGACAGCAGCCGAGGTGCTAAGGAAGAGGCCATGCTTTCAGACCTTTGTTATAAAATTAAAATGTGAGAATTAATTCCGGATTCTGTATTATCAAGAAGTGCCCTGTACCCACTTGCCACAGCTTTCTGTTTGCAGAACATGATGGAACAGTTTTTTATGACATATTTTAAGTTAAACATGTATAAAGTAACCAAGGTATAAAAGAGATTCCTGGGAATAGTAAAACAATGAGACCATAGAACAGTCTACACAGTCAAGTATTAGGCAAGAATCTAGACATTACAAGGGTCACAATCTGTGATATAGCATCTTACGGGAGGTTCTTTTCTGGCTGTATACTAGGTTGCTGTAAGGAAAGGACAAGCACTTTTATGATGTCATCATCGTGTGACCAATGGTTTTAGGAGGAAGAGGTGAGCAGTGAGCTTTGATGATGTCACCATCATGTGGTCAGTGGCTTGAAGTGGCAGAGCTGGTAAATCTGGTGCATCTTTGGACAGTCTAGTCTAAGTTTATACCACCTGTTAGATTTCTTTCGGGGCAATTTGTTAAGCATCAAGCCAGTTGGAATAATCTGATAACAAGATGTGCCCAGATGGACCACGTTTTGCCACATTTTAAGTCTCACCCCAGTGTTTTCCTCTATCGGTTTTCAGCAGTTGCATAAGAGCCATGAAGACTGGACATGCAATATCACTGTCAACCAAGCGGAAACAGTCCACAGAGACTTTATTAAGATTCTTACACCAGTCTTAATTGATTCCCTGATGGCCTCTTAGTAATTTTAGCGCATGGAGGTTCGCCTGATCATGAATCTATGCCAGTCAGGAACGTAAGGAGAGTAAATTTGTGATAGAACTCACACCAGTTTTCTGGCATGACTTATAGTAAATCTAGTGGACCAGGGCTCTCCCGCACCACCCACTCTCTAAAAAAGTGGTGAGCAGGGTGCAGAGGCTGAGAAGAGCCTCGAACATGGCCAAAAATTCACCTCAGCTTGGTATACTTTGGCACATTTGCCTTGATAAATGTGGGTCTATGTGACTGCATTCTGGTTTACTATGTCAGGCTCTCAAATTTTCTCTCTTTCTCCTACATGTATCCCTGCAAAATGGCAGTGTAGTCTGGTTGGGAAGCCCAAGGTCATGCGCTCCTACTTCTCGTCCTTGTTCTGATTTCCAGTATGGTGGCTGCAAATTTGAGTACTTCTGAAATAAATTGTAAAAGGTTTAGATTCCGAAACTTTTGGGAAATGCGGAACAAAAGAGAGACTGGTAATAAAAAGCAAATTTGGAAAGTGGGTTGACACAAAAACTGCTAGCCTGCTGCAAGGTAGATCCCAGACTAAGAGGTAAAACAGAATTACAAATTTCTATTCCACAAGAATCCACCACCATTGCAACCAAACATGGAACTTTTTAACTATTTGAAACGGCTTTTCAGGAATACCAGTTGATGACCTATTCTTTAGGATAGGCCATCAGTTGAAGATCAGTGGAAGTCTGAAGCCTCGGACCCCCACAGATCATCTGTGTGAAGAGGCAGCTTTGCTTCATGAGCACCACATCATGCTTATCTGTCACGTACTCGCAGCTCAGTTTCAGTCCAGCTGTGATACCACACACAGCTGCTGTAAAATGTACAGCACTGTGCTTGGTAATGTGTGAAGAGGCTGCAGTGCTCACCTGAAAGCTACAGTCTCTTTAAACAGCTGATCAGCAGGGGGGCTCAGGTGCAATATCGTCAATTGTTGACCTAGTCTAAGGATAGATCATCAATCCATAGGCCCAGAAAACCCCTTTAAGACCAGGGACCCATGTTGTGGAAAACGCTGCGGAAAAAACGCGATGCATTTCCACTGCAGTATTTTCAACAGCGTTTTTTGGCTGCGGCTCACTACGTGGGGCCTATGCAACATTTAAGAACAGAGAATACTGTCTGGCCAAGCAGAAAGCATTGTTATACCACCATATCCACCAATAAAGTAGACTGTTCTTGTTACACCAGATGGTTTATATGTCTTTTATATCTTTCTATCTTTCTCGTCTTCAACTGCACTGAACTATATTTTTAAATGGAGCAGGAAGCCGGGCACAAAAAAGTCTAAAAACAAGTCCTTTAAGGGTTCCATCATATCTGACTGCAGGCGCGCAAACCTGTCTTTCCTATCAAACCCTTGAGAGGAACCGAGGACACCACTTCAAGTCAACAGAGCCCATCAAGTAGAGTGCCATGGTGTGATGAAACAGGCAGCCCCTTGGCTTCGCACAGGTATCAGTGCGGATATTAATAGAGCCTAAACCTAGCGTGTGACGCTATAAGAATAGAATTGTTTTCAATGTTCCTAAACCCGTTATAAGATGCAGCCTGTTTTGGCCTTTTTATTTTTTTTTAGTTTTTCCATCTTCAAATTTCAAAAGCCAAAAATTTTTTATTTCTCTATTGACATAGCCACACGAGGTCTTATTTTTTTTTTTGGAACAAATATTTTTAGATGGGACCATTTATATAGTACAGTTGAAAAAAAAAGACATAAGTTCAACCAAGAGATGGGAAAGGGCATAAGTAAAGGAAATAAGCATTCTATACATTTATATAAGCATCAATGCTATTTTGCTGTAAGAAAGCATCTAATCCTTTTTTGAAGCTATCAGCTGTTGCTGATATGACAGCTTCTGGGGTAGGCTATTCCACAGATTCACAGTCCCTGCAGTAAAGAACCAGCTCCTGGGTTAGGCTAATCCACAGATTCACAGTCTTTAAAGTAAAGATCCAGCTTCTGGGGTAGGCTATTCCACACATTCAGAGTCCTTACAGTATAGATCCAGCTCCTGGGGTAGGCTAATCCACAGATTCACAGTCTTTACAGTAAAGAACCAGCTCCTGGGTAGGCTAATCCACAGATTTATAGACCTTACAGTATAGATCCAGCTCCTGGGTTAGGCCATTCTACAGATTCACAGTCCTTGCAGTAAAAAAAACAGCTCCTGGGGTAGGCTATTCCAGATTCACAGCGCTTACAGTAAAGCACCAGCTCCTGGGGTAGGCTAATCCACAGATTTATAGTCCTTACAGTATAGATCCAGCTCCTGGGTTAGGCCATTCTACAGATTCACAGTCCTTGCAGTAAAAAAAAACCAGCTCCTGGGGTAGGCTATTTCACAGATTCACAGCGCTTACAGTAAAGCACCAGCTCCTGGGGTAGGCTGTTCCACACATTCAGTCCTTACAATATAGATCCAGCTCCTGGGTTAGGCTATTCTACAGATTCACAGCGCTTACAGTAAAGCACCAGCTCCTGGGGTAGGCTATTCCACAGATTCACAGCGCTTACAGTAAAGCACCAGCTCCTGGGGTAGGCTGTTCCACACATTCAGAGTCCTTACAATATAGATCCAGCTCCTGGGTTAGGCTATTCTACAGATTCACAGCACTTACAGTAAAGCACCAGCTCCTGGGGTAGGCTGTTCCACAGATTTATAGATTCCTTACAGTAAAAAAGCCTTGTCACCTCTGGAGATTAAACCTTTTTTCTCCTGACAGAGGGAGTGCCCCTTTGAATTTTTAGGGAATTTCACATGGAACAGCTTTGCCCCTATATTTCTAGTATGGGCCATTTATATATTATACAGGTTTATCATGTCTCCCCTTAAACACCTATTCTCCAGACTAAACAGATTTAACTACAACCGCAGGGATTTTTCAATTTTCATTTTTGACTTTCCACCATCCAAACCCCTTAATTTTTATATTTTTCTGTTCTCAGAGCCATATGAGGGCTTAATGTTTGCGGGACAAATTGTTCTTTATAATTTTACCATTTCTGTACAATGTACTGGGAAGCTGGAAAAAAAATTCAGAATGGGGGGGAATTGGAGAAAAATGCATTTGTGCGACTTTCTTATGGGCTTCGTTTTTAGAGCGTTCACTGTGCAGCCAAAATGACATGTCATCTGTATTCTATGGGTCGCTACGATTCCGGGGATACCAAATTTATATATTTTTATTTTTAAGTTTTAACACCTTAACCCCTTCAGGTCGGAGCCCAAAAGTGCGTTAAAGACCAGGCCTCATTTTTCTAAACTGACATATGTCACTTTATATGGCAATAACTTTAAGACGCTTTAACTTGCACAAGTGATTTTGAGACTGTTTTTTCGTGAGACATTGTACTTCATGTTAGTGGTAAATATTGATCAATATTTTTGTATTTATAAAAAAAATAGGAAATTTGATGGAAATTTGGAAAAAAAAATCGCAATTTTCAAAATGTGAAATGCTCTGCTTTTCAAACAGATAGTCATACCACCCAAATAAGTTAATAAATATTATCTTTTTTTTATATGTCCCACTAGGACACCTGAATCGCTGATTCAGCACTATAGACTGCAATACATGTGTATTGCAGTCTATACAGGAGTTCAGCCTATGTAGACACACAGGCTGATTTCCAGAGGTCCCGGCAGGATCAACCAGGTAGTGGGGGCTTCAGGCAGCCTGGGGTCACTGGCCAGACCCCGGGCTGCATATTATAGATATCGGCACCCCCCGATCTCGCCGCGGGGGGGTGCCGGGGGCGGCAACATGGCGGAACCCCTTGGATGCCGCGGTCATGTCTGACCGCGGCATCCAAGGGGTTAAAACCCCGATCGGCGTTCGGAGGTTAAGGAGCAGGGTGTTAGCTGTCAGTTACAGCTGACACCCTCTCCCGATGGCGTCCACGGCAGTCAGTGCCGCTAGCAAACACTTAAAATGCCGCGGTCGCTATTGACCGTGGCATCTTAAGGGTTAATCAGCGGGGATTGGTGTTATCACTGGTCCCCGCTGTTTCAGCGGGAGCCTGGCTGTCAAATAAAGCCAGGCTCCCGCGGTGATCACACGGGCTCTGCTTCTGAGCCCGCTCGATCACCGTCACGTACCTGTACGTGGGGATGCGGTAACTAACCACATTCTCCCACGTACATGTACGTGAGAATGCGTGAAGGGGTTAAAAAATCCAAAACTTTGCAAGAAAAAAAAAATACCAAACATCTACCGTAATAGTATAACGGAGGTCCACCATGCCCTCATCAGCTTTGTGGCTTCTCCATTGAACCTTTTCCAACTCTAGGACATCCTTTGGAGGTACATTAGATGTTTTGTTTAGTTTTACTCATGTGTGAAAACCCCCACAATTCCATCATCATTTATTGGGTTTTGATTTTATGATGTTCATCTTTGATATACTTTTTTTTCAGCAGGTCATTCTGTATAGAGAAATCGCATCGCTGTAGGTTTTATGTTTTGCAGAAGTATGTCACTGATCTCGCACACTCAAATAATAATGTAGGTGGTGGTGCTTGCAGAAGGGTTCTGCAACCCAATTATCATAACTAGAGATGACGAATCGATTCTACAGAAGTGGAATTCGATCCGAATTTCAGGAAATCTTCGATTCTCCACGATTCCGGATTTCCTGATGCTTCGCGATAACGAATATTTAGTAAGGACTTTTATGGCATCAGATGTGATGTGATTGGGTAGGCGTGTCTTTGCTTGTTAGCAGATCCTTGCACATGAATAAAAGTTGTCCGTGCTGAAGAGAGAGAGAGAAACATGACCACGGCATCCAATGGCTTCCGCCATTTTGCCGCCCACCCCGGCTCTCTGAAGGCCGAAAATAGCTGTTTATTTGCCGCAAAGTAATTCTGATCGAAGCAAATTTTTTTGGAACTTCGAATCGCCAAATTGAACGTTTGAGAAATTCGCTCATCTCTAATCATGACGCTTGCATCTATGTGTCATGACGCCACTTGACATGCTGAGGCCCGATCACAGGTCTTGCGGACATCAGGCAGAAGAACCAAAGACAGCAGGGAGTTGCCCCAACACCAGGTGAGTGAAAATGTTTTTTACATTTGCTCACCTCTTCTGGGTCTCTGCCGATTATACTCTGAGGACAGCCCACAGTATAATAATAGCAGTTCAAATTCGGACATGTTCAGTCCGAACAAAACTGCAAGTAGAACCTCGCAAATAATGTAATAACCGAATTGAAATAACTGATGAGAACAAAATCACGTCGGTTATATCAGGGTTGATGTTTGGTTTTGATTAATCGCTCAGCCCTAGGTTCAAATCTAACCAAAGACAACATCTGCATGGAATCTGTATGTTCTTCCTGTTTTTGTGTAGGTTTCTTCCAGGTGCTCTGGTTTCCTCCCACACTCCAAAATAAAAATTGAAAGATAAATTGGCTTCCCATGAAAACTGGGGATGAGCACCTGTACGGCAGCCACCAACTTCTCTGCTTCTTAACATTCCCTGCACTTTTGAGTCCTGTGTGATAAAAGCGCGTTTCAAAAGTTTTTTGTTTTTTTAATTTAATATTTATTTTTTTCAAATTATTTTCACACTTTAAAAACAAAAAGATCAGTCTGACAATAAAACTTGAACATGCGACTGCTTGATCACTTGTACAATATACTGAAATATGTTTTTTTGCTGTATTTTGTACATTTTAGCAAATACAATTAGGTCTTGTCTCTCTTTAGATCTAATAGGCATAATTACATGGCAGCTTGGAGGCCATTGTAAGGCCTTCGACTGCCATGACAACACCTCGCCATCCCAGTGCACTCTCTAACCACTCATATGCTGTGCTCAGTACTGAGTATAATACAGGTGGTATTCGTAGTGATAGAGCAACACCGCTCCTAAACCCCTCCTACCTTTTATCCTCAATGCTCTGTATTTCTTTTTCTGCACACTGTATTTACGTGTTGCAGTGTAAACTCCTGTCTGTCCTTATCAGTCGTTCTCCGGGCAGAAAAAGTTTTTTTTTTTTTAAAAGGGTCTGTTAGTGCTATTAATGGGTTAATAAATGCACCCATATACCTTTAGCAGTGTTTTGAGTGATTTCTGGGTGTCTCTGGGAGCACCTGATATTTGTTTACATGGTTCAGCTTCCTGCTATGTAACTTCTACGCTAGCTACCTCTCACCTCACTCCCCCCTTCCTCTCCCATACACCCCCTCCCTGTCTCTAGCTATCCCGCTCACAACTACTAGCCCTTCCATACCTACTCAGCTCAACCCCCGACCCCATTATATACTTACCTACTTACAGTAGTCAGAAAAGAGGGAGGATCCATCTCCGCAGGAAGAAGGAAGAGAGGTAAGTATGATGGAGTAGATGGGGGGGGGGGGGTAGTAGTGACGTTCCATTTCCGGAAATGAGGAAACGGAACGTCACCGAATAACCAGCATATGTCCCTGGGACGGTCATGTCATATGGGTAAATATAAATTTTTGATTATTTAGATGTTATTTAGAAAGTAGGAGGGAGCTTAGTGTAGGGATTTCCATTTATCCCGGACAACCCCTTTAATTTTTCCTGATTTTTCTCTTCCTGTGATCCCTCAGCACAGCATCAAATGGGCAGCTAGAGCCAGTACCATCTCTGTATAATTATCCCCACCCCCACATTCTTCTAACTAAGCTTCATTATAACTGGGTGATAGGAGTCTGTCTATTCATCAGCAGTAACTGTGATAGGAGTTTGTGTTCATTCAGTGTTAGAACAGATAATATAAAAAAACAATATAAAGAACAGGTACATGGGAAACTTTAGTTTTTGGTAAAGTGAAACTTCTTGGTGAATCCAAAAAAAAAATCTCAACTGTTTCTGTTTTTGTCTATTGAGAGTCATTGCTTTAGCTTTACATTAAAATTTTAATCAAAATACATGAATTTATTACTAATAACAAATTCGATATGCAGGGATCCTTTTCATCCTATCAGCGAATACAAGCAGTAAAATATCTTGGATGTGTTGACCCAGCGTACATTTTGCTGTCAAATTTTCAAAGAAATAGGGGTTACCTAAGTCCTATAAAGTGATATAATAAAAACAACTTCCAATCGATTCCAATATGGTATGATAGGAAAAACAGAAGAGCTGCCACCTTGTTATACAAGAGGCAGGAGAAAACAAAAATGAGGAAAGACTAGAACAGTCTAAAAACATCTGCTGTCAGTGGACCAGACCAACGCTCTATCAAGTGTGCCATCACTTGTCCAACAAAGACAATCAATTAAAAAGGTAAGTCCCACTAAGTTTCCCGAAAATGTAAATTATACTTGGACACAGTCTGCCATGCTCAGAAGCCAACATATGGGAAAAAAAAAAATTTGCTTCCACAATGCCACCCTTCTCACGAGATTAAAGAGACATTCAAGGAACCCGAAGCTCATCAAGAGTACAAGACAAGATGTATTCAACCACACAGATAGCTCTATGGTTTCAAAGCACCATAAGGATCCATCTATAACTTAACGGTAGTGGGAGATCAAGTGATTTCCACACATTAGCAAAACATTGGTTTAACACTATCGTTTGTGAAGAACTTGATGTTTTACAAAGTTTGATCTGTGCGTAAAACTTCTGCCACACTCCAAACAGGAATATGGCTTCTCCCCTGTGTGAATTCTCTCATGTTCAATAAGATCCGGCTTCTGGGTAAAACTCTTCCCGCACACCGTACATGAATATGGCTTCTCTCCTGAGTGGATTCGGAGGTGTTTAATGAGGTCGGACTTCTGGGTGAAGCCTTTCTTACATACTGAACATATGAAGGGTTTCTCCCCCGTGTGAAATCTCTGATGAATAATTAGAGCCGAATTCTTAGTAAATGATTTCCCGCACTCCGAGCAAGAAAAAAGCTTCTCCCCTGTGTGAATTCTCTGATGTTCAGCCAGGCCTCCCTTCTGGGTAAAGCTTTTCCCACAATAAGAGCAAGTAAACGGTCTCTCATTTCTATGAATGGTTTGATGGCCAAAGAGACCAGATTCCTGGCTAAAACGTTTTCCGCATTCAGAACATGAGAACGGCTTCCCTACAGTGTGAATTTTCTGGTGTTTCATAAGAACCGACTTCTTGGTAAAAGATTTTCCACAATCGAGACATGGATATGGCTTCTCCCCTGTGTGATTTCTCTGATGTTCAACAAGATCCGACCTGTGGAAGAAGCATTTCCCACAATCCAGACACTCATATGGCCGATCGTCTCGGTGAATCCTCTTGTGTCTCTCAAGGTTTCCTTTAAGTGTAAAACAGTCCCCACATTCAGAACATATAAATGGCTTCTTTTTGGTTTGACGTTTTTTATGTTCAACAGGGTGTGATTTCTCAGATGTCTCGAAATGCTCATATGAATAGGTCATTCCCATCGCTAAAAAAAAAAGAAAAACGAAAATCAAAAGATTTGATCAAAAACAGCAGACTCAGCCTAATAGAAACAAGAAAATGTGTTGTAACTTATAGAATAAACGTAATAAACTGGGATGAACAGGAGTACCTATATATGTAGGAGAATGAAGTAAGAACTTATAACTTGACGTGATGGAGAAGATGAACGCAACCTGGCAGTGATACTTATAACTTAGCCTTAGCCCTCCTCCTGAGCTCATGGCTTCTCACCTGGCAGGTATATGCCTCACCTGTGCTGATGTCTGCAGAACAGCCTTCCTCTTTATACCGGCCATCACTCATAACAAACACTGCTTCATCTTCTGCATCTTCAACTTTAATGACCAACAAGTCTTCCTCCTTCCAGTCCAAAAAATAATAAGAAAAAAAGTAATCACCTAGAAAGCTGACGGAGCTGCCAAAAAATAACTATTATAATTTATATTAATACCAAATTAAAACTATTTAGATTCTTTAGATGAGTAAAATATAATTGGACACTATAAGACCAACATCTCTCCTCAACACATCATAAAGTGTAGGCCTACTTTAATATCTGAAGAGACCTGAGCGTGATTTGATGGATCCTCCTGTGGGACATTGTGATCTTCCTCTGGACAATTCTGGGAACACACAGGACTGGGACATCTCTCTGGTGTCGTTCTGTTGAAGGACCCATCTGGAGAAGATACACATGGGGTGACTTAAAACTGGGCAGATACAGGCATAGATAAAACCCTAAGTAGACTTTATGGTGTTCAAGACGTAGAACCATATTTACAAGATGAGCGTGATTTCATGAGTGTCTTCTACTGTGTATTTACATACATGACCTAAAGAACACGTAAGTTGTAAGGTGCAGCCCCTGTGGATTGGACTTGTGCTTCTACCACATGCCACAGATGCTCAACCAGATTCAGATCTGGGGACTCTGAAGCCAATTCAACTGTTTGAACCATCTATTACGTCCCTAAAACCATTACAAAAGGTTCACACTAGCGTTCAGGTCTCCGTTCTTCAGGTCTGCTTGGGGACTCGAAAAATGGAAACCCTATCATCTTAAAAAGCGGTTACCCGATGGGTTTTTGCTTAAAATCGGTGGAGAGAAAAGCTTGCAGAACTTTTCTCTCCACATATTTTAAGTGGAAAGGGGCACGCAGTCCCCAAACGGTCACCCAACGCAAGGTTTCCCAGCAGAACATTGCCCAGTGCACTACACTGCCCACCAGGAACACCCCACAAGACCTGACATTTTGAAGATACTCTGACCCAGATATCTAGCCATTACGATTTGACCCCTGTCAAAAGTCACTCAGTCCCTTCGGCTTGCACTTATTCCCCGCATTCAATCTCAAGAACTGACTTGCTGCTCAATATGTCCCACCCTTGCCAGACATCATTGTATAAAATAATCCCTGTTATTCACTTCATCTTGTATTAATCTATAGCTGATTCTTGGATAAAAAGTATACACGTGACCAAAACTTCTCTTTATCTCAAAATTTATGGAAGTCTCCTCTTACCTGGTGATGTGCAGGTCTGGTGGTCGTCCATCATGACGTCTGTGTACAGATCCTTGTTTCCGTCTAAATTCTACGACTCCTCCATGGAGAAATAGACGGTGACATCCTGACACCTTATAGGGACCTGACAACACAATGATACAGTCCTCATCATCCAGACACATCATCCCTTGTGTTACTGTCTAATGTCCCAGCATTCCCAGCAGCGCTCACCTCTCCAGTCAGCAGCTCAATGGTCTTGTAGCTGAGCTCCAGGATCTTCTGCTCGTTGTTCCTCTCTGGTATCGGTGAGTGAGGTGGAGAAGCCTTTGTATAATTCTCCTGACCCACAGGAATGGCGCACACTTACACAGTCCTCAGGTGCATTACTGTATAAATCTGTGTGAAGAGAGAGAAAAATCACTATACGCATCCCCAGAAGTCCCTTTTGTGGACTAATATATATATATATATATATATATATATATATATATATATATATATATGTACTATGACAGGACCAGGGGCAAAGTGATAGAAGGAGTATACATTTCTCCCAGGTTCCTGTCATATACCTTCTAAAAGCACCTGGGAAAAGAAAGAAAGAAAGCTGTGTTCCTTGCTGGAGGGTTTTACCAAAACCCTGGTAAAAGGTCTGGCTGCTGGAGTAGGGAGAAATGGGTGTGTCTCCACTCCATTCAGACACTTCAGGTTTTGGGATGAAGGGGGTTAAATCCTTGTTGTATGAAGTGTGTGTATAAGGGCAGACAGCACACAGGTATTTGGCTCTCTCTGCTCCTGGGAAACCTCTGTGAGTGTAAACTGCTGTGAATTGTGTTTAGGGAGCTGTGCAGTAAGCCCATCTCTCAATAGTTAGTTACCTGTGTTATAGGTAGTAGCCGGGTGGCTAGGATTTTTTGTATTATTTTTGTTTTGCCTGGAAGTACTAATAAAACTGGTGGCGGCCAGTTGCACCATACTTGGCTGGACTGGACTCTAATTGTTGTGCCAAAAGTGCTCGTCTAACTGAGGAGACGACGATCCCTGAGCTAATCCTGTTACAAATGGTGGAGATTGCGCTGGCACAAAAATCCAGCAAGTTGTATGTCGTGGGTTAAGTCTGTGGCTACTGCAAAACCAGACGCTGCAAGCATGGAGGAGGTGGTTAAACAGCTGATCCAGGCTAACATTCAGCTGCAACAAGCAAATATTTAACCAGCGAGAGACTAATGCCAACCAACATGAGATCAACCGTCTGCTCATAGAGTCCACACAAGTGGCCTTCAGGGGATTAATAAAAATCTGCTGGAGCAGATAAAGTTGCTGGCAGAAAGGCCTCAAGCGCAAAGTGTCACTCCTGGAAGGAGAGTACAAGCGTCTCTACAAAAGATGACCCCAGAGGATGATGTGGAAGCGTTCCTCACCATTTTTGAAAGAGCCGCTGAGAGGGAAACGCTTCCAGCTGACCAGTGGGCAGATATAGTTGCTCCGTTTCTCAGTGGAGAACCCCAAAAAGCCTACTTTGATTTAAGTGAGCAAGATGCCAGACAGTACCACAAACTAAAGGCGGAAATCCTTGCTCGATTAGGTGTTACCCCTGCCGTCAGAGCCCAGCGAGTACATACCTGGAAGTTCCAGATGATTAAACTTGTGAGGTCACAAATGTACGACCTATTTCACCTGGCTAAAAAGTGGCTACAGCCCGAATTCTCTACTGCGGCTGAGGTGGTGGAAAGAGTCATCATAGACCGATTTGTTCGAGCCTTGCCAGTGCAGATACAGTGGTGTGTGGGACAAACTGAACACAAGGATGTGGACCAGCTAGTTGCCCTGGTAGAGCGGTACCTGAATACAGAGGATTACCTCCAGGACTACGCTTATGCTCGGCCAGCCCCAAGGAACCAAAAGTGGACTCCTGATCCTGAAAAGGGTAAGACTGTTCCTAATATAAAGGGGATAAAGGAGGCCCATAGAGTAGGAACTGGCTCAGAAGTTTTAGCCAGGAACTCTAGGCCAATTCATCCCAAAATGCTCTTGAACATTACTTGCTGGCGTTGTCACGGACTGGGCCATGTTGCTGCCAATTGTGCACTGGTGGATGAGCCTATGCAGTGTGATGTTGGGCGGAGGATGTCCCTGTTTGCTAGTCCTGCCTACTCTGCCTCGCTCTCTCAAGGCATAGAGCGACAAACGTGTATTGCGACTGTTGACGGATGCTCTGTTATTGCTCTGTTGGACTCTGGTAGTCTAGTGACTCTTGTGAATGCCAGCCTGGTTGACACCAGGAAATTACAACACAGGCAGATGGGGGTCATTTGCATACATGGAGATACAAAAGATTACCCCA
Source organism: Leptodactylus fallax (assembly GCA_947044405.1). NCBI lineage: Eukaryota > Metazoa > Chordata > Amphibia > Anura > Leptodactylidae > Leptodactylus > Leptodactylus fallax. The sequence continues at coordinate 733,904 of CAMRHE010000360.1, read as the reverse complement.
CTGCCATATTGTCTTTTGAGACTACATATGGAAATATTACTCATGAAGTTGGAGTGGTAAAGACTTTCTAGGATGTGACTTTCCTTTGTTTTGGCAGTTGTGGGAAATTAATGAGAAATGTATAATTGTATCTTATATGGATCCAGTTCCCTTAGGAGAACCTGACCATGTACAAGTCGTAGTTGTATCTCTGGGTGAGAATGAGACCTTTGCTGTAGAGGTTTTTGCAGGGGATGTCGAGGAAGACACTCCCGAAATTGGTCTCCCTGACTTGCCAGTCTCCAGTGATAATTTTGAGACTGCTCAACTCAAGGACCCTACATTAACCCCGGCTCATGAAAATGTGAAAGTAATAAATGGGGTACCCCAAGAATCTGGTGCAGAGAAAATATTCCCACATTTTGCACTAGAAAATGAATTGTATAGAGTTGATGAGGTTGGTGGGAAGGTTGTAGAGCAACTTGTAGTCCCTAAAGCACATCGGCGAAGGGTGATGGATCTTGCTCACTCCCATGTGTTAGGGGGACATTTTTGCCTATGATAAAACAAAAGATCGCATCCTGCAAAGATTTTACTGGCCAGGTATACATAAAGAGGTGAAAGAATACTGTGAGTCCTGTCCACTAAGTCAGTTGCACAACCCTATGTCAAACTTTAGGAGCCCTTTGGTGCCTCTGCCGATTATTGAAACTCCCTTTGAGAGGATTGCAATGGATCTGGTAGGACCTCTTGTTAAGTCTGCTAGAGGTCACCAGCATATTCTGGTTATTGTGGATTATGCTACCTGCTACCCAGAAGCAATCCCTCTAAGGAAAGCTTCAGCAAAAAACATTGCAAAAGAACTGTTTCTTATGTTTACCAGAATTGGGCTGCCTAAAGAAATACTTACAGATCAGGGGACACCCTTTATATGTCTAATGTCACAAAAGAGTTGTGTAAACTGCTGAAGATAATGCATTTGCATACATCAGTTTACCATCCTCAGACTGACGGGTTGGTCGAAAAGTTCAACAAAACCTTAAAAGGGATGCTTAAAAAAAGTGGTGGCACAGGATGGGAACGACTGGGATTACCTCTTACCCTATCTGATGTTTGCTGTAAGGGAAGTACCTCAGGCCTCTACGGGGTTTTCTCCTTTTGAGTTAGCGTATGGTCGACATCCCTGTGGTCTTTTGGATATTGATAAAGTGACCTGTGAGCATGAGGCTACCCCTTACAGAAGCGTGATTGACATATTGCCCAGATGCAATATAGAATTTAGAAAGTGATGCCTATTGTGAAGGAACACTTACAGCAAGCTCAGGAGAATCAGTCCCGGGTTTATAACAGGTCTGCTAAAGTAAGGAACTTCAGCCCTGGTGACAGGGTCTTGGTTCTGGTTCCTACAGTTGAAAGCAAATTCTTGGCTAAATGGCAAGGGCCATATGAAATTGTGGAGAAGGTTGGCGATGTAAATTATAGAGTACATCAGCCAGGTAAACGGAAGCCTTACCAAATTTACCATGTAAATTTAATCAAACCTTGGAAGGACCGCGAGGTGTTGTTAGCGGTCAATAATACATGTAAAGGGGATGAGGTCTCTGGGATACCTAAGGTTAACATTCCAGAAACTTTGGCTGGTTCACAAACTCAAGAGGCAAAAGAGTTTGTGCAGCACAACAGAGACGTATTCTCTGAACTACCAGGCCAAACCCACTTAAACATGACATCATAACAGAACCGGGTGTCAGAGTGAACCAAAAGCCATACAGGGTACCTGAGGCGAGGCGCAAAGCTATTGCAGAAGAAGTGAAAATGATGCTTAGCCTAGGGGTTATCGAGGAGTCAAATAGTGATTGGTCTAGTCCTATAGTACTAATACCAATACCAGATGGCACTATAAGATTTTGTAATGACTTCAGGTAGTTGAATACAGTGTCAAAATTTGATGCTTATCCAATGCCTTGAGTGGACAAGCTCATTGATAGGTTGGGTAATGGCTGATATTTCACTACTTTGGATGTGACGAAGGGCTACTGCAAGTGCCATTGACAGAGAAGGCCAAAGAGAAAACTGCCTTTAGCACCCCTGATGGTCACTTTCAGTACGCAGTTCTTCCCTTTGGTCTGCATGGCGCTCCAGCCACATTGCAACGGCTGATGTATAGAATTTTAAAACCCCATCGAAAATATGCAGCTGCCTATCTGGATGATGTAATAATACATAGCCCAGATTAGGAAAGTCATCTACCCAGGGTTCAAGCTGTCCTGAATTCTATTAGGGAAGCGGGTTTGACAGCAAATCCCAAAAAATGTACCATTGGGCAAGAAAAGGCAAAGTACTTGGGGTACACAATTGGACGAGGCATTATTAAGCCTCAAATTAACAAGATTTGAGGCCATTCAGAACTGGCCTAGGCCAGTAAACAAGAAACAGGTCAGGGCATTTTGGGGCTTAACTGGTTACTATAGGTGGTTTATTGAAAACTTTGCCAGTATTGCTGCCCCCTTATCTGATCTTACAAAAGGTAAGGATTCAGTTATGGTCAAATGGACTGCTGAAGCCGAGCAGGCCTTCCAAAGACTGAAGCAAGCTCTTTGTTCCCAGCTGGTGCTTCCAAAAACAGTTTACTGTGCAAACTGATGCCTCTGATGTTGGCGTAGGAGCGGTGTTGTCACAAGTCAGGGAAGGCGAAGAGCATCCTTTAGTTTACCTGAGTAAAAAACTGAATGAGCATGAGAAGAGATATGCCATTGTCGAGAAGGAATGTCTGGCGATCAAGTGGGCATTAGAAGCTCTCAGGTACTACCTGATAGGGAGAACATTCACACTCCTTACAGACCATGCCCCACTTAAGTGGATGTCTCAAAACCGAGAGAAAAACAGGCGAGTGACCAGATGGTTCATGTCTCTGCAGGACTTTCACTTTACGGTTGAGCACAGGCCAGGCTCTCAGCTTGGAAATGCAGATGCCCTGTCGAGGGTATATAGTTTGAGTGCACAGAGTGTTCCGGCCATGAGGTTGAAACGGGGAGGGGGGGGGGAGGATATGTGACAGGACCAGGGGCAAAGTGGTAGAAGGAGTATACATTTCTCCCAGGTTCCTGTCATATACCTTCTAAAAGCACCTGGGAAAAGAAAGCTGTGTTCCTTGCTGGAGGGTTTTACCAAAACCCTGGTAAAAGGTCTGGCTGCTGGAGTAGGGAGAAATGAGTGTGTATCCACTCCATTCAGACACTTCAGGTTTTGGGATGAAGGGGGTTAAATCCTTGTTGTATGAAGTGTGTGTATAAGGGCAGACAGCACACAGGTATTTGGCTCTCTCTGCTACTGGGAAACCTCTGTGAGTGTAAACTGCTGTGAATTGTGTTTAGGGAGCTGTGCAGTAGGCCCAGCTCTCAATAGTTAGTTACCTGTATTATAGGTAGTCGCCGGATGGCTAGGATTTTTTGTATTATTTTTGTTTTGCCTGGAAGAACTAATAAAACTGATTGCGGCCAGTTGCACCATACTTGGCTGGACTGGACTGTTATTGCTGTGCCAAAAGTGCTCGTCTAACTGAGGAGACGACGATCCCTGAGCTAATCCCGTTACAGTACATACAACACATCTGAGCATTCATATCAGAGCAAAGAACAAGCCATGTAGAGGAAAGAACTGTCTGGAGAGGTCAGAATCAGGATTGTGTGGAGGCAGATCTGGAGAAGGGGGCAAATTCTGCTACACTGAACCAAGAGTTCAGTGGCCTCCATAATTCTTAAATGGAAGAAGTTTGGAACAACCTGGACTCTTCCAAGATCTGGCCAACCCACCAAACTAACTAAGGGCCTTGGTAAGAGATGTGATCAAGAATCTAATGGCTGAACTACAACGATCCTGTGTGTAGATGGAAGAAATGTCCAGAAGGTCAACCATCGCTGCAGCACACCTCCAATCTGGGCTTTATGGCAGAGCGGTCAGAAAAACATCTCTCCTCGGTAAGAGACACATGACAGCCATCTGGAGGTTGCATTTCAAAAAAAACTCAAAAGGAGTCTCTGGCTGAGAAACAAGATTCTCTGGTCTGATGATGAAACCAAGACTGAACATCAGTGGCTGGAGCAGGGAGACTGGTCAGGGTTGAGAGAAAGCTGAATGGAACAATGTACAGAGATATTCTTAATGAAAACCGGATCCAGACTGCTCTGGACCTCAGACTGTGACGAAGGTTCAACTTTGAGCAAGACAAATGACCCTAAGCACACAGCTAAGACAACACAGGAGTAGCTTAGGGACAGCTCTGTGAATATCCTTGACTGGCCCAGCCAGAGTCTTGACACGACACCAATCAAACATCTCTGGAGAGACCTGAAAATGGCTGTCCACCAACGGCCCCCATCCATCCTGGCGAGAGAGGATCTGCAGAGAAGAACGACAGATTCCCAAATCCAGATGTACAAACCTTGTGACATCAAGAAGACTGGAGACAGTAATCCCTGCCAAAGCTGCATGAACTAAATACTGAGTAAAGGGTTGGAATACTTAGGTCAAGGCAAGATTTTAGTTTATATTAAATTAGCAAAGATTTCTAACACTTTGTCAGTATGGGGGTGTGAAGGATCTCGTCCTACCAGAACCCGCTACTGGCACACTTGAGATCACTTCAATTACCTCACCCCCACTCTGAGGATAATATGCAAAACGAGCCTTCTAAATTTTATATATTTATTAATCCCTAAATGGGTCGGTACTAGACACTTAACACATACAGAGAATACATGTAGCGATTAGCAAGCAGATACAAGTGAAAAGCAGCATAACATGGTACATAAAATAAAAATGGGAATAACAGAAAGAAAAGAATATATATTATCAACACCAGATTGTGATGGTTTCTCGGGCCCCCAGATGATGAGCCAGGGCATGTATCTTGTGAACGTCCAGTAGCAGAGGAATCTTAGCAGAGCAAAGGGCAGAAGACCATGTGGTCCTCGCATGGCTCGCTTTTGTGTGTTCCCTGCCCCCGCCCAGAGTGATGTCACGGGGGAGGGAAGTTACACCTACTAGCTTGGAGCCCCTGAACTAGAAAATGGTTCTGGTTCCTTACCAGGCGACCGGAATGTCTGGCAAGTGGAAGGGGGGAACTCAGGGTGAGATCCGCTTCGCATACGTACCAAGAATGGCACCTCAATTCCCTTTGGGTAGGGAGTTGAACGTCTGGACCTGCCTTGGGCTCACAACGGCGCCATGTTTGGGCTGACCGCGTGCGCCTTTCTATGGGGCACCTACAGAATTTATCGGGGTAACTGTGAGGTGTCCCCCTTAGGAGATATGGGCATAAAAATATGATCTCTATCATGTATAATCGGTGCCATGTTGTCTGGTTGTACTGTGGCTCACCAGGAAATCTCCTGCGGAGAGGTAAGATACTTGAAAAGGAATGTTAATTACTCAGAGCAATATAACATAGGGATGGTAATTAATCAACAATAGGGATCCAGCTTACAGTAACCCAGCTGAGGGGGAAGGTTGAACAAATGGTCCATGGTGGTAGGGGGGGAATAAGGGGTCAGCCAGATACAAGATATCGACTGCAGTGAACTGGTCAAGTCAAGATGGCAGTGCACGAAGAAACCCTGCAGCGCTCAGCCTATGTAGATGCCCAGGCTTTGTACTGAGAATATTGGGAGGCGGCCATCATGGGCTCACAGCCAGCAAGTGTAATCCTCTTTTATCATTCCCCCCATAATGGAGCATCCAAGAGGTTCACCCAATAAATAACATAGGGAAGGATATAGGCCAAAACCCAATCCATCCAGAGTCCTGAGAGAAGAATGGGATTAAATGGCCATACAGTAGGGTTGGGGCAATTAATTAATTTGTAACACACCAATTACTATAATATTTTAGTGGCCATACCTTCTTATTATCAAGCAGTTTTGAATAGACTGTACTGCCCCTTTAAGGATAAATGATCTTCATTTTTTTTACATTAGATTCTGCTCTTCTGTGCTCTATACTGCGTAGGGTCACGTGACTATTGTTAGTCACGCTGATGATGTCATCTCCGTGGCACAGGGAGACTATTTAAAGCAGAATCGGCATATCCAGTGCTGCAAGATGGCGCTATGCATTAGAATTACACGCTATCAGGTATGTATGACTTCTCCTCCATGTTGCTCTTGTCTATACTAAGGTTAGTCTGACTGCTATTATAGGACTTTCTTAAGGTCTGACACAGCTCTGAATATACCCGATCGCTCTTCTATCACTACTGACCCGCTCTAGCCCTTACTTATGTCTGGAAGATCTGAGAATGTTTCTTGCCCTGATGTCACATCATGACAGAATTGCTATGAGGATTATATTTGCTTTTATTATTATTTAATTCCACTATTTATTGCATATTTATAGATTGGTGGTTTGTTGCAGACGAAGGTCCATGAAGGACCGAAACGTTCAGACTCTGTCGATATCTAAAAGTATATTAACCTATTAATCTCAAACCCTGTATAAAGTGCTTTATAAGATGATACAATAAAGTTTTGATGTTTTTTTGCATAATCTTGAGTCCTGTAGTATTCCCTGTATAAACAGCCCAAACACATTCACTGTTATCTTCAGGAAAGCAAAACTAACCCCAAAAATTCTTTAAATATATAAATGCGGACAAGGTGGAGGGGAGGCTGTGGATATAGCGGACAAGGGGGAGGGGAGGCTGTGGATATAGCGGACAAGGGGGAGGAGGCTGTGGATATAGCGGACAAGGGGGAGGGGGGAGGCTGTGGATATAGCGGACAAGGGGGAGGGGAGGCTGTGGATATAGCGGACAAGGGGGAGGGGAGGCTGTGGATATAGCGGACAAGGGGGAGGAGGCTGTGGATATAGCGGACAAGGGGGAGGAGGCTGTGGATATAGCGGACAAGGGGGAGGAGGCTGTGGATATAGCGGACAAGGGGGAGGAGGCTGTGGATATAGCGGACAAGGGGGAGGAGGCTGTGGATATAGCGGACAAGGGGGAGGAGGCTGTGGATATAGCGGACAAGGGGGAGGAGGCTGTGGATATAGCGGACAAGGGGGAGGAGGCTGTGGATATAGCGGACAAGGGGGAGGAGGCTGTGGATATAGCGGACAAGGGGGAGGAGGCTGTGGATATAGTGTACAAGGGGGAGGAGGCTGTGGATATAGCGGACAAGGGGGGAGGCTGTGGATATAATAGCGTACAAGGGGGAGGAGGCTGTGGATATTGTGGACAAGGGGGGGAGACTGTGGATATAGCGGACAAGGAGGAGGAGGCTGTGGATATAGCGGACAAGGGGGAGGGGGAGGCTGTGGATATAGCGGACAAGGGGGAGGGGAGGCTGTGGATATAGCGGACAAGGGGGAGGGAGGCTGTGGATATAGCGGACAAGGGGGAGGAGGCTGTGGATATAGCGGACAAGGGGGAGGAGGCTGTGGATATAGCGGACAAGGGGGAGGAGGCTGTGGATATAGCGGACAAGGGGGAGGGAGGCTGTGGATATAGCGTACAAGGGGAGGAGGCTGTGGATATAGCGGACAAGGGGGGAGGCTGTGGATATAATAGCGTACAAGGGGGAGGAGGCTGTGGATATTGTGGACAAGGGGGGGAGACTGTGGATATAGCGGACAAGGAGGAGGAGGCTGTGGATATAGCGGACAAGGGGGAGGGGAGGCTGTGGATATAGCGGACAAGGGGGAGGGGAGGCTGTGGATATAGCGGACAAGGGGGAGGGGAGGCTGTGGATATAGCGGACAAGGGGGGGAGGGGCTGTGGATATTGTGGACAAGGGGGGGAGGCTGTGAATATAGCGGACAAGGGGGAGGAGGCTGTGGATATAGCGGACAAGGGGGAGGAGGCTGTGGATATAGCGGACAAGGGGGAGGAGGCTGTGGATATAGCGGACAAGGGGGAGGAGGCTGTGGATATAGCGGACAAGGGGGAGGAGGCTGTGGATATAGCGGACAAGGGGGAGGAGGCTGTGGATATAGCGGACAAGGGGGAGGGAGGCTGTGGATATAGCGGACAAGGAGGAGGAGGCTGTGGATATAGCGGACAAGGGGGAGGGGAGGCTGTGGATATAGCGGACAAGGGGGGAGGCTGTGGATATAGCGGACAAGGGGGAGGAGGCTGTGGATATTGTGGACAAGGGGGGGAGGCTGTGAATATAGCGGACAAGGGGGAGGAGGCTGTGGATATAGCGGACAAGGGGGAGGAGGCTGTGGATATAGCGGACAAGGGGGAGGAGGCTGTGGATATAGCGGACAAGGGGGAGGGAGGCTGTGGATATAGCGGACAAGGGGGAGGAGGCTGTGGATATAGCGGACAAGGGGGAGGCTGTGGATATAGCGGACAAGGGGGAGGAGGCTGTGGATATAGCGGACAAGGGGGAGGAGGCTGTGGCTATAGCGGACAAGGGGGAGGGGAGGCTGTGGATATAGTGGACAAGGGGGAGGGGGCTGTGGATATAGCGGACAAGGGGGGAGGCTGTGGATATAGCGGACAAGGGGGGAGGCTGTGGATATAGCGGACAAGGGGGAGGGGGCTGTGGATATAGCGGACAAGGGGGAGGGGAGGCTGTGGTTATAGCGGACAAGGGATCAGTGCTGGGTCCTCTTATTAATTATATAGAGGATGGGAGTAGTAGTACTGTATATACAGATGACACAAGCTATGTACTACAGTCTATGGAGGATGGGAGTAGTAGTACTGTATGTACAGATGACACAAGCTATGTAGTGCAGTCTATGGAGGATGGGAGTAGTAGTACTGTATGTACAGATGACACAAGCTATGTAGTACAGTCTATGGAGGATGGGAGTAGTAGTACTGTATGTACAGATGACACAAGCTATGCAGTACAGTCTATGGAGGATGGGAGTAGTAGTACTGTATGTACAGATGACACAAGCTATGCAGTACAGTCTATGGAGGATGGGAGTAGTAGTACTGTATGTACAGATGACACAAGCTATGTAGTACAATCTATGGAGGATGGGAGTAGTAGTACTGTATGTACAGATGACACAAGCTATGTAGTACAGTCTATGGAGGATGGGAGTAGTAGTACTGTATGTACAGATGACACAAGCTATGCAGTACAGTCTATGGAGGATGGGAGTAGTAGTACTGTATGTACAGATGACACAAGCTATGTAGTACAGTCTATGGAGGATGGGAGTAGTAGTACTGTATGTACAGATGACACAAGCTATGTAGTGCAGTCTATGGAGGATGGGAGTAGTAGTACTGTATGTACAGATGACACAAGCTATGTAGTACAGTCTATGGAGGATGGGAGTAGTAGTACTGTATGTACAGATGACACAAGCTATGTAGTACAGTCTATGGAGGATGGGAGTAGTACTTACACGCTGACTTGGACACACGGAGTGTTTGGGCATCCACAAGGCAGATTATGTTCAATGTGGATAAATGTAAAGTTCTGTATCTGGGTAATAATAATCCACATGTGACTTATGTCCTAGGGGGAGTAAAGCCGGGAGAGTCGCTGGCGGAGAAGGACCTGCGTGTAATTGTGGATCATAGGTTACATTACAGCACAATGTCAGTCAGCTGCCTCTAAGCCCAGCAGGATATTGTCATGTATTATAAGGAGTATGGGCTGGTGGGACAGGGATATGGATGTGATATTACCACTATATAAATCATCTGGATTATGCAGTTCAGTTCTGGGCACCAGTACATAGAAAGGACGTCCTAGAGTTGGAAATGGAGGAGCTCAGGTATGAGGAGAGATCAGAGGAGAGATCTCATAAACCTGTATAATATAGAAAAGTCCCATACAAGAAATATAGGGGCAAAGATGTTCTCTGGACAGCACGGTGACTCAGTGGTTAACAGGGTATCCTTACAGCGCTGGAGTCCTGGGTTCGAATCCTGCCAAGGACAACATCTGCGTGTAGTTTGTATGTTCTCCCCATGTTTGCGTGGGTTTCCTCCGGGTACTCCGGTTTCTTCCCACACTCCAAAGACATACTGATAGGGAATATAGATTGTGAGCCCTATATGGGACAGTGACTGTCAATATCTGTAAAAGCGCTGCGGAATATGATGGCGCTATATAAGTAAGCATAATAAATAAACAAAAAAATGAAAAATTTGCCCCTGTTATAATCCACCCTCAGCCCTGATACTGTTGTGGGGTGCAGGAGGTGAGTATGTATATGTATGGGTTGGGCGAGGATCACTCGCGGTTTCGTTCAGGCCGCATACGTCTGAGCTGTTAGGCTAGGTGCGCATAAAATCGCAGTTACCGACTATAATGGGGTCCGCGTGGTTTCCGGGTGAAAAAAGTGGAGAGAGAAGCGCTGCTTGCAGCATTTTTCATGCGGAGAGGGGAACGTAATCCCGGTACGGAGGGGCAGGCGCACATGTGAGCCCGGTCTCAGTGTTTTTATACTTTGGGATCTCTTCAGACCCCCAGAATATAATAAGCGGAGACCTAGGGGAGGTAAATACCTCCTGAATGACGTCAGCGACCTGCAGGCCTGTGATTGGTCGCCTGAGTCTCTTCAATTCTGGGCCATCCCCAAGTTTTTCAGTTTGCCTGGAAAATTCCTTTAACATTTGCCCCTAGTGCAGTTTGCAGTCACATCCTGTAGGATGCAGGCTGGACACCAGGTGACATCTTAGGGTAGCTCTTCACAGTCCGGGGAGCCAGTTCCCTGCTGCACACACGGACTTCCTGGGGTTCTACAATGATCCAGCTGCACACAAGAGCCGCAGCAGGCAGGGTGTGAACTGACCTCTAGGCGGGGGCACAGACCAGAGGCCTGGGTGGGCTACACAAAGCGGCTGGGCGGCCACAGCTTTCTATCCATGGCGAAAGCCGAGACCAAACCGCTCCTATGTGAATTAGACGTAAAGGGCAGCACACACAGAGCAGACACTCACCTCAGATATAAGATGTTCTGAAATCCTCCCGGAACTAATTCGTCCTGCCCCCGGTACTGCTTTCTGCCCGTCCCCAGTGATTTCCGCTCCGTGGAGCACACGTGACTTGCCCGTACTTGGTTCTGTGTTACTATAGGTCGGTGCCCACATCAAATATGGCGGCAGCGTGCGCGCGTCCGCTACTTTGGGGGAACGGAGGCTAAGTATTGTGTTATCCGGATGTCTCTGCGGCGGCCATTTTGTCGTAGTCGTGGTGTTATAGTGTGAAACAGTACACAAACATATTTGAAAAGGGAATGGCCTTCCCCTTGGCATTGTGGCTGTAGGGCAGGGCCACCATGTATACAATTGTATCAGTATGGCCCCTATACTCACAGTCTGAGGGGCAAAAAGCTCACAATGGTCTTCACAGGCGGCATCAGCATGTCACACCAATGCCTGGTCAATGCAATAAAATATCCGTCAAAATGTTTTGCATTTGTGAGATTCTTAATGTAAAAGCGTGCCCCCCTCCCCATCACACAACATGAGTGCGGCAACGCAGCGTATGACAACGTGGTTGTGTCCCCACCGCTACCGTTTTTCATTTTCGATTTTTAACTCCCCATTTTTTTTTTGTGGGATAAATTGGACTTCATAAAAGAGCCATTTAATATTCCGTACTGGGAAGCCACAAAAAAAAGGGGAAGATATTAGAAGAATATCAAATTCACGCCATTTTTTTTATGGGTTTTGTTTTTACGTTGTTCACTGTGAGCCAGACTGAGGCGTGACTTATATTCTCTGGGTCGGTACCATTATGGCCATACCAAATTTACATGATTTTTATCTTTTTAATGCCTTTACAAAAATCCAATGATACATCAGAGGCGGCCCAATGGGGCAGAAAAAATATTTATTAATAAAGACGACCTAATGTGAACAGGTCTGTAAGTAATATCTGAAGAAACAATCCAGCAGATCCCAGACATGTTGGTTGTGTCACCTTCTTCAGTGGGCTGCGAATATGCTAATATATATTACTATGTACGAGCTAGTGGCCAGCATTTATAACATTATAGGTGCGGGAATGTCACACAAAATCTCCAATCACCTTCCCTCATTTCTTTTGGGCCTCCTCGCTGCGTCCGGGGTTTCATGATGTCATGACGCTCGGTATGCCCATGTCACCACTGAGGCCCAATCACAGGCCTCAGCGATGAGCAGCTGTGTAAGGCGTCTTTTTCAGCTGGGAAATTTGTAGTTTTTATTGACACCATGTTGGGGAAAGTATCCTGTTTTGATCACTTTTTATTCCATTTGTTTTAGGCAAAACTACTGCCAATTCAGCCATTTTGATTTTTTTTTTTCCTGCTACAGCGTTTACCGCATGGGGCAAATGTTTTTATATTTGAATAGTTTGGGCATTTTTGGACTTTAGGACACTGAATGTGTTTATGTTTACTTTTATATGTGATCTAGGGAAAGTGAAAGTAACCACTCAAATGCCTTAGTCGCATTTGACCACAGCAGTTGAGTGGTTAAATGCCTGTAGTCAGAGCCATCTCTGATCATGGGCTATGCTGCCGGGTCCCTTCTGTATAAAATAGCACCAACTCAGCAGCTAGTGTGACCGCTCTGCTTCAGAGTGGACGCCATAGTTAGTCACGTGCACCAGGACATACAGGTAAGTCCTGGTGCGCGTAGGGGTTAAACACACAGTTGGGAATTTGAGCTTAATATTCAGCAGTTCATGTTGTATATAGAATCCAATTGACGACTGTGATTTAAACTAGTGATATCTCTAACTTTACAGCTAGTACTTCCGTCTTGGCAACACATGAAAGCTGAGATCCAAGAACCATTTTTCTAGGTGGTATAAACCGGAGATACAGCCATGTGACGTGTCACTCTCCCTCTATGTACTACATTGAGTACAGATGTACGGACAGAGTCTACCTGGCAGGGCTTAATTAGACCATTGCTAATAGGAACTTTACAGCCTGTTTTCTATTAAAAGAAAGTTTGATAGGTTAATAACGTATATTACTCAAAATGTTCACCTCTCCCTGACAATATAAAAAAAAAAAAAGTTGAGACGGCAGAATTGATGTTTTCTGATCATTTCACCTCTCAAAAACAAAAAGTAATAAAAGCTGATCAGAAAGTCTTATGTACCACAAAATACAAGGTCTTGTATAGAGATGAGCGAATTTCTCAAAAGTTTGATTCGGCAGTTCGATTCGAAGTTCCAAAAAAATTTGCTTCGATCCAAATTACTTTGCGGCGAATAAACAGCTATTTCCAGGCTACAGAGAGTGGGGTGGGCGGCAAAATGGCAGAAGCCCTTGTATGCGGCGGTCATGTCTCTCTCTCTCTCTCCAGCACGGACAAGTTTTATTCATGTGGAATGATCTGCTAACAAGCAAAGACACGCCTACCCAATCACATCACTAGAGAATATCATGTGACCGTCTGATGTCACAAAGGTCCTTACTAAATATTCGTTACCGCGAAGCATCAGGAAATCCAGAATCGTGGTGAATCGAAGATTTCCTCAAATTCGGATTGAATTCCACTTCTGCAGAATCGATTCGCTCATCTCTAATCTTGTAAAACTACAGTGAAATAAAATGTAAAAAACTGTGAACACAGGACTGTCGAGAGGGATAAAATGTTACTGGTTTAAGGCCAAAATGTGTTAGATCGCTGAAGGGTTAAAATGCACATAAGTCATCGGATATACGTATCAGGAATTTTTATATGAGCCATAAATTCAAAAACTGCAATAAAAAAAGTGATAATTTCAGGAGGGTTTTTGCAATTTTAATGTGACTAGGCTGTGGTTACGACGCTTGCTACTTCTAAGCTTCACTGTAAATCTGCCATCTGGGGCAAACCACATGCAGCTATTACCAACACCCGCGGGGTACGGCCCCTTCTGTACTCGCAAGCCCAGAAGCTCCGCCATATTATACCCACAGGCAGGATTCTCCGAATGTTCCTGAAACAGTCTTGTAGAAATCCTGTAAGACATTCATTTCCTGCTGATTTTTCATTTTCAGCAGGCGTGAGCTTTATGTCCTACTGTAGTCAGGGAGAGGGGGGGGGGGGAGGCTCCGGCTGCAGCCAGAATTAGGATACTAAGGAAGAGCAGGCTGATACACACGTTTTTTTATAGATTTTTCAATTTTATTTAAAATATGAGACAACATTCTGGCTAATTTTTGTTTTTAAGATTTTCTATAGTGTTTATTCAATGTATGGCGGAACCTCGCCACCGTGCAGGTCACTTTGTAAGAACTATTTATGCCACTACACTACGCTGTCACACACAAGATATCCTCTTCTTCATACTATCTTTATTGTACGTAAGAGTCCACAAGATGCAGACGAGAGGGGTGTCCCCATGTAAGTCGCCCCCATCTTGTATGAGCCAGGGTGAGGATATGCCAAGTATTAGTGACTCCCATACGGGTGCGCCCAGCCACACTGCCATCCATCTGAATGGCCACCAGGGAAACGTATGACTGGACACAAGCTAGGAATCCTTCAGTCTTTGCAATTAATCGGCTACTTCATTAGATTTTAAGTAAAACTCCATGTTTTTAATGAATGGTTGGAATAGAGAATACAGACTTACATATTCCATCAGACCCAGCATGCACCAAGGGCTTCCGATATCATGGAAACATCGTCGGTAGAGCAAAGGTTTACCCAAGGGGGGTAAAAAAAAACAAACTCATACACATCAGCGCACGCGTTACACTGTATATAGTAGAAACAGAGCAATGATCTGTTCTGTGGATGAAATACGCACACGATTCTTTGTGATCCCTATAAGTACATATATAGGTTTATGGGCACTAGCCTTGATTTCATCAACCATAAGGTAGGGCAACACCGACTTTTTGCAGTGAGATTTCACCATTTGTTACAAGTGATCGGAGGGCGCCCTGTATCGTCGGTTTGAAAAGGACGGTCACACATGGCTGCTGGGGCTCTATCAAAGTCAATGGGATGACAAAGGTGACCGAGCAATGTACTGCGCGATCTTCAGCAGTGGCAGTGGACATGCGCAACCACTATTCTAGTCAAATGGAGGAATAAAGGATCCCATTCCTACGATTTATGGGATCTACAATGATCAGACCCTTTTCCTCTATCCTGGCGCCAGAGGTATAAGTATTGTGGAAAAAAACCTTTAGGCTGAGGCCCCACGTTGTGGAAACGCAGCTTTTTGTTGTTGCAGATTTTGCTAAGAATGGCTACAAAAGGAATGGGAAATATATAGGAAGTTCTTATACTTCTACCTTCTGCTCAATCCACTCCTGGCTTTGGCTCAAAAAAATCACAACAAAAAAAAGCTGCGTTTCCGCAACGTGTGGCCTCAGCCTTAAAAGGGTTGTCCAGGATTAAAAAAAAATTACATGGGAGTCTGGAGGGGAGGGCTACAAAATAAACACACTTGTACTTGCCTGCATTCTCCCCTCTGTTCCTGTCCATCAGTTCTGCTGTTTGTGTATATATCAGTTGCAGCGATTACATCATGTCGATAGAATGGAGTTTGGCTGCTCGCGTTCCCATCGCTGCGATGTTACCGATGCTCTGTATACAAAGCAGCAGATCTGATGGCCAGCACAGCGAAGGAATGGAGGGGAGAATGCAGGCAAGAGTATATTTATCGTATAGACCGCCCCTCCTGACTGCATGCCATGTTTTAATCAGAATATTCCACAGGTAAATCTTATGTCTGCAGCATCTTCTGCACTTTTTAGCACCCTGTAGTGCCCCTTTCCCAACATAAGCCATTTCAGTCATTCAATATAACAATAAGACATGTTCACACTTTCAGGATTCTGTCAGGATTTATGAGCAAATTCCATTCCTTAAGCCCTTCCTGCCTCATGAGGAACATATATACATCATAGGTGGGTGTTCTGTAACATGCCATATGTTTGTGACACTGGGATTGTGCTGGCTCAGGGCACCAGAGGTTAAACCTCTTAGATACCGCAGTGTGCGAGCAATGCTTGGTGATCACCATTAACAAAAAAAGAATACTAGAATTGCGATTCCTTGGTCACAAAACTGCCCCCAAAAATAGATCAAAAAGTTGAATGTTCTAAAAACTACAGCTGACCCTTAAATTTATATTTCTATAATGTGACTGAACTGCAGACTAACAGTAAAATATTTATGCTGTAGGGTGTGTGGTGCAACATTTTAAACTGCGTCCCCCATGATGTCATACAGCGGAGGATGACCCATAACCTCTGTAGGAACAGGAACAGAGAAGTTAAATGTCCCACCCCCAGCACCTTCCCTCCAGTGCTTTCCGCTCTCTCCCCCCACGCGGAGTGGGATGGTCTGTACCATAGCTGTTTGGCCACTCCACACTCCTGCAGTATACTACATCCAGCACACTGACCCCCATCTCCTGTAAGTGACCAGGGAGAAAGTGGGCGCCGCATCCTGGTGACGTCGCCCGCTGGGAACTCCAGAAGGTAAGACATGCCTAGAACAGCGGTATTTGCCACGTGTGTACTGCTCTGAGGTTGATATGTCCATCCCAGGGTCGATTATGGTGGAAACGCTGTCCCTATGGTGGGCGCCTTCTTTGAATCCAGTGATGTCCAGTTTGTTACTCTCTTGCTGCACAGAAATATTAATCAGGGGGTGTATAATGGTTCCCCCCTCTCTACTTTTCTAGAATGAGGGGGGGCTCAATAACCTAAATCTACTTCCAAAAAAACCTCCTTCAAAGAAATATCCAGTGTGTTCTAAGAGACAGACCAGCTCATTTAAAAAAAACAAAACATCATCTATGTAGTGACTGCATCTCCAAAGACCTTAAGGCAGAACATACGTAATTTATGGAGGAACTCTGAAATCTTGTTAAAGAAGAGGTCCAGTCCTCCATTGCAAATTTCCATGTGCTATCTGTGTACACCCTTTGAGAACTCAGCCCAACTAAAAGACCCAATGGACCACAAGTCTAAAGCCCGCTTTAGAAAGGTCTGGGAAGCGGCCATGGTCAACTCAAAAACCAACGTAGCATCCACCTCTGTAGCTAGAACCTTACTGTTGTGGCTTACTTACATCGAATCTCACCTAAAGGAGAAAACTTCTCGAGCGATCGTACAATCACTTCTTAAATCAGCCTTGGGATTTTTAGCTGACTCTTCTGTGGAGTGTAACCGATTTGCAGCTTTATCTAATACTGCACGTAGAGCAGATCAGCGACATCAGATCAAAAACAAAACTCGATAAGGCTGCAGATAAAATGAAGGAATTCCCAGAAGTGAAAACTACAAAAAAGAACTTTCAGCCCAACGACAAAGCTGAAAATATACAATGTTCTTATTTTTTATCAATGGGAGGAAATAACCCTAAGTCAATTCTTGATATAATCAGGAACGGATACAGAATAGCGTCCCCCTTCACCCTCTCAAAATCCTAGTTTCAATCCTTCTGCCTTCCTCCGCCATCGGTTTTGGGAATATAGAAACGCTCTCATTCAAATAGAAGTCGTGATTCCGGTTCCCCAGGCAGAACACACTATGGGTCACTATGCCTCCCTTTTCTTAGTCAACAAAATTGGGACTTTCAGGTTAATAATAAATCTAAAGTACCAAAACAAATGGTAGTTTACAGGAGGTTCAAGATGGTGTCTAAACTCGTCTTACAAAGCCATAGGCCCTTCTGTTGATGGTAAGGATGTGTACTATCACATCCCAATCCACCCCTCATCCCAGAACTTTCTGAGATTTGCAAGAGAAATAAAGTCAAGTTCTACATTTTCAGTTTACAAGAGCTCCATTTGGTGTATCATCAGCTGGGCGCATCTTCACCAAAGTGATGCTAGAAGTAGCGGCAGCTCTCCGAAAAGAAGGATGCTTGATAGATACGTATCTGGCCGACATTCTTTTTGTAGCAGATCCTCCGGATATCCTGTCCACCTGCGACTTTGTAATAAACTTCCTCTCCAGGTTGAGTTGGATAATAAACTTTCAAAAATCAGATCTGGTTTTAGCAATAATAAAGACTTTTTTGGGGGATCACAGACTCAATACAACAAGCTTCACTCCTTTAGAGAAAATGGATAAAGGACGGACCATCGGATCTGGCATATGCCTTTCGTCGTCGTCTTCTCATCTCCAAAGTTCATAAAAACATCAGCAGGGACAGAACCTTACGATTGTATGACAGAAAACGTCATTAGCAGAGCCCATCATCTTACCTCCCAGGGTAGACCTCCTTCATCAAAAAGAAGAAACTGTCAGCATGGATCCCGAAAAGGACTTCTTACGATCTAAGGGTCTAAAAATTTGGAAAAATTGTTGTGGAACCTCTCCTCTCCAGTTCAGTGAAACCCCAATATCCATCAAATCTTAAGATTTTTTACAGTCATGTCTAGAACCTAGCACCCTTAAAGTTCAGATTTCTTGAGTATATATATATATATATATATTTTTTTAACTTCCCACTTGCAAAGCATAGGTGGATCATTAGATTTATGAGAGCGGCAATTAGTCCCTTGTGACGTTCAGCTCAGAGCTCTCTCTCAACCTCACTTTGAAAAGATAGATATTAAACATGTGTCTTTAAAGATAGCCTTCCTGTATGTAGACTAGGGAAAATTCAAGACTTATCTACGAAAAACTGACGATGATAGATTTATCCTAAAACTCGATCCTAACTTCTTACTGAAGGTTGTGTTAAATTTCCACGGGATCTTACGCCCCTCATTTTGCGAAAATCCAAAACCCAGGAAAAAAACAGAGTTCCTGGATGTTAGGAGGGCCGTCATCAGATACTTGGAAGAAATGTCCCCTTGGAAGGAGGACTCAACTTTATTGCTCCAGTTTGAGGGGAAAAACAAAGGACTAAAATCCTCTGAACTGTCCATTACCAGATGGGACTGTGACTATTATGGTCTTGAGGGTCAACCCCAAAATATAAAAGCCTATTCCCCTATAGCTATCTCTTCCTCCTGGGATGAAAAAGGGGGTACAAGGTCTCGCTCTTTAACCTTAATCAGTTAGACATTGCAACTTCTAACGACTTAGCCTTTGGCCATAAAGTTTTACAAGCAGCAATCTCACCCTAATACCATCTCAGGCAGTATATCTCCTGTATGCAGTCATGGCGGGCATAGCAGCATGTTTCCAAGAGTCCACCATGACGACACTTACATTTGTTTGCATTGTTGTTGGTATGTGAAGTAACCTAATAAATAAAATGGCACTGTATATTCCTTCTGGTGTGCTAACTTGGTTAACACTGGAGGGAGGATTCTCTCTCTGTTCCTGTCCCTACAGAGGTCAAGTGTCATCCTCCACTGTCCGCTGTCATGGTGGACTAAAAGAAACAGAATTATTGGTAATTCCAATTTTTGGACCCAACATTAAGACACTACTTAGTTATATTTACCCAAAAATGTGGCCATTGAAAAACACTCATTCTGCAAAAAAAAAAAAAGCTCCCATGAAGCTACTTTAAGGAAATATAGAAAAGTTATGGCTTTCAGAATGCCAAAAAAAAAAAATTGCTGTGTTGTTAAATCCGGACTGAAAAATCTGGTCCGTACATCGGCCAGATAATCCAGTACAGGACAGTAGATCCACGAGGAGGCAGGGACACCAAACATCGTAGACCAATAGTATGCAAGTAGTCCTCTCTCCTAACCTGGAAATCTGGCTCACATATGTAACAGATTTTCTGGTTCGGGTTCCCCCAGTGCATGGTGCCTCAGGGGTTAATCCTGACAGAATCTGCTGACACTATGGTGGTAATGCAAGTGAATGATTTTTTTTATGCCCTGCAAAACAAGGAACACATTGCAGATTTTAATGAAGCATGATGGGGCTATTCTGCATTCGGCTTCTCTGACCAATCGTCAGCAGGTTCGGACTTCAACCACAGATTTTCTGTAATATCCGGGTTAGATTTGTTTAAAGAAATTCTCGACCTAACAGTTGAGTGAAGAACCTGATGCTTTACAAAGTTTGATCTGTGTGTAAAACTTCTGCCACAATCCATACATGTATATGGCTTCTCCCCCGTATGAATTCTCATGTGTTCTACAAGATCCGGCTTCTGGGTAAAACTCTTCCCACACACCGTACATGAATATGGCTTCTCTCCCGAGTGGATTCGCAGGTGTTTCACAAGATCGGACTTCTGGGTGAAGCCTCTCTCACATACTGAACATATGAAGGGTTTCTCCCCCGTGTGAAATCTCTGATGAATAATTAGAGCCGAATTCTTCGTAAATGATTTCCCGCACTCCGAGCAAGAAAAAAGCTTCTCCCCTGTGTGAATTCTCTGATGTTCAGCCAGGCCTCCCTTCTGGGTAAATCTTTTCCCACAATACGAACATATAAATGGTCTCTCGTTTCTATGAATTTTTTGATGTTCGAAGAGCCCTGTATTTTGGCTGAAGCGTTTCCCGCATTCCAAACATGAAAAGGGCTTCTCTGTTATGTGAGTTTTCTGGTGTTTCACAAGAGCTGACTTTTTGACAAAACATTTCCCGCATTCTATACATGGATATGGCTTCTCCCCTGTGTGAGTTCTGTGATGTTCCACGAGATCGGATTTCTGAAAAAAGCATTTCCCACAATCCAGACACTGGTATGGCCGATCGTCTCGGTGAATCCTTTTGTGTCTCTCGAGGTTTCCCTTAAGTGTGAAGCAGTCCCCACATTCAGAACATATAAATGGCTTCTCCCCTGTGTGAGTTTTTTGATGCTCAACAAGGTGCGATTTCCGGGTAAAAGACTTGCAGCAAAGCTCACATGAATATCTCCTTTCTGGTTCTGGAGAAAGAAAAAAAAACAAAAGATGAGACTTTTATATTTTTTAAAACTTTATTAAACTTTTCCCCACCTTGCAGCTCAAGGTGGACAATTAACTGAACAACAAACAAAAGTGAATATCAACCTGGATAACCAACGTGATTTTGGGCGTGTCAGATATTACAATATTTGTGAGGTTCCAACCGCAGTTTCGTTTGGCCCAAACACATTAGAACCAAAACTGCTATTATTATACTGTGGGTTCTCTTCAGACCCCAGACTATAAGAAGTGGAGGTCCAGAGGAGGTGAGCAAACATAAGATACAGTCTTACTCACCTCTGCTAGGCTCCGATGCAGCTCCCTCTTCTCTTCGGGCCTTCTGATGTCCTTGACTTCAATCAGAAGGCCCAACGAGAAGAGGGAGTCATGACGGAGCCCAGGAGAGGTAAGTAACACTGTTTTTAATGCTTGATCACCTCCCCTGGGCCTGGGATCCCAGAGTATAAAAGCAGTTTTGGTTCAGACATGTTTAGTCAGAACCTCGCAAGACTAATCTTGCAAGGTTCACCCAACACATACTTTAACCCCTTCCCGACATCCTCCGTAATAGTACAGCGGATGTAGAGTATTTAAATATGGATGCCACGTAGGATCTGCAGAGACCCAGCATTAAGACCCCTGGTGCCTTGTTCAAAGCAGACCGACGTGTCATTTTCTCGGTGGCGCATGGGCGCTGCCATTTTGGCTGGAACGAGATTCGTGGCAGGTGATCCATTGCCATGGAGTCTACTGAGGGATCCCAGGCTTGTTGGGCATTCATTTGTATGACAGGCTGCTTTATGGACTCTGTCATTTTGGCTGCAGAGTGAACGCCATAAAAACGAAGCCTGTAGGAAAGGGGCACAAATGCAATATTTCTCCGATTCCGCCCCATTCTGAATTTTTTTCCAGTACATTGTACAAAATAATAAATGGTAGCATCACGAACAATAATTTGTCCTGGAAACTTTAAGCCCTCATATGGCTCGGAGAATGAAAAAATAAAAAAAAAAGTTTTGAGGTTTGGAAGGCGGGGAGTCAAAAATGACTGACAGGAAGGGGTTAAAAGGGGCGTGAACTAAAATAATCACCATTAATTGTAACCAAGGCAAAATGCCCAATTGATTATGATTTAGGTTATAATCACCCAGCCGCACTGGCACCTCGCCCTTGATACGATATTAGCACCACTTGCAGGGCAGGGCAGGGCAAATAATGATTTTACAATCCAAAACTGTAATGAATTGGAATGGTGAACAATAAACATGCAACTAGATTATCTGCCCAACTTTAGCCATGTCATTGTCCATGATCACACTGTGACCCGTGACAGACCAGCATTAGCTGTTCCTACTAAGCCGCTACCTCGTCTCATGCGCAATACCTTACCTGTTAAGATGGATACCGCAGCCGTGGCCTCACTCCCGTCCTGATAATCATTCACAACAAACATCTCTTCCTCCTCCACCTCTTTAACTCTAATATAAAAAAGGTTCCCACCCTAAAAGGAAAAGAACACGGCCTTGTGTCATTTCATACAGATTATCTAGACATATAGAGCAGATCTTTGGTATCTGACAGGACCTCAGTGTCTTCCTGATTCTCCTCTGGGCCGTTGTCCTCTGGACAATCCTGGGAATAATGCGGACTGGGACATCTTTCTGGCGTATTTTTATCACTGGACTCATCTGTAGGAGACACACACAGTGACAGCTATCATATGACATCTAGGTGACCGACAAAACTGCTCTCTCCTAGAATATATGACATGCTCCTTGTACCTGGTGACGTGACAGGCTGTTGGTCGTCCATTACGACATCTTCATCCTTATACATGTCCTTGTGTCCTTCAAAATAATCTTCTCTCTGCAAATCCAGGTATGCATGGAGAGTATTAGACAGTGAATCCCTATAGGAAGCTGGCAGACACAAGGAGACAGTCAGTATGCCCGGCAGCGCTCACCTCTCCAGTCAGCAGCTCAATGATCTTGTTGGTCAGTTCTAGGATCTTCTGCTCATTGTCTCTATCTTGTAATATTGTCTGAGAAGGTGGCACCTTGATAGGGATCTGGATCCTGCTGTATCCTTCTGACTTGTCAGATGTCTTCTTCACGACTGTGTAATCCTGAATATGGAGAGACATAAAAATAACTCTATATATTCCCAAAATCTCATCTCTCCGCATTGTTGTGTTACATTACAGTCAAGTTCTGTCGATTCTCCCGTCATTTACCTATTTTGATAGGTAGGTCATGTGACTTAGGGTAGGTTCACACTACCATTTTTAATGTCTGTTGCTCTCATCCGTGATAGGACATTAACCCTAGACTGCAGATGGAGCCCCTGCACTTGGTGTAGCCGTCTGCATTCACTCTCATGTTAAATAAACATGACAGATAGCATTCTATCTTGGGATGGGAACGGACACAGATGGCTCCGTCTGTGGCCATCGCTCAATCGCTGGTAAAGTCGGTTTCTCTCATCCTATGAAGAATGAAAGCAATGGACGTTTGCATCAGTAGTGTGAACATCCCTTAATCCCAGAATCCCTCACCTCTCCAGTCAGCACAAGGATGATCTCCAGGGTGAGGTTCAATATCTTGCTGTTTTTGTCCTCATCCATCACTGAAGGGTCAGCTGGGGAAAGTACCATTGTCATGTGGAGATTATGAGGAGACTAACTGGGAGGAGCCAGTAGTGACCGCACCTGGATGGGGGAGAAGACCTCCAGGTGAGTTACAGCTTTACCACCGAGGAGGAGGTTATCAGTCTGCTCGAAGAAATATGAATGGAGCAAGACACAGGAGCTACGTCCCTACTCTCATATACTCTGCCCAAAACCCCAAACATTTATATAATACTTAACTCCTTAATCCAACCCCTGGGGAAAGCTCCTTCACCAGTCACTATTAATCTGCCCACTGCCAAAGCCCCACAACATCCTCACTCCTCCACCTCCTAGACCCATCCTCCTCTTTCTACACCTTCTCCTAGACCCGTCCTCCTCCACCTCCTAGACCTGTCCTCCTCCTTCTACATTACTCTGTTCTCCTCCTCCTAGACCTGTCCTCCTCCTCCATTACTCTGTTCTCCTCCTCCTAGACCTGTCCTCCTCCTTCTACATTACTCTGTGCTCCTCCTCCTAGACCTGTCCTCCTCCTTCTACATTACTCTGTTCTCCTCCTCCTAGACCTGTCCCCCTCCTCCTTCTACATTACTCTGTTCTCCTCCTCCTAGACCTGTCCTCCTCCTTCTACATTACTCTGTTCTCCTCCTCCTAGACCTGTCCCCCTCCTTCTACATTACTCTGTTCTCCTCCTCCTAGACCTGTCCTCCTCCTTCTACATTACTCTGTTCTCCTCCTCCTAGACCTGTCCTCCTCCTTCTACATTACTCTGTGCTCCTCCTCCTAGACCTGTCCTCCTCCATTACTCTGTTCTCCTCCTCCTAGACCTGTCCTCCTCCTTCTACATTACTCTGTTCTCCTCCTCCTAGACCTGTCCTCCTCCTTCTACATTACTCTGTGCTCCTCCTCCTAGACCTGTCCTCCTCCATTACTCTGTTCTCCTCCTCCTAGACCTGTCCTCCTCCTTCTACATTACTCTGTGCTCCTCCTCCTAGACCTGTCCTCCTCCTTCTACATTACTCTGTGCTCCTCCTCCTAGACCTGTCCTCCTCCTTCTACATTACTCTGTTCTCCTCCTCCTAGACCTGTCCTCCTCCTTCTACATTACTCTGTGCTCCTCCTCCTAGACCTGTCCTCCTCCTTCTACATTACTCTGTGCTCCTCCTCCATTACTCTGTTCTCCTCCTCCTAGACCTGTCCTCCTCCTCCTCCTCCATTACTCTGTTCTCCTCCTCCTAGACCTGTCCTCCTCCTCCATTACTCTGTTCTCCTCCTCCTAGACCTGTCCTCCTCCTCCATTACTCTGTTCTCCTCCTCCTAGACCTGTCCTCCTCCTCCATTACTCTGTTCTCCTCCTCCTAGACCTGTCCTCCTCCTTCTACATTACTCTGTGCTCCTCCTCCTAGACCTGTCCTCCTCCATTACTCTGTTCTCCTCCTCCTAGACCTGTCCTCCTCCTCCTCCATTACTCTGTGCTCCTCCTCCTAGACCTGTCCATCTCCTTCTATACATTACTCTGTGCTCCTCCTCCTAGACCTGTCCTCCTCCTTCTACATTACTCTGTGCTCCTTCTCCTAGACCTGTCCTCCTCCTTCTACATTACTCTGTGCTCCTCCTCCTAGACCTGTCCTCCTCCTTCTACATTACTCTGTGCTCCTCCTCCTAGACCTGTCCTCCTCCTTCTACATTACTCTGTGCTCCTCCTCCTAGACCTGTCCTCCTCCTTCTACATTACTCTGTGCTCCTTCTCCTAGACCTGTCCTCCTCCTTCTACATTACTCTGTGCTCCTCCTCCTAGACCTGTCCTCCTCCTTCTACATTACTCTGTGCTCCTCCTCCTAGACCTGTCCTCCTCCTTCTACATTACTCTGTGCTCCTCCTCCTAGACCTGTCCTCCTCCTTCTACATTACTCTGTGCTCCTCCTCCTAGACCTGTCCCCCTCCTTCTACATTACTCTGTGCTCCTCCTCCTAGACCTGTCCTCCTCCTTCTACATTACTCTGTTCTCCTTCTCCTAGACCTGTCCCCCTCCTTCTACATTGCTCTGTTCTCCTCCTCCTAGACCTGTCCTCCTCCTTTCACACAGCTGACTTCTTCCTTATCCTTTGGCCGTTTGTTGCACTAAACACGCACCACAACCACCATCCTGTGCCTCGCTCTCCACATTATACGGGGACGCCTCGGCCCGTCCAGTTATTAACTGGTATAGATCTCCATTCTGTTGCACAGGCCGGAGCCTCTTCATAAATCAGTTGTTCCCTTCGCCAGTCAGGGCCTTTATAAAGACTGGCATAAAAAACACCAGTCTTAATAAATCTACTGCAGTATGTCTATATATATTTTTATAAATATTTTGGAAAAGGAGGGCGATTGATTTTTTTTTTAAATTTATATTGTTTTTTAAGCCCCTCTGGTGGCTTGAACCTGTGATTGAGCGTATTGAAGTCTATGGGAAAATCCCTGTATAACAATTAAGGAATGGCACAGGGGAGAGGATGCATCTGAGGCCACAGAAAGAGTTAATGCCTGCCAGGCTTGTGCCCACTCTGCTTCTTAGTGGTCGCCACATTTAAAGACCTGACATCCAACGTACTATTACATTTTCTTTGCAGCAATCACCTTATTTACATCACAGACAGGATTACAATAAACGATAACACCTTTATAGATTCCACCACTGAGCCATCATTACATCACTATAGACGATAGATGATGTCACAGCTTATCTCCTCCCCCTCCCTGTACTGAGCATGTCTAGAAAACTCTCTCATTGACCTTAACAAGTCTGCTACAGACTAATGCTGCCTACGGCCATGACTGTGCTGTAAAGCAGATCACTAAATGCTGTTAATAGAGCAGAGGAGCCGCTCGAGCAAGATGGCCGCCCAATAATAATGTACAGAAAATAGAATAAAAAAAACCTGCAGTCCCAAATATCCCTGTTGTAACGCTGTCCTTGTGCTAGGTTTACACTAGCGTTCGAGGCTCCGTAGGAGAGAGAAAAGTGCAGTATTATAGTCTATGGGGTCCTCGGGTTTCCGCATGTAAGCACTTTTTAGGCGGACAGCGTTACCTGCTTATAATAAGGGCACAGACTGTGTTAAGAAAGGTTATCTGGGACACTAAACTACCAGGCCATACAATCCCAAATTGACCTAACACGTTCCCTTAAAGATAGGTCATCCATATCCAATCAGTGGGGGTCTGACAGCTGGGACCTCCACAGATCAGCTGTTTGATGAGACCGCAGTGTCCAGATGAGTGCCACAATCTCTTCACTGGATACCAAGCAAAGCACCGTGCATTGTGCAGTGGCTGTGCTTGGTATTGCGGCTCAGCCCTATTCATTTGAATGGGACTGACTTGCACACAGACCATGCTGCTTCGACTGGCTGATCCACAGGGGTCCCAGGTGTCAGACCCCACAGATATTCAATGGATGACCTATCCTAGGGATCGGCCATCAATTAAAAAGTCCAGAAAGAGCAGTGCCAAGATCCAAGGAGAGGGGATGTGCGGCCAATGGAGGTTCTTCTGATCAGGAAAGCAGGGTGCGGCTGTACCCCCATCTGAATGGCGCTGAGGTCACACCGCTGCCATATAGCGATGCCTGGAAGATGTGTGAGCGGGGGACCCTGCTAGTAAGGTATAGCCCTGCCACAAGCCTTTATATGAGGCGGCAGTTGTGGCCAGGCTTAACCTTTAACTTCATTGTTAAAGGGGAAGTCTTACAAATCACTAAGAAATCCTAGATAAAGACCAGCACAACAAGCCCTGCCCCAGGTGATGAAGCCTGGAGACCCCCACCCAATAACCTGCCCGCCATATATGCCATGTATAAATCCCTGCCCTCAGACATACCCCATATAATCTGCCCGGACACTCCCGCCATAGACACCATAAAACAGACCTCTTTCTCCTCGCTAACAGCCGATGGTATTCCGCCCCGGAAGTAATCCGGCCAAACACAGCTATTACGTCCGGTTCTTCGACGTCGCAGTGTACACGTGACTTAGAAATGGGACGTGATTGGCTTCCTCCGTACACAGGGTGCCTGCACTGCCACAATCCAATATGGCGACGGCGCGACTTGTATTGTAACAGCACAATAGATCAGCAACTTGGCGGCCATTTTTTTGTAGCGTTGATGGTCGGCGGAGGCCATTTTGTCTTAGTCATTTCTGCTCAGGAAATCGTGAGATTATTAAAGTGGGATGATGTATGTCATTTTAGGCGATACTTATTAGTATTATGGTTGGTTTATCTGAGTGTTCCTTGACATTGGCTGATGACATCATTACTGTATAAGGGCACTGGACCAATGCATGGATATGTAATTGTTGGCTGGGCATGCCAATCATTACAGAACATATGCATACCTCCCAACTTTTAGAGCAGGGGTCCCCAACCATAGGTCCGCCGACCGGGCCGTTGGGGGTCTTTTGCCGGTCCACGGGTTGGCAATCTGGCCACAGTGTTGTGGCTCCTAGCTCTATACTAAACATGATCCCCCCCTCTACGCTCTCTATAGTACACCAAACAGTGCTGTACACCAGGGTGTGCTGACGGGACCTCGTAATGGCGGGGACCTGGTCTACAGCGCTGTACACTGAGGCGTGCTGATGGGACCTCGTAATGGCGGGGACCTGGTCTACAGCGCTGTACACCGGGGCGTGCTGATGGGACCTCGTAATGGTGGGGACCTGGTCTACAGCGTTGTACACCAGGGCGTGCTGATGGGACCTCATAATGGTGGGGACCTGGTCTACAGCGCTGTACACCGGGGCGTGCTGATGGGACCTCGTAATGGTGGGGAACTGGTCTACAGCGCTGTACACTGGGGCGTACTGATGGGACCTCGTAATGGCGGGGACCTGGTCTACAGTGCTGTACACCGGGGCGTACTGATGGGACCTCGTAATGGCGGGGACCTGGTCTACAGCGCTGTACACCGAGGTCCCGCCAGCACTCCCCGGTGTACAGCGCTGTTTGCTGTATAACCCCGCCCCCATATATGACCAAAGCCCCAACCCTAAACTGCCACAATTCGGGATTGTCCCGCAAAACCCGGGACGGTTGGGAGGTATGCATACGAACCTACATTTATAAGTCGCAGTTCACACTACATTTGTTATGCGCGTTTTGACTTGTATGTCAGGAAAGCTTCCACGGTAGAGGCTAAACTTGTTCATACATTATTCTATGGGTGACGAGACGCCATTTTATGGCATCCTTCTAACCTTAATAGGGGCAGTATACAGACTGCCCCCTAGAGGTGGCAACAGGCAGGTTATAAGTATCTGTACTATGAACCCAAAACGCCAACCATCCAACCTCAATGACTTACATAACACGTTTTGCCAAGATGTTATGCAATGCTAATGTTTGCGTCAATGGACACAGGTGTGAACATAGGCTAACACTGTGTAACATGGTGGCTGATATGACCTGTATTGAAGCAATATTCCATTAAGAAATGGCAAAATATGATCACATTATAAAACAGATGTTGGGTTTGTGTGCCATAGGCTAGCTCTTACCTCTTGTCTCTGCAGGAAACCCCTGTGGAGATAATGAGGATAAAAAGGGTATGCTAATTGAGCCAGGGACCGAACAACAAAGGGTCTTGGCACAAAGCAGACAGACCACATTCCTGTAGCCAAACTGGTTTTGATAGCAGCCATACTATGTAGGAGTAATCTGAGTAGTTGATAGCACACTAAAGCACAATTCATATCTGGAAAATACATAGCTGGGGGTCTCTCGATGACAACGATGGACAGCAACAAATACGTTTTTTTTTAATATTGAGGTCTATGGAAGGCAGACACAAACAGATTACCAACTGACAGTAATACATTTGTGTCTGTTTTCCAAACTGTTTTTCTTCTCTGCGCATGCTCAGAATGAAGAAGAGGTTAACTGTTAACTGTTTGTGACCTTTTTTTTTTTGACGAATCCATTGTTTTTTTAGACGGATTTGCAAGGGGCAGATACCAGTCGCAGATGTGAACATAGGGTAAATCCATCATATTAATCCATAATCACCTACTGCCATTCAGCCAGACATGTCCTGCGGCCTGGTCCACCACTGCACACTGTTGGTGTCACTGTAGTGTCGGCATCAAAGAAACCAAAACTGTTTTGATTTCACATCTGCTCCCATAAAGGGATAACTTTGGTGGCTTTTTTTTCTTGAAAAGCCAATTCTTCATCACTTTTCAAGTGGCTCCCAAATAAGCCTGTAAGATTTACAAGTCAGGCTATGTTCACATATGTGCCAGAGTCTCTGACAGTTTCAGTTTTAAAACGACGCATCCGACTTCTGTTGTTCTGATCCTCAGATGGGCCAGAACAATGGAGAGGTTACAGTAATGTGAACCTAGTGTCATCAAAAGGGGCTCATTTTTCTATGAAACCATTGCTTTTTGCAATATAACCACCATATAACCACGGGCATGCACATTTCCCTAATAAAAGGGCAATTTTTGGAGCGTTGTAAATGTTAACTTCATAAAAGCGAGTGTCAGTGCAGTGTATGGTTAAACTCTGAGTTTGTATCCTCTGCTTACCATCAGTTTTCCATACATACATACATTCACTTTGACATAACTTCAACTGTGTTTCCCTTAGGCAGCTAGAAATTGGATAGATAGGTTCCTAGGAGCCATGACAGTGTCATACACTATGTTTTATAGATAAAGTGGGGAAAAAGGTATTTAGTCAGCCACCAATTGTGCAAGTTCTCCCACTTAAAAAGATGAGGCCGGCCTGTAATTGTCATCATAGGTAGACCTCAACTATGAGAGACAAAATGAGAAAACATATCTAGAAAATCACATTGTCTGAATTTTTAAGAATTTATTCGCAAATTATGGTGGAAAATAAGTATTTGGTCATCTACAAACAAGCAAGATTTCTGGCTCTCACAGACCTGTAACTTCTTCTTTAAGAGGCTCCTCTGTCCTCCACTCATTACCTGTAGTAATGGCTCCTGTTTGACATTGTTATCAGTATAAAAGACACCTGTCCACAACCTCAGTCACACTCCAAACTCCACTATGGTGAAGACCAAAGAGCTGTGGAAGGACCAGAAACAAAATTGTAGACCTGCACCAGGCTGGGAAGACTGAATCTGCAATAGGCAAACAGCTTGGTGTGAAGAAATCACCTGTGGGAGCAATAATTAGAAAATGGAAGACATACAAGTGCACTGATAATCTCCCTCCATCAGGGGCTCCACGCAAGATCTCACCCTGTGGGGTCAAAATGATCACAAGAACGGTGAGAAAAAATCCCAGAACCACACGGGGGGACCTAGTGACTGACCTGCAGAAAGCTGGGACTAACGTAACAAAGGCTACCGTCAGTAACACACTACACCGCCAGGGACTCAGATCCTGCAGTGCCAGACGTGTCCCCCTGCTTAAGCCAGTACATATCCGGGCCCGTCTGAAGTTTGCTAGAGAGCATTTGGATGTTCCAGAAGAGTATTGGGAGAATGTCATATGGTCAGATGAAACCAAAGTAGAACTGTTTGGTAGAAACACAACTCGTCGTGTTTGGAGGAGAGTGAATGCTGAGTTGCATCCAAAGAACACCATACCTACTGTGAAGCATGGGGGGGGCAACATCATGCTTTGGGGCTGTTTCTCTGCAAAGGGACCAGGACAACTGATCCGTGTACATGAAAGAATGAATGGGGCCATGTATGGTGAGATTTTGAGTGCAAACCTCCTTCCATCAGCAAGGGCACTGAAGATGAAACGTGGCTGGGTCTTTCAGCATGACAATGATCCCAAGCACACCACCAGGGCAACGAAGGAGCGGCTTCGTAAGAAGCATTTCAAGGTCCTGGAGTGGCCTAGTCAGTCTCCAGATCTCAACCCCATAGAAAACCTTTGGAGGGAGTTGAAAGTCCGTGTTGCCCAGCGACAGCCCCAAAACATCCCTGCTCTAGAGATCTACATGGAGGAATGGGCCAACATACCAGCAACAGTGTGCGCCAACCTTGTGAAGACTTACAGAAAACGTTTGACCTCTGTCATTGCCAACAAAGGATATATAACAAAGTATTGAGATGAACTTTTGTTATTGACCAAATACTTATTTTCCACCATAATTTGCAAATAAATTCTTTAAAAATCAGACAATGTGATTTTCTAGATATGTTTTCTCATTTTGTCTCTCATAGTTGAGGTCTACCTATGATGACAATTACAGGCCGGCCTCATCTTTATAAGTGGGAGAACTTGCACAATTGGTGTCTGACTAAATACTTTTTTTTCCCCACTGTAGGTTCCTAGGAGCCTGACAGTGTCATATACTATGTTTTATAGATAGGTTCCTAGGAGCCCTGACAGTGTTCTACACTTGTTTGACCTGAAACAAATATTGATCTCGAGCCACAGAAACCTGAAACTAAACAAATTTTGAGAGGTTCATCCATCTCTGTTTAGGACATGTGAAAAAAATTGATCATGTGAATAATTCAATTCCGGTGAATTGATTTTTAACCCATGACACTCAGGAGCTGTACTACAAGGTGAGGTGCATAATGGTGGCTTCCATAGTTGTGTACACAGTGCTCATTCAGTGCTACGTATACAATGAACAGGAAGGCAGAATAATAAACTGTCCCTGCCTTCTCTATGGGAGATCTGGAACCTTGCTCTCAGGCAAACCCAATGGTGATAACTATGGATGTTGCAGGTGAACAGCTGCACTTGGTGTAGGCGTCTTCAAGTTTCATGGACTGTCGTCATTGTTGGAAACTCTAAGGTCGGTAGTGCAGAAGTGGGAGAACTTGCACAATTGCAGAAGAAGAAGCAGAAGAAGAAGTCCCATCCCATGCATGAGACTGTGATCGCGCTGGGCAGTACTGTCAGTGACCGACTGCTCCACCCTAGGTGTGAGAAGGAGCGCTATCGGAAGTCTTTCCTCCCCACCGCGGTTAGGCTGTACAACCAACACTGACCTAAGCGGAGATCAATACACACAGAGAACTGAAATATCTCTCTGCCTGTTAAATCCCCCCCACCCCCTCCTCTGCTACGTCCTATCTGTCTGTCTGCTATTAATGTAATGCCTCTCACCTTGGAACATTCCTGTACATGTTGTATTTGTATTTGTATCTGCTTATCTTATCTTTGCTGCTGTAACACACTGAATTTCCCCATTGTGGGACTATTAAAGGACTATTATTATTATTATTATTATTATTATGAAAATACAATCAGACAACTTACAGTATATCCGGTGACTTATCTAAAGGAGTCGAGAGGCACAAAATGCAGAAAAGCGTACCACCTGACCAATATTATTTTGGTGGTGTGAGACAGAGCTCTCTCCCCAGTCACCAGGGAAGGGGAATGTTTTACCAGACCTCCTCAACCACCAAGCCTTAAAGACCCCATGCACGTGACAGATTCATTTTGTTCTGAAGATAGACAGCAGGACAGGACCTGCTCTATAATCATTCGTGTCACTGGTACGTAATGATTCGGAAGCCCCCATAGACGTGACGTATAGCAAGGTGCGCTCTGATGTCACTCCGAGTGCATCCAGCAGCAAACTTGGCCCTAAATCACATACACACTCAGTCGTGTGCACAGGGTCTAAAGTTGTCTGCTGTAAAGTAGAACAATCAAGACTATTTCTTGTTTCACCAGGTCACACCATAAAAGGGTTTTCCAGACTAAAAATATCCTATCGTGTCCTAAAGATGGGACACGAATATCAGATTGGTGCGGGTCTGACACCTACCATTGCTACTGAGTAGTTGTTGTCAGCACCTGATACAGAGAATGGAGCATGAAGCAGACAGCGCTGTTCTCTGTGCCATTCAAATGAATAGGAGCTGGCCTGCAATACCTGGTGTGGCCACTACCTATAGAACAGCACTGTCTGCTTCCTGCTCCATTCTCTGTGTACCAGCTGCAGACATTAGCTGATCAATGGGGATGTCGAGTGTCACACCCACACCGATCTGGTTTGGATGACCTATCCTTAAGATAGGTTATCATTTTTTTTTTTTTTAGCCTGAAAACCCTTTAAGGATTAGCTGCACTTTCTGATTCATGGAAAAGTCATTGTCTTCTTATGGTTTCCCACCCTTCTCCATGTTATCTCGGGTCTTAAAGAGGACTTTTCCTGTCCTTGCAGGTCATCAGTATTATAGACCGCTGGGAAGCTGACAGTGCACTGAACTGAGCACCGATATCCCTAGACTGTCAGAAAGGCGGGCCTTACTACTCAGTGTCATCACTGGTCTATGAGGAACGCCCCCCTGACAGTACAAGGCTACATGCTGAGGAACATGTGCATCGCAGGGTCGTTGGCAAACAGCACATGGATGATATCTGTGTACTGTCTGTGCCCTCCATAAACACATTCATTTCCAGCACTGAGCCCGGGACGCAAAACAGACTTGCCCTGAGTTTTGCCCAGGGCCCCTAACACTAACCTGTGATAATACATGGGTGTGTGTATGGGGCCGTAGAAAATAATCAGTGTGCTAGCCGAGCAAAATATGGCTAACACACTGACAAAGTCTAGGTTCACACCTGCGTTCGCGTTTTCGTTCGGTGGGTCCGCTTGGTGACCCAACCGAACGGAAACCTAATCCACTTAAAAAAGCGGTTACCTTTGGAAACCCGCAGACCCCATAGACTATAATGGGGTCCGCTGGGTTTCCGCCCGAAAAGGGCAGAAATTGCGGAGAGAAAAGCGCTGCTTGCAGTACTTTTCTCTTCACATTTTTAAAGCGGAATGGGGAACGGAATCCCCAGGTGGAGACCGGGCGCAGGTGTGAACCCTGCCTGAGAGGGGTTTTCTGGGATGAATCACTCTCTGGAGGCTGGGGATGGTGGTGCAGCGCCTCAGGTGACCCCGCTGCGGACAATCACTGGTCTCAGCAGTCACATGTCGGGTACCAGTGACATCACCATTATACAGATGGAGGTAATGCGGCCTTATTACTACCACAAATCCCAATAACCCGACCTTATAGCACTATAGATCCCTATGGCAGTCTGCATAAGGCCTTAAAGGGGTTTCAAGGAATTGTTTTTAATGCCCATGCTTATTACAGGGATAAACAGCTGATCACCGCAACAGGCCGGTGGGCTCAACCCTGATCAGCTGTATGGGGCCCCTTCAAACACCTGTACTATTCACAACACGGGGCCAGAAGCAGTTGACTTTATGACAGTGATGGCGAACCTTTTAGAAACCGAGTGCCCAAACTGCAACTCACAGCCCACTAAATAATCGCAAAGTGCCACAGCAATTTAACCTTAAATTAACCTGCCTCCCCTGCACCCCCATTCCCCCCTCTTGCTCACACGCAGCCTGCACCCCCATTCCCCCCTCTTGCTCACACGCAGCCTGCACCCCCATTCCCCTCTTGCTCACACGCAGCCTGCACCCCCATTCCCCCCTCTTGCTCACCCGCAGCCTGCACCCCCATTCCCCCCTCTTGCTCACACATGCTGTCTCGTCTCTCCTCCTTACCTTCCATCAGTCTCCGTTCCCAGCAACTTCCTTGCTCTGTGTAAAGCCACACTGTACTGTAGTATCCAGAATAGCTCTGCCCACACGAGTCTGATCACATGGTCATGACATCATCAAAGGTCCTTTAGCCCACTAGGATTTAGCATCTACCGTGTAAGCAGCATTTGCACATGCAGCTGAAAGAAGCGATCGCTCACTAATGGGGAATCCTGTACCATATTCCCCGTTAGTGAGCGATCATGGCGACGCCGTGCGTGCCAACTGAGAGGGCTATGCGTGCCCTCTCTGGCACGCGTGCCATAGGTTCGCCATCACGGCTCTATGAGAACAGAGCAGCAGTACCACGGCCCGGCCACCATGCAGGGCACACAGCCAACTCCTTCTGGCCCAGTGTTGTGTATGGCACAGGTGTTAGAAGTGGCCCAATATGGCTGATCGTGCGAGGCCACCTATTGACCCCCTCACCGCTAAGAAATGTATGTCCTATCCATGTTCCTGGACAACTCCTTTAATACTATTAAGTTTTCTTGTACGATTTTCTTACTTGATCTTTAATGACCTTTTAACAAACAGGTTCTTAAAGAAATATACAATACAAAAAAAACCTAACATTTATTACAAAAATATATTTCACTGTAAACCATTTTATAAAACGAAGCGATGCATTTCATTTAAGGCTGGGTTCACACATGGCATTATAACAGTCATTTCTCACAAGTCTAGTGGTTGCTCTTTAATACCCTAATGTAGGGATAGACAGATTCCTGGAGACGTCGCCAGTCTTAGAACATTCCAGAAGCCAATTCACTTTTCTGCTCAGTCCAAATAACGTCACAATCCAAAAAGTTAGGCGGCCGCAGCAGACGGCTTCCGGGTGATCCTGGGACTTGTCCAGCCCTGTCCTAATATACTACCAGTAGGAGGACAGTAAAATAATATATACATTCAGTTTTCTAATAAGACCCCCCCCCCCCCACGTAAAACATCTAATAAAAAGTATTAAAGGGTTGATGTGTCTAGGGGTTAGAGTTCACCTAAGAGTACAACAACCTAGTGGCACACATGAGCAGTAGACAGCTCGTCTTCCTTCAGTCAAAGGTATCAGATCTGAATAAGACCGGTTTCACGTGGATGGATTCAGGTCAGGAAAATCGGATTTACCGGCCAAAACTCAGTTCAGCTGGGCCGAGTCATGAACTGAGTTTTCCAACCTGAACTTGTCCCCGTGATGAGCCCTAACCTGCATAGAATCTGTATTATCAGACCACTCCTGCTTATCAGAGCGTCAGAGCTAAAGGAGACTTACCAAAAGATAGAGATACTTTTTTTTCCTAATTACCCCCCTCATTTTTACATTGGTGGTTCGATTGGGTGGTTTAAAAGTTACTAGTTGTGTTATTCAGCAGATATATTGCCCTGCCCTAAGTGATCTGCTACTGAGTTACTAGAGGTCACTGTCGCCAAAATGGAACTCAGGCTTTCAATGTATTTCTATAGAGCTCACAACAGGGTTATCATAGGAATGCATCGAGAGCCCAAGCTCTGCTTCAGTGAATCAGTGAGCTCCGCTTCAGTATATAAGTAAGCTCCGCTTCAGTGAATCAGTGATCTCCGCTTCAGTGAATCAGTGATCTCTGCTTCAGTATATAAGTGAGCTCCGCTTCATTATATAAGTGAGCTCCACTTCAGTATATAAGTGAGCTCCGCTTCAGTGAATCAGTGAGCTCCGCTTTAGTATATAAGTGAGCTCCGCTTCAGTATATAAGTGAGCTCCGCTTCAGTGAATCAGTGAGCTCCGCTTTAGTAAAGAAGTGAGCTCCGCTTCAGTGAATAAGTGAGCTCCGCTTAAGTATATAAGTGAGCTCCGCTTAAGTATATAAGTGAGCTCCGCTTCAGTATATAAGTGAGCTCCGCTTCAGTGAATCAGTGAGCTCCGCTTTAGTAAATAAGTGAGCTCCGCTTCAGTGAATGAGCTCTGCTTAAGTATATAAGTGAGCTCCGCTTAAGTATATAAGTGAGCTCCGCTTAAGTATATAAGTGAGCTCCGCTTCAGTATATAAGTGAGCTCCGCTTCAGTATATAAGTGAGCTCCGCTTCAGTGAATCAGTGAGCTCCGCTTTAGTAAAGAAGTGAGCTCCGCTTCAGTGAATAAGTGAGCTCCGCTTAAGTATATAAGTGAGCTCCGCTTCAGTATATAAGTGAGCTCCGCTTCAGTATATAAGTGAGCTCCGCTTCAGTGAATCAGTGAGCTCCGCTTTAGTAAATAAGTGAGCTCCGCTTCAGTGAATAAGTGAGCTCTGCTTAAGTATATAAGTGAGCTCCGCTTAAGTATATAAGTGAGCTCCGCTTCAGTATATAAGTGAGCTCCGCTTCAGTATATAAGTGAGCTCCGCTTCAGTGAATCAGTGAGCTCCGCTTCAGTATATAAGTGAGCTCCGCTTCAGTGAATCAGTGATCTCCGCTTCAGTATATAAGTGAGCTCCACTTCAGTATATAAGTGAGCTCCGCTTCAGTATATAAGTGAGCTCCGCTTCAGTGAATCAGTGATCTCCGCTTCAGTATATAAGTGAGCTCCGCTTTAGTATATAAGTGAGCTCCGCTTCAGTGAATCAGTGAGCTCCGCTTCAGTGAATCAGTGAGCTCCGCTTCAGTATATAAGTGAGTACGCTTCAGTGAATCAGTGAGCTCCGCTTCAGTATATAAGTGAGCTCCGCTTCAGTGAATCAGTGAGCTCCGCTTCAGTATATAAGTGAGCTCCGCTTCATTATATAAGTGAGCTCCACTTCAGTATATAAGTGAGCTCCGCTTCAGTGAATCAGTGAGCTCTGCTTAAGTATATAAGTGAGCTCCGCTTAAGTATATAAGTGAGCTCCGCTTCAGTGAATCAGTGAGCTCCGCTTTAGTAAAGAAGTGAGCTCCGCTTCAGTGAATAAGTGAGCTCCGCTTAAGTATATAAGTGAGCTCCGCTTCAGTATATAAGTGAGCTCCGCTTCAGTATATAAGTGAGCTCCGCTTCAGTGAATCAGTGAGCTCCGCTTTAGTAAATAAGTGAGCTCCGCTTCAGTGAATAAGTGAGCTCTGCTTAAGTATATAAGTGAGCTCCGCTTAAGTATATAAGTGAGCTCCGCTTCAGTATATAAGTGAGCTCCGCTTCAGTATATAAGTGAGCTCCGCTTCAGTGAATCAGTGAGCTCCGCTTCAGTATATAAGTGAGCTCCGCTTCAGTGAATCAGTGATCTCCGCTTCAGTATATTAGTGAGCTCCGCTTTAGTATATAAATGAGCTCCGCTTCAGTATATAAGTGAGCTCCGCTTCAGTGAATCAGTGATCTCCGCTTCAGTATATAAGTGAGCTCCGCTTCAGTATATAAGTGAGCTCCGCTTCAGTGAATAAGTGAGCTCCGCTTCAGTATATAAGTGAGCTCCGCTTCAGTGAATCAGTGATCTCCGCTTCAGTATATTAGTGAGCTCCGCTTTAGTATATAAATGAGCTCCGCTTCAGTATATAAGTGAGCTCCGCTTCAGTGAATCAGTGATCTCCGCTTCAGTATATAAGTGAGCTCCGCTTCAGTATATAAGTGAGCTCCGCTTCAGTGAATCAGTGAGCTCTGCTTCAGTGAATCAGTGAGCTCCGCTTCAGTATATAAGTGAGCTCCGCTTCATTATATAAGTGAGCTCCACTTCAGTATATAAGTGAGCTCCGCTTCAGTGAATCAGTGAGCTCCGCTTTAGTATATAAGTGAGCTTCGCTTCAGTATATAAGTGAGCTCCGCTTCAGTGAATCAGTGAGCTCCGCTTTAGTAAAGAAGTGAGCTCCGCTTCAGTGAATAAGTGAGCTCCGCTTAAGTATATAAGTGAGCTCCGCTTCAGTATATAAGTGAGCTCCGCTTCAGTATATAAGTGAGCTCCGCTTCAGTATATAAGTGAGCTCCTCTTCAGTGAATCAGTGAGCTCCGCTTCAGTGAATTAGTGAGCTCCGCTTCAGTATATAAGTGAGTACGCTTCAGTGAATCAGTGAGCTCCGCTTCAGTATATAAGTGAGCTCCGCTTCAGTGAATCAGTGAGCTCCGCTTCAGTATATAAGTGAGCTCCGCTTCAGTGAATCAGTGAGCTCCGCTTCAGTATATAAGTGAGCTCCGCTTCAGTGAATCAGTGATCTCCGCTTCAGTATATTAGTGAGCTCCGCTTTAGTATATAAATGAGCTCCGCTTCAGTATATAAGTGAGCTCCGCTTCAGTATATAAGTGAGCTCCGCTTCAGTGAATCAGTGAGCTCTGCTTCAGTGAATCAGTGAGCTCCGCTTCAGTATATAAGTGAGCTCCGCTTCATTATATAAGTGAGCTCCACTTCAGTATATAAGTGAGCTCCGCTTCAGTGAATCAGTGAGCTCCGCTTTAGTATATAAGTGAGCTTCGCTTCAGTATATAAGTGAGCTCCGCTTCAGTGAATCAGTGAGCTCCGCTTTAGTAAAGAAGTGAGCTCCGCTTCAGTGAATAAGTGAGCTCCGCTTAAGTATATAAGTGAGCTCCGCTTCAGTATATAAGTGAGCTCCGCTTCAGTATATAAGTGAGCTCCTCTTCAGTGAATCAGTGAGCTCCGCTTTAGTAAATAAGTGAGCTCCGCTTCAGTGAATAAGTGAGCTCTGCTTAAGTATATAAGTGAGCTCCGCTTAAGTATATAAGTGAGCTCCGCTTCAGTATATAAGTGAGCTCCGCTTCAGTATATAAGTGAGCTCCGCTTCAGTGAATCAGTGAGCTCCGCTTCAGTATATAAGTGAGCTCCGCTTCAGTGAATCAGTGATCTCCGCTTCAGTATATTAGTGAGCTCCGCTTTAGTATATAAATGAGCTCCGCTTCAGTATATAAGTGAGCTCCGCTTCAGTGAATCAGTGATCTCCGCTTCAGTATATAAGTGAGCTCCGCTTCAGTATATAAGTGAGCTCCGCTTCAGTGAATCAGTGATCTCTGCTTCAGTGAATCAGTGAGCTCCGCTTCAGTATATAAGTGAGTACGCTTCAGTGAATCAGTGAGCTCCGCTTCAGTATATAAGTGAGCTCCGCTTCAGTGAATCAGTGAGCTCCGCTTCAGTATATAAGTGAGCTCCGCTTCAGTGAATCAGTGAGCTCCGCTTCAGTAAATAAGTGAGCTCCGCCTCAGTATATAAGTGAGCTCCGCTGGTCATGTGGGCAGCGTGGGGCATTGTATATGCTGAATAACACATTTACTTAAGTTTAACCCTTACACCACCTTACTGAGCCAATGATGTAGACATGAGAGGGGCAATAAAAAAAAAAAAAAAAAAAAGAAGAAGGGAGACTACTACATTAAGGTGCCTGTGCACATTATATGAAAAGAGGCTGAATGTGATGACTGGTGGACCAGTTTGTGTGTACGGGGTGCTCGGACTCTCCCCAGTTGGCAGATATGAGGGAGTATAAATGATTTTAGCATACCTCATCCTACCTTCTAATAGGAGATCGGCCTCTGCTAGCAGCTTATTCCCCATGTGTATAGGGTGATTGTGGAGAACTACTATTTACAGTATTTGGCTCCCTTTATTGTCCTCTCTGATTGGCTGCCTGTGTGTGCGGTTCCTGTGTTGCCTGGTACAGCATTTATCATGATATTATAGGAGTATTGCACCTTATAGCA
The DNA here is from genome assembly GCA_947044405.1 of Leptodactylus fallax. Classification (NCBI taxonomy): domain Eukaryota; kingdom Metazoa; phylum Chordata; class Amphibia; order Anura; family Leptodactylidae; genus Leptodactylus; species Leptodactylus fallax. The sequence goes on along the minus strand of CAMRHE010000360.1, from coordinate 693,398 downwards.
CATCTATAATAACATATAGGTCTGTGTTACTATGGGGCTCTGTAGTTTGAGGATAACGTATGGAGGAAATTTCATCAGGTCTGAAATCAGCAGCTTGCTGTCTCTGGAGGACTACTTCCATCCACGCATTACATAGAAGCCTATTGATGGCGGTAGGCTGTGTGCAATAAGCACGAAGAGCCATATTTTGGGATGCTTGAGATTACCAAATCCACCAGTGAACCTGCTCAGAGAACTATAGATTATAAGTCTTTTGGTATTTCTCCTTTACAGGGATTGTCCAGAATTTGGAGCAACCTTTGGGTGACCATGGTGGGTGCCTGTGCTCGTCCCCTTTCTTCTACTTGCCTGGAAGCTGTGAGGCTTACATAATTATTGAGACCAATGGTCAATGGTAAAAAACTGGTGACATATGTGAGTGATGTCACTGATCCCTCTACAGCGACCAAAGAGGCCAAAAATTGGTAGTCATGTGAGCCTCATGGCTTCTGGGCACGCAGCGGATAGGGAACATGGAGTGGACAACAGAGTGCTGGGGACAGGTGAGCACACCCAACCCGGACGCTCCAGAGGTTGCTCCAAATCCTGGATAACCCCTTTAATAATCAGAAAACATAACCTCAAAATACAAGTTAAATATATATTATATATATATATATAAAAATACATGAGATAGGCGTAGTATCAAAAACAACATTTACCAATCATCTCCGATATCCTATGCTAACCATACTGTATGGGAGGGGAACACACAACACACTTTTATATAGGGTGCCCCGGGGGTGACTGGCCATAATTGCATATTTCAGGTCACGGATACAAGAATACTTACTGTTTAATAAGATGCGCTCAGTGTGACCCTCCACCCCTCACACTGTAACCGATCCATACTTACCTAATGATGTCATGGAGGATATGAGGAAGCATCGTATATCGCCCGCACAATCTGGTCCACTATCTACATGCTAATATATGGACTGTTGTGGTGGACTTTTCTCATATTTACCTTGGTTGGGCTGTTTTTTTTGCTAAACCTAACAAAAATCTTCCAATACAAATATGTGATTTAATAAAAAAAAAAAGTATACTGATCTTGTTCCCGCCATTTCAGTTGGCGTGTCCCCATTCCAGAGATGGCTTCCTCTGGTCCTCTGCCACTGGTATCATCAGGGACACGGGCCCCAAACACAGGGTGTGCGTATCCAGGGCTTCTTTTCTCTATAGGCATTACTAGAAGATTGTCGCACACAAGATCCGCCCTGACACAGGCTGTGTAGAGCTTTTCCGTGCAGGGGAATCTTCACCTCTACACAGGCTGTTTCAGGACTGAAACTTTGTGCGGCGATCTCCTAGTAAAGCCTGAGGGGAAAAGTAGGCCGGGGCGCACACAGCTCTGAAGATAGTGGAGGAGATGAGGAGCATGTCTGTGATTTACACAATTGGGAAATTTATTAAGACTGGTATTCTGTATGCCTGTCTTGATCAAGTCCCCGGCTGGCGTGCGATACCCCTGATTTAGTGAGAGGTTCCGGCCTCTTAATAACTCAAGTGCACCAGGGCTGAAATCTACGCCTGTCAGGAACAGATCTCTGACGTGAGTTGCAGTAAATTTTTTGGGACAAGTCACCATCCCAACACACCTTGGTCTCCAGCTTGTTCTGCCCACTTTTTTAAAAAGTGGTGAACTGGTTAGAAAACTGAGAAAGTGGCTCATTTTGGTGCAAAGGGCCAAAACAATGGTGTGTTTTATTTATTTATTTTTTTAATTAATTTTCCCCCCACTGTCCCTGAAGATGCCAGTGGCCATTTTGTGATGGAGGACTGGTAGAGTCGATTTCTGAGAGAGGAACATGGCGGTGGAACGGCGGACACCAGGTATACGTCAGATAGCTAGATTATAGTGGGTGGAGGGTCACTTTACGCATTTGGGTATATTCCTACCTCCATATTAACAGTCTATACTTATTGCAGACGATGGGAGAGGATGCCATCCGAGGGAATCTGGAAAACCTGCTCCGCCATGTGAACTCTCTGATGTTTTACCAGATCTGATTTGTCGTTAAAACCCTTCCCACAATCCAGACACGGAAACGCCTTTTCCCCTGTGTGGATTCTCTGATGCTCAAGAAGATGCGATTTCTGGGAAAAGAACCTTCCGCACTCCGAGCATGAGAACAACCTCTCGTCCCTGTGAGTTCTCTGATGTCTCTCCAGGTTTCCTTTCACCGTGAAACATCTCCCACATTCCGAGCAGGAAAATGGCTTCTCCCCCGTGTGACTCCGCTTGTGTTGAATTAGATTAGATTTCTTGCTAAAACACTTGCCGCATTCTGAGCAGGAGAAGGGCTTCTTCCCGGTGTGAGTCCTCTGATGTTCCACAAGATGCGACTTCCTTGAGAAACATTTATCGCAGGCGTTGCAGGGATACGGCTTCTCCCCGGTGTGAACTCTCTGGTGCTGTACCAGATGAGATTTATGCGTATACGTTTTACTGCATTCGCTACAGGAGAAGGAACGCTTTTTCTTCTTTATCTCCTCGTGGTTGATGGTTGTGCCCTGCGTACCACAACTAGAACACGAGAACGAGGAGAACCGCCCACATTGGCAACTCGGAAGGATTTCGACCCCTTTATGACTTTTACTTTTTTTAACACGTTTATCGGGAGGTTCCTCAGCATTAGAGGGATTAGAAGGCAGACTTCGACCGGAAAGTTCTGGATGTGTCTTAGTGTTAAAGAGATTTTTATCTGTCGAATCCTGCGTCGTGTTGTCATCTTCTGTTTCTGAGTCTGCAGTTACGAGATGTCCGCTCGAGCTCTCACTACAGCCTTCTTCTGAAAATTAAAAGGTATTTTAGTATTTTCTGCTTATTTTATACAGATTTGTAGATCTTGTTGTGCAGGATTCCTACTAGCTCTGCCTTTACCCTTGTAACGTATAATATAGAAATGTATAGAAAAATAGATCCCATCCCACAAAAGACAAGCCCTCATGAGGTTACAATGACGGACAAAAATAAAAAAAAAAAGTTATAGCTTTCAGAAAATGGCAATTTTTTTTTTTTTATGTATACGTTATAGTATTAGTGTTAATAATTACTATTCTTTTTGTGGAACTAATTCACACTGGAGAAGCTTTTAAGTTAAAAATCAGACAGGGATAGTAGAAATAGTATAAAATGTATAACATTTTGGTGTGTGTGGTGGAAGTATTTGGTGCCGCCTATTTGACACTTTGATCAGGACGTTGCTAAATATTCAACTGCGGCATCGAAATACATTGATTTGGTGCAGAGGGGTGAATAGATGAGCAATATCTTAATTTGATGCAGAGGAGGGATTTGATGAGCAAGTACACGTCAATGCACCAAAGCTGATGAGCAATATCCTAATTTGGTGCAGAAAGCTGATTAAATGAGCAAGTGCTTATTTTCTTGCTCCCTTTCTTTAAAAAACAAAAGAGAGAGCAAGTATGTGGTATGTCCAATTGATAAGGTAGGAGTGGTGATAATATAAACAAAAGTAAATCATCCCTCCCCCATGGGTCTAGTTATACAGGGACATTGCTCACCCCAGCCCATCAGAACATTCTCCACTTACACCCTTCCCCCTCAACTTCAAGTTGCTCTAGCTCAAGAAGGCTTGCAAGGAGATACACAATCCTGGTCTTGTTTCAAAAAAAGACCAAGATCCCAGCCCTAGCTATTGGGAGGATGTACGTTGGGTGTTGTTCTCGTCAGGCCCTTGGCTGCTACAACAACCCAATGGAACCCCATTGGATGACTGTATCATGAGGGCACTTACAGGGAGACAGAGAGAACCCCTCCCTCTTTTACCCAATTAGATGCCATTGAGCAGTCATGCAATAATCACAGCCAGATAATAGGCACATCACCACAAAGCGGCACTGGGTACAGGTTATACTGCTACTGGGCACTATATACCAGGCCTCCCGTGGGGCAGACAAGAGCAAGCATCAATATCTCCTGACTCACCACCTAGCCGGGCAGACAGACTCAACCTACCCATGCTGACGTCTGTAGCAGCACTCTCCTCCTTGCACTTTTGCCCACCATTCATGTACATCTCGTCTTCGTCTGTAGCCTCAACCTTAATAATGAAGAGACCATTTTCCTACAAGAAACAAAACACAAAAATATCACTTAATAATGTCTGAGAAAAAACATAAGTTCCATTCAGCCCGTGCACACCTCAGAAAGCCTGGATCTACCTTGACAGTCGAAGAAACTTGAACATCATCAATGTGTCGGCCACTGGTGTTCTTTATTTCACGCTCTTCCATATGACCAGGGCTGGGACAGCTCTCTGCTCTGGCTCTTCTAACGGACTTATCTGCAAGAAACACGGATCATAAGGGTTAAGACTGACGCACTGGGTGACGCCCGAAATAGTAACGAATAAAAGGCTCTTACCCTGAGATGTGAGGGTTTGACAAGTCTTCGTTGTGACATCCTTGTCTATATCCTTGTGTATTCCTAGATAGTCTTCTCCCTGCATACAAGGGTAGCGGCATTTAAACCCCTTACAGGGACTTTGTGGTAACCTGACACACACTCACCCAGTGCTATCAGCGCTCACCTCCTCCGTCAGTAAATCAAGGATCTTGTTGGTCAGTTCAAGGATCTTCTTCTCGTTCTTCCTCCCATGTACAAGGTTTGGAAGAGGCTCAATGTTGGGGGTGGTACACTCACTAGATGTCTTTTTCACTACTGTGTAATCCTGTGTATGGAGAGGGGTCGGCAATCACTACATATCCTTCAGTTACGTCACACAACCTCTCATCCCAGTCCCAGAATCCCTCACCTCTCCGGTCAGCAGGCAGATGATCTCCAGGGTAAGGTTCAATATCCTCTTGGTCTTCTCCTTTTTGTCCTTGTCCATCCTCATCAGGTCAGTTGGGGAGGGAACGCTGGCCATATGGCAGATACCTAAGTAAGGAGGATGCCGACATCCAGGAACATGAATAAAGAAATACATTCCACAGAGAAGAACATCTCCTCCCTACAGAAGATATTCCAGGTTTACTTGGCATCAACTGGTTAATGCACAAAAATGTCTTATTAGTCTTAGGCTGCATTTCTACTACTACAATGGCCGGCATTCTAGCAGCAAATACTGTGTCAGTTATACAAGGAAAAGAAGAATAGAATAATACGTTTAGACTTCTATTATTGTGTATTTTCTATGTTTACTGATCCTTTGTGAGTCTGTCAGCAGAACCAGCATATCACCCCAGCCCTGCAGATAGATAGGTTAGGGTCACCAGAACCAGCATATTACCCCAGCCCTGCAGATAGATAGGTTAGTGTCACCAGAACCAGCATATCACCCCAGTACTGCAGATAGATAGGTTAGTGTCACCAGACCCAGAATATCACCCCAGCCCTGCAGATAGATAGGTTAGTGTCACCAGATCCAGCATATCACCCCAGCCCTGCAGATAGATAGGTTAGTGTCACCAGATCCAGCATATCACCCCAGCCCTGCAGATAGATAGGTTAGTGTCACCAGACCCAGCATATCACCCCAGCCCTGCAGATAGATAGGTTAAAGTAACCAGAACCAGCATATCACCCCAGCCCTGCAGATACATAGGTTAGTGTCACCAGAGCCAGCATATCACCCCAGCCCTGCAGATAGATAGGTTAGTGTCACCACAACCAGCATATCACCCCAGCCCTGCAGATAGATAGGTTAGTGTCACCAGAACCAGCATATCACCTCAACCCTGCAGATAGATAGGTTAGTGTCACCACAACCAGCATATCACCTCAGCCCTGCAGATAGATAGGTTAGTGTCACCAGAACCAGCATATCACCCCAGTCCTGCAGATAGATAGGTTAGTGTCACCAGAACCAGCATATCACCCCAGCCCTGCAGATAGATAGGTTAGTGTCACCAGACCCCAGTATATCACCCAGCCCTGCAGATAGATAGGTTAGTGTCACCAGACCCCAGTATATCACCCAGCCCTGCAGATATATAGGTTAGTGTCACCACAACCAGCATATCACCCCAGCCCTGCAGATAGATAGGTTAGTGTCACCAGAACCAGCATATCACCTCAACCCTGCAGATAGATAGGTTAGTGTCACCAGAACCAGCATATCACCTCAGCCCTGCAGATAGATAGGTTAGTGTCACCACAACCAGCATATCACCTCAGCCCTGCAGATAGATAGGTTAGGGTCACCAGAACCAGCATATCACCTCAGCCCTGCAGATAGATAGGTTAAAGTAACCAGAACCAGCATATCACCGCAGCCCTGCAGATAGATAGGTTAGTGTCACCAGAACCAGCATATCACCTCAGCCCTGCAGATAGATAGGATAAAGTAACCAGAACCAGCATATCACCCCAGCCCTGCAGATAGATAGGTTAGTGTCACCAGAACCAGCATATCACCTCAACCCTGCAGATAGATAGGTTAGTGTCACCAGAACCAGCATATCACCTCAGCCCTGCAGATAGATAGGTTAGTGTCACCAGACCCAGCATATCACCCCAGCCCTGCAGATAGATAGGTTAGTGTCACCAGATCCAGCATATCACCCCAGCCCTGCAGATAGATAGGTTAGTGTCACCAGATCCAGCATATCACCCCAGCCCTGCAGATAGATAGGTTAGTGTCACCAGACCCAGCATATCACCCCAGCCCTGCAGATAGATAGGTTAAAGTAACCAGAACCAGCATATCACCCCAGCCCTGCAGATAGATAGGTTAGTGTCACCAGAGCCAGCATATCACCCCAGCCCTGCAGATAGATAGGTTAGTGTCACCACAACCAGCATATCACCCCAGCCCTGCAGATAGATAGGTTAGTGTCACCAGAACCAGCATATCACCTCAACCCTGCAGATAGATAGGTTAGTGTCACCAGAACCAGCATATCACCTCAGCCCTGCAGATAGATAGGTTAGTGTCACCAGAACCAGCATATCACCCCAGCCCTGCAGATAGATAGGTTAGTGTCACCAGATCCAGCATATCACCCCAGCCCTGCAGATAGATAGGTTAGTGTCACCAGACCCCAGCATATCACCCCAGCCCTGCAGATAGATAGGTTAGTGTCACCAGACCCCAGTATATCACCCAGCCCTGCAGATAGATAGGTTAGTGTCACCAGAACCAGCATATCACCCCAGCCCTGTAGATAGATAGGTTAGTGTCACCAGAACCAGCATATCACCCCAGCCCTGCAGATAGATAGGTTAGTGTCACCAGACCCAGCATATCACCCCAGCCCTGCAGATAGATAGGTTAGTGTCACCAGAACCAGCATATCACCTCAACCCTGCAGATAGATAGGTTAGTGTCACCAGAACCAGCATATCACCTCAGCCCTGCAGATAGATAGGTTAGTGTCACCACAACCAGCATATCACCTCAGCCCTGCAGATAGATAGGTTAGGGTCACCAGAACCAGCATATCACCTCAGCCCTGCAGATAGATAGGTTAAAGTAACCAGAACCAGCATATCACCCCAGCCCTGCAGATAGATAGGTTAGGGTCACCAGAACCAGCATATCACCTCAGCCCTGCAGATAGATAGGTTAAAGTAACCAGAACCAGCATATCACCCCAGCCCTGCAGATAGATAGGTTAGTGTCACCAGAACCAGCATATCACCTCAACCCTGCAGATAGATAGGTTAGTGTCACCAGAACCAGCATATCACCTCAGCCCTGCAGATAGATAGGTTAGTGTCACCAGAACCAGCATATCACCCCAGCCCTGCAGATAGATAGGTTAGTGTCACCAGATCCAGCATATCACCCCAGCCCTGCAGATAGATAGGTTAGTGTCACCAGACCCCAGCATATCACCCCAGCCCTGCAGATAGATAGGTTAGTGTCACCAGACCCCAGTATATCACCCCAGCCCTGCAGATAGATAGGTTAGTGTCACCAGAACCAGCATATCACCCCAGTCCTGCAGATAGATAGGTTAGTGTCACCAGAACCAGCATATCACCCCAGCCCTGCAGATAGATAGGTTAGTGTCACCAGACCCCAGTATATCACCCCAGCCCTGCAGATAGATAGGTTAGTGTCACCAGACCCCAGTATATCACCCCAGCCCTGCAGATATATAGGTTAGTGTCACCAGAACCAGCATATCACCCCAGCCCTGCAGATAGATAGGTTAGTGTCACCAGAACCAGCATATCACCTCAACCCTGCAGATAGATAGGTTAGTGTCACCAGAACCAGCATATCACCTCAGCCCTGCAGATAGATAGGTTAGTGTCACCACAACCAGCATATCACCTCAGCCCTGCAGATAGATAGGTTAGGGTCACCAGAACCAGCATATCACCTCAGCCCTGCAGATAGATAGGTTAAAGTAACCAGAACCAGCATATCACCCCAGCCCTGCAGATAGATAGGTTAGTGTCACCAGAACCAGCATATCACCTCAGCCCTGCAGATAGATAGGATAAAGTAACCAGAACCAGCATATCACCCCAGCCCTGCAGATAGATAGGTTAGTGTCACCAGAACCAGCATATCACCTCAGCCCTGCAGATAGATAGGTTAGTGTCACCAGAACCAGCATATCACCTCAGCCCTGCAGATAGATAGGTTAGTGTCACCACAACCAGCATATCACCTCAGCCCTGCAGATAGATAGGTTAGGGTCACCAGAACCAGCATATCACCTCAGCCCTGCAGATAGATAGGTTAGTGTCACCACAACCAGCATATCACCTCAGCCCTGCAGATAGATAGGTTAGTGTCACCAGAACCAGCATATCACCCCAGCCCTGCAGATAGATAGGTTAGTGTCACCAGATCCAGCATATCACCCCAGCCCTGCAGATAGATAGGTTAGTGTCACCAGACCCCAGCATATCACCCCAGCCCTCCAGATAGATAGGTTAGTGTCACCAGACCCCAGTATATCACCCAGCCCTGCAGATAGATAGGTTAGTGTCACCAGAACCAGCATATCACCCCAGCCCTGCAGATAGATCGGTTAGTGTCACCAGAACCAGCATATCACCCCAGCCCTGCAGATAGATAGGTTAGTGTCACCAGACCCAGCATATCACCCCAGCCCTGCAGATAGATAGGTTAGTGTCACCAGAACCAGCATATCACCTCAACCCTGCAGATAGATAGGTTAGTGTCACCAGAACCAGCATATCACCTCAGCCCTGCAGATAGATAGGTTAGTGTCACCACAACCAGCATATCACCTCAGCCCTGTAGATAGATAGGTTAGGGTCACCAGAACCAGCATATCACCTCAGCCCTGCAGATAGATAGGTTAAAGTAACCAGAACCAGCATATCACCCCAGCCCTGCAGATAGATAGGTTAGGGTCACCAGAACCAGCATATCACCTCAGCCCTGCAGATAGCTAGGTTAAAGTAACCAGAACCAGCATATCACCCCAGCCCTGCAGATAGATAGGTTAGTGTCACCAGAACCAGCATATCACCCCAACCCTGCAGATAGATAGGTTAGTGTCACCAGAACCAGCATATCACCTCAGCCCTGCAGATAGATAGGTTAGTGTCACCAGAACCAGCATATCACCCCAGCCCTGCAGATAGATAGGTTAGTGTCACCAGATCCAGCATATCACCCCAGCCCTGCAGATAGATAGGTTAGTGTCACCAGACCCCAGTATATCACCCCAGCCCTGCAGATAGATAGGTTAGTGTCACCAGAACCAGCATATCACCCCAGTCCTGCAGATAGATAGGTTAGTGTCACCAGAACCAGCATATCACCCCAGCCCTGCAGATAGATAGGTTAGTGTCACCAGACCCCAGTATATCACCCCAGCCCTGCAGATAGATAGGTTAGTGTCACCAGACCCCAGTATATCACCCAGCCCTGCAGATATATAGGTTAGTGTCACCACAACCAGCATATCACCCCAGCCCTGCAGATAGATAGGTTAGTGTCACCAGAACCAGCATATCACCTCAACCCTGCAGATAGATAGGTTAGTGTCACCAGAACCAGCATATCACCTCAGCCCTGCAGATAGATAGGTTAGTGTCACCACAACCAGCATATCACCTCAGCCCTGCAGATAGATAGGTTAGGGTCACCAGAACCAGCATATCACCTCAGCCCTGCAGATAGATAGGTTAAAGTAACCAGAACCAGCATATCACCGCAGCCCTGCAGATAGATAGGTTAGTGTCACCAGAACCAGCATATCACCTCAGCCCTGCAGATAGATAGGTTAAAGTAACCAGAACCAGCATATCACCCCAGCCCTGCAGATACATAGGTTAGTGTCACCAGAACCAGCATATCACCCCAGCCCTGCAGATAGATAGGTTAGTGTCACCAGAACCAGCATATCACCCCAGCCCTGCAGATAGATAGGTTAGTGTCACCAGACCCAGCATATCACCCCAGCCCTGCAGATAGATAGGTTAGTGTCACCAGACCCCAGTATATCACCCAGCCCTGCAGATAGATAGGTTAGTGTCACCAGAACCAGCATATCACCCCAGCCCTGCAGATAGATAGGTTACTGTCACCAGAACCAGCATATCACCCCAGTCCTGCAGATAGATAGGTTAAAGTAACCAGAACCAGCATATCACCCCAGCCCTGCAGATAGATAGGTTAGTGTCACCACAACCAGCATATCACCTCAGCCCTGCAGATAGATAGGTTAGGGTCACCAGAACCAGCATATCACCTCAGCCCTGCAGATAGCTAGGTTAGTGTCACCAGAGCCAGCATATCACCGCAGCCCTGCAGATAGATAGGTTAGTGTCACCAGAACCAGCATATCACCCCAGCCCTGCAGATAGATAGGTTACTGTCACCAGAACCAGCATATCACCCCAGTCCTGCAGATAGATAGGTTAAAGTAACCAGAACCAGCATATCACCCCAGCCCTGCAGATAGATAGGTTAGTGTCACCACAACCAGCATATCACCTCAGCCCTGCAGATAGATAGGTTAGGGTCACCAGAACCAGCATATCACCTCAGCCCTGCAGATAAATAGGTTAGTGTCACCAGAGCCAGCATATCACCCCAGTCCTGCAGATAGATAAGTTAGTGTCACCAGAACCAGCATATCACCCCAGCCCTGCAGATAGATAGGTTAGTGTTACCAGACCCCAGCATATCACCCCAGCCCTGCAGATAGATAGGTTAGTGTTACCAGACCCCAGCATATCACCACAGCCCTGCAGATAGATAGGTTAGTGTCACCAGAGCCAGCATATCACCCCAGTCCTGCAGATACATAGGTTAGTGTCACCAGAACCAGCATATCACCCCAGCCCTGCAGATAGATAGGTTTGTGTCACCAGAAACAGCATATCACCCCAGCCCTGCAGATAGGTTAGTGTCACCAGAATCAGCATATCACCCCAGTCCTGCAGATAGATAGGTTAAAGTAACCAGAACCAGCATATCACCCCAGCCCTGCAGATAGATAGGTTAGTGTCACCAGAGCCAGTGTATCACCCCAGCCCTGCAGATAGATAGGTTAGGGTCACCAGAACCAGCATATCACCTCAGCCCTGCAGATAGATAGGTTAAAGTAACCAGAACCAGCATATCACCCCAGCCCTGCAGATAGATAGGTTAGTGTCACCAGAACCAGCATATCATCCCAGCCCTGCAGATAGATAGGTTAGTGTCACCAGAACCAGCAAATCACCTCAACCCTGCAGATAGATAGGTTAGGGTCACCAGAACCAGCATATCACCTCAGCCCTGCAGACAGATAGGTTAAAGTAACCAGAACCAGCATATCACCCCAGCCCTGCAGATAGATAGGTTAGGGTCACCAGAACCAGCATATCACCTCAGCCCTGCAGATACATAGGTTAAAGTAACCAGAACCAGCATATCACCCCAGCCCTGCAGATACATAGGTTAGTGTCACCAGAGCCAGCATATCACCCCAGCCCTGCAGATAGATAGGTTAGTGTCACCAGAACCAGCATATCACCCCAGTCCTGCAGATAGATAGGTTACTGTTACCAGAACCAGCATATCACTCCAGCCCTGCAGATAGATAGGTTAGGGTCACCTGAATCAAACAGTGTTTCCCCTTGTGAATTGCTACCTCTGTTGCTGAGATATCACTGTTTCTGTCAATATGCAAATAAGCTTTTTGGAGCAATGAGGGTGTTGCTGCTTACCTCTTGTTGCTCCACAGAGCTCATATGTATCTTTACAAAATAGTGGTTGCACACCGAGCCATTGACTATAATGGGGTCCGTCGGTTGTCTGTATTTTAAAACTAAAACTGGCGGAGAAAGAAGTTCTACATGCAGGACTTTTTCCTTGCTGATTTTCAATGGACACTGTGATGGGGTCTCTGACACCCGACACCCCCACACTGATCAGCTGTTTGAAGAGACCGCAGTGTTCAGAAGAGCGCTGCAGCTTCTTTATTGAATATCAAGCACAGCACCATACACTGTATAGTGGCTGCGTTTGGTATTGCAGTTCAGACCAACTTGAATGACAAAGCTGCAAACAGGCCATGTGACGATGTGGCGATGAATGTGACATCACTGGACTGTGAAGTGGAAGTGTCACAGCTGCTATAAGCATCTGTAGGTATCCTGATCCTAAAAGTAGGTCACCAATGCTTAGCTCCCAGAAAACCTCTACTTATATAATAGAGAGCTAAGACAGACCATTATACACAATGAACACTGTACCTTTTGTTGTGCAGTGACTATTTCTGGAGGAATGGCTTCAGTCTTATCTCTCCAGTCTGAGGCCTTCAGCCTTTGCTGCTCCGAGCACTACAAAAAAATTCCAATCAAACCACATTAAAATGCGGAGACTGTCCAAAAAATATTGAAATTGGTAATTTATTTATTTATTATGACCGGTGGCCGTGGTCCTGCTCCAGATAAACTCCTGGCTTTGTCCTGACACGTCTTACATCAGGGAGGTGCTTGATGGGGCTGTTTGTCTGGCTCTGTTCATTACAGCCCCCTCCTCCATTATAGATGATACAGAGAAGGGAGACCATCAGCATGGGCAGAGGGATTTCCATCCTATGCTGGGCCGGCATTGACACCAGGTGGCCATTATAATGAAAGGACTTCTGAGATGAGCCAACCTTTCAGGGCAGAGACGTCAACCTGGGAGAGGCCTTCACGGGGTGATTCGCGAATATCAAGTCATGGCAAAAGTGGGAGTGGCCTTTTAAGGGGCATGGCCTTTATAAAACGGCATGGTTACATATAGGCAGGCCCCGTATAATAATATTAGACCCCAGATTGTAACTGGTTCATTAAAATAAACAATTGCGCCACTTTTATTAATGCCATTTAGTGATCACTTTTTTTTTGGATTGAAACTAATAGAGCTTGTGGCTCAGTCAGTAGTAACAGCCTTATATACTCAGTTTCCTGGGTTCAAATCCTGGCTCATACCTAATGAAAAAAACTAATAAAGTTTATATTGATAGAGGATCTCCCGGCAACCTGCTCATTAATATTCACTGCACAGAAGTGATGTCACCGGTTTATAATTTTAAGAACTTTTTTTTTTTTTGCGTGATTATTTGATCGCTTGTTCCAGAAACTACACCACAACTGAATCAGAGATCCCGGAGCAGGTAAGTGACCGCAGACTCCCTGCAGAACCCTTTATAGTCACAACTTCATAGGGGGAAACAACTGTCCAGAAAATAGGGCTTGGGTTCCCTTTGTAGGTTGCTGAATATGTAGATGAATCCGAGGCAGAAGATTCCTCAGTGTGAACATACCCTAACGCTTCTCTGTGATGGTTTCCCTGACGGTATTAACCCCGCAGTCTCTGGTGATCACAGGAGATACTGCAGATCTTTCTAGGTATGGAGATAAGCGGCGCCACGCTCACCGCTGATCTTACCCTGCAGGATCTATATTACATAAATGACTGAAAGGTAAGAAGTCTCCTCTCCTGTGCCAACCACTGGCTGCATGGCATGGAAGGCTACTTCTTAGATAAAGAGGTTCTGCAGCAGCATGCACTAAGCTGTCCTGTGTTGCAGCTGCTGCAGAACATCCTAGTAGACACCTCAGGCGCTGCAGGCCCTGGTAATCAGCTGTACAATAAGAAGCACATACATACCGAGCAGGACCTGATAGGCAGCTGATCAATCCTAGTGACTGAAGGACCTGTGATGATGTCATCATCATGTGACCCACAAGGGGGCGGGGCGCAGCTGTGGACACCCAGAGGTGGCTGCAGGACCTGTGATGATGTCATCAGTATGGGATGAGTCACATGACAGGGCGGAGCTCAGCAGTGGACTATATATAGAAGGGCTTGAGCTCCGGCTGGGGATGAAACCTCTCAGGAGTCCAGGAACAGTCCGATAACAGGCAAAGGACACGGAGGAGTCCCGGGCTGAAGCCCGCCATATACTGCCAGGTTACAGAAGTGCTGGGACCTGTAGTTCTCTCCTCTTATAACTCCGTAATGTCCTCTGATATCCAATAACAACAGCCAGGACATGCTGGGACTTGTAGTTCTCTCCTCATATCCCTGCTCTGTAATGTCCTCTGATACCGCATAATAACAGCCAGGACATGCTGGGACTTGTAGTTCTCTCCTCTTATACTTCTCCCTGTCATGTTTTATGATATCTCATAACAGCCAGGACATGCTGGGGCTTGTAGTTCTCTCTTATACTTTTCGCTAGAATGTCCTCGGATATCCCATTATAACAGCCAGGACATGCTGGGGCTTGTAGTTCTCTTCTCTTATACCCCCGCTCTGTAATGTCCTCTGATACCGCATAATAACAGCCAGGACCTGCTGGGGCTTGTAGTTCTCTCCTCTTATACTTTTTGCTGTAATGTCGTGGGATATCCCATTATAACAGCCAGGACATGCTGGGGCTTGTAGTTCTCTTCTCTTATACCCCCGCTCTGTAATGTCATGGGATATCCCATTATAACAGCCAGGACATGCTGGGGCTTGTAGTTCTCTTCTCTTATACCCCCGCTCTGTAATGTCCTCTGATACCGCATAATAATAGCCTGGACCTGCTGGCGCTTGTAGTTCTCTCCTCTTATACTTTTTGCTGTAATGTCGTTGGATATCTCATTATAACAGCCAGGACATGCTGGGCTTGTAGTTCTCTCCTCTTATACCCCCGCTCTGTAATGTCCTCGGATATCCCATTATAACAGCCAGGACATGCTGGGGCTTGTAGTTCTCTCCTCTTATACTTTTTGCTGTAATGTCGTCGGATATCCCATTATAACAGCCAGGACATGCTGGGGCTTGTAGTTCTCTTCTCTTATACCCCCACTCTGTAATGTCCTCGGCTATCCCATTATAACAGCCTGGACATGCTGGGGCTTGTAGTTCTCTCCTCTTAATACTTTTTGCTGTAATGTCGTCGGATATCCCATTATAACAGCCTGGACATGCTGGGGCTTGTAGTTCTCTCCTCCTCTATAGCCCATCTAGTCTCTGGCATCCATTATGGTGTAGTATCACTTTGGATGTGCCCCGTGTTCCCGAGTCGGGGGCTTCTCCTGATCAGGACGATGGCTTGCAGATCATCGATTAGCAATTTCAGCCCCACAGCCTATTAAGCCACACCCCCTTTTCAATAAGCCCCTCCCATGCATTAGAAAGTGTCTAAAACACTTAGAAAATGAGGTGTAAAGCACGTGCACCAGTTTTGGTGCCAATTCCGCCAGTACTTACTAGTTTATCTGCCCCACTGGCTTGTCATAACCTGGAAGACATCAGATCTAGTTCTTATTAGAGAATCGACGCTGTTCTGTATATACATCTTTTGATTCAGTCTTCCATCTCTCCAATAAGGAAAACAGCGACTACGAAACTGCGATCCCCATCCATAGCTGTAGCTCCCCAGCAGGACCGAATATATCCGCCTGTGCTACAGTAGCTGGAGGTGGGCTTACGTCCCGAGAACTGAACATGTCCGCCTGTGTTACAGTAGCTGGAGGTGGGCTTACGTCCCGAGGACCGAATATATCCGCCTGTGTTACGGTAGCTTGAGGTGGGCTTACATCCCGAGGACCGAACATGTCCGCCTGTGTTACAGTAGCCTGAGGTGGGCTTTCGTCCCGAGGACCGAACATATCCGCCTGTGTTACAGTAGCTGGAGGTGAGCTTACGTCCCGAGGACCGAACATGTCCGCCTGTGTTACAGTAGCCTGAGGAGGGCTTACGTCCAGAGGACCGAACATGTCCGCCTGTGTTACAGTAGCTGGAGGTGGGCTTACGTCCCGAGGACCGAACATGTCCGCCTGTGTTACAGTAGCCTGAGGAGGGCTTACGTCCAGAGGACCGAACATGTCCGTCTCTGTTACAGTAACCTGAGGAGGGCTTACGTCCCGAGGACCGAACATGTCCGCCTGTGTTACGGTAGCTGGAGGTGGGCTTACATCCCGAGGACTGAACATGTCCGCCTGTGTTACAGTAGCCTGAGGTGGGCTTACGTCCCGAGGACCGAACATATCCGCCTGTGTTACAGTAGCCTGAGGTGGGCTTACGTCCCGAGGACCGAACATGTCCGCCTGTGTTACAGTAGCCTGAGGTGGGCTTACATCCCGAGGACCGAACATGTCCACCTGTGTTACAGTAGCCTGAGGTGGGCTTACGTACCGAGGACCGAACATGTCCGCCTGTGTTACAGTAGCCTGAGGAGGGCTTACGTCCCGAGGACTGAACATGTCCGCCTGTGTTACAGTAGCCTGAGGTGGGCTTACGTCCCGAGGACCGAACATGTCCGCCTGTGTTACAGTAGCCTGAGGAAGGCTTACGTCCCGAGGACTGAACATGTCCGCCTGTGTTACAGTAGCCTGAGGTGGGCTTACGTTCCGAGGACCGAACATGTCCGCCTGTGTTACAGTAGCCTGAGGTGGGCTATGTTCGGTCCTCGGGACGAAAGCCCACCTCAGGCTACTGTAACACAGGCGGACATGTTCGGTCCTCGGGATGTAAGCCCACCTCAAGCTACCGTAACACAGGCGGATATATTCGGTCCTCGGGACGTAAGCCCACCTCCAGCTACTGTAACACAGGCGGACATGTTCAGTTCTCGGGACGTAAGCCCACCTCCAGCTACTGTAGCACAGGAGGACATGTTCAGTCCTTGGGACAGACGCATTTCTGACATCCTATAAAAACCTTACAGTGGTCAGCACGGCCAGCCTTCGTCCACTTTTTCATGGTCAATTGGCCAAGGTTCAGTCAGATGGAGGAACCTTCACTGGTGTGAGGATGCAGGAGACTCATGATGTGTTGGTGGATAATTCTTTCTGGGTATTCTGTCAGTAAAAGGGATGAATAACCGGATACTACCAGGGGTAGGCAACCTTCCACACTCCAGCTGTTGTAAAACTACAACTCCCAGCATGCATACTCACTCTGCTGGTCATGAAAGTGAATGGAGCATGTTGGGAGTTGTAGTTTTGCAGCAGCTGGAGTGCCGAAGGTTACTGACTCCTGTATTAAACCATTTCAGTATAGTGGTGTATACCCCATACCCGAGCGGATACAAACATCCTCACTTAGCTGCGAAGAGTTAGGGATACGACTGATCTGCTGGTCTCCAAAAAGAACACAAAGCTTAGAAGCTGGACAGCCCAGCCCAAGTACAGAGACTACACATAGCGGTCATCTAGAGGATGGTTTTCTCACGGAAGATAGCCAATATGTATAATACATGGTGGAAGTGTAACTCTGGAAAAGGAGGTAGTCTTCTTAAAGAAGTGACTTTGGTGAGGTTTCACTAAAGAAGTAGATGATTTTCAGGTGTCAGGCTCCAGTCCAGGCAGTTCCTCTGGTTTTGGTTAATTAGGAAGATCCTGGAAGACAGGACAGGTCCTATATTAGCCCCCAAGACCATACTGTCTGCTCTTATCAAGGAGTCCTTGGACTATTTAAGCCCCTGCTAAAAAAAAATAAAATAAAATAATCCCCACTTTCTACTCCTGACATTGAAAGGGTTCTCCTGTGTAATGGGAGCCTTGTCCTCCAGAGCCCTGCCTGGACACCTGGGGAGGCCAGAGCTCCTGTTCCTGTCTCTTCCGCAGCCACTCTGGTTCTGTGACATCACCAACTCCTCAGCGACTCAGTAGAATAGAGGAGATATTATGGCCAACAGTTGGGGAGAGACAGGGGAACAAGAGATCTGATCTCCCCAAAAGTAGTAAATGGGGTACTGGGGTGTATATTAGTAATAAAGCTTTTCCAGTACAGAGAATGTACCGGTAAGCTTTAATACTCCCCAGATAAAACCCCTTTAAAGCCCATGATAGTAAGGCTGGGCCTGCACAAAAATCTGGATTTACCCCCTCATGTTACAGTGTAGTTAGTAAAGATTTGATGAGCTATTTGGGTTATACAATCATTCACAAACTAGCGGTCCTGATGGTGGATTTCTGCCTGCTCAAAGGGTTCTCTGGTAAGCTGAAACTAGGCATGTCCTCTTCACTGTTTACCATGAATAGCGCCATACTCTGTATAGTGGCCATACTTGGTATTGCAGCTCACTCTCATTCACTTGAAATGGGACTGAGCTACAAACAGGCCATGTGACCCACGAATGTGATGTCACTGACTTGTGAAGCCAACGCATCTCTTTTGCTTGGAGCAGCTGATTTGTTGGGCCCAGGTATTGGACTCCAGTATTGATAAATTTATCATGCTGCTGGTTGGATTGGTGGTTCAAATATACTCATGTTACTTTGTCAGCGACTGACTCAACAGTATAATAATATATGAAAAAGCCTTAAAAGAATCACTATGGGATCTGCCATTAAGAAAGAAGCCATTGGGGCTGAAAAAAAAAGCTGCACATTTTTGGTCAAGCTCACTTTTATGCAAAAAATTTACCCTTTTATACCACCATTTGACACACTTTGGAGTGGGCGGGTCTTAACATGAGGGCCATGGCCTAGCTGTTGTATATTGGCGTTCCTAGCCCACGTGCCTCTTAGGACTCAGGAGATCAGTACTTGCGTAGGACAAGCCACTCTTGGTCATCTATATCCTGGCCTGCTCTTGTACAGAATATTTTCTCTACATTTTGGCACCTGGTATTGTAGTCACAATGGCTTCTGCCTTTTAGGCTGCTGGTCTATATTCTGAACCATCATGACGGGATCTCCTAGCCCTCTAAGATGTAACGGACAGGGCCAAATGTATATGAACACCTATCTAATGCGTCCAGCTAGCCACTTTGGCCTCACCTATCATTAAAAAACATACAACAGAGAGAAAACAAACCTATGAAGCAGAATTGGTCATACTAAAGAGTCCGGTGACTGTCAACTTGATATTGTGACATGTCGTCATGTAAAAATCCATTCAGATCCATTGTGCATTACACGGGGATCTGACCTCGGTTGTCCATGTCACAGCATTCACGTACTGTAAGCCGTATAGGACGCAACCTACTATCCATAGCTTTATATGGGACAGGTTAAGTCCAAGTTCACATCTGCGTGGACTCTATCAACTGATTTATGGCTTTTTTTTTTCTTCTGCTTTCAGTTGAAAAACAACGGATCCCGTTAAAGTCAATATGTGATTGCTATTTTAGCGGTCCAGAACAACGGGCATATGTTGCTAGTGTGGACCTAACATCATATGTGTCACCACTATTAGGAGATTATACTATGATCAACTCCCTTCATTTACCTCTAAGGTGACACTTTGTCACTAAAAATAAAGTATACAGTGATATGCAAGTTTTAGGCAAGCGTGGAAGAATTAAAAAAATAAGTAGAAGGGTTAATAGTTTATTTTTGTTAATTAACAAAATGTAGCGAACGAAGAAAAGAGAACTGTAAATCCCATCTAATATTTGGTGAGTCCTGGAAGTGATGATATGGCCCCCACAGCTATACACTGCCGTTCAAAAGTTTAGGGTGACTTAGAAATTTCCTTATTTTTGAAAGAAAAGCACAGTTTTTTTCAATTAACATAACATTCAGATAACATTAAATGAATCAGAAATACACTCTATACATTGTTGATGTGGTAAATGACTATTCTAGCTGCAAACATCTGGTTTTTAATGCAATATCTACATAGGTGTATAGAGGCCATTTCTAGCAACCACCACTCTGGTGTTCTAATGGTACATTGTGTTTGCTAACTGTCTAAGAAGGCTAATGGATGTTCTGAAAACCCTTGTGCAAGTATGTTAGCACAGCTGAAAACAGTTTTGCTGGTTAGAGAAGCTATAAAACTGACCTTCCTTTGAGCTAGTTGAGAATCTGGAGCATTACATTTGTTGGTTCGATTAAACTCTCAAAATGGCCAGAAAAAGAGAACTTTCATGTGAAACTCGACAGTCTATTCTTGTTCTTAGAAATGAAGGCTATTCCATGTGAGAAATTGCCAAGAAACTGAAGATTTCCTACAACGGTATGTACTACTCCCTTCAGAGGACAGCACAAACAGGCTCTAGCCAGAGTAGAAAGAGAAGTGGGAGGCCCTGCTGCACAACTGAGCAACAAGACAAGTACATTAGAGTCTCTAGTGTGAGAAATCGATGCCTCACAGGTCCTCAACTGGCAGCTTCATTAAATAGTACCCGCAAAACGCCAGTGTCAACGTCTCCAGTGAAAAGGCGACTCAGGGATGCTGGCCTTCAGGACAGAGTGGCCAAGAAAAAGCCATATCTGAGACTGGCTAATAAAAGGAAAAGATTAATATGGGCAAAAGAACACAGACATTGGACAGAGGAAAATTGGAAAAAAAGTGTTATGGACAGACAAATCAAAGTTTGAGGTGTTTGGATCACACAGAACAACATTTGTGAGACGCAGAACAACTGAAAAGATGCTGGAAGACGCCTGACACCATCTGTCAGCATGGTGGAGGTAATGTGATGGTCTGGGGTTGGTGCTGGTAAAGTGGGAGATTTGTACAAGGTAAAAGGGATTTGGAATAAGTAAGGCTATCACTCCATTTTGCAATGCCATGCCATACCCTGTGGACAGCGCTTGATTGGAGCCAATTTCATCCTATAACAGGACAATGACCCAAAGCACCTCCAAATTATACAAGAACTATTTAGGGAAGAAGCCGGCAGCTGGTATTCTATCTGTAATGGAGTGGCCAGCGCAGTCACCAGATCTCAACCCCATTGAGCAGTTGTGGGAGCAGCTTGGCCGTATGGTACGCAAAAAGTGCCCATCAAGCCAATCCAACTTGTGGGAGGGGATTCTGGAAGCATGGCGGGAAATTTCTCCAGATTACCTCAGCAAATGAACAGCTAGAATGCCAAAGGTCTGCAATGCTGGAATTGCTGCAAATGGAGCATTCTTTGACGAAAGCAAAGTCTGAAGGAGAAAATTATTATTTCAAATAAAAATCATTATTTCTAACCTTGTCAATGTCTTGACTATATTTTCTATCCATTTTGCAACTCATTTGATAAAAGTGTGAGTATTCATGGAAAACACAAAATTGTCTGGGTGACCCCAAACTTTTGAACGGTAGTGTAGCTCTGACCTCATCATCATCCAGTCTGTCTGGGATGACATGGAGAGACAGACGGATTGGAGCAAGCCCACATCCACAGAAGATCTGTGCTTAGTTCTCCAAGATGGCGGCGGGAACAACCTCCCTGCCCAGTTCTGCGAAAAACTGTCTGCAAGTACCGAGAAGTAGGCAAAGGTCATAGCTAATATTGATGGGATTTACATTTCTCTTTTCTTCATATTGTTAATTACAATAGTAAACTATTAACCCTTCTATTTCAGCATTTTCCCCACACTTGTGTAAAACTTTTGCACAGCTCTGTATGTTGTAGAACATACTGCTTTGAGAGGCCTCTGCTATGTGGAACACAACAGGCTGTCAATGTTGAAAATAAGAATATGACAGACATTGCAGTAGAATAGGTATTATATATATATATATATATATATATATATATATATATATATATTTTAAATTTTCTCATCCTGATCAACCTTTACCTACAGAACAAGTTTCCCTGGTGGGGTGACTAAACCTCCAAGAAGACGTCCGACCTCATTCTGAGCATGATCACATCAATAGAATATCCCCAGGATGTATCATAACGTCCATGAATAGGAAGCTGCCTGCAATCTTATTTACCCATTAGGGTAAATCGCCAAACAATACACATTACATGTTAAAGGGGTTATCCACCTCTTAAGGTAGTCTGTGAACATTTACTTAGCGCAGGGTGTTACGGAATTGCCGCTTAAAGAGGTTGTGCAGGAATTGGAAAACATGGCTGCTTTCTTCTTTTTCAGGAAGTGACATCATGTCCATTGGTCACATGGCCATGCTGCTGCTCAGTCCCATTGATTTTAATGGGATGGAGCTGCGGCACTGCCATGAGACCCGGCCACAGTCAAGTCAAACCAAAATCAGCAAGAGAGGGAATAGCCAGGAAAGCAAGCCAAAATCAGTAAAGCATGGAACCAGCAAAAACAGGGAAATGTACCTTAGAGTAAGGTCTGAGAACACAGAGCCCAGATACAAAGGTAATCACAGGCACCTAAGCAAGGGAAGTGTCAGGTTAAATACCCCACCTCAGCCCTGGATGGTGTGCTGAAGTAAAACCCTGACTGGTCCTGCATCTCAAACCTTTGACTGGCTGAACCGACCCAGCCAAAGTATAACTGGGAGGCAACCTTAAAGCAATAGCCGCTTGGCCAATGCAGATGTTGTACAGAATCTCCAACAGCAGTGCTGCTCAGAAGAGAATGACAACTGGTAGACTGAGAAGGAGGAGTGTGGATATTTAGATTCCTGACACTAGGTGTTCCTGGCTGGTTCCGACCCAGGGTCACATGACTGGAACCACCACCTGCCCCTGAGTTGCTTTACCTATTCCCTTCACTCCCGTGTCCACAAGTAGTTAGTTACCTGTACTACAGGGACTGGCTTTACTATTGTCATGATGTATTCATCCAGTGGAGCGACTCCAGGGCTGGGTGCTGGTTCTGTTCATGTGTTGGAACCAATCTATATTGATACCCTATCTTAAGGATGGGCCATCTGTTTTAGATCGGCAAGGTCCTGACTGTCAGAACAGCTGGTTTCTGGAGGCCATTCACTTTTAAAAGGTGGATAACCCTTTTAAATAGGACTCGAAATTTTTTGAAAATACAGCTAGTTATGTCGTCTCGAGAGCCATACAAGTGTCCATGCTTATATACACACAGCCTCCATCCAGCTGACCACAAATATGTAGAAATTAGGAATACAAAATGATTGTAATTTTACCCAAATACAATAAAATAGAAATTGGAGTGACTTGTATGTCCTGACAGAACCTGATATTTTAGATTTGAGACGCGTTCATGGTTTCGTTCCCGCTGGACTCCATGGAGATCTTTTCCCTTGTGTGAATTTTGTGGTGCTTGATAAGACTTGATTTTTGGGTAAAACACTTTCCACAATCTGAACACGTAAAGGGCTTCTCGCCTGTGTGAGTCCTCAGGTGGTAGATAAGCCCTGTTTTATAGGTAAAACACTTCCCGCACTTCACACATGGAAATGGCTTCTCCCCTCGGTGAATCTTCTGGTGTTCGGTAAGACTTGATTTCTTGGTAAAACGTTTCCCGCACTCAACACACAGGAACGGCTTCTCCCCCCGTGTGAGTTTTCTGATGGTTGACAAGGTTCGATTTCTGGGCAAAACATTTGCCACATTGTGAACAGGAGAAAGGCTTCTGCCCCGTGTGGATTTTCTGATGTCTGACAAGACCCGCTTTGTTGGTAAAACTTGCCCCGCATTCAGCACAGGAGTGTGGCTTCTCCCCTGTGTGAATTTTTTGATGTTCAAGAAGACCAGTCTTCTTGGTGAAACATTTCCCACATACCGAACATGAAAATGGCCTCTCCCCCGTGTGAATTCTCTGATGGTCAACAAGATTGAGTTTTTGGGTAAAATAGTTCTCACATTCAAAACAAGAAAATGGCTTCTCTCCTGTGTGACTTCTGTGATGGTCATGGAGACACAATCTCTGGGTACAACATTGCTCGCATTCTGAAAAAGTTATTGGCCTCTCCTCTGCGTGAATTCTCTGGTGTTCGTCAAGATATAGCTTCTTGGAGAAACATTTCCCACATTCTGAACACGAAAATGGCTTCTCCTCTGTGTGAGTTCTGACATGCTCAGTTAGATATAGTTTTTTTGGAAAACTCTTCCCACATTCTGAGCAAGAAAACAGCTTCTTCCCCGTCTGAATTCTCTGATGTTTAGCAAGGCCTGACCTAGGAATCAAACACTTCTCATAATCCAAACATAAAGATGGCTTCTCTCCAGTGTGAATTTTCTCTTGCTTATCCAGTCCAGATTTCCGAGTAAATCCCCCACATTCAGAGCATGAAATGTTTTTGTCCTCGTTTATATTTTTGGTAAAATCTTGTGTGGTATCAGTATCTTCTGGAAATAAAAGAACTTGTCCTGAAGATAAAAACAGATCAGCATTATAACTATTATAGCACAAAAGATGTACAAAAAATATACCAATAATTCATCTACATAAGAGGATTTTTTTTTAAAGAGACACTCCGGTGATTTTTGTTTTTGGTTACTTATATTGTCTAAAAGATCAAGTGATCAATACTAATAGTTGTCTCCTCACAATGTCTTTCATTATCTTGCTTTCATCTTGATGACACTGGGTCCTGTTTTTTAAAGCATGGGTTACTGTGCACACAGAAGGTCTCTCTGCTGCCTACCACTATTATCAAGAGCTACCATGGACTCATCGAGTCTTGCCCCTCTGATCTTCTGCCTTTAGTTTTTCTGTCAAAATGCCTTCCTTCTCCCTCACTGCCTCTCACATAATCTGATCTGTATAGCCCCGTTATCTCTTGCTTCCCATAATGCCCTCTCTCTCACAGTCAGGTCACCATGCCCCCATTGCCTTCCCCAGTGTTATCGGCAGCAGTTGGTGCAACTTTACAAGGATCTTCCAGGACCTTTGGTGACATCATCCTTGGTGATTCTCATCTTTAAAATGAATCCCAGGTCTTCTTAATAGACCTAATGGATCCTGAGATATCGTCATTAGAAGTAAGGACGTATTAGATACGTGTTTGGCTACAGAAGTGCCACCCTGGGAGGACGTATAGTTACGTGGCTGGCAGGGAAAGGGACCTTATAGACCGGGGTTTAGTGTCCCAAATCGCCCTGTTTTAAATACATCCGTGCCCACATTTAAAGAAAAAAAAACAAAACAAAAAAAAACCCTTTATACTTATCTAGAGATGAGTCTCATCGGACTCCTCTCTGGTGCTTCCGGTATCTGTTTTTCAGTGAAGATGAGGACGTACACCCCGGCTTCATTCCAAAAGTCCCGGAGGTAAGGGGTATCTGAACTGAAGCCGGGGTGTACTCCTCTGGCTTCAATGAAGATCTGTGCTGGTGCGGGGTGTACAGCCGCAAGCTTTATTATTTTTATTGAGCCCGACCCTGACAGATTCCCTTTAAAGCCAAGAATCTTGACCAAGATCATGCCTGTAGTCCACCTAGATATTGAGATATCACTGGTTAAAGCGGAGGTGCATATACTCACAGATTCACTTTAACCAGTGTGCAGGAAGAGGAGAAAATTATTTTATTATTCTCCTGTCACTTCAGATAACCCCAGGGAAGGGGGTACCATGGACTTTTATTCATGATTCCCACCCATATCAATCAGAAAGCATAATTGCCATTTAACTCCTTATAGTCTGCAGACAATGCTGACCACAGCTCCTAAGTTGTTTTAAAGAAAAGAAAATGTAAAAATAGATTTTTATCCCCTTGTTAATGAAAAAAAAAATTCACAACACACAATTATTATCACCACATCCATAACAACCTCTAAAATAAAATTAGCACATTATTTATTCTACATGATAAAATATTTTTGGTTTAAGGCTAAAATGTGTCAGATCGCTAAAGGGTTAAAATGTACATAAGGCACCAGAGTTATGTGCCGGGAATATTTATGTATATACTCAAAATCTGCAATAAAAAAAGGGACATTTTTGTGAGGGTTTTTGCAATTTTAATGTGACTGTCAAGGGGTTAAAGTAGGACTCCCACAAAAATATGTAATATGTAAGACTACTGTACTAGTATAGGAGCTGGAGGATGGTATAATAACTGACATGTATATGTTACCTTTCAGAACTTCTATAAAGTAAACACTTGAAAAAATTGGAACCTTTCACATTTTTTCCTGGTTCTGTAGCTTAGAGCGTACCTGTCATTTCTGTTATGTGTGTACATGAGGAGTAACACTATTTCTGGTAGCTATACGACTTATATTCCGCATGACTTAGCGGCTTTCTCCTATGCATGCTACATCTATAGTTTGCAGTTCTCTCTGAGCTGGTGGGTGGAGCCTAGCTGCCATACACTGCACACAGTGAGAAGCGAAGAATCTGCTCCAGACCAGCTTGTCTCTCCCTCAGAAACAGCCACAGGATTGTGCAGGACCAGGGACGTAAATACCGGGGTAGCAGTGCAAGCAGCTGCCACAGGGCCCGAAGCCCTGTGGCAGCCGCTACCGCGAACGCCACAAACACTGCTATCATTATACTCTGGGGTCTTTTCAGACCCTGGAATATAATGATCAGGGGCCCAGGGGAGGTGAGGGAACATAAAAAACACTGTAACTCACCTCTCCTACACTCCGCAGGCTTCGGGCCTGTTTGGTGACGTCCCAGACATCAACCGACGTCATTATATGTCGCGACGCTAGCCTGGCTCATGCGAGATCTGGTCCAACATTGACGATGGCCGAAGTAGCGCACCGGAGTGCATCAGAGCCAGGGAAAGGTAAGTAGCATTGTTTTTTATGTTTGTATCCTCCCCTGGGTCTCCGATCATTATACTCTGGGGTCTGAAAATACCCCAGAGTATAATAATTGTTCATGGGTGGTCCACAATGGGACATATAATAGTGTGTGCAGGGGCCACTGTGGGGCATAATACTGTGTGCACGGGCCACTGTGGGGCATAATACTGTGTGCAGGGGCCACTGTGGGGCATAATACTGTGTGCAGGGGCAACTGTGGGGCATAATACTGTGTGCAGGGGCCACTGTGGGGCATAATACTGTGTGCAGGGGCCACTGTCGGGGCATAGTACTGTGTGCAGGGGCCACTGTGGGGGCATAGTACTGTGTGCAGGGGCCACTATGGGGCATAATACTGTGTGCAGGGGCCACTATACTGCATAACACTGTGTGCAGGGGCCACTATGCTGGATAACACTGTGTGCATGGGCCACTATGCGGCATAATACTGTGTACAGGGGCCACTATGCGGCATAATACTGTGTGCAGGGGCCACTATGGGTCATAATAGTGTGCGCAGGAATGCGGTTTGTGCGGAGGGGCATGTCAAATGTTCGCCTTGGGGCCCAGATATTCCTAGTTACACCACTGTGCAGGACATATAAAAAGAAGTTCTGACTGTACTGATGTAAATAACTACTTTGGCTGTGATAGAAAGCTCCAGGGTCACACTTAACGCTGTCTTTCTTCTTGCTCAGCTCTTTAAGTGATTATTTTTTCATCCTAAACAGGGATGAGCAAATAATTTTTTTACATTCCGGGTTCTAAGTAATCTGTCAAAAACTGCCACAAAAAAATTCTGAAACTCTGGCATTCAGTAATAAAAATGTAGATTAGATTTAGATTTGGATAATATCAGTCCTAAAGTACATGTCAATAAAAAAAACACCCCAGGGAATTCTGTAAAATTAGTGTTTTTTATTATAACTTTTTACTTCAAACCTAGTTATGTAGCTACGTTTGTATATTAGCTAAAAATATTAAAGAACTAGAGCACTGGGGATCAGAGGCAGGGCTCGGTGTGATAAACTTTAAAGCATTTAGAAAGACATAGGGGTGGCATAGAAGGGCAATCGGGGCAAAAATAACGCGTATCCCTCCTTTGGCCTCGTTTGGTGCAGACTCGGCAGCTTCTTTGGGGGTATCTTCGGTTTGCCGTCGAGGGGATTTGTGCCATAAAATGTCGCTCTGTGAGCCTCCGCACCTCCTCTGGTTCCAGGTGTAATGTGGGGCCTGTGATAGGGGAACATGAGTTTAAGAAAAAAAAAAAAATACTTCTGATACACTAAACTAAAAATGTGGTGCGTGCCACCGAGTGTGTAGATGCAGTCATAGGGGTGAACATAGTTCTGACACGTGTCTTTCGGTTATAGAATATCATAGGTTATGGGAATGAGAAATTTTTGGGATAGGATGTTGGACTTAGTCCAATTGGGACAACCAGTGTCTATGTCATGGTTTTTTTTTTTTGCCTTCTCCAGGATCACCTTGGTAGGTTTATAGGTTGGACATGATGGACCTATGTCTTTATCCAACCTTACCTACTATGTTACTTGGCTTCCTATCTTTAACTCATCTGCTTCTTCCGCTCCATATGAATTTTTCCCATTGGTTTATCTTTTCCTTCCCTGCACTAACGTTTACTCCTCAAGAAAACAATTTCTAGTAAAAAGAAGATGCTTTGCCTTATCCCTTCTTTACCACACCATCCTAGGAGAAGGCCCCAATCCTCTCCATTTGTCTCAGGTACTCCAGTGATGACGTCAATGGCGCCCCCATGTGTGGTACCTGTCTCCAATGCAGCAATGATATACTCGATTGTCACATGTGACCGTTGAGTTAAGTGAATAGTGGCAGTAGCCAGGTGCGGGCCATTGACATCAGTGCTGGAGATGATCATAGAGCACCGGGGCAAAGAACAGGTGAGTATAAGAGCTGAAGTGAGTTATGTTTTCATTTATGTAAGGTATATCAAAAAATATATTTATAGTGAATGAGCAAAACCAAAGACAGGGAGAAGACGTGACTCCTCTGTACTCACCTGGGCTGATCTCTACAGGGATCTCCTCCTTCTTACGCTGCTGGCCTCCTCGCATGTACGGCTCTTCTCCTTCTATAACTTCTACTTTAATATCAATCAGATCGTCAACCTGGTCCAATATAGAAAAACCAAAAATATACAAGGAAATCCTGGGATTTGTAGAACATTTCTTATTCTGCCTCGCTGGTGCGGAATTTGGTCAAGCAGAAAGATTCAGCTTCAAGTACCTGAAGCAGAATTTTTGAAATTGTACAAATTCCACATGTGAACATACCCTTATAGTTCTTTTTCAGTCAAAGCCATCTACCTGATTGTCTTGTAGGACATTGTGATTTCTCTCTGGACGATCCTGGGAACACTTCTCTGGTGGACTTATCTTATTGGATCCACCTGTAGGACACACACTGTGACTGAATACATTGTGTATATGTGATGGTCAGATGATGAGGGAGATCTAGGGGCCCCTCCATACTGCTCTCTACCATCACTCCTCTTACCTGGTGATGTGAGGGTCTGGTGGTCGTCCATCATGACCTCCTTGTACAGGTCCTTGTGTCCTTCTAAATACTCCCATTCCTCCATGGAGAAATAGACGGTGACATCCTGACACCTTATAGGAACCTGACAACACAATGATACAGTCCTCATCATCCAGACACATCATCCCTTGTGTTACTGTCTAATGTCCCAGCATTCCCAGCAGCGCTCACCTCTCCAGTCAGCAGCTCAATCATCTTGTTGGTGAGCTCCAGGATCTTCTGCTCGTTGTTCCTCTCACGTATCAGTGAGTGAGGTGGAGGCTCCATGATGGGGCTCCGGCTCCTGCTCCATCCTCCTGACACAAGGGCAAAGGTGCTGGGGGCCACACACTCACCAGATGTCTTTTTGACTACTGTGCAATCCTGAAAATAAACATCCATACTTATATTCAGAATGCCAAGTTTCTCTATTTAAGATTTCTGCTTCATTAAACTTTTACATTTAATGCAGATCATATAATAAACACAGTAAATTAATATAACATTACACAGGTTTGGAGAGAAAAAAATAAAAAATTTGTGGGATTGTATTAATCTCAACACCTATCTCTGAGATAACAGAGACTGAGTGATACCCCTGTCAGAGACCTTGTCAGCAAAATGTAATTAGCTGACCAGATAAGAGCAGGAGACAACAGCTCTGAGAGCAAGTGTGAACCTGAGAACTCAGCCCCCCTTCCCTCCAGAGAGCAGTGAGTTACATCACCTGTCATGAGATCAGATACCTGGCCGGGGACCAAGGAAACGTTGTGTAAACAATAGGAGGAATAATCTCACATAGCAAGGTAAGTTAAGTAATGCATTTAGGAAAACTCCTAAATTGACATAAATTAGCAGTTCAGATCCTCAAAATGGGTATACTCCTTTACCACCAAAAAAGAGATTTGTACTTAAAGAGGACCTTTCATGCCTTCTAACATTGGCGGTGTTACCTAAGCGTGACACTAGAAAGCTGACAACGCTCTGAATTCTGCGCACTGTCAGATTTCTAGCATTATAGAACTCCGCCAATGTAAGAGGACATGAAAGGTCCTTTTTAAAGGAATAATAGAGATTAGGTGATGCTGACATCACTTCCAGAATCCCTCACCTCTCATGTCCTTGCTATATTTACAGAGATAGGAGTGAGGTCATGTGACATTTTTCCCAGAATCCCTCACCTCTCCGGTCAGCAGACAAATGATCTCCAGGGTGAAGCTTAATATCCTGTCAGTCAGCTCATTTCTACTCTTCTCCATCCTCAGCTTTGGTCACTCAAGGAGAGAAAAATTTTCTTGAGCAGAAAACTATAAGACATAAGAATATTTTAAAAAGTGATTCACTGTACATTGTAAGCGTACACCTGCTTAAAGGGGGTATCCTGTTCTTTAAAACTGGTGGCCTACCCTTAGGTTGAACCGTCAATATTAGATCAGTAGAGGTCCGAATCTTGGCACCACCACTGATCAGCTTTTTAACCCCTTCAGGACTGACCAATTTTCGTTTTTGCATTTCTGTTTTTCCCTGCCCACATTCAAAGAGCCATCATTTTTTCCTTTATTTAGCTCACATGATGGCTTATTGTTTACGAAAGAAATACTACTTTGTAATGTTGCTGGAAAAACAGTCAGAATGAGGTGGAATTGGAAAAAAAAATGCATTTGTGCCAATTTCTTATGGGTTTAATTTTTATGATGTTCACTATGTGGTAAAAATGACATGTTACATGTATTCTGTGGGTCAGGACGATCACGGTCATACCAAATTTGTGTAGTATTTGTAATGTTTTGGTATTTGTTTGTGTCGCCATGTTCTGACAGCTTTAGCTTTTTTATATTTACATGTATGGATCTGGGTTAGGCGTCTTTCTATGCGGGACAAGATGTATTTATTTATTGATACCATTTGGGGGAATATCTGATGGGTTGATCACTTTTTATTAAATTAAAAAAAAAAAAAAATTTAAAAAATTAATAAAAAAAAAAAATCACCATTTACATAGTTACATAGTAGATGAGGTTGGATGAAGACATCAGTCCATCAAGTCCAACCTATAACCCTACAGTGTTGATCCAGAGGAAGGCAAAAAAAAACCCATGAGGCTTATGCCAATTGCCCCATTTGCCCCGACTCTAATCTGGCAATCAGTATAAAACCCTGGATCAATGTGCCCTTAAAATCTAAAACCCATAACCCGTAATGTTGTTCTGTTCGAGAAAGGCATCCAAGCCCTCTTTGAACTTGTTCAATAAATCCACCATCACCACTTCCTGGGGTAGTGACCTCCATATCCTCGCTGTTCTTACTGTAAAGAACCCTCTTCTATGTTGCTGGTGAAACTTTCTCTCCTCCAGTCGTAGAGGATGTCCCCTTGTCACTGTCACCGGCCTAGGTGTAGAGGATGCCCCCTTGTCACTGTCACCGGCCTAGGTGTAGAGGATGTCCCCTTGTCACTGTCACCGGCCTAGGTGTAGAGGATGTCCCCTTGTCACTGTCACCGGCCTAGATGTAGAGGATGTCCCCTTGTCACTGTCACCGGCCTAGGTGTAGAGGATGTCCCCTTGTCACTGTCACTGGCCTAGGGGTAAAAAGATCATTAGAAAGTTCTTTGTGCTGTCCCTTCATGTATTTGTACATTGTGATTAGATTTCCCCGTAGACGTCTTTTCTCTAAACTGAATAACCCCAAGTTTGTTAATCTATCGTTGTACTCCAATCCACCCATTCCCCTAATAATTTTGGTTGCCCTTCTTTGCACTCTTTCTATTTCGATTATGTCTTTCTTGTATACTGGGGCCCAGAATTGTGCACAATAGTCTAAGTGTGGCCATACCAGTGATTTGTATAGAGACCTCTTTTGATGCATCCCTTAATTTTATTTGCCTTGGCAGCAGCTGCCTGGCACTGGTCACTAAAGGTAAGCTTATTGTCCACCACAATCCCCAAGTCTTTTTCATTGGCCGTCTTACCCAGTAATTTACTATTAAGCACATAATCATACATTTTATTTCGTCGTCCAAAATGCATAACCTTACATTTGTCAATATTAAACTTCATTTGCCAAGTCTCGGCCCCCCATGCTTCCAGCTTCCTTAAATCCCCTTGTAATATTCTATTATCCTCCTCATTTTTGATTACCTTACAAAGTTTAGTATCATCTGCAAATATGGACACCCTGCTCTGTAAACCGTCTACCAGGTCATTAATAAAGATATTAAACAGGAGAGGGCCCAATACTGACCCCTGTGGCACCCCACTGGTGACTGTGACCCTCCAATACTGACCCCTATGGCACCCCACTGGTGACTGTGACCCTCCAATACTGACCCCTGTGGCACCCCACTGGTGACTGTGACCCTCCAATACTGACCCCTGTGGCACCCCACTGGTGACTGTGACCCAGTCTGAGTATATACCATTAATAAGCACCCTCTGTTTCCTATCAGTGAGCCAGTTACGAACCCAATTGCATATGTTTTCCCCCAGTCCCAACATTCTCATTTTGCATACCAACCTTTTATGTGGTACAGTATCAAAAGCCTTTGAAAAGTCCAGATACACCACGTCCACTGCATTACCCATGTCCAGATACACCACGTCCACTGCATTACCCATATCCAGATACACCACGTCCGCTGCATTACCCATGTCCAGTCTTGAACTGACCTCTTCATAGAAGCTGATCAGATTAGTCTGACAGGACCAATTCCTCATAAACCCATGCTGATTGGGTGTTATAAGATTACTTATATTGAGGTACTCCAGGATAGCATCTCTTACAAAGCTCTCAAATATCTTACCCACCACAGAAATCAAACTTACTGGCCTATAGTTTCCAGGCTCACTTTTAGACCCCTTTTTGAAAATTGGCACCACATTTGCTATGCGCCAATCAAGCAGAACAGACCCAGTCATTACTGAATCCTTAAATATTAGATATAAGGGTTTGTCTATCACCGTGCATAATTCCCTAAGAACCCGGGGGTGTATGCCATCTGGACCTGGCGATTTTATCTATTTTAGTGTTTTGAAGGCGGCACAGCACTTCCTCCTGAGTTAAACAGGTGACATTTAATGGAGAGTTAACATTACCCCTAATCATGTTGCTGGCCATTGGATTTTCTTGTGTAAACACCGTAGAGAAGAAGGCATTTAATAGTAGTGCTTTTTCCTCATCCTCCTCCACCATTACACCCAGATTATTTTTGAGAGGGCCCACATTGTCAGTTTTTATTCTCTTGTTATTTATGTAATTGAAGAATACTTTTGGATTATTTTTACTTTCCTTGGCAATTTTTCTCTCAGCCTCAATCTTTGCCTCCTTTATTTGTCTTTTACACAATTTATTTTTCTCTTTATACTTTTTTAATGCTGTGTCACTACTTTCTGTTTTAGCACTTTAAATGCTTCCTTTTTATCCCTCACTGCACTCCTTACCATTTTAGTTAGCCATATTGGTTTTCTATGATTTCTGGCCCGCTTATTCCCATAAGGGATATGTTTTTTAGTGGTCCTATTTAGAAGGCTTTTGAAAATGTGCCATTTTGTTTGTGTTGCGGTCACTTTTAGGACATTGTCCCAGTTTATGCTGCTAAGCTCCTCTCTCTGCTGGTTAAAATTGGCCTTCCTGAAGTTTAGTGTTTTTGTTCCCCCTTTACTGAACATTTTTTTAGTGTGAACAAGAAAACTTATTTATGTTGTGGTCACTATTACCAAGATGACCCCCAACCTCCACTTTTGACTTTAGATTTTTCCCCCGCTACGTCATCTACTGTATGGGAAAAATATTTTTGGGCACACTAAGTGTTTATGTTTATTATTGTTTATTTTTATATGTGATCTAGGGATGTGAATTTTTGTATTTTGCGTGTTTTTTTTAAAATTTATTTTAAAACTTTTCTGTTTTATTTTCAGACCCTCTAGGGACCTTGAACCCTAGGGGGTCTGATCGCTCCTACTATTGACTGCAATACTAATGTGTTATAGTAGAGTATAGTAAAATTCATTCACTTCTATTACACTCTGACTATGGCAACTATCCATACTATAGTAATATGACAAGGTAACCTATAGTAATGACAAGCCTGGGAGCCTATTGAATGTCGGAAAATCGGAAAACCTCTTAAAGAGAACGTGTCACCAATTTTTAAGAATTTTTGAATATTGTAATTTTTCATGTCACTATGTATATTTTAAGGAGCACTATATCCTGCAATTTTGATTCTCACCGCTAAACCTGATAATTAAACAATATTTTTCAATTGTGTAGGGATTTTCTTAGCAGCAGTAACCTCATTCACAGACATGGTTAGAATAGAAGATAATACTTCTATAGATAACACTGACCCACCACATCTTATCTCCTCCTTCCATGGATCTCAATAAGTCGGCTCTAGACTATTGCTGCCTATGGCCATAACGGTGCTGCAAAGTAGATCACTAAATGCTGCTAACAGAGCTCAGGCAAGATGGCCGCAACATAATCAAATACAGAAAATAAAATAAAAAAATTTGTAATCAGAAAATAAAAACAGATTAGAAAAAAGTGATAGATGTCATTATCTGGGTGTAATAAATAGAACTTGCCACATTTCTTTTAAGCCCTTCCACCAAATCCTGTATCTACAACATACCATGGCATACTGTTAGGAGATGTCCTCCATGTCTGATTGGTGGGGTCACGGGATAATGTTCGTGTATGTCCTCAATGTATCATGAAAACACCCTATAAAAGGTGAGTGGAGTCTGTCACCATTGGCACAGTAACAACATCAGATCCTTTAGTACTTAGGGGAGAAGCCACTTGCAAAGTCGTCTGAAGGAGGATACAGGAGTCTGTGAAATATCCATACACAGGTATATATCTGAGTCTCCTGTATATACTGTATTACACATAGTAGTGATATACACAGGTATATATCTGAGTCTCCTGTATATACTGTATGCCATATAGTAGCGATATACACAGGTATACAGCCGGGGTCTCCTGTATATACCGTATTACACATAGTAGTGATATACACAGGTATACAGCTGAGGTCTCCTGTGTATACCGTGTACTGTATTATACATAGCAGTGATATACACAGGTATACAGCCGAGGTCTCCTGTATATACTGTATTACACATAGCAGTGATATACACAGGTATACAGCTGAGGTCTCCTGTGTATACCGTATACTGTATTACACATAGTAGTGATATACACAGGTATACAGCTGAGGTCTCCTGTATATACCGTATACTGTATTACACATAGTAGTGATATACACAGGTATACAGCTGAGGTCTCCTGTATATACCGTATACTGTATTACACATAGTAGTGATATACACAGGTATATATCTGAGTCTCCTGTATATACTGTATGCCATATAGTAGCGATATACACAGGTATACAGCCGGGGTCTCCTGTATATACCGTATTACACATTGTAGTGATATACACAGGTATACAGATGAGGTCTCCTGTGTATACCGTATACTGTATTACACATAGCAGTGATATACACAGGTATACAGCTGAGGTCTCCTGTGTATACCGTATACTGTATTACACATAGTAGTGATATACACAGGTATACAGCTGAGGTCTCCTGTGTATACCGTATACTGTATTACACATAGTAGTGATATACACAGGTATACAGCCGAGGTCTCCTGTATATACTGTATTACACATAGTAGTGA
Source organism: Leptodactylus fallax (assembly GCA_947044405.1). Taxonomy (NCBI): domain Eukaryota; kingdom Metazoa; phylum Chordata; class Amphibia; order Anura; family Leptodactylidae; genus Leptodactylus; species Leptodactylus fallax. The sequence continues at coordinate 657,337 of CAMRHE010000360.1, read as the reverse complement.
TATACACAGGTATACAGCCGAGGTCTCCTGTATATACCGTATTACACATTGTAGTGATATACACAGGTATACAGATGAGGTCTCCTGTGTATACCGTATACTGTATTACACATAGCAGTGATATACACAGGTATACAGCTGAGGTCTCCTGTGTATACCGTATACTGTATTACACATAGTAGTGATATACACAGGTATACAGCTGAGGTCTCCTGTGTATACCGTATACTGTATTACACATAGTAGTGATATACACAGGTATACAGCTGAGGTCTCCTGTATATACCGTATACTGTATTACACATAGTAGTGATATACACAGGTATACAGCCGAGGTCTCCTGTATATACCGTATACTGTATTACACATAGTAGTGATATACACAGGTATACAGCCGAGGTCTCCTGTATATACTGTATTACACGTAGTAGTGATATACACAGGTATACAGCCGAGGTCTCCTGTATATACCGTATACTGTATTACACATAGTAGTGATATACACAGGTATACAGCCGGGGTCTCCTGTATATACTGTATTACACGTAGTAGTGATATACACAGGTATACAGCCGAGGTCTCCTGTATATACCGTATACTGTATTACACATAGTAGTGATATACACAGGTATACAGCCGAGGTCTCCTGTATATACCGTATACTGTATTACACATAGTAGTGATATACACAGGTATACAGCCGAGGTCTCCTGTATATACTGTATTACACATAGTAGTGATATACACAGGTATACAGCTGAGGTCTCCTGTATATACTGTATTACACATAGTAGTGATATACACAGGTATACAGCCGAGGTCTCCTGTATATACCGTATACTGTATTACACATAGTAGTGATATACACAGGTATACAGCTGAGGTCTCCTGTATATACCGTATACTGTATTACACATAGTAGTGATATACACAGGTATACAGCCGAGGTCTCCTGTATATACTGTATTACACATAGCAGTGATATACACAGGTATACAGCCGAGGTCTCCTGTATATACTGTATTACACATAGTAGTGATATACACAGGTATACAGCTGAGGTCTCCTGTATATACCGTATACTGTATTACACATAGTAGTGATATACACAGGTATACAGCCGAGGTCTCCTGTATATACCGTATACTGTATTACACATATTAGTGATATACACAGGTATACAGCCGAGGTCTCCTGTATATACTGTATTATACATAGTAGTGATATACACAGGTATACAGCTGAGGTCTCCTGTATATACCGTATACTGTATTACACATAGTAGTGATATACACAGGTATATATCTGAGTCTCCTGTATATACTGTATGCCATATAGTAGCGATATACACAGGTATACAGCCGGGGTCTCCTGTATATACCGTATTACACATAGTAGTGATATACACAGGTATACAGATGAGGTCTCCTGTGTATACCGTATACTGTATTACACATAGCAGTGATATACACAGGTATACAGCTGAGGTCTCCTGTGTATACCGTATACTGTATTACACATAGTAGTGATATACACAGGTATACAGCTGAGGTCTCCTGTCTATACCGTATACTGTATTACACATAGTAGTGATATACACAGGTATACAGCTGAGGTCTCCTATATATACCGTATACTGTATTACACATAGTAGTGATATACACAGGTATACAGCCGAGGTCTCCTGTATATACCGTATACTGTATTACACATAGTAGTGATATACACAGGTATACAGCCGAGGTCTCCTGTATATACTGTATTATACATAGTAGTGATATACACAGGTATACAGCCGAGGTCTCCTGTATATACCGTATACTGTATTACACATAGTAGTGATATACACAGGTATACAGCTGAGGTCTCCTGTATATACTGTATACTGTATTACACATAGCAGTGATATACACAGGTATACAGCTGAGGTCTCCTGTATATACTGTATTACACATAGTAGTGATATACACAGGTATACAGCTGAGGTCTCCTGTATATACCGTGTACTGTATTACACATAGTAGTGATATACACAGGTATACAGCCGGGGTCTCCTGTATATACTGTATTACACATAGTAGTGATATACACAGGTATACAGCTGAGGTCTCCTGTATATACCGTATACTGTATTACACATAGTAGTGATATACACAGGTATACAGCCGAGGTCTCCTGTATATACTGTATTACACATAGTAGTGATATACACAGGTATACAGCCGAGGTCTCCTGTATATACTGTATTACACATAGTAGTGATATACACAGGTATACAGCTGAGGTCTCCTGTATATACTGTATTACACATAGTAGTGATATACACAGGTATACAGCCGAGGTCTCCTGTATATACTGTATTACACATAGTAGTGATATACACAGGTATACAGCCGAGGTCTCCTGTATATACCGTATTACACATAGTAGTGATATACACAGGTATACAGCCGAGGTCTCCTGTATATACCGTATACTGTATTACACATAGTAGTGATATACACAGGTATACAGCTGAGGTCTCGTGTATATACCGTATACTGTATTACACATAGTAGTGATATACACAGGTATACAGCTGAGGTCTCCTGTATATACCGTATACTGTATTACACATAGCAGTGATATACACAGGTATACAGCTGAGGTCTCCTGTATATACCGTATACTGTATTACACATAGCAGTGATATACACAGGTATACAGCCGAGGTCTCCTGTATATACTGTATTACACATAGTAGTGATATACACAGGTATACAGCCGAGGTCTCCTGTATATACTGTATTACACATAGTAGTGATATACACAGGTATACAGCTGAGGTCTCCTGTATATACTGTATTACACATAGTAGTGATATACACAGGTATACAGCCGAGGTCTCCTGTATATACCGTATACTGTATTACACATAGTAGTGATATACACAGGTATACAGCTGAGGTCTCCTGTATATACTGTATTACACATAGTAGTGATATACACAGGTATACAGCCGAGGTCTCCTGTATATACTGTATTACACATAGTAGTGATATACACAGGTATACAGCTGAGGTCTCCTGTCTATACCGTATACTGTATTACACATAGTAGTGATATACACAGGTATACAGCTGAGGTCTCCTATATATACCGTATACTGTATTACACATAGTAGTGATATACACAGGTATACAGCCGAGGTCTCCTGTATATACCGTATACTGTATTACACATAGTAGTGATATACACAGGTATACAGCCGAGGTCTCCTGTATATACTGTATTATACATAGTAGTGATATACACAGGTATACAGCCGAGGTCTCCTGTATATACCGTATACTGTATTACACATAGTAGTGATATACACAGGTATACAGCTGAGGTCTCCTGTATATACTGTATACTGTATTACACATAGCAGTGATATACACAGGTATACAGCTGAGGTCTCCTGTATATACTGTATTACACATAGTAGTGATATACACAGGTATACAGCTGAGGTCTCCTGTATATACCGTGTACTGTATTACACATAGTAGTGATATACACAGGTATACAGCCGGGGTCTCCTGTATATACTGTATTACACATAGTAGTGATATACACAGGTATACAGCCGAGGTCTCCTGTATATACTGTATTACACATAGTAGTGATATACACAGGTATACAGCCGAGGTCTCCTGTATATACCGTATTACACATAGTAGTGATATACACAGGTATACAGCCGAGGTCTCCTGTATATACCGTATACTGTATTACACATAGTAGTGATATACACAGGTATACAGCTGAGGTCTCGTGTATATACCGTATACTGTATTACACATAGTAGTGATATACACAGGTATACAGCTGAGGTCTCCTGTATATACCGTATACTGTATTACACATAGCAGTGATATACACAGGTATACAGCTGAGGTCTCCTGTATATACCGTATACTGTATTACACATAGCAGTGATATACACAGGTATACAGCCGAGGTCTCCTGTATATACTGTATTACACATAGTAGTGATATACACAGGTATACAGCCGAGGTCTCCTGTATATACTGTATTACACATAGTAGTGATATACACAGGTATACAGCTGAGGTCTCCTGTATATACTGTATTACACATAGTAGTGATATACACAGGTATACAGCCGAGGTCTCCTGTATATACCGTATACTGTATTACACATAGTAGTGATATACACAGGTATACAGCTGAGGTCTCCTGTATATACTGTATTACACATAGTAGTGATATACACAGGTATACAGCCGAGGTCTCCTGTATATACTGTATTACACATAGTAGTGATATACACAGGTATACAGCCGAGGTCTCCTTTATATACCGTATACTGTATTACACATAGCAGTGATATACACAGGTATACAGCCGAGGTCTCCTGTATATACTGTATTACACATAGTAGTGATATACACAGGTATACAGCCGAGGTCTCCTGTATATACCGTATACTGTATTACACATAGTAGTGATATACACAGGTATACAGCTGAGGTCTCCTGTATATACTGTATTACACATAGTAGTGATATACACAGGTATACAGCTGAGGTCTCCTGTATATACCGTATACTGTATTACACATAGTAGTGATATACACAGGTATACAGCCGAGGTCTCCTGTATATACTGTATTACACATAGCAGTGATATACACAGGTATACAGCTGAGGTCTCCTGTATATACTGTATTACACATAGTAGTGATATACACAGGTATACAGCTGAGGTCTCCTGTATATACTGTATTACACATAGTAGTGATATACACAGGTATACAGCCGAGGTCTCCTGTATATACCGTATACTGTATTACACATAGTAGTGATATACACAGGTATACAGCTGAGGTCTCCTGTATATACTGTATTACACATAGTAGTGATATACACAGGTATACAGCCGAGGTCTCCTGTATATACTGTATTACACATAGTAGTGATATACACAGGTATACAGCTGAGGTCTCCTGTCTATACCGTATACTGTATTACACATAGTAGTGATATACACAGGTATACAGCTGAGGTCTCCTATATATACCGTATACTGTATTACACATAGTAGTGATATACACAGGTATACAGCCGAGGTCTCCTGTATATACCGTATACTGTATTACACATAGTAGTGATATACACAGGTATACAGCCGAGGTCTCCTGTATATACTGTATTATACATAGTAGTGATATACACAGGTATACAGCCGAGGTCTCCTGTATATACCGTATACTGTATTACACATAGTAGTGATATACACAGGTATACAGCTGAGGTCTCCTGTATATACTGTATACTGTATTACACATAGCAGTGATATACACAGGTATACAGCTGAGGTCTCCTGTATATACTGTATTACACATAGTAGTGATATACACAGGTATACAGCTGAGGTCTCCTGTATATACCGTGTACTGTATTACACATAGTAGTGATATACACAGGTATACAGCCGGGGTCTCCTGTATATACTGTATTACACATAGTAGTGATATACACAGGTATACAGCCGAGGTCTCCTGTATATACTGTATTACACATAGTAGTGATATACACAGGTATACAGCCGAGGTCTCCTGTATATACCGTATTACACATAGTAGTGATATACACAGGTATACAGCCGAGGTCTCCTGTATATACCGTATACTGTATTACACATAGTAGTGATATACACAGGTATACAGCTGAGGTCTCGTGTATATACCGTATACTGTATTACACATAGTAGTGATATACACAGGTATACAGCTGAGGTCTCCTGTATATACCGTATACTGTATTACACATAGCAGTGATATACACAGGTATACAGCTGAGGTCTCCTGTATATACCGTATACTGTATTACACATAGCAGTGATATACACAGGTATACAGCCGAGGTCTCCTGTATATACTGTATTACACATAGTAGTGATATACACAGGTATACAGCCGAGGTCTCCTGTATATACTGTATTACACATAGTAGTGATATACACAGGTATACAGCTGAGGTCTCCTGTATATACTGTATTACACATAGTAGTGATATACACAGGTATACAGCCGAGGTCTCCTGTATATACCGTATACTGTATTACACATAGTAGTGATATACACAGGTATACAGCTGAGGTCTCCTGTATATACTGTATTACACATAGTAGTGATATACACAGGTATACAGCCGAGGTCTCCTGTATATACTGTATTACACATAGTAGTGATATACACAGGTATACAGCCGAGGTCTCCTGTATATACTGTATTACACATAGTAGTGATATACACAGGTATACAGCCGAGGTCTCCTGTATATACCGTATACTGTATTACACATAGTAGTGATATACACAGGTATACAGCTGAGGTCTCCTGTATATACTGTATTACACATAGTAGTGATATACACAGGTATACAGCTGAGGTCTCCTGTATATACCGTATACTGTATTACACATAGCAGTGATATACACAGGTATACAGCTGAGGTCTCCTGTATATACTGTATTACACATAGTAGTGATATACACAGGTATACAGCTGAGGTCTCCTGTATATACCGTATACTGTATTACATATAGTAGTGATATACACAGGTATACAGCCGAGGTCTCCTGTATATACCGTATACTGTATTACACATAGCAGTGATATACACAGGTATACAGCCGAGGTCTCCTGTATATACTGTATTACACATAGTAGTGATATACACAGGTATACAGCCGAGGTCTCCTGTATATACCGTATACTGTATTACACATAGTAGTGATATACACAGGTATACAGCTGAGGTCTCCTGTATATACTGTATTACACATAGTAGTGATATACACAGGTATACAGCTGAGGTCTCCTGTATATACCGTATACTGTATTACACATAGTAGTGATATACACAGGTATACAGCCGAGGTCTCCTGTATATACTGTATTACACATAGCAGTGATATACACAGGTATACAGCTGAGGTCTCCTGTATATACTGTATTACACATAGTAGTGATATACACAGGTATACAGCTGAGGTCTCCTGTATATACTGTATTACAGATAGTAGTGATATACACAGGTATACAGCTGAGGTCTCCTGTATATACCGTATACTGTATTACACATAGTAGTGATATACACAGGTATACAGCTGAGGTCTCCTGTATATACTGTATTACACATAGTAGTGATATACACAGGTATACAGCTGAGGTCTCCTGTATATACCGTGTACTGTATTACACATAGTAGTGATATACACAGGTATACAGCCGGGGTCTCCTGTATATACTGTATTACACATAGTAGTGATATACACAGGTATACAGCCGAGGTCTCCTGTATATACTGTATTACACATAGTAGTGATATACACAGGTATACAGCCGAGGTCTCCTGTATATACCGTATTACACATAGTAGTGATATACACAGGTATACAGCCGAGGTCTCCTGTATATACCGTATACTGTATTACACATAGTAGTGATATACACAGGTATACAGCTGAGGTCTCGTGTATATACCGTATACTGTATTACACATAGTAGTGATATACACAGGTATACAGCTGAGGTCTCCTGTATATACCGTATACTGTATTACACATAGTAGTGATATACACAGGTATACAGCTGAGGTCTCCTGTATATACCGTATACTGTATTACACATAGTAGTGATATACACAGGTATATATCTGAGTCTCCTGTATATACTGTATGCCATATAGTAGCGATATACACAGGTATACAGCCGGGGTCTCCTGTATATACCGTATTACACATAGTAGTGATATACACAGGTATACAGATGAGGTCTCCTGTGTATACCGTATACTGTATTACACATAGCAGTGATATACACAGGTATACAGCTGAGGTCTCCTGTGTATACCGTATACTGTATTACACATAGTAGTGATATACACAGGTATACAGCTGAGGTCTCCTGTGTATACCGTATACTGTATTACACATAGTAGTGATATACACAGGTATACAGCTGAGGTCTCCTGTATATACCGTATACTGTATTACACATAGTAGTGATATACACAGGTATACAGCCGAGGTCTCCTGTATATACCGTATACTGTATTACACATAGTAGTGATATACACAGGTATACAGCCGAGGTCTCCTGTATATACTGTATTACACGTAGTAGTGATATACACAGGTATACAGCTGAGGTCTCCTGTATATACTGTATTACACATAGTAGTGATATACACAGGTATACAGCCGAGGTCTCCTGTATATACTGTATTACACATAGTAGTGATATACACAGGTATACAGCCGAGGTCTCCTGTATATACTGTATTACACGTAGTAGTGATATAATAATAATAATAATAATAATAATAGTCCTTTAATAGTCCCACAATGGGGAAATTCAGTGTGTTACAGCAGCAAAGATAAGATAAGATAAGCAGATACAAATACAAATACAACATGTACAGGAATGTTCCAAGGTGAGAGGCATTACATTAATAGCAGACAGACAGATAGGGCGTAGCAGGGGGGGGGGGGATTTAACAGGCAGAGAGATATTTTCAGTTCTCTGTGTGTAATGATCTCCGCTTAGGTCGGTGTTGGTTGTACAGCCTAACCGCGGTGGGGAGGAAAGACTTCCGATAGCGCTCCTTCTCACACCTAGGGTGGAGCAGTCGGTCACTGACAGTACTGCTCAGCGCGATCACAGTCTCATGCATGGGATGGGACTTCTTCTTCTGCATGGAGCTCACCACGGACAGTATCCTTCTGTCACCCACCACCTGCACTGGGTCCAGTGGGCTCCCCAGGACAGAGCTGGCCCTTCTAATCAGCTTGTCAAGTTTATTTCTGTCCCTGGTTGATATACTGCTCCCCCAGCAGGCCACTCCAAAGAAGATGGCTGATGCCACTACCGAGTTGAAGAAAGTTCTAAGAAGTGCCCCCCGGATTCCAAAGGCTCTCAGCTTCCTAAGCAGGTAGAGCCTGCTGTGGCCCTTCCTGTACAGGGCCTCCATATGATCTGCCCAGTCCAGCTTATTATTAAGGAGCAAACCCAGGTACTTATAGGTGTTCACAATCTCGATGCCCGTCCCCAGGATGTCCACTGGTTTAGGAGGGCTTCTGCCTTTGCGGAAGTCCACCACCATCTCCTTGGTCTTCCCCGCGTTAATCTTCAGGTGGTTCCGGTGGCACCAGTCCACAAAATCCCGGTTCAGTTCTCTGTACTCCTGTCATCATCATCTGTGATGAGACCCACTATTGCAGAGTCGTCAGAATACTTCTGTAGGTAGCAGCTGGATGAGTTGCACCTAAAATCTGCAGTGTACAGTGTGAAGAGGAAAGGGGCGAGAACCGTACCCTGAGGTGCCCCCGTATTACAGATCACTGTACCTGACACACAGTCTCGGGCTCTCACGTATTGAGGTCGATTTGTGAGGTAGTCTAGGATCCAGTTGGAGAGGTGGTGGTCCACTCCAGCAAGGCCCAGCTTGTCCCTCAATAACCTGGGCTGTATGGTGTTAAAAGCACTGGAGAAGTCAAAGAACATTATTCTCACTGTGTTCCCTGGTTTCTCCAGGTGAGACAGAGCCCTGTGCAGAAGATGGATGATGGCATCATCTACCCCAATGCCCGGCCGATAAGCAAACTGGAGGGGGTCCATAGCGGGGCTCACTAGAGGGCGGAGATGTGTGAGAACCAATCTCTCCAAGATCTTCATCAGGTGGGATGTCAGTGCTACAGGTCTGTAGTCGTTGAGGTCCATAGGGTGGGGTTTCTTTGGAACTGGTACCACACAAGAAGATTTCCATAATTCAGGGACTATTTCCTGCCTCAGGCTCATATTATACATATATGTAATTATACCACACAGCTGGTCCCCACAAGTCTTAATTAGCCTTGCACTGATGTCATCTGGCCCTCCGGCTTTCCTCGCCTTGATCTTTTTCATCTCCTTCCTCACCTGGGCCCGTGTGAAGGTCAGACTGTGGCCAGATAAAGATGGATTTCTGGATTTACTGGTCTGTTGGGAAGTGGCCGCATGGGGAGAAGTCATTGTGGTGGGGGGAGCTGAAGGACATACTGGGGTGGGAGGAGCTGGTGTGTGATCAAATCTGTTGAAGAATAGGTTTAGTTCATTAAGCCAGTTAACATCTGCCTCAATCTGGCAGACAGACTGTTTATGACCCGAAATTGACTTAAGCCCCTCCCAGACCCCCCTTATGTCTTTTCTTTCCATTTGCTTTTCCATTTTTTCTTTATAACTGGATTTTCCCTGCCTGATTTGATGCCTCAGTTCCTTTTGTACTTCCCTCAACCCCTCCTTATCTCTTGTCCTGAATGCCATCTTTTTCTCCTTAAGTAGTGTTTTTATATCAGAGTTAATCCATGGTTTGTTATTGGAGAAGCACCTCACCACTTTTGTGGGTACTGTGTTGTCCACACAAAAATTAATGTAGTCCGTTATGCAGTGTGTGAGTCCTTCTATATCTTCCCCATAAGAATCCTGCAGAACTTCCCATGCGGTTGTGTCAGGTATACACATAGTAGTGTGTCAGGTATACACATAGTAGTGTGTCAGGTATACACATAGTAGTGTGTCAGGTATACACATAGTAGTGTGTCAGGTATACACATAGTAGTGATATACACAGGTATACAGCCGAGGTCTCCTGTATATACTGTATTACACATAGCAGTGATATACACAGGTATACAGCTGAGGTCTCCTGTATATACTGTATTACACATAGTAGTGATATACACAGGTATACAGCTGAGGTCTCCTGTATATACCGTATACTGTATTACACATAGTAGTGATATACACAGGTATACAGCCGAGGTCTCCTGTATATACCGTATACTGTATTACACATAGTAGTGATATACACAGGTATACAGCCGAGGTCTCCTGTATATACTGTATTACACATAGCAGTGATATACACAGGTATACAGCCGAGGTCTCCTGTATATACTGTATTACACATAGTAGTGATATACACAGGTATACAGCTGAGGTCTCCTGTATATACCGTATACTGTATTACACATAGTAGTGATATACACAGGTATACAGCTGAGGTCTCCTGTATATACCGTATACTGTATTACACATAGTAGTGATATACACAGGTATACAGCCGAGGTCTCCTGTATATACTGTATTACACATAGTAGTGATATACACAGGTATACAGCTGAGGTCTCCTGTATATACTGTATTACACATAGTAGTGATATACACAGGTATACAGCTGAGGTCTCCTGTATATACCGTATACTGTATTACACATAGTAGTGATATACACAGGTATACAGCTGAGGTCTCCTGTATATACCGTATACTGTATTACACATAGTAGTGATATACACAGGTATACAGCCGAGGTCTCCTGTATATACTGTATTACACATAGTAGTGATATACACAGGTATACAGCTGAGGTCTCCTGTATATACTGTATTACACATAGTAGTGATATACACAGGTATACAGCCGAGGTCTCCTGTATATACTGTATTACACATAGCAGTGATATACACAGGTATACAGCCGAGGTCTCCTGTATATACTGTATTACACATAGTAGTGATATACACAGGTATACAGCTGAGGTCTCCTGTATATACCGTATACTGTATTACACATAGTAGTGATATACACAGGTATACAGCTGAGGTCTCCTGTATATACCGTATACTGTATTACACATAGTAGTGATATACACAGGTATACAGCCGAGGTCTCCTGTATATACTGTATTACACATAGTAGTGATATACACAGGTATACAGCCGGGGTCTCCTGTATATACTGTATTACACATAGTAGTGATATACACAGGTATACAGCCGAGGTCTCCTGTATATACCGTATACTGTATTACACATAGTAGTGATATACACAGGTATACAGCCGAGGTCTCCTGTATATACTGTATACTGTATTACACATAGTAGTGATATACACAGGTATACAGCCGAGGTCTCCTGTATATACCGTATACTGTATTATACATAGTAGTGATATACACAGGTATACAGCAGAGGTCTCCTGTATATACTGTATTACACATAGTAGTGATATACACAGGTATACAGCCGGGGTCTCCTGTATATACTGTATTACACATAGTAGTGATATACACAGGTATACAGCTGAGGTCTCCTGTATATACCGTATACTGTATTACACATAGTAGTGATATACACAGGTATACAGCCGAGGTCTCCTGTATATACTGTATTACACATAGTAGTGATATACACAGGTATACAGCTGAGGTCTCCTGTATATACTGTATTACACATAGTAGTGATATACACAGGTATACAGCCGAGGTCTCCTGTATATACTGTATTACACATAGTAGTGATATACACAGGTATACAGCCGGGGTCTCCTGTATATACTGTATTACACATAGTAGTGATATACACAGGTATACAGCTGAGGTCTCCTGTATATACCGTATACTGTATTACACATAGTAGTGATATACACAGGTATACAGCCGAGGTCTCCTGTATATACTGTATTACACATAGTAGTGATATACACAGGTATACAGCCGAGGTCTCCTGTATATACTGTATTACACATAGTAGTGATATACACAGGTATACAGCCGAGGTCTCCTGTATATACCGTATACTGTATTACACATAGCAGTGATATACACAGGTATACAGCCGAGGTCTCCTGTATATACTGTATTACACATAGTAGTGATATACACAGGTATACAGCTGAGGTCTCCTGTATATACTGTATTACACATAGTAGTGATATACACAGGTATACAGCTGAGGTCTCCTGTATATACTGTATACTGTATTACACATAGTAGTGATATACACAGGTATACAGCCGAGGTCTCCTGTATATACTGTATTACACATAGTAGTGATATACACAGGTATACAGCCGAGGTCTCCTGTATATACCGTATACTGTATTACACATAGCAGTGATATACAGAGGTATACAGCTGAGGTCTCCTGTATATACTGTATTACACATAGCAGTGATATACACAGGTATACAGCCGAGGTCTCCTGTATATACTGTATTACACATAGCAGTGATATACACAGGTATACAGCCGAGGTCTCCTGTATATACCGTATACTGTATTACACATAGCAGTGATATACACAGGTATATATCTGAGTCTCCTGTATATACTGTATTACACATAGTAGTGATATACACAGGTATACAGCCGGGGTCTCCTGTATATACTGTATTACACATAGTAGTGATATACACAGGTATATAGCCGAGGTCTCCTGTATATACCGTATACTGTATTACACATAGTAGTGATATACACAGGTATACAGCTGAGGTCTCCTGTATATACTGTATTACACATAGTAGTGATATACACAGGTATACAGCGGAGGTCTCCTGTATATACTGTATTACACATAGTAGTGATATACACAGGTATACAGCCGAGGTCTCCTGTATATACCGTATACTGTATTACACATAGTAGTGATATACACAGGTATACAGCCGGGGTCTCCTGTATATACTGTATTACACATAGTAGTGATATACACAGGTATACAGCCGAGGTCTCCTGTATATACTGTATTACACATAGTAGTGATATACACAGGTATACAGCTGAGGTCTCCTGTATATACCGTATACTGTATTACACATAGTAGTGATATACACAGGTATACAGCCGAGGTCTCCTGTATATACTGTATTACACATAGCAGTGATATACACAGGTATACAGCCGAGGTCTCCTGTATATACTGTATTACACATAGTAGTGATATACACAGGTATACAGCCGAGGTCTCCTGTATATACTGTATTACACATAGTAGTGATATACACAGGTATACAGCCGAGGTCTCCTGTATATACTGTATTACACATAGTAGTGATATACACAGGTATACAGCCGAGGTCTCCTGTATATACTGTATTACACATAGTAGTGATATACACAGGTATATATCTGAGTCTCCTGTATATACTGTATTACACATAGTAGCGATATACACAGGTATACAGCTGAGGTCTCCTGTGTATACCGTATACTGTATTACACATAGTAGTGATATACACAGGTATACAGCTGAGGTCTCCTGTGTATACCGTATACTGTATTACACATAGTAGTGATATACACAGGTATACAGCTGAGGTCTCCTATATATACCGTATACTGTATTACACATATTAGTGATATACACAGGTATACAGCCGAGGTCTCCTGTATATACTGTATTACACATAGCAGTGATATACACAGGTATACAGCCGAGGTCTCCTGTATATACCGTATACTGTATTACACATAGTAGTGATATACACAGGTATACAGCCGGGGTCTCCTGTATATACTGTATTACACATAGTAGTGATATACACAGGTATACAGCCGGGGTCTCCTGTATATACTGTATTACACATAGTAGTGATATACACAGGTATACAGCCGAGGTCTCCTGTATATACCGTATACTGTATTACACATAGCAGTGATATACACAGGTATACAGCTGAGGTCTCCTGTATATACTGTATTACACATAGTAGTGATATACACAGGTATATATCTGAGTCTCCTGTATATACTGTATGCCATATAGTAGCGATATACACAGGTATACAGCCGGGGTCTCCTGTATATACCGTATTACACATAGTAGTGATATACACAGGTATACAGCCGAGGTCTCCTGTATATACTGTATTACACATAGTAGTGATATACACAGGTATACAGCCGGGGTCTCCTGTATATACCGTATACTATATTACACATAGTAGTGATATACACAGGTATACAGCTGAGGTCTCCTGTATATACTGTATTACACATAGTAGTGATATACACAGGTATACAGCCGAGGTCTCCTGTATATACTGTATTACACATAGTAGTGATATACACAGGTATACAGCCGAGGTCTCCTGTATATACTGTATTAAACATAGCAGTGATATACACAGGTATACAGCTGAGGTCTCCTGTGTATACCGTATACTGTATTACACATAGTAGTGATATACACAGGTATACAGCCGAGGTCTCCTGTATATACTGTATTACACATAGTAGTGATATACACAGGTATACAGCCGAGGTCTCCTGTATATACTGTATTACACATAGTAGTGATATACACAGGTATACAGCTGAGGTCTCCTGTATATACTGTATTACACATAGTAGTGATATACACAGGTATACAGCCGAGGTCTCCTGTATATACCGTATACTGTATTACACATAGTAGTGATATACACAGGTATACAGCCGGGGTCTCCTGTATATACCGTATACTGTATTACACATAGTAGTGATATACACAGGTATACAGCCGAGGTCTCCTGTATATACCGTATACTGTATTACACATAGTAGTGATATACACAGGTATACAGCTGAGGTCTCCTGTATGTGCTGTATTACACATAGTAGTGATATACACAGGTATACAGCCGAGGTCTCCTGTATATACTGTATTACACATAGTAGTGATATACACAGGTATACAGCCGAGGTCTCCTGTATATACTGTATTACACATAGTAGTGATATACACAGGTATACAGCCGAGGTCTCCTGTATATACTGTATTACATATAGTAGTGATATACACAGGTATACAGCCGGGGTCTCCTGTATATACTGTATTACACATAGTAGTGATATACACAGGTATACAGCCGAGGTCTCCTGTATATACCGTATACTGTATTACACATAGTAGTGATATACACAGGTATACAGCCGAGGTCTCCTGTATATACCGTATACTGTATTACACATAGTAGTGATATACACAGGTATACAGCCGGGGTCTCCTGTATATACCGTATACTGTATTACACATAGTAGTGATATACACAGGTATACAGCTGAGGTCTCCTGTATATACTGTATACTGTATTACACATAGTAGTGATATACACAGGTATACAGCCGAGGTCTCCTGTATATACTGTATTACACATAGTAGTGATATACACAGGTATACAGCCGAGGTCTCCTGTATATACTGTATTACACATAGCAGTGATATACACAGGTATACAGCTGAGGTCTCCTGTATATACTGTATTACACATAGTAGTGATATACACAGGTATACAGCTGAGGTCTCCTGTATATACCGTATACTGTATTACACATAGTAGTGATATACACAGGTATACAGCTGAGGTCTCCTGTATATACTGTATTACACATATATAGTGATATACACAGGTATACAGCTGAGGTCTCCTGTATATACTGTATACTGTATTACACATAGTAGTGATATACACAGGTATACAGCTGAGGTCTCCTGTATATACTGTATTACACATAGTAGTGATATACACAGGTATACAGCCGAGGTCTCCTGTATATACTGTATTACACATAGTAGTGATATACACAAGTATACAGCTGAGGTCTCCTGTATATACTGTATTACACATAGTAGTGATATACACAGGTATACAGCCGAGGTCTCCTGTATATACCGTATACTGTATTACACATAGTAGTGATATACACAGGTATACAGCTGAGGTCTCCTGTATATACCGTATACTGTATTACACATAGTAGTGATATACACAGGTATACAGCCGGGGTCTCCTGTATATACTGTATTACACATAGCAGTGATATACACAGGTATACAGCTGAGGTCTCCTGTATATACTGTATTACACATAGTAGTGATATACACAGGTATACAGCCGGGGTCTCCCTGTATATACCGTATACTGTATTACACATAGTAGTGATATACACAGGTATACAGCTGAGGTCTCCTGTATATACTGTATTACACATAGTAGTGATATACACAGGTATACAGCCGAGGTCTCCTGTATATACTGTATTACACATAGTAGTGATATACACAGGTATACAGCCGAGGTCTCCTGTATATACTGTATTACACATAGCAGTGATATACACAGGTATACAGCCGAGGTCTCCTGTATATACTGTATTACACATAGTAGTGATATACACAGGTATACAGCCGGGGTCTCCTGTATATACTGTATTACACATAGTAGTGATATACACAGGTATACAGCTGAGGTCTCCTGTATATACCGTATACTGTATTACACATAGCAGTGATATACACAGGTATACAGCCGAGGTCTCCTGTATATACTGTATTACACATAGTAGTGATATACACAGGTATACAGCCGAGGTCTCCTGTATATACTGTATTACACATAGTAGTGATATACACAGGTATACAGCCGACGTCTCCTGTATATACTGTATTACACATAGCAGTGATATACACAGGTATACAGCCGGGGTCTCCTGTATATACTGTATTACACATAGTAGTGATATACACAGGTATACAGCCGGGGTCTCCTGTATATACTGTATTACACATAGTAGTGATATACACAGGTATACAGCTGAGGTCTCCTGTATATACCGTATACTGTATTACACATAGCAGTGATATACACAGGTATACAGCTGAGGTCTCCTGTATATACTGTATTACACATAGTAGTGATATACACAGGTATACAGCTGAGGTCTCCTGTATATACCGTATACTGTATTACACATAGTAGTGATATACACAGGTATACAGCTGAGGTCTCCTGTATATACTGTATACTGTATTACACATAGTAGTGATATACACAGGTATACAGCCGAGGTCTCCTGTATATACTGTATTACACATAGTAGTGATATACACAGGTATACAGCCGAGGTCTCCTGTATATACTGTATTACACATAGTAGTGATATACACAGGTATACAGCCGAGGTCTCCTGTATATACTGTATTACACATAGTAGTGATATACACAGGTATACAGCCGAGGCCTCCTGTATATACCGTATACTGTATTACACATAGTAGTGATATACACAGGTATACAGCTGAGGTCTCCTGTATATACCGTATACTGTATTACACATAGTAGTGATATACACAGGTATACAGCCGGGGTCTCCTGTATATACTGTATTACACATAGCAGTGATATACACAGGTATACAGCTGAGGTCTCCTGTATATACTGTATTACACATAGTAGTGATATACACAGGTATACAGCCGGGGTCTCCTGTATATACCGTATACTGTATTACACATAGTAGTGATATACACAGGTATACAGCTGAGGTCTCCTGTATATACTGTATTACACATAGTAGTGATATACACAGGTATACAGCCGGGGTCTCCTGTATATACTGTATTACACATAGCAGTGATATACACAGGTATACAGCCGAGGTCTCCTGTATATACTGTATTACACATAGTAGTGATATACACAGGTATACAGCTGAGGTCTCCTATATATACCGTATACTGTATTACACATAGTAGTGATATACACAGGTATACAGCCGGGGTCTCCTGTATATACTGTATTACACATAGTAGTGATATACACAGGTATACAGCCGAGGTCTCCTGTATATACTGTATTACACATAGCAGTGATATACACAGGTATACAGCCGAGGTCTCCTGTATATACTGTATTACACATAGTAGTGATATACACAGGTATACAGCTGAGGTCTCCTATATATACCGTATACTGTATTACACATAGTAGTGATATACACAGGTATACAGCCGGGGTCTCCTGTATATACTGTATTACACATAGTAGTGATATACACAGGTATACAGCCGAGGTCTCCTGTATATACTGTATTACACATAGTAGTGATATACACAGGTATACAGCTGAGGTCTCCTGTATATACTGTATACTGTATTACACATAGTAGTGATATACACAGGTATACAGCTGAGGTCTCCTGTATATACTGTATTACACATATATAGTGATATACACAGGTACACAGCCGAGGTCTCCTGTATATACCGTATACTGTATTACACATAGTAGTGATATACACAGGTACACAGCCGAGGTCTCCTGTATATACCGTATACTGTATTACACATAGCAGTGATATACACAGGTATACAGCCGAGGTCTCCTGTATATACTGTATTACACATAGTAGTGATATACACAGGTATACAGCCGAGGTCTCCTGTATATACTGTATTACACATAGCAGTGATATACACAGGTATACAGCCGAGGTCTCCTGTATATACTGTATTACACATAGTAGTGATATACACAGGTATACAGCTGAGGTCTCCTGTATATACCGTATACTGTATTACACATAGCAGTGATATACACAGGTATACAGCCGAGGTCTCCTGTATATACTGTATTACACATAGTAGTGATATACACAGGTATACAGCCGAGGTCTCCTGTATATACCGTATACTGTATTACACATAGCAGTGATATACACAGGTATACAGCCGGGGTCTTCTGTATATACTGTATTATACATAGTAGTGATATACACAGGTATAAAGCCGAGGTCTCCTGTATATACCGTATACTGTATTACACATAGTAGTGATATACACAGGTATACAACTGAGGTCTCCTGTATATACCGTATACTGTATTACACATAGTAGTGATATACACAGGTATACAGCTGAGGTCTCCTGTATATACCGTATACTGTATTACACATAGCAGTGATATACACAGGTATACAGCTGAGGTCTCCTGTGTATACTGTATTACACATAGTAGTGATATACACAGGTATACAGCTGAGGTCTCCTGTATATACTGTATTACACATAGTAGTGATATACACAGGTATACAGCCGAGGTCTCCTGTATATACCGTATACTGTATTACACATAGCAGTGATATACACAGGTATACAGCTGAGGTCTCCTGTGTATACTGTATTACACATAGCAGTGATATACACAGGTATACAGCTGAGGTCTCCTGTATATACCGTATACTGTATTACACATAGCAGTGATATACACAGGTATACAGCTGAGGTCTCCTGTGTATACTGTATTACACATAGTAGTGATATACACAGGTATACAGCCGAGGTCTCCTGTATATACTGTATTACACATAGTAGTGATATACACAGGTATACAGCTGAGGTCTCCTGTGTATACCGTATACTGTGTTACACATAGCAGTGATATACACAGGTATATAGCCGAGGTCTCCTGTATATACTGTATTACACATATATAGTGATATACACAGGTATACAGCTGAGGTCTCCTGTATATACTGTATTACACATAGTAGTGATATACACAGGTATACAGCTGAGGTCTCCTGTATATACTGTATTACACATAGTAGTGATATACACAGGTATACAGCCGAGGTCTCCTGTATATACCGTATACTGTATTACACATAGTAGTGATATACACAGGTATACAACTGAGGTCTCCTGTATATACCGTATACTGTATTACACATAGTAGTGATATACACAGGTATACAATTGAGGTCTCCTGTATATACCGTATACTGTATTACACATAGTAGTGATATACACAGGTATACAGCTGAGGTCTCCTGTATATACTGTATTACACATAGCAGTGATATACACAGGTATACAGCTGAGGTCTCCTGTATATACTGTATTACACATAGTAGTGATATACACAGGTATACAACTGAGGTCTCCTGTATATACCGTATACTGTATTACACATAGTAGTGATATACACAGGTATACAGCCGAGGTCTCCTGTATATACTGTATTACACATAGTAGTGATATACACAGGTATACAGCCGAGGTCTCCTGTATATACTGTATTACACATAGCAGTGATATACACAGGTATACAGCCGGGGTCTCCTGTATATACTGTATTACACATAGTAGTGATATACACAGGTATACAGCCGGGGTCTCCTGTATATACTGTATTACACATAGTAGTGATATACACAGGTATACAGCTGAGGTCTCCTGTATATACCGTATACTGTATTACACATAGCAGTGATATACACAGGTATACAGCTGAGGTCTCCTGTATATACTGTATTACACATAGTAGTGATATACACAGGTATACAGCTGAGGTCTCCTGTATATACCGTATACTGTATTACACATAGCAGTGATATACACAGGTATACAGCCGAGGTCTCCTGTATATACCGTATACTGTATTACACATAGTAGTGATATACACAGGTATACAGCTGAGGTCTCCTGTGTATACCGTATACTGTGTTACACATAGCAGTGATATACACAGGTATATAGCCGAGGTCTCCTGTATATACTGTATTACACATAGTAGTGATATACACAGGTATACAGCTGAGGTCTCCTGTATATACTGTATTACACATAGTAGTGATATACACAGGTATACAGCTAAGGTCTCCTGTGTATACCGTATACTGTATTACACATAGCAGTGATATACACAGGTATACAGCTGAGGTCTCCTGTATATACCGTATACTGTATTACACATAGTAGTGATATACACAGGTATACAGCTGAGGTCTCCTGTGTATACCGTATACTGTATTACACATAGCAGTGATATACACAGGTATACAGCTGAGGTCTCCTGTGTATACCGTATACTGTATTACACATAGCAGTGATATACACAGGTATACAGCTGAGGTCTCCTGTGTATACCGTATACTGTATTACACATAGTAGTGATATACACAGGTATACAGCTGAGGTCTCCTGTATATACCGTATACCGTATTACACATAGTAGTGATATACACAGGTATACAGCCGAGGTCTCCTGTATATACTGTATTACACATAGTAGTGATATACACAGGTATACAGCTGAGGTCTCCTGTATATACCGTATACTGTATTACACATAGTAGTGATATACACAGGTATACAGCCGAGGTCTCCTGTATATACTGTATTACACATAGCAGTGATATACACAGGTATACAGCTGAGGTCTCCTGTATATACTGTATTACACATAGTAGTGATATACACAGGTATACAGCTGAGGTCTCCTGTATATACCGTATACTGTATTACACATAGTAGTGATATACACAGGTATACAGCTGAGGTCTCCTGTATATACTGTATACTGTATTACACATAGTAGTGATATACACAGGTATACAGCCGAGGTCTCCTGTATATACCGTATACTGTATTACACATAGTAGTGATATACACAAGTATACAGCCGAGGTCTCCTGTATATACTGTATTACACATAGTAGTGATATACACAGGTATACAGCCGAGGTCTCCTGTATATACCGTATACTGTATTACACATAGTAGTGATATACACAGGTATACAGCCGGGGTCTCCTGTATATACCGTATACTGTATTACACATAGTAGTGATATACACAGGTATACAGCCGAGGTCTCCTGTATATACTGTATACTGTATTACACATAGTAGTGATATACACAGGTATACAGCCGAGGTCTCCTGTATATACTGTATTACACATAGTTGTGATATACACAGGTATACAGCCGAGGTCTCCTGTATATACTGTATTACACATAGTAGTGATATACACAGGTATACAGCCGAGGTCTCCTGTATATACTGTATACTGTATTACACATAGCAGTGATATACACAGGTATACAGCTGAGGTCTCCTGTATATACCGTATACTGTATTACACATAGTAGTGATATACACAGGTATACAGCTGAGGTCTCCTGTATGTGCTGTATTACACATAGTAGTGATATACACAGGTATACAGCTGAGGTCTCCTGTATATACTGTATTACACATAGTAGTGATATACACAGGTATACAGCCGAGGTCTCCTGTATATACCGTATACTGTATTACACATAGTAGTGATATACACAGGTATACAGCCGAGGTCTCCTGTATATACTGTATTACACATAGCAGTGATATACACAGGTATACAGCTGAGGTCTCCTGTATATACCGTATACTGTATTACACATAGCAGTGATATACACAGGTATACAGCTGAGGTCTCCTGTATATACTGTATTACACATAGCAGTGATATACACAGGTATACAGCCGAGGTCTCCTGTATATACCGTATACTGTATTACACATAGTAGTGATATACACAGGTATACAGCTGAGGTCTCCTGTATATACCGTATACTGTATTACACATAGCAGTGATATACACAGGTATACAGCCGAGGTCTCCTGTATATACTGTATTACACATAGTAGTGATATACACAGGTATACAGCTGAGGTCTCCTGTATATACTGTATTACACATAGCAGTGATATACACAGGTATACAGCTGAGGTCTCCTGTATATACTGTATTACACATAGTAGTGATATACACAGGTATACAGCTGAGGTCTCCTGTATATACCGTATACTGTATTACACATAGCAGTGATATACACAGGTATACAGCTGAGGTCTCCTGTATATACTGTATTACACATAGTAGTGATATACACAGGTATACAGCTGAGGTCTCCTGTATACTGTATTACACATAGCAGTGATATACACAGGTATACAGCTGAGGTCTCCTGTATGTGCTGTATTACACATAGTAGTGATATACACAGGTATACAGCTGAGGTGTCCTGTATATACCATATACTAGGACACATGTCCTACAGGGGAGCAGCAGGCAGTGCCGGGTACAGGAGCTCCTCTATGACAGGACACCACAGAGCACACATGACTATCCTGCACTCCTTCATCACACAGCACACACTGAGCACTCACTGAGCCGCCGCCGACTCGCCCCGGAAGTAATAATCACCTGCGCACTGCAGCTCCGCCCCGGGGGTATCACGTGACGTGCTCGGCTACACTAAAATTCAAGCGGGTCGCGGCACAATACTACGCATGCGCTTTGAGGAGCGTACCGGCCTGTCTTCACTATGGGTGACATGTAATAGACAGAATGTCCCTAGGACACTGCACTCCGTGGTATATCAGTGTATAGCAGAGCTGAGATTGTGACTGTAGCCCACAGACCTTGCTTTATGTCTTTTATGGGTGGTTCCATTTCTAAAGATGTTGTTAAAGAGGTTTTGCGGGATTAGGATAGGTCATCAACTGAAGATCCGTGGGTGTCAGAAACCCAGCACTATCATGGATCAGCTGTTTGCAGTGGTCCTTCCTGAACAATGCTTCTCAGGCCGCATGACGTACATTCAACAGTCACATGACCTGCTTGCAGCTCAGTCCCATTCAAGTGAATGGGATGAGCTGTGATTCCAAGTACAGCCTGTACATCAGTTTATGGCGCTGTGCTTGGTTAGTACTAACGAGGCTGCAGCAGTCACCTGAACGCTGCAGCTTCTCCAAACCACTCATTGGCCTGCTCCCAGGTATCAGATCACTACTGTTCTTTAATTCATAACCTATTTTACGGACCGGTAATCAATTAATAAGTCCTGGAAACCCTTTTAACAGCTGTCAGCTAAATGCTCATTTGGACAACGGCTATTCCTTCTGCCTCTCCTGCACACACGCATGCTTGGCCAAATGTGTGTGTGCTGGACACCTCCGCCTTAGTGTACTGTTTACGTCCATGTGTCTTGTCTCTGAAAGCGGCTGCCACATGTATGAAGAAATTCCTTGTGAGCCACAGTGACCATTGTGGCTGGGCAGTGTTCAGAATGCTTCTGTGTGACATCCAGCGATCCTGTTGCTGTGTGCATGTCGAACACTATGACATGTTCTTTGGAGACTCTAAAGAAATTCAAGCCCCGCTCCTGTTATTTATTTATTTTTTTTCTAATCCCCAGCCCTGTAGTACGTGGCATATTCTAGGGACTGTTGTTAAGCCTTCATTTGCCAGTGGAAACCTGCTTGCACCCCTCAATCATGGTTTGGGGGTGTCAGTTGGCTTACATCAGGCAATGTGGTTAACACTGACCACATCAGCTACTTATCCTGTGCCATAATAGTATGGAGCCGCATGATCGTCACGCCATAGGATAGGATCGTTCTCCACTTTGGACAAGACATGAGGAACCTGGAAAGAGGACCACTAATAACTCAATGTATGAAAATTAAGTCTGTAAACTAGACATCCCCTTTAAGTACAGTTTGCTAAACAACCAGAAAACGATGAGTAAAGAGGTTGTCCAGGAATTGGAGCAACCCCTGTGCGGGCTGGCGAGACGTAAAATAAAAAAAAATCTACTCTCCTATCCCCTGGTGCTCCATTGTCTGCTACTGGTGTCCATTTGGTCTTGTGCTGGTGCCTTGTTGCCTGCGCCCCACATGACCACTAAGGACACTGATTGGTCTCAGCAGTCATGTGGGGCGGAGGACTTCCAGCAAAGAGATACCTGCGACGGACAACAGGCTGACAAGGTGATTATGCTTTTTTAATACTTATTTTACACCTCTCCTGGCCTCCACAGGGTTTGCTCCAATTCCTGGTTAACCCCTTTAAAGGAGCTTTCCGAGACTGGTACAGTGAAGGGAATAAGTATTTGATCTCTTGCTGATCTTGTAAGTTTGCTCACTGACAAAGACATGGACACTATAATTTTAAGGGTAGGATCATTTTAACAGAGATAAAATATCAAAATTAAAACCCTGAAAATCACATTGTATAAATTTTATAAATTTATTTGCATTTTGCAGAGAGAAATAAGTATTTGATCCCTCTGGCAAAAAAGACTTAATACTTGGTGGCAAAACCCTTATTGGCAGGCCCAACAGTCAGACGTTTTTTGTAGATGATGATGAGGTTTCGGACATGTCAGGAGAATTTTGTTCCACTCCTCTTTGCAGATCATCTCTAAATCATTAAGATTTTGAGGCTGTCGCTTGGCAGCTCAGAGCTTCAGCTCCCTCCATAAGTTTTCTATGAGTTTAAGGCCTGGAGACTGGCTAGGCCACACCATGACCTTAATGTTGTTCTTTTTGAGCCCCTCCTTTGTTGCCTTGGCTGTATGTTTTGGGTCATTGTCCTGCTGGAAGACCCAGCCACCACCCATTTTTAATGTCCTGGCGGAGGGAAGGAGGTTGTCACTCAGGATTTTACGGTACATGGCTCCATCCATTCTCCCATTGATGTGGTAAAGTATTCCTGTGCCCTTAGCAGAGAAACACCCCCAAAACATAATGTTTCCACCTCCATACTTGACAGCGGGGACGGTGTTCTTTGAGTCATAGGCGGCATTTCGAGTTGAGTTAATTCCAAAGAGCTCAGTTTTTGTCTCCTCTGACCACAGCACCTTCTCCCATTCACTCGCAGAATCTTCCAGGTGTTCATTGACAAACTTCAGCCGGGCCTGCACATGGGCCTTCTTGAGCAGGGGGACCTTGCGGGCACTGCAGGATTTTAATCCATTATGGTTTAATGTGTTACCAATGTTTTCTTGGTGACTGTGGTCCCAGCTGCCTTCAGATCAGTAACAAGTTCCCCCCGTGTAGTTTTAGGCTGATCTCTCACCTTCCTCATGATCAAGGATACCCCACGAGGTGAGATTTTGCATGGAGCCCCAGATCGATGGTGAGTGACAGTCATTTTGTATTTCTTCCATTTTCTTCTCCTTCTCACCCAGCGTCTTACTTATGGTTTTGTAGCCTGTGCAGGTCTATGATCCTGTCCCTGACATCCTGAGAAAGCTCTTTGGTCTTGCCCATGTTGTAGAGGTTAGAGTCTGACGGATTCATTGAGTCTGTGGACAGGAGTCTTATACAGGTGACAATATAAGAGAGCGTCTAACTGGTCTGTAGGAGCCAGAACTTAATGGTTGGTAGGGGAGCAAATTCTTATTTCTCTCTGCAAAATGCAAATAAATTTATAAAATTTAAACAATGTGATTTTCTGGATTTTATTTTTGATATTCTCTCTCTCACTGTTAAATGAACCTACCCATAAAATTATAGACTGTTCATGTCTTTGTCAGTGGGCAAACTTACAAAATCAGCAAGGGATCAAATACTTATTTCCTTCACTGTATATCGATGACCTTTCTTTTGGACATGTGATCAGCGGGATCTGACACCCGGGAACCCCACAGAGCGCTGCGGCCTCTTCAATGATGACAAAGCAAGCATTGTACAATACATGATGAATGGGCTGTGCTTGGTATTGCAGCCCAATCCTGATCATTTGAATGGGACATAGCTGCTGCTGTACCATGTGAGTGACGAACATGACCTCATCAGCACAAGGAAGAGTCGTGGCACTGCAGACAGCTGACCAATGGAGTCCTGGGTGTCGGACCACACGATCACACACCAATGACCTATCCTGAGGACAAGTCATTAATATATAAGTCCCACAGAAACACTTTAATTGCAGAAATATGCACAACCAAATGAGCTTTTATTAAGGGAGAGGTGCCCAGACAGAGACTTTAATATTTACATGAAATGGGCACAAAATATCCAATGGAACGTTGTAAAATAATGTCCGTAAATTGTAAAATACTTTACAATTGAATGAAATCCTTACTCACGTGTTGACCCCTAAGGTAACATTATTGGAGGACTCAGCTTCTTATAAAACGTGGAGATTTATTGAAGTCTTCATGGAAAACAGATACATGGAAAACTTCCAGCATAACAGAAACATCAGTCAATGTCTTACATCATAGGTGAAGTGTAGTGTTAGGATTCTTCAAGGTGGTTCTCTTGCATCATCTTGTCTCATGCTTATTCATCAATGTGTGTTGGTCTTCTGCAGGACGATTCTGCTATTCTTCCAGGGTCTTAGAGGAAGTAGACACAGGTCGGAAGAGAGAGACACCCAAAGTGAGAGACAGAGACAGATCCCCACAGGGAGGGGGGGAGGGAGACCCAGACATGTGTGTCTGTCAATCATTTATATTCATGAGAGGGGGTGTTTCCCAACATCCTTATACTTTCTACTACTGTATTTGGACAATACTAAAATAGTCATACCTTATCCACACCCATGGACCATAAGTTACAAGAGTTATGTCAGCAGAATACAATTAACCCTTAAAGGTCTTGAATATTGCATGTCAAATATTATTTAACATTTCCCCCTCTTGAGGGTGATATACATCTGTTTGAACCCTCAAGATACATATCATTAGACAATATTCATTAGACTACATCTTCTTTCCTCTTTTTGGATACTAGAACTTAATTTTCATAAATAAATGAAATAAATAAATCATATAACAATAATTTTATCAAATTGCAATAAATTTTGACATTAATAAATGTTATGGTAAACCATGATCAAATATGAAAATGATTTGATATATTAACTCACAGGTGTCAAACACAAGGCCCGCGGGCCGAATCTGGGCCGCTGCCTTCTGTTATCCGGCCCGGCACTTAGCTGGCCCGCAGGGCCGCGGCATTTTTTATTGTCTATGTACATTATGTAATGTAAACCAGCCCAGGACAGGCCGCTTAAAAAAAAAAAAACAAAGCTGCGCGATACCTGTCCTGGGCTGGTTTACAAGACCTCTGCATGTCAGCGCAGGCGGCGATACAATGACGTCATCGCGCCTCCTACGCTGACACGCAGACAAGAAGAGGAGGCGGCTGCATCAAGGCATCGCAGGTAAGTGAAGATAATTTTTTTTTATATATATAAATAGGCCGTTGCCTACTGGAGCATCCCCGGCACGTAACGGCCTATTTACTTACCGAGCCCCGCTGCTGGTCGTGGCCGCCGTGGCTATGGGACGCAGAAGCGGCTGTGTGCAGGAGCAGGGATGGTAAGTGAGGCCGCGGCCGGCGAACCCCATCAAATACTACTATTATTATACTCCGGGGGCTTTTCAGACCCTGGAGTATAATAATCGGAGACCTCGGGGAGGTGATAAACATAAAAACCTGTGTTACTCACCTCTCCGGCGATCCGATGCTGCTCCCAGCCGGCTTCGGCCTTCTTTGGTGACGTCCCAGGCATCTCGTGAGCCAGGCCGACGTCATGTCGCGACGCCGGTCTGTGCGACATTGAAGAAGGCCGAACGAAGGGAGCGCACCGGGGCCCAGGTAAGTAACACTGATTTTTATGTTTGTCACCACCTGGGTCTCCGATCATTATACTCTGGGGTCTGAAAAGACCCCAGAGTATAATAATAGTTCATGGTTGGGGGGGTCACTATGGGGCATAATACCATGTGCAGGGGTCAGTATGGACTATAATACCGTGTGCAGGGGCCACTATGGAGCATAATAACGTGTGCAGTGGCCACTATGGAGCATAATACCATGTGTAGGGGCAACTATGGAGCATAATACCGTGTGCAGGGGCAACTATGGAGCATAATACCGTGTGCAGGGGCAACTATGGAGCATAATACCGTGTGCAGGGGCAACTATGGAGCATAATACCGTGTGCAGGGGCCGCTGTGGGGCGTAATACCGTGTGCAGAGGCAACTATAGAGCATAATACCGTTTGCAGGGGTAAACAGTATTTGTATAGTGCTTAATTTTTTATATATTCAGAAAAGGATGAGGATAGTATGTAACATGCCAATGTCTTAGGTTTTAACAATACATTACGTTCTTCCTGGTTGACCTCAAAGGGCTGATTGTAACAGTAGTAATGTACAAATGTAACTACTGCTTAATAGCTCGCTTATCTGTTAAGGAGAAGTTACTTTTATACATGTGTAAAATAATCTTGGCCCTTCAAGGTACCCAGTGAGGCTGAAGTGGCCCCCGGAGAAAATGAGTTTGACACCCCTGTACTAACTAAACTAGACTTCTAGTCTTCTTTTATCGTCTTCTTCTGGTCATCTTCTTCTGTCATAATAGAAGGTTTAGCACAAATGTTCATTGTTGAAGGTTTTGACTTGTTAACGTAAAGTTCTTAAGTTTATAGATTTCCGTCATATTGTGCAGATATTATCACATTGTCCAATAAAGTTCATATTATGAAGATATTGATATAGCAACACAGTCCATATATTAAGTATGTATTCCTTCTGATAACTTGTCAGGAGACACAGACTGTAGTGACATTCTTCTTCTTTCCCTTGACCACTTATAATTGTGGAGCACTGTGACACTTCTGAGGCATCACTGCAAAGTGTTAATTTTGACACGCATCTCTGCTGCTTATTCACTTCAGCTCATTTAACAGTCTCAAATAAAGAATATATGTGGTAGGGTTCATTATCGATTACCCTTTTGCTTACCATGCAACTTTCCTTGTAGTTTTGCAGTTGATGGGACTCCATAAGAATGTTGATGAAGAACAATCTTTATAACTCAGTCCAATTATCATCAATGTTTCCAAATTCCAGTAATAATTTTCATCAGTAACTGTTAAATTATGAACACAGTCCTTGGCATAAGCTTACGTGTATAGCTCTAATACTTTAAAGTTGTTTCTTTCTGCACATCTTTTCCTTTTTGTAACTGTCAAAGTCTTTTATTAATATTTGATATCAAACTTTATCATAATCTTGAACTTGATTGAAGATAAATTTCCCTATGCCTAATACTCACCCAAAATTTGGTGATTTACTACCATAATAATATCACAGTGTACCATATCATTTCATAATAATAATCTTTATATGCCAAATATTAATATGATAACAATTATTGATATTCATATTTTATCAAATGATCACACAATACTCCTTTGGATACAATAATACATATATATACAATATATATATATATATATATATATATATATATATATATATATACATCTACACTATATATATATCAACATATACAGTGGGGAAAAAAAGTATTTAGTCAGCCACCAATTGTGCACCAGAAACAAAATTGTAGACCTGCACCAGGCTGGGAAGACTGAATCTGCAATAGGCAAGCAGCTTGGTGTGAAGAAATCAACTGTGGGAGCAATAATTAGAAAATGGAAGACATACAAGACCACTGATAATCTCCCTCAATCAGAGGCTCCACGCAAGATCTCACCCCGTGGGGTCAAAATGATCACAAGAATGATGAGCAAAAATCCCAGAACCACAAGGGGGGGACCTAGTGAGTGACCTGCAGAAAGCTGGGACTAACGTAACAAGGGCTACCGTCAGTAACACACTACGCCGCCAGGGACTCAGATCCTGCAGTGCCAGACGTGTCCCCCTGCTTAAGCCAGTACATATCCGGGCCCGTCTGAAGTTTGCTAGAGAGCATTTGGATGTTCCAGAAGAGTATTGGTAGAATGTAATATGGTCAGATGAAACCAAAGTAGAACTGTTTGGTAGAAACACAACTCGTCGTGTTTGGAGAAGAGTGAATGCTGAGTTGCATCCAAAGAACACCATACCTACTGTGAAGCATGGGGGTGGCATCATCATGCTTTGGGGCTGTTTCTCTGTAAAGGGATCAGGACGACTGATCCGTGTACATAAAAGAATGAATGGGGCCATGTATCGTGAGATTTTGAGTGCAAACCTCCTTCCATCAGCAAGGGCTTTGAAGAAGAAACGTGGCTGGGTCTTTCAGCATGACAATGATCCCAAGCACACCGCTAGGGCAACGAAGGAGTGGCTTCGTAAGAAGCATTTCAAGGTCCTGGAGTGGCCTAGCCAGTCTCCAGATCTCAACCCCATAGAAAACCTTTGGAGGGAGTTGAAAGTCCGTGTTGCCCAGCAACAGCCCCAAAACATCACTGCTCTAGAGGAGATCTGCATGGAGGAATGGGCCAACATACCAGCAACAGTGTGTGCCAACCTTGTGAAGACTTACAGAAAGGTTAGACCTCTGTCATTGCCAACAAAGGATATATAACAAAGTATTGAGATGAACTTTTGTTATTGACCAAATACTTATTTTCCACCATAATTTGCTAATAAATTCTTAAAAAAATCAGACAATGTGATTTTCTAGATATGTTTTCTCATTTTGTCTCTCATAGTTTAGGTCTACCTATGATGACAATTACAGGCCGGCCTCATCTTTTTAAGTGGGAGAACTTGCACAATTGGTGGCTGACTAAATACTTTTTTTCCCCACTGTATATACTTTAGTTCACTTGTGATGACAAACTGCAACATAATTTTGAAACATAATGTGATTTCATTATTAATTACCATTTTATAGAGAATCACAATATTTATTCTTTGATTATAACTTAGCATACATATATTAAACATCAATATGTTTCAATATGAATGTGTTATCATACTTAATCATAAATTTAAAATACAATCACTTTACTATCCTTTTTAATAAAGAAATACCTTTATATTCAGTATTACTTACTAAATATTATTGTGCTCTTTATTTAAAACAGGATATTCAACTTTATTCATTTAGTCAAAAGACATGGCGCCGCTGGAGTGGCTGCCAGCTACAGCAGCTCTGAGACTCTCTATCTTATTTTTCTTTCTATGACTTGTTTTGTACCTCTCTACTTAAGGACTTTTGCACTATGAAGAAACACACACAAAGACTTGGACCCTTGTGATACTTTTTTTTTTTTTATCTGTCTTTTGTTCTGCTTGAAAATGGGATCTTTTGTGTATGCAGACAATTCCTTTGTCTATACAAGAGAGGAAATTCTGCAGCTCAGAGACACAGCAGGATGGCATACCATCTGGTCACACATCCCCCGTGAGATTTGGAGAAAGAAAAAGCGGGTGAGGGGATGCAGAGCAGGAACTCTTCAGAGGATTAAAAAGAGGCGTTACCGACCAGCTGTTCCCTCCATCATCATGGGCAATGTGAGATCTCTTGCAAACAAGATGGATGAACTAACAGCTCTCACCAGGCATCATCAGGAGTTTCGGGCGTGCAGCATGATGCTACTTACAGAGACTTGGCTCACTGAAGTTACTCCTGACCCTCTGGTCTCCTTGGATGGTTTTAAACTCCTTCGGGCAGACAGGACAAGGGAGAGCGGTAAGAGGAAAGGAGGAGGGCTGGCAATGTTTGTGAATAATAGATGGTGTAATCCTAGGCACATTGTGATTAAGGAGCAAACTTGCTGTAAGGACATTGAACTACTAGCTGTGAGCATGAGACCTTTCTACCTACCAAGGGAACTATCACATGTCATCGTGATAGCTGCATATGTCCCCCCCTCTGCGAAAGCTGACACTGCCTGCGAGGTCCTACAAGTCACGCTGAGCCAGTTACAGTTAAAACATCCCCAGGCCCTCTTTCTTCTGTCGGGTGATTTCAACCATGCCTCTCCATCATCCACACTGCCCAGTTTCACACAGTATGTAACCTGCCACACAAGAGACAACAAAACACTGGACTTGTTCTTTGCCAACGTGAGGGAGGCATATAGCTCATCAGCCCTACCGCCCCTGGGGAGATTGGATCACAACCTAGTACATCTCCGACCTGTGTACAAGCCACTTGTACGTAGAGAACCAGCTGTCACCCGCACAGTGAGGATATGGTCCGAGGAGAGTGATGAGGCTCTGAGGGATTGTTTTGACACAACCGCATGGGAAGTGCTGCAGGATTCTTATGGAGAAGATATAGAAGGACTCACACACTGCATAACAGACTACATTAATTTTTGTGTGGACAACACAGTACCCACAAAAGTGGTGAGGTGCTTCTCCAATAACAAACCATGGATTAACTCTGATATAAAAACACTACTTAAGGAGAAAAGATGGCATTCAGGACAAGAGATAAGGAGGGGTTGGGGGAAGTACAAAAGGAGCTGAGGCATCAAATCAGGCAGGGAAAAGCCAGTTATAAAGAAAAAAATGGAAAAGCAAATGGAAAGAAAAGACATAAGGGGGGTCTGGGAGGGGCTTAAGTCAATTTCGGGTCATAAACAGTCTGTCTGCCAGATTGAGGCAGATGTTAATTGGCTTAATGAACTAAACCTATTCTTCAACAGATTTGATCACACACCAGCTCCTCCCACCCCAGTATGTCCTTCAGCTTCCCCCACCACAATGACTTCTCCCCATGCGGCCACTTCCCAACAGACCAGTAAATCCAGAAATCCGTCTTTATCTGGCCACAGTCTGACCTTCACACGGGCCCAGGTGAGGAAGGAGATGAAAAAGATCAATGCGCCGCAGGGCCAGATGACATCAGTGCAAGGCTAATTAAGACTTGCGGGGACCAGCTGTGTGGTATAATTACATATATGTATAATATGAGCCTGAGGCAGGAAATAGTCCCTGAATTATGGAAATCTTCTTGTGTGGTACCAGTTCCAAAGAAACCCCACCCTATGGACCTCAACGACTACAGACCTGTAGCACTGACATCCCACCTGATGAAGATCTTGGAGAGATTGGTTCTCACACATCTCCGCCCTCTAGTGAGCCCCGCTATGGACCCCCTCCAGTTTGCTTATCGGCCGGGCATTGGGGTAGATGATGCCATCATCCATCTTCTGCACAGGGCTCTGTCTCACCTGGAGAAACCAGGGAACACAGTGAGAATAATGTTCTTTGACTTCTCCAGTGCTTTTAACACCATACAGCCCAGGTTATTGAGGGACAAGCTGGGCTTGCTGGAGTGGACCACCACCTCTCCAACTGGATCCTAGACTACCTCACAAATCGACCTCAATACGTGAGAGCCCGAGACTGTGTGTCAGGTACCGTGATCTGTAATACGGGGGCACCTCAGGGTACGGTTCTCGCCCCTTTCCTCTTCACACTGTACACTGCAGATTTTAGGTGCAACTCATCCAGCTGCTACCTACAGAAGTATTCTGACGACTCTGCAATAGTGGGTCTCATCACAGATGATGATGACAGGGAGTACAGAGAACTGAACCAGGATTTTGTGGACTGGTGCCACCGGAACCACCTGAAGATTAACGCGGGGAAGACCAAGGAGATGGTGGTGGACTTCCGCAAAGGCAGATGCCCTCCAAATCCAGTGGACATCCTGGGGACGGGCATCGAGATTGTGAACACCTATAAGTACCTGGGTTTGCTCCTTAATAATAAGCTGGACTGGGCAGATCATATGGAGGCCCTGTACAGGAAGGGCCACAGCAGGCTCTACCTGCTTAGGAAACTGAGAGCCTTTGGAATCCGGGGGGCACTTCTTAGAACTTTCTTCAACTTGGTAGTGGCATCAGCCATCTTCTTTGGAGTGGCCTGCTGGGGGAGCAGTATATCAACCAGGGACAGAAATAAACTTGA
Source organism: Leptodactylus fallax (assembly GCA_947044405.1). Taxonomy (NCBI): domain Eukaryota; kingdom Metazoa; phylum Chordata; class Amphibia; order Anura; family Leptodactylidae; genus Leptodactylus; species Leptodactylus fallax. Next base: position 622,402 of record CAMRHE010000360.1, on the reverse strand, counting down.
CAAGCTGATTAGAAGGGCCAGCTCTGTCCTGGGGAGCCCACTGGACCCAGTGCAGGTGGTGGGTGACAGAAGGATACTGTCCGTGGTGAGCTCCATGCAGAAGAAGAAGTCCCATCCCATGCATGAGACTGTGATCGCGCTGAGCAGTACTGTCAGTGACCGACTGCTCCACCCTAGGTGTGAGAAGGAGCGCTATCGGAAGTCTTTCCTCCCCACCGCGGTTAGGCTGTACAACCAACACCGACCTAAGCGGAGATCATTACACACAGAGAACTGAAATATCTCTCTGCCTGTTAAATCCCCCCCCCCCCCCTCCTCTGCTACGTCCTATCTGTCTGTCTGCTATTAATGTAATGCCTCTCACCTTGGAACATTCCTGTACATGTTGTATTTGTATTTGTATCTGCTTATCTTTGCTGCTGTAACACACTGAATTTCCCCATTGTGGGACTATTAAAGGACTATTATTATTATTATTATATGAATAATCCCACATTTTACAATTGCTTTGTCCTTTTTTAACAACTGGCTCTTCTCAGAAAACTGTGACCTTTAACCTTTTAAATACCATCACTCCAAGAATAGTATAACCTGACACTTTGCAAAATGTGAACAACTTTTGACTCTGCTCAGAATCAAATTTAAACTATACATCCTTTACCTAATTAAATGTGTATATTTTTGTGTAATGATTGTATATATGTAAACACATTAAACTACATATGAAATAAGTATTATAAAACATAAATATTCCAAAATATGTCACATTCTATAATCAGAAGTTTGCAAAATAAACAAAAAATATATCTCTTGATATAACTTCTCTTTGATCTTAATATTAATTGTCCTTTCATAAAGATTAGCTTATCTCATTTACATATAAGACAATTATATTTTCCCAATGTTTGTAGGTGTTAATTGTATATAAGTGTGTGTGTACCCTTGTAAGAATACATAACCAGTGATACCATAAGACAATCCTTGTTATAGATCATATCCAGCTTTACACACTATGAATAATATATTTATCATTCCTTGATAAAATTACCCAATAAACCTTTGTCATTTTAACCAAATATATTGGAAAGCTATCTGTATTATCTTTGTCAAAAGCTAATTCTTTGACCATGTGAATATTCATGAACTAGATGTACTGTACATTCTCCCTACATGTCTTAGCAGCTGTCACTTACACTCAAACCTCATGTGTGCTTCTGTAGCTTTAAGAACATATGAGTTTAGATTTTCTGTTTTACATCATATGAGCTTCCTTTTGATGTATCTTAAATATTTCTGCTATTTCCCAATGAACATTCAATAATGGATCACATAGAACAAAAAATAAATATAGACGTCTTTAGATGTGTTATACTTTTTCCTTGGATGCATCCTGGTTATTCTTAGGCCTATCTCTAATATCACAGAACTGCAGTTAACATAAATACATGACATTGACACTTACACTTACAATGGGCCCAACAGGATCACGTCACCATTTGTTCCTTGTCAATCAACTGACAACACTAAGTCACACTGATGCTCTTCAGAGTTTGCATGCACTTACACACAGGAAAAACTACATGCATATTGTATGTGGACTTATTTTCTTTTAGATATGCAATGCTATTAGTCACACCATATTAATCTGTTTATCAATTTAATTGTTAGACAATTCATGCATATATTGGCCTATAATGAAAAATTGATGAGTGATTCAACTGTTGCTTTCTCATATATGAAATATCTAAGGAGAAAAATAGATAGAATTTTAGCAAAAATCAAATTGATATGCTAACAATTTTAACCAATGGAAAAGTTTACTTTCTTGACTTCTAATACTATATGATCATATTATATATATATTTGTTTTGCACATTCTCTGTATCCAGAGTGGGATGTGAGCAAAATATATATATATCACCACTTAACAGAGTAGATCAAGTTACTTTTACTTGACTCTCATGTATATATGTATATTATAATATGATGCATACACATAGTATTATTATCAATATCAGAATCAGGACTATTTTATAAACATCATCATAACTATCTGAATTATACCTGATCATTTTAATTTCTCCTCATATGAAACATTCTTTCTACAGCCTGACTAGTAAAATGATGCCAATAGACAGTCATTAATATAGAGATATTTTTAAGCTCGACCCATGACCCTTCTGTCAATAACATCCACCAATAGGTTGAGTAATGATCTGCCATTTAGATATTCTAAGCTTTCTGCCATTTTTCTGATCAGGAATAGATCAGAGTTCAAGGATGGGTTGCTAGGACAGTCTAACATTTTGGGAACAGCTGTCAGGATTGCTATTTTGTACATTCTTTCCTATGTGACTGATTCTATCTATAGTTTAAAATGGCTGAGAGGTTGACATTTGCTTATTTACAACTGATAATGGGATTTTTATGAATGGAACTTCTTTCATGACATACGGCTTATATACAACGTGCAATTTTCTACGTCTCTCATAGATTTCCTCACTAGTCTTCCTATAAATAGGTGACACTGTAATCTGATTTGACAGATTTCTTTTAGGTGGTTTTATTCTTTGATTTGTCCCTGTTTGTCTTACATTTGTCATCTGTCTCTGATGTCTTCTGGCCATGTCCAGTAAACTAGCAGCTTCAAATAAAGACTTTTTATCTGATGCAATAGCCAAAGTGACTGGATCCAAAAATCTGAATTTCTTTACAAAAGTTCTCACCATCGATTGAGAATTGACTTTGCTAACCACGCCTTATATGTCCTCTCAAATCTAGACATAACTGAATATGTAGATTCAGCTCTGCCAATTTTTATTTCATTCAGAATTTCAGATGTTGGCATGCTGTCACCTGTAGTACACCAAATTAATTTCTTTAATCGGTCTACATCACTGTCCTGTAACCATTCATTTGACTCATTGTCATAAGCCATCTTTGCTGATAGACATCTTGCAAAGTTTGCAGGAAGCCAAATTTTAAATAAGAGATTTCTCTCTTCCGTAGATAAATGAAGCTTATCTGCATAACTTTCAAATAATTCTGTGTTTCTACACACATGGATATTTACATCATATGTGGGAATGTCCTTACTCAGATTGGTCAAATGTTTCTGCAACTTTATTTTCAGCTTAGTTTCTTTAATTTGTAATTCCTTATATACTGACATATCTGCGTCTGCGCTATTATTTTCCTGAGTAATTACAGGCTTCGTTTGTTCACTAGTCTGAGTCTGTGATGAGCTATCTGTGCCCATCACAGTCACATGCTGAGATTCTTGAGAATCTGTTTGAACAGCTGTCTCTTGTGTATTAACAGAAATTACATTACAGACTTCCTTCTCTGGTATTTCTGATATAATGTTATGGAATACATTAACCATATGCATAATATTCCTCAACTTCTCTTTTTCTTTTAGAACACACAATGATTTCTTAGTTTCTATGATAGAATTTGCTTGTGCACATTGTGCATACAAGTTCTGCCATATGTTCTGTAACCTTTCACTAGGCACAAACTTAAACTGTAATTTACACTTTTTAGACAACGACTGTATAATTTCCATAATTAAATGTAAAATTTTTACTTACAACCGTAGGAAACCGTCACCTTGTAACTTGTAGCTTCTCCTTGGAACAACTGTTTCCTTTCATCAGCACGTCTCAGTACGTCTGGCATCTGTAGTCCTCTTTTATTGCTTGTAGTGTCAGAGCAAACATTCTTCTGTTCCTCACAAGCTCTCCTCACACAAGCTTCTGTCTGTAGAGGCTTACTAGAACACGTGCAACTTTCAGCTGTAAGCGTATTTCATTCATTCTAGGTAATTTTCGAAATTTCCTGAAGCTTGCATAAAACGTGCAAAATACTATCTCTCTTCCCCCTCTTGCAAGTAAAAGGAATGAGAAAAAACAGGCAAAAATCGACTGGGCTGGCTCACCAATGTAAAATAATGTCCGTAAATTGTAAAATACTTTACAATTGAATGAAATCTTTACTCACGTGTTGACCCCTAAGGTAACATTATTGGAGGACTCAGCTTCTTATAAAACATGGAGATTTATTGAAGTCTTCATGGAAAACAGATACATGGAAAACTTCCAGCATAACAGAAACATCAGTCAATGTCTTACATCATAGGTGAAGTGTAGTGTTAGGATTCTTCAAGGTGGTTCTCTTGCATCATCTTGTCTCATGCTTATTCATCAATGTGTGTTGGTCTTCTGCAGGACGATTCTGCTATTCTTCCAGGGTCTTAGAGGAAGTAGACACAGGTCGGAAGAGAGAGACACCCAAAGTGAGAGACAGAGACAGATCCCCACAGGGAGGGGGGAGGGAGACCCAGACATGTGTGTCTGTCAATCATTTATATTCATGAGAGGGGGTGTTTCCCAACATCCTTATACTTTCTACTACTGTATTTGGACAATACTAAAATAGTCATACCTTATCCACACCCATGCACCATAAGTTACAAGAGTTATGTCAGCAGAATACAATTAACCCTTAAAGGTCTTGAATATTGCATGTCAAATATTATTTAACAAACGTTCACTAGAACCTCCAGCATAATAGAATATTGGGATGTGGGCATGCAGTGTGCTGGCCATGCCCTTTTTGGGACATGACTGATGCTCATGTCATTTGTCAAATGAGATAACATGCACTGGAGTTGGGAGATTTGCCCACTCTTCTGTGAGGTTCTTTCAGCTTTAGGAATCCTGGATGTTTTGAGAGAGTTAGCCAGTATGGAGTAAATCGGGGAAGAACTTGTAGCAGAGAAGTAAAAGTACCGTCTGTATCTCTAGGCTCCGAGTCTGACCTAATGAATCCATTACTAGAAAGCTGGCTCTGTGGTGACTCTTGCCCAATTTATTTGAAAGACCACAAGGCTTTATGTTTTCCTCTTTGGATTCAAATCACAGTTGATCTTGGTAAATGTAATTTGGCATGTACCCAAAAATAAGAAAATATAATATTTAAGGAGGACCTTTTACTAACTCCACCTCTTATTATCCTATTAATAGTCACCTCTCCACTGATTCCAGCACAGTTGCAATTTTTTTCGGAGCAATTGGTGTAGTTGGTTTTGGCGCCTGATGGGCTAACTAGACTCTCCAATGTCAAGTGGGTGGTGTGAATCCAAGCTTTGACATTATCCAATCAAAAACTGACCGTGTGAGAGCTCGGAATCACACACCACTTAGCCTACTCCTGTCTGACACCACCCACTTGACATTAGAGAGTCTAGTTAACATATTAGGCACCAAAACTAACTGCACTGATTGCTCGGGAATAGTGGGGACTAGAGAGAAAATTCCAACCGTGCTGGAATGATGACTATTATAGGATATATTATATATATATATATATATATATATCAGTGGCGTAACTAGGAATGGCTGGGCCCCAAGGCGAACATTTGACATGGGGCCCCCCCAAACCGCCACCCCCAACCCCACCCACACACAAACCGCATTCCTGCTCACACTATTATGCCCCATAGTGGCCCCTGCACATGGTATTATGTTCCATAGTGGCCACTGCACACGGTATTATGCCCCATAGTGGCCCCTGCACACGGTATTATGCCCCATAGTGGCCCCTGGACACAATATTATGCCCCATAGTGGCCCCTGCACACAGTAGTTTGCCCCATAGTGGCCCCAGCACACAGTAGTTTGCCCCATAGTGGCCCCTGCACACAGTAGTTTGCCCCATAGTGGCCCCTGCACACAGTAGTTTGCCCCATAGTGGCGCCTGCCCACAGTAGTTTGCCCCATAGTTGCCCCTGCACACAGTAGTTTGCCCCATAGTGGCCCCTGCACACAGTAGTTTGCCCCATAGTGGCCCCTGCACACAGTAGTTTGCCCCATTGTGGACCACCCATGAACGATTATTATACTCTGGGGCAGTGGCGTAACTAGGAATGGCTGGGCCCCAAGGCGAACATTTGACATGGGCCCCCCCCAAGCCGCCGCCCCCAACCCCCCCAAACCGCCGCCCCCAACCCCCCCCCACACAAACCGCATTCCTGCGCACACTATTATGCCCCATAGTGGCCCCTGCACACGGTATTATGCCCCATAGTGGCCCCTGGACACGGTATTATGCAGCATAGTGGCCCCTGCACACAATATTATGCCCCATAGTGGCCCCTGCACACAGTAGTTTGCCCCATAGTAGCCCCTGCACACAGTAGTTTGCCCCATAGTAGCCCCTGCACACAGTAGTTTGCCCCATAGTAGCCCCTGCACACAGTAGTTTGCCCCATAGTGGCCCCTGCACACAGTAGTTTGCCCCATAGTAGCCACTGCACACAGTAGTTTGCCCCATAGTAGCCCCTGCACACAGTAGTTTGCCCCATAGTGGCCCCTGCACACAGTAGTTTGCCCCATAGTGGCCCCTGCACACAGTAGTTTGCCCCATAGTGGCCCCTGCACACAGTAGTTTGACCCATAGTGGCCCCTGCACACAGTATTATGCCCCATAGTGGACCACCCATGAACAATTATTATACTCTGGGGTCTTTTCAGACCCCAGAGTATAATGATCGGAGACCCAGGGGAGGATAGAAACATAGAAAACACTGCAACTTACCTCTTCCTCGCTCCGATGCACTCCCGTGCGCTACTTCGGCCATCTTCAATGTTGGACCGGATCTCGCGCGATCCAGGCTGGCGTTGCAACGCATAATGACGTTGGCTGACATCTGGGACGTCACCAAACAGGCCCGAAGCCTGCGGAGCGGCGGAGAGGTGAGTTACAGTGTTTTTTATGTTCGCTCACCTCCCCTGGGCCCCCGATCGTTATACTCCGGGGTCTCAAAAGACCCCGGAGTATAACGATAGCAGTGATTGTGGGGTTCGCGGTAGCGACTGCCACAGGGCTCCAGGCCCGTAATGTTCCGGGCCCTGTGGCAGTCACTACCACTGCTACCCCGGTAGTTACACCCCTGCTCTGGGGTTTTTTCAGACCCCAGAGTATAATGATCGGAGACCCAGGGGAGGATACAAACATAGAAAACACTGCAACTTACCTCTTCCTCGCTCCGGTGCACTCCCGTGCGCTACTTCGGCCATCTTCAATGTTGGACCGGATCTCGCGCGATCCAGGCCGGCGTCGCGACGCATAATGACGTCGGCTGACGTCTGGGACGTCACCAAACAGGCCCGAAGCCTGCGGAGCGGTGAGTTACAGTGTTTTTTATGTTAGCTCACCTCCCCCTGGGCCCCCGATCGTTATACTCCGGGGTCTCAAAAGACCCCGGAGTATAACGATAGCAGTGTTTGTGGGGTTCGCGGTAGCGACTGCCACAGGGCTCCAGGCCCCGTAATGTTCCGGGCCCTGTGGCAGCCGCTACCACTGCTACCCCGATAGTTACGCCCCTGATATATATATATATATATATATATTGTAAGTATGTGAGCCAGAGGGCGCTGTTGAGGGACCCAGGCCAGGCCAGAAAAGGCTCTCAGCCACGCCTTTGGGAGGGGGCGTGTAACTCCAGTAGTCTGGAGTATCCTGCAGGAAGCAGGAGATGGTGGACCCACCTGGACAGATAGACGGTCTGTGCCAGAAGTGCTCGGGTCCACAGGGGACTGTTGCTGGAGCTGAGCAATAGTCAGGACCAGCCAGGGACAGAGAGGCAGTCTGTCCAAGAGGGCTGGGATCCAGAGAGGACTTACAGAGACTAAGTCAAGCTCTTATTGCCCCCCCCCCCCAGAGGCTAGTTAGGGACTCAAGAAGTCAGTTAGTGCCCTAACTGTGGCCTAGGTGTTTGTTGTTTTGTTATGTTGCAGTTAAGCTGAATAAAGCCACTTTTATTTACACTTGGACCATCTGAAAGCTATCTTTCCAGCGCCCAGTACCATGAACCACCGCTGTCCGGACCAGGACAAGCCGCCATTTTGAGTTTAATTCCCCAAGCTGTCACATATGGTGGAGAATGCGGGCATAAAGAGATCCACGCAAGTCCTGGAAGACAAGTGGTTTGTGATTGCAGTACTGCAAAGTGTGCATTGTGGCCTACAGCTGGAAGAAATCTGTGATTTCAACTGAAGAAACCCAGGAGGGGGTGAGTGAATTGCAACATAGCAATGTGTATAGAAGCTGGATATTGAAAACAAGTGTATGTGAAAGGCTATGGTGCCATGTTGATGTTTTCTGTGGAAGACAGAAGAAAATGCTGGTTGTTGTAGTGCCACATAAACAGTCTATGTGAAAGGCTATGGTGCCATGTTGGTGTTTTCTGTGGAAGACAGAAGAAAATGCTGGTTGTTGTAGTGCCACTTAAGTTAACTGTTTGAATACATGTGACTGCAGAAGATAGCAAAAAGTTGCTGCCGGTTGAACCCCAAGGTTGCTGTGGAATATTGTGTAATCTTGTTAGTAAACCATGGGCAAGAAAAAGAGAATTTCAGCTTGTAAAAAAGCAGAGAAGTCATGCACAGGTTTATTAGTGCAGAAGTCTGAATGCAGAGAGACACAAAACCCGGAGCAGATCATGTGGAATGCAAGTAAAGATGATGTGTTGCATGAGAGTGACTCAGTGTTTCTAAAGCACCTCTGTTCTATGAAAGAATATGTCCCTGCTGAAAGTATGACTATGTCTCATACTGGAGTGCATCAGAGCGCCAAAGATGAAAATATTATGGTGCAGCAGCTTCAAGATGAGATTAAAACCATCAGGTTCGTTTATGAAGATGAAATATCTGATTGGAAATGGCAACTTGAGGTATCAGAAAAAGAGAACTTTAAGTTAAAGAAAGAACTTGAAACTGTAAAGAGTTCATATCCTAGTCATTGTGAAAATGTGGTACTGGGTTTGCCTGGAATGGACTGTGTCACTAAGGAGTTTGCTGATATGAAATGTGCTCTATCTAATAAAGTTGTACAGAGTGTAGAGCAAAAGCAAGTGCTTGAGAAGCAATTGCAGGATTTTAAGGAGCAGCATGTCCAAGACTCCATTGCCAAAGAGTGTATCATTGAAAAATTAAGAGATGACTGCTAAACGTGAGAGAAGTGAATTTTTGCAGTGTCAGTCAGAATGTCTGGATGACCAAGTGAGGAAGTGTGAAAAGCTTTCGGCGGCATTAATTAACAAAGAAAATGAAATTGCCGAGCTGAGGAAGCATGTCTCTGACCAAGAGAGTGATTTAGAATCTGTGGTGCAGACATTGCAGTCAGAGCAAAACTTGCATGAACTAAAGCAGGTTCGCCTAAATAGTGAAGTCAATGAATGGCGGAGCAGAGCTGGAGTTCTGGAACAAAGAGAAAGGGAACTCAAAGCTAGAATATGCAGCCTGGAGAGGGAGCTGTCAAGATCTTGTGAAGATAAAGAGAAATTGTCTGTTTTGGTGCAAAATAAAGACAAAAATTTGATGGAAATGTCGTCTGTCCATGCTCAGAAAGTGCAAGCCTTATAGGAGAGTCATAAAAAAGTGGAGACTCAACTACAAGAGCTGCAACTACAGGTCACAGAAGGGGACAGGTTTCAAGCGGAGCTGCTAGACAAGGCAAACAGACTACAGGTGGAATTGGATAATATCACAAGGCTTCTTTCTCAAGCAGACAGCAAGTTTATCAAACTTTCCAAAGCTTTTTCTACACTAGGATCTCAGCTTCAAGACACTCAGGAACTTTTGCAAGAAGAAACCCGTCAGAAGCTTGACCTTAGTACAAAAATAAAACAAATGGAAGATGAGAAAAATGGTTTCCTTGAGCAACTAGAGGAAGAGGAGATAGCAAAAAGAGATTTGACAAAGCAGATTTCAACACTACAGGCTCAGGCGACTGATATGAAGAAAAAAATGGAGGATAGTATTGGGTCCTTGGACTCTGTTGAAGAACTAAAGGAAAAGTTGCAAAAGGAGCTAGAAGCTACAAATCAACGGTTTGAGGAGAAGGTTGCTGCTTATGACAAACTTGAGAAGACGAAAATTAGACTGCAGCAGGAACTAGAAGATGTAGGTGTAGATCTTGATCATCAACATCGGATTGTGTCAAATTTGAAAAGGAAGCAGGAAAAGTTTGATCAGTTGCTTGGGGAAGAGAAGGCTCTTTCTGCTAGATATGCAGAAGAACGTGACCGTGCTGAAGCAGAGGCTTGTGGAAAAGAGACCAAAGCTCTTGCCTTGGCTCACTCCCTAAAAGAGGCCCTTGAATTGAAGGCCGAGTTAGAGAGGCTCAACAAGCAACTGCGCACTGAAATGGAGGATTTGGTTAGCTCCAAGGATGAAGTTGAGAAAAACCTGGAATCTGTGCAGATATTGTATGAGAACAAAGCTAATGCTTATGAGATGCTGGAAAAGGCCAAAAGAGAATTGGACCTCCAGACAGAAGACATGAGGATTCAGTTTGAAGGAAACCTGTCTAATTTATCTGCTGAGATTGTAGATCTAAAAATGCTTGTTTCTAAATTAAGGGTGCAAGTGAACAAGCAGGAGGAAATCAAGAAACAGCTGTAGTTTCAGATGAATCAAGTGAAGCGTGAATCAGAAATAAAGTTGGAAGAGTGCACTTCTCAGACTGAACAGTTAAAAACCGAAGTGGAATCTAAAAAAGAAGAATTGGATCGATTGCAGCAGTCTTTATCCAATACGGAACAGTCGGCATCTGCACTATCTTCAAAGCTGGCAGCACTAGAAGATGAGAGAGACTCGCTGCAGAGCCTGTTAACCTCTAAAGAATCAGAGCTGTTATCCCTGAAAAATGCGATTCAAGAAATAGAGTCTTTATTCAACCAAGAGCAAGATAAGAGAGCCACTGAGATACGGGACTTGAATGAAAGACTTGACAAAAAGTCTGCAGATGAGCAGAAGCTTTATCAGAAGATGTTGGAGGATCAATCCAATATAATTCAGGGAACAGTGGCTACAGAAGGCGGTAGAATTGAAGAAAGCTGCCAGCATAGAGGCAGAGAAAGCAGAACCATTAAGGCAGGCAGAACATGTAACCCAAAAGCATCTGGGTACTGACAGAAAAAACTGTGATGGTGAAAACTTGGTATCCCTAGTCCTCCGGTGTCAGCACAGGGAATGAAAATAACTTGAAGAATGTTGAGATGACGATATCACCAGCTCCTGTAGTGTCAGAAAAGGGTTGGCACGAAAATTCTTGCAATCTATCACAGTATCGTAACATGCCTCCAGAAAGTTGTGCGTATGAGAGAGAGGAGATAACACTAGAGTATGGAAGTGGTCCTTCTGCTGCCGTACAGGTGCGGACGCATTATACAGAAACCATTCCAATATATGATGTGGCAGTTGTTAAAGACATACCAGAAAATGTAGTTCAGCGTGAGCTATTTTGTGAGGCTGTACGGTATTGCCCTCGTGCAGAAGGAGAAGATATTGCAGTGCAGAGATTGTGTATCTCAAACAAAGAGGAGAGCAAGTGGCCTATGTCTCCTAAACTTCTAAGCCTTGATGGTGATGGCAAAGTTCGCTTTGAGATGAAGGTTACAGAAAAGGTACCCGTGAAATATTTATACTCTAAAGACATTGATGTACATGAAGTACGTGTTAGCTGGTATCCGAGCTCCTGTGGATTCGTGATAGGAGAAGAAGATTCTTACGGCTATTCACTAAAGGGATCAAAGTCATGCAATGGGATGGCTGAAGACTATGATGGAAAATGTGATGAAAATGATGTGATCTCCTGTGTGGCGAATTGTGGAGGTGATGAAGAAAAACTTGCCTTTGCACAGAATGGCCAGGATCTTGGCGTAGCAGTTAAAGTGATGAGAAACTGGAAGTGTCGAGTAACCGGAATCTGGAAGAAGAGACCGCCAGATTGGGACTTCTGGAGAGACACTGGACAGGCATACTTGGTTGAAGAGGGACTTCATCATAGGATGTCTCGTCCCGTTGTAACTCACCCCATGGGTAGTGAGCTGAGGGGGAGGGTATGTAAGTATGTGAGCCAGAGGGCGATGTTGAGGGACCCAGGCCAGGCCAGAAAAGGCTCTCAGCCACGCTTTTGGGAGGGGGCGTGTAACTCCAGTAGTCTGGAGTATCCTGCAGGAAGCAGGAGATGGTGGACCCACCTGGACAGATAGACGGTCTGTGCCAGAAGTGCTCGGGTCCACAGGGGACTGTTGCTGGAGCTGAGCAATAGTCAGGACCAGCCAGGGACAGAGAGGCAGTCTGTCCAAGAGGGCTGGGATCCAGAGAGGACTTACAGAGACTAAGTCAAGCTCTTATTGCCCCCCCCCAGAGGCTAGTTAGGGACTCAAGAAGTCAGTTAGTGCCCTAACTGTGGCCTAAGTGTTTGTTGTTTTGTTATGCTGCAGTTAAGCTGAATAAAGCCACTTTTATTTACACTTGGACCATCTGAAAGCTATCTTTCCGGCGCCCAGTACCATGAACCACCGCTGTCCGGACCAGGACAAGCCGCCATTTTGAGTTTAATTCCCCAAGCTGTCACAATATATATATATTATATATTATAGGATAAAAAGAGGTGAAGTTGGTTTAGGCACAGAACTCCTTGTACTTGTGGTAACAATCTGTGATGGATCTGGAGAAGGTTCCTCAGTATTAGACGCATTTGATGAAGAATCTGCAATGACATTTATCGGGAGTGTATTAAGGATGATGAAGGGGCCTCCTGAAGAATGTTGTATGAGATCTTCTGCTCTATAAGTTTCAGATAAAGTTCCCTCAAGGTTCTCGCTGTGAATATCTGGAAGGTACTAAATGGAATATTATGAATAATTTTAGATTTTACAAGCCACAAAGTAAACCAACCTGTTCCAGTGGCTAGGATAACATGACATGTCACATGAAGCTACAGTAGAGGTGAACGTTCATGTCAGATTTGATGGGAAGAATAGCACAGCATGCAGCACCGTTCTCATCACAGTGACGGACACCACAATGTTACCCTGGTATACCTCATTATAATGCGATGGGGTGTGTGGAAGAAGGTGGTATTGGGGGCATGGGACCTATGATGTTTGTCATGTGATCAGTCCTGCAACAATTTGAAGAGGGGAGTAAATATTTTGGGGGTGACATGCCTCTTTTTGTCACACAGACACGCAAAATGCTGGTTATACCCCTTTTTGGAAACTGCGCCCATGTTGCATATAACATGACCAAGAGCCCAATAAATGTGGGAGCATTCTGTCAGGCCCAGAAGATTAACCCACTTTCCTCGGTGCCCTCTTAGTGCTGCTATACACAGTAATGTCCAGGGAGTGAGCCATGGCCTGGATTCATTACTCACCAATCTGCTTCATGCTTTGGTGGGTGCTACGATGCACCTGGAGGGACCAGATCAGAGAGTATTGAATCCTGGGACACTAGCAAATCCGATTGGCACCTCCATCAGTACTGAAGGAAGCACCTGAATATCTTCTAATCTGCTGCTGGGATAGCTTGCAAAGAAAGGCAGCTAGGCTGTCCAGAGTTAAGAGTATAGATAGAGACTATTGCCAAACTAGTGAGCGGGAAGAGAGTGAGCGGGAAGAGACAGTGAGCGGGAAGAGACAGCTGTGAGCAGCGTGCGGAAGCAGGGGGAAGAGTCAGCTGTGAGCAGCGTGCGGAGGGGCTTGCACAGCGGCGAACAGCGGCAGCGGCCCAGTGCGGCCAGGAGAGAGCTGCCGGCTTACTGCCGGGCGGCAGCACAGCGGTGAACAGCGGCAGCGGCCCAGTGCGGCCAGGAGAGAGCTGCCGGCTTACTGCCGGGCGGCAGCACAGCGGTGAACAGCGGCAGCGGCCCAGTGCGGCCAGGAGAGAGCTGCCGGCTTACTGCCGGGCGGCAGCACAGCGGTGAACAGCGGCAGCGGCCCAGTGCGGCCAGGAGAGAGCTGCCGGCTTACTGCCGGGCGGCAGCACAGCGGTGAACAGCGGCAGCGGCCCAGTGCGGCCAGGAGAGAGCTGCCGGCTTACTGCCGGGCGGCAGCACAGCGGTGAACAGCGGCAGCGGCCCAGTGCGGCCTACAAGGGAAGGAGCCACGGACACCCAGACCAGAACAGTGGGGCCAGGAGAGAGCTTCACGGCGGTGAGTAGCGGCCCAGCACGGCCAGAAGAGAGGAATATGGAAGAGGAGAAAACTCACATGGTAAGCTGCAGCATATGCTATATGTTTACAGATTTGCCTGACCATAAAGACAACTTCACCTGTATGAAATGCAAACTAGTGGCCCTTTTAGAAGATAAAGTGCAGAGGTTGGAAGAAAGAATAGAGACGTTGAGAGGCATCAAAGAAAGTGAGGTTTTTATTGATGAAGCAGAAGCAAGCCTCTTGAATATAGTAAGGGAAGAAAGTATGAGAGAGCCTACAGTGGTGGAGGCTGAAGCAAACCTCCTAAATATAGTAAGGGAAGAATACTTGAGGGAACCTACAGAGGCAGATAAATGGATACAGGTGACCAAGAGATGCAAAAGGATCACAAGGCCATCACCACTTACACAGCTAGGTAACCGATATGAAACTCTTATGCAGACTGATGAAAATGATAAGAATAATCTATCAGCAAAAGAAGAAACAAAAGTCACCCAGAGACAAGAGGGAGCAACAAGAAATAGCGTAGCGAGGAAAAAAAGAAGAGTAGTGGTTATGGGCGACTCACTGCTAAGAGGCATAGAGGCAGCAGTCTGCAGGCCAGATATAACGGCACGAGAAGTATGCTGCCTCCCAGGAGCAAAAGTTAGGGACGTGGCCGATAGGATTCCATGCCTCTTCAGCTCCAAGGATAACTACCCATTTTTGCTGATACATGTGGGTACAAACGACACGGCAAAAAATGATTTACCAACTATTCGTAAAGACTTTCAAAATCTAGGAAAGAAAGTGAAGGAACTGGATGCGCAGGTAGTATTTTCATCAATTCTCCCAGTTGATGGTTATGGTATCAGGAGATGGAATAAAATACTAGAGGTAAACAAGTGGCTTCGGCAGTGGGGTAGAGAGCAAGGTTTTGGATTTCTGGACCATGGAGTGAATTACCTCTATGATGGACTCCTTGCTAGAGATGGGATACATCTCACAAAGCCTGGGAAACACATATTTGCCAGAAGACTTGCCACACTTATCAGGAGGGCTTTAAACTAGAAGAGAAGGGGATGGGAAGTAAAAAGAAAGACAAGAACATGCAGCTAAAGGATATACTAAACAAGGTTACTAGATGTGGTAATGAGGACCTAAGACAGGATACTCAGAAGGAAATTAAGAAAAAGGAAGTACCAGAGCACAATCTGAAATGTTTTTACACAAATGCGCAAAGCTTGGGAAATAAACAGGGAGAATTAGAACTGATAATACAGAAGGAAAAATATGATGTCATTGGTATTACAGAAACTTGGTGGAACGATAAGCATGATTGGAATATACAGATGGAAGGATACAACTTATTCAAAAAAAATAGAACTAATAAAAGAGGGGGAGGAGTTGCATTGTATGTTAAAAAAGATCACATTTCCACGGAAATCACAGTTTTACAAAATGATAACTTATTGGAAAATATTTGGGTAACAATTCAGGGGAAAAACAACGATAAGGACATCATAATAGGTGTTTATTATAGACCACCAGGACAGACAGAAGACAGGGATGAGATTTTTTCACAGCAAATGACCACGCTTTCGAAGAAATTTGAAATTGTTATCATGGGAGACTTTAATTACCCAGATATTCATTGGGAAACTCACACAGCTACGAGTAAAAGCTCTATCAAATTTTTATCCTCTCTAGCAGACAATTTCATTGCCCAGTTAGTAGAAGAAAACACAAGAGGAACATCCATTCTGGACCTAGTTTTAACTAATAAGGAGGACATGGTTAAGGAATTAAGGGTAGCAGGGACATTGGGATTCAGCGACCATGCTATACTCGAGTTTGGGGTTGTAAGAAGAAGAAGACCTGAGAAGACAAAGACTAGAAGACTCAATTTTAGTAGGGCAGATTTTAGGGGCCTAAAGGTAAGGGTTAGTAGAATTCCATGGCGAAAATTACTTAAGCACAAAAATGCACATGAGGGGTGGGAAATTTTCCGTAGGGAAATCATTAATGCACAGGAACTAACAATACCTAGAAGCAAGAAAAATGGGAATCACCTAAAAACTCCAGGATGGATGACCAAAAAATTACATAACCTACTAAAAAAGAAAAAGGAAACTTACAACAAGTGGAAGATGGGAGCTATATCTAAGGGAGAGTATACAGCAGTTTGCAGACTCTGCAAGATAAGCATTAAAAAAGCCAAGGCTGAATACGAATTGAAGCTTGCAAAAGAAGTTAAGAGTAATGTAAAAGGTTTTTGGGGATATGTTAAGAGCAAAAGAAAAGTGAAGGAAACCATTGGAGTCCTAAAGAACGAAAAGGGTGAAAAAGTTAACATGGTAGATCAGCAAGTGGAGTTACTAAATTCATATTTTGTATCCGTCTTCTCCCAAGAAATGGATGGAAATATCAACATTAATGGTGATAGTGATGAGGGGAATGAGGACTCCAAGCTGATTATAAGTGAAGGTTTGGTAAGAGAACATTTAGCTAAGATTAAGGAAACCAAGTCCCCAGGACCGGATGATTTACACCCTAGAGTTTTAAAAGAATTAGCAGAGGAAATAACAGAACCCCTTGCAATAATCTTTAATAAGTCATGGGAAACAGGAGTGGTCCCTCTAGATTGGAAAAGGGCAAATGTGGTCCCCATCTACAAAAAGGGGAATAGGGACGACCCAGGAAATTATAGGCCGGTAAGTCTGACCTCGATAGTAGGAAAAATCTTTGAACAAATCGTTAAAGAACATTTAATTAGGCACCTGGATGGGAAGGCTTTAATTAATCAGAGCCAGCACGGCTTTATGCCAAATAAATCTTGTCAGACTAACCTGATTTCCTTCTACAATAAAATCACTGAATGGTTGGACCAGGGAAATGCAGTGGACATAGTATATCTTGACTTTAGTAAGGCCTTTGATAAAGTATCACATAACATTCTTATTGAAAAAATGATCAAGTATGGCTTTGATAAAATATCAGTGAGGTGGGTTCACAACTGGCTTAATGATCGGGCACAACGAGTAATTCTAAATGGCTATACATCAAACTGGAAGAAAGTAAAAAGCGGGGTGCCGCAGGGCTCTGTCCTGGGCCCAGTACTTTTTAATATTTTTATAAATGATCTGGATGATGGGGCTAATGGGGAACTAATAAAATTTGCAGATGATACAAAGATAGGAGGAATGGCCAACACTAGAGAGGAGAGAGAGTGCATCCAAAAGGACTTAGACACACTGGAACAATGGGCTGAGGTGAACAAAATGGTATTCAACAGGGACAAATGCAAAGTTCTACATCTGGGTAACAGAAATGCAAGAAGCATATATAGTATGGGAGGAATGGTACTAAGTGAGAGTACAGGGGAAAAGGATCTGGGCATAATGATAGATCGCAAACTCAACATGAGTCAACAGTGCGGTGCGGTGGCTAAAAAGGCTAACCAAATTCTAGGATGTATCAAGACGAGCATTGTAGCTAGATCAAGAGAGGTAATTATTCCGCTGTACTCTGCCCTGGTCAGACCCCACCTGGAATACTGTGTACAGTTCTGGGCGCCCCAGTTTAAGAAAGACATCGATTCATTGGAGCAGGTCCAGAGAAGAGCAACCAAAATGGTGGAAGGTCTACAAACCATGTCCTACGAGGAGAGGCTAAAAGAATTGGGACTGCTTAGTTTGCAGAAGAGAAGGCTAAGGGGAGACTTAATAGCGGTATTTAAATATCTGAAATGTTGTCACAGTGCAGAGGGATCTACCCTATTCTCATTAGCAGAAGGAAGCACGAGAAGTAATGGGATGAAACTAAGGGGAAGGAGATTCAGATTAGACATTAGGAAAAACTTTCTAACAGTAAGGGTAGTGAGAGAGTGGAATAGGCTGCCACGGGAGGTGGTGAGTTCTTCATCAATTGAAATCTTCAAGCGGAAACTGGATAGGTATATAGCTGGGATGTTTTAGGAATTCCTGCTTTTGCAGGGGGTTGGACTCGATGGCCCTTGAGGTCCCTTCCAACTTAAACAAACAAACAAACAAACAAACAAACAAGATGACACCCGTGAACGTTCATCCTTATTGATGGGGAAGTAAGGAGGGATAATGTTCTTGGTGTAGCCCAGAAGGTATGCATACCTCAGGTTGAGAACCACTGCTGTAGAGCATCTTTGGGATAAAAGAGAATCTGATATGTACAGCAACGCTAAAGCAATCCGGGGGGGAGGGGTGTGCCACTGCTCCTATTTGGCAGCCTGGGATCTGACCAGTGACCCCGGGTCTGCCCCATCGCTGTCCCTCCGCAATACCTGGTTGATCCTGCCTTGAATAGAGACTGTCAGCCTATGCGTATACCTATTGAAGCAGCGATCAGAATATCGCTGCTTCAATCCCTATGGGGACAAAAAGAAAAAATGGAAAAAAAAAGTTTAAAAAAAAATAAGTGTTTAACCCCCCCCCCCCTTCCCAGAGCTGGTGCTATTACGATACTCTGTGGTCTCCTCAGACCCCAGAGTATAATAATCAGAGGCCCAGGGGAAATGATTAAAAGTAACAAACACTTATACTCACCTTAACCTCACCTCTCCTGGGTATCCAGCAGTCTGCAGCGTCCTCCTTGCTCCTCTTCTTCCTTGCGACTGAGGTCCTGCTCCCCTGACGTCACTGCTGGGGCCTGTAATTGGACCTCAGCAGTTACGTGGGGTGTGATAACGTCATTACGCCGGTGCACTCCATGTGACCGCTTGGGCCCAATCACAGGCCTGGGGAGCAGGACCTCAGTCACCAGCCAGGAGAGCTCCAGATGCTGAGCCCAGGACAGGTGAGTATCAGTATTTTTTTATTTTCAATCACCTGCCCTGGCCTGGCATCTAATGAAAAGGGGCCCGGTGATTGCCAGGCCCCTCTCCATTAGCAGTATGTATAGCGGTCGAGGAACCAGGCTTTCCCCGACCGCTATCATGGGGCCACGGAACTTGACAGGGTACGCCGGCCCTGTCGGCACCCCTGATTTCGCGCAGGGGATGCTGAGGGGGACATGTAGCATGGCGGAACCCCTTGGATGCCGCTGTCATATTTGATATGTTAAAACTCCCGATTGGAGCTGTGCTATTCATAACTACGAAGTGTGAGGAAATCCGGATTCGATGCAAATCAAATATTTCCTGAAATTTGGATCGAATTCCACTTCATCAGCTTCGATTCGCTCATCTCTAATTGTAACGTCCGAATATAGTAGTCTCCCTTATGATGTTTTCATTCTACCATTCAGTGGCTGGACATGTTGGTTCATCTGGTCTCTTGCCTGCTAATAGCCAATGTCTTCTGGACATATGATGGACATGTTATCCATGGGATGAAGCTGATAAAACCCTAGGTCACTCTGTCTCCTTTCTTACCCACCAATGCCCATCTCTAATATAACTTTTTTGTTACAATATTTGAAAACTTTAATGAAACACTAAAAAATTCACGGACACTTATGAATGCAACGTAAGTAGTTCAATATATTTAGATAAGTTGCATATGTTTTTCTCAGATTGGGGAAAGAACTTGGCTGTTTGCCTTTCTCCAACCCCATCGCTCTCCATAGAGTTTTGTAGAATCTGTGAGCATAAAGAGAATGTCCTAGGGTTTGAGAAGAAAGAAAATGTATTGTCTACTGGGTAAAACAGCACTCTATGAGACCAGAAGGTTATAAGACCCGCAGGTCCTGTAGAGAAGGGGCTGGTTTGGCTATTACATTGAGCAAGTCTGCCAACACCCACAATATATGCCATGTGAAGGAACAGGGAGAGGAGGGAGTCAATTGCCAAAACATAATTCGGAGTCAGAACCAGTTCAGAAACGAGAGGTCTTTGTCTCTGAACTACAAGTGAAAATAAAAACTTTTAGACCCAGCATCTTTGTAAATTCTCTCAAGGAGCTAAAACCAGATTGTCATTTCTACAGGGCATTTCACCCTCCCTGTTAATAGGCACTGTGTGAAAATGTGTGAAGCTGATATAACCACAGATCCCTCTACAAACATATCAACAGTTTTGGTTGTCCACTTTCTGAACACATTTCAGAATGGGCATGGACTAATGTTTAATGGGATAAGACACAGCTACATGGCTTCAGGGCTTACCTAAACCCAAATGGAGAAGCCTCCATGTTGTTCATGGGTACCGGTACAAGCCGCAACATCCATACATTCCCAAGATGACCTCTGTATCCAGAAAGTGGGCGAGATATTTACATTATTTTAGCTATCGCTCTCTGTTCCTGCAGTAGACTTCTACAGAGAGGAAGTAAAGAACTGATGTAAATGAATCCTCATACGCTGTGCCACATTGAATTATATGGAGTGTTTGGCCTGGTTTGTTAGATGATCGCATCTTTTATGCTGACGTATAAACTATCTGCCGTCAATAAATAGGGACTTTACTACCAACAAATGCAACGTGCATAGAAATGAGCATTCGTATCAATGATCGATCGTCCTCAAATAGTAAGATTATTGTTCCATGGAAATACCAATCATTGATTGGCTATACCATTGATTAGATCAATGCTCAATACAGGCAAAAAATCTGTGTAAAAGGATCTCACATCTCACTTCGTATGTCCTTATAGCACAGACAGCTTTATTTTCTGTTGTAACAGCAGTGAGAAGTTTGTAGAGATGGGCGAACCTCATGAGATTCATTTTGACAAATATTCGTGAGGTTCAACCCTGCATATCATTTCGGGACGAACTGCATCAAAGCGTCATGACATCAGCACACCCCATGTGACCACTCAGACCCAATCACAGGCTTATGCCACAGATAGAGGAAGATCTGCCAATGTAGGATGTGCACCTACATATTTCCACTTGGAAGTCCACCTATACCTGACTGAAAATCTACCAGAAGGTTGGATCGGCAGTGTCAGAAACAACAATTCACCAGTGTGGGGCTGAAACAGTGGAGTCCATATCCCAGGACATGTTGGCATGCGTCTGGACAGAACTGGACTACCGCCTAGATATCTGCCATGTCACCAATGGAAATCAGATCAAACACTTGTAGTGTATAGGTGAAACTTAGTGTGTCTTTTCATGTCAATAAATTATTCAGTCCTAATTCTGACACTACAAACATGAATATGGCTTCTCCCTTTTGTGAGTTTTCTGATGTCTAACAAGATTTGGTTTCTGGGTAAAAAAAATTTCCATATTCAGAACATGTGAATGGCTTCTCCCCTGTGTGAATTCTCTGATGAATCTTGAGTTTAACTTTATTAATAAAACACATTTCACATTCAAAACAAGAAAATGGCTTCTCTCCAGTGTGAATTCAATGATGTTCAGCAAGATGTGATTTTGTGGCAAAACATTTCTCACACTCTGAACATGGAAATGGCTTCTTCCCCGTGTGGCTTCTCTGATGGTCCCTAACTTTGGCTTTAGTAGTAAAATACTTTCCACATTCAGGACATGAAAATAGCTTCTGATCTCTTGGCAAAACATTTCCCACATTCCAAACATAGAGGGGAATCTCTCGTGTTTAACAAAATTCGATTTCTGGGTAAAAGATTTCCCACATTCTGAGCATGAATATGGCTTCACCCCATTGTGAATTCTCTGATGTTCCTTAACCACTTCCGGACCGCCCATTGGGTATATACGTCCGGAAGGTGGTTGTCTTGTTCTGCAAGGCTGTACCGGTACGTCCAAGCAGAATTCAGTAGCTGCACGAAAAACCCACCCCCCCCCCCCCCCACCCCCCCCGCCCCCCCCCCCGCCCCCCCCCCCAAAAGCGGGGGGGGGGGGGCCCCCCCCCCCCCCCCCCCCCCCCCCCAAAACCCCGCCCACCACGCGCGGTGAACACCCCCAACGGCGCCCCCCCCCCCCCCCCCCCCCCCCCCCCCGCCGTCGTGGGCGCCCCCCCCCCCCCCCCCCCTTTGGGCGCCGGGGGCCCCCCCGCCCCCCCCCCCCCCTCTAGTTTTGTGTAAGTAACGTGTGTGAACCGAGAGCAAGGCAGGTGGTTTGGACTCCGCAACCAGAAATGAACGCACACGCGGTAGTTCAAGAAAAAAAAAATATATTTACTATAAGTTAATAAAGGCTAGTTAAAGGTAAAATGACAGGGATAAAGGCAAGCAAAATATACAATATAGCATGAACAATTTCAAGGCAAATTCTGCAATGGTTTCTACTTTTACTCTGTCCACTTCTGCAGTATGGACACTGAATGAACAATATACTCAAAACTATCCCTAACTGACCCTGACTTCACATTTGGGTGCACCCCCTTTTCCCCAGTGGTCCAGGTGGACCGCTTACAGTCCGTAGAAGCGCGCGGTGGGGCCCAAAGTCGGTCCTTTCTTTTATAGTGAAGCGTCCTCTCCTCACGGTTATCAGGATCTTGGGAGAAATGAAGTCCTCTTTAAAAGGGAAACCAAATGAATGCAATGTAATCCAACAGCAGATTCCACTCAGCACACTGACAGTCCTGCCTAATCCATACACTGAGCTGGGATGTAAGCCGGGATTTAGCAGTTACTGTCCAGTACATCAACAGCACTGCAAGTCTCTATCTGTGGTATCCATATACACAGTCACAACGTCAGTCTCACTGATCAGCCACTGAGCACAGTTCCTTTCACGTGGACTCACTAGTCCTGTTGTCTCTTTACACTCTGTTTGTCTCTGGACCAAGATACAGCTTAGCTGTACAGAAAAATCTCCACACCAGGTCAACACAACACAGACACCTGTCTTCTCTCTTACCAAGATGGCTGCTGCTCTCTGTCTCGTCACTTCCTGCTTCTCTGCTCACACTCTGTCTGCAGAACAGACAGACTGACATAAAAGGGGGGGGGGTCTCACTCCAGCATCATGTCACAATTACAATGGCTGCTGTCTTAAAGGAACAGAATCACAGAAATACATTCAACATTAACAGTTTATACAGACAAATGAAGCTTAGGACAACATTGGCTGTCTCTTACACGTGCAGGAGGCTATATTCCTCCTGGAACTGAGGCAGCCCCAGTTACAGGGGAAATCAGCCTTCCCCACAAAAAAAAAAGTGATCAGATGTCCCGAAAGGTCTATTATGACCTTATGGGGACACAATGTAAAAAAAAAATTCAAATAAAAAAAAATTAATAGAAAAGTTAAAAAAAAAAAAAAGTAAATAAAGTAATTTAAAAAATAAATAAAATAAAAACGCCATTATTAAAGGTTAAAGCCCCACCCCCAACAACACCATACAAAATAAAAATTACCGTAACAGAGAGGAAAAACTAATTTAGAAAGTTTTTTAGTAGCACTTTGTATTATTTAATAAGAAAAAAAATGAAAAGTGAAAAACGGACCCGTTTTCCCTCCTCATTTGTTTATATTTTCCCGGATATAAAAAAAATGAAAACACATGCAAAAATAAAAATAACATAAACATAAAGCCCTGTGTGTCACGCAGAAATTAGTTGAATAACGCAAATGATAAAAAATATTACAGCCTCAAAACCGCACATACAAAAAAAAAAAACGGAAATGTGTCTGGTCCTGGACCAGAAATTGGCCCGGTACTGAAGTGGTTAAGAGAAGACTTCTGGATGAAACATTTCCTGTATTCCGAACACGTAAATGGCTTCTCACCTGTGTGAATTCTCTGATGTTCCTCCAGAGAAGGCTTCAATGAAAAGAATTTCCCACATTCTGAGTATGGTATCCCCGCTGTGTGAATTCTTCCATTTTTAAAGACTTCCACTTTTTATAAACTGTTTCCCACATTGAAACCTTTTACCCCCATTGTGATCTGTTCTTGGGGAAACAGTCGGTGACTGATCAATGGTTCCTCATGCTTACAGGGATTAGAGGGCAGATTTTTGATTGAACAAAAGCTTTTATTTGCAATCAAGTCTCAAACAAAAATGACAAAGGTACTGCGACGCAGCGCATAACTGTATTACAATACCACAATTCAGACTATATCATTCATCCTTAAGGGATGCGGCACGGCATACGGTGGCAGGAAATACATCCTAACACTACATGCTGCACTACAAACCTAACTGACATACTTTTTGGTCAATGCAATAAACACAGTCAAGTGACAAAACAGAGGGACAAAGGGGAGGGGAGGTCACAGGCCCGAAGCTTTATTGATTGACCACAACACACATGAGGGGAGGACAGGTAAATACAAGAAATAATATACTTCCTATACTACCACTACTTCCTACCCTGGCAATAACTAACACATTTAGGGGGGGACAGGTAAAATACAGGAAATAATATACTCCCTATACTACCACTACTTCCTACCCTAGCGCTAAACAAAATAGTTAAACAGCAAAAGCATCAAAACATGTGATGGGATGGGGAAGAGGAAAGAGGGAAAGGGGAGGGGGTAATCACAGGCCCGAAGCTTTATTTGAGTAACATAACAGACATGAAGGGAGGACGGGGTAAGGGAAAAAACAGACGTCGCCGAAGACTCAGTCCTCTTCTCCCTCCTCTTCACCGGCCAGGCTATCCAGAATGGCATAGTCCCGCTGCAAGCTGTGGATCAGCCTGCAACAATCCTGGTAAGTGATGTCCTCTCTTCGCAAAGTAAGTCCTTTTCTGGCGAACCAGATAGCGTCCTTGAAACAGTTCACAAGTCGCCAGGCCTCCAGAATGTCACTCTCTCTGTGAGTCCCCTGGAAGAGCCCATACAATACCGCATGGTATGTCAGGCCCCTCCTGGGTACACAGTCCTCAAAGTCATCTTCCAGCTCATCCAACAGGCCTTGAGCAAAAGGACACTCCCAAAAGACGTGCAAAGATGTTTCCTCCTTGTAGGGGCACCGTGGGCAGTACCTCGTCTTGCTCAAGTTGCGGGCATGCATGAACGACCTGAGGGGCAGCCCCCTCCGATAGCCATCCATGACAAATCCTTGTGCCCGTTGGTCAGCAGACGTGAAGAGACGTTCTCCCAAACGACCTTCGTGGCATCCGCTGTGAGTCCTGGAACCTCCTCCATGCCATCCCTAGCTCGGATGAGCTTGTGGATGGTCTTTGGCTTCCACAGATCCGGTTTAAGACCCTCCAGCTGGAACTCCCTCACGAACTTGGGCACATCCTTGTAGAACCACGGGACGGTCCAGTTGTAAGGGACGGAGCTGTCCCACTTCTCCCAGCCGAGCCCTCGCCAGAGGGGGAGCAGGAACAAACGAGACATGGCCTTCCCCGCAGATCCGCTGACTGTACTCAGGGTTCTGCGAACACAATCACAAACAAAAGCCGATCTTAGAAGGGTTGGAATATCAGGGACATTCTTACCTCCCTTGAGCCGGTCCTTGTACATGATGCTCCGCTTCACCCGGTCCATTTTGGAGCCCCACACGAAGTAGAAGACGGTCCTGGTGATGGCCCGCGCCACCGTTGCCAGTGGGGGCCAAGCCTGTGCGGTGTGTTGGAGCACAGGCAGGATCTCATTCCTCAGGACGAGCGCCTTTCCCTCGATGGTGAGCTGACGTAGGCTCCAAGGGATTAGAGGGCAGATCTGTATTGTGATGTCCTCTATGTACACTGAGAAGCATAAGGTTGTCTCTTGAAGAATGTTGAATGATATCTTAGGGACAAGAATCTCTCACATTGAGGAGAGCACCAGTGAAGGTGTGTAGAGATTTTAATTGCCTTTTGCTCTCTACTTAGCATCTACATATCACAAGGCATTATGGGAAAGGAGCTGGGGAGCTCATGCGCCCTCTGTTGGATGTAACAGATCCTCAATTTGCTTTTGACTCACCGAGCCTTGAGACAGCAAAAGGGATTTTAGCCAAGCCAATTTCACTTATCTGCATACAGCGCTGTTTCTGGATTGTTGTCCTTCATCAGTACAGAGCAAAGTGAATTGGCTGGCTTAGTGGGAGGCAATGAGTGGGTTAGGGACAAGAATCTCTCACGGTGAGTCAAAAGCAAATTGAGGATCTGTTACATCCAACAGAGGGCGCATGAGCTCCCCAGCTCCTTTCCCATAATGCCTTATGATATGTAGATGCTAAGTAGAGGGCAAAAGGCAATTAAAATCTCTACACACCTTCACTGGTGCTCTCCTCAATGTGAGAGATTCTTGTCCCTAACCCACTCATCGCTTCTCGGCCTTTTGCCTAAGATCAAGTGTAGTGTCTGTTTAGTGGCTCTATACTTGTGATTAGTCAGAGTACAGGTTCCTCGGGTACCCTTCCCCTCGGCCTGGTGGGATCGTTCGGGTTTATAGCCCGGACTTCACCCACCTGCTGCTATTGGGGGGGAGGCTTAGCCCCGGGGAAACGAGGTGCGATCCCCCCAGCGTGTCCTCTGGACCATTCTTGTGGATTCAGAGGGAACATTTGATGCGGAACACATCATGGCGGACCCTTTAGGGCAAATACCGGAGCTTTCTAGGCTCAAGAACTCTCTGAGGATCCACTTCAGTAGAGATATACAGGGCCAAGACCCTGTCGACTATGTTGTCCATAGAGTTCTGATGGAGATTCTGTGCGTCCCTAAACAAGGTATACTCAGTATCCAGAACTATGTCCGTAGGGGCGATTATGATGTCACATTTAGAGGAGACGGTATATGGAAAGACGCCTTGAAGATTGCAAGGCGTAGAGTTAATGACTTAAGGGCAAGGGGGGTGGAGGTACTAAAACATTTTGACGAAAAGACACTCCTGGTAGTTAGAATGTACTCCCCTTTTGTTACCGATGACCAAGTGACTTCTTTTAAGTTTTTCTTTTCAGATGTCGAGGAGGGAAAGCGTGTGTACCACAAATGCGGAGTGTGGACCTGTAAGCGCACATATCGGGTCAATATAAGATATGGAGACAACAATGAACCGCAGCTTCCCCCAAGACGTTTTAGACTCGGTACAGTGAATGGCGACCTCTTTTATTCGGGGATAAAAGACTTCTGCAGGGCCTGTGGCAAGTATGGTCATCTTAGCACCAAATGTACCGTCACTTGCAGGAATTGCGGAAGTGAAAACCACTCCTTCCAGGAATGCACTAAGGAGAGGAAGTGCAACTTCTGCCAACAACGAGGCCATCTTTACAGAGACTGTCCGTACAACAAGCAGGAGGGTGAGGATGCCATGGATGAGAGGACGGAGGAGCCCTCGGAACCCCCACCGGCTTGCCATGAGGGGGGGACAGGCAGAGGGCAGTGCAACGGGCGCCACAGCGGAGGTAAGCACAAAAATGCCCGAGAGCGCAAAGGCGGTACTGGTTATCCAAAAAAGCAGCTCCACTCAGGGCGACCTAACCAGTCAAGCTAAAAAGCGCAAAACCGTAACAAAGGGGCTGGCCAGCACAGTAAGACCAGACACTGCAAGTGGGTCGCAAAAAGTAAGGCCTGTCCCAGGGACAGGTGTAAAGCAGGTGGTGGGCCCGTCGAAGGAGGACCACCGCGAAAAGAGGGAAAAGGGCACGGGGGTATAACCCAGTCGGAGATGGACACAGGCGAGGGATCGTCTGCTGTTACCTCCGTGGGGGAAACCCCTTCGGTGCCAATGGAGGTGGCACCTCGTGCCCAGCCTCCCCCTGAAGACAGGTCCCACCCGGGCCTGAGGGGGGAGGGTGTACCCTCTGGTGGGCCTCCTGAGGGTCCGTCTGGCGTAGGAGACCTAAACGGCCAGCCCCAGTTTACTCAGGCCCAGGTGATGAGCCTTGAGGAGTTGAGGTATCTGAGTGGAGCTTGCGTAGATTCAGATGCCAGTTCCCCCTCTTACTCTCCTCGACACGATATCAGTGAGGATGAGATGGTGATGTCAGGGCGAGCTGGTGGGAAGTGTTAACCTGTGTTACATCTTCAATCAAGTTCCCTTGTTTTGCTTATCCTGTTTGCTTGCTGTTTCCTTTTTCTTCACAACATCTAAATGGTGGTACTGCATGGACTGATGGTCAACGTGAGAGGTGCTAAGAGCCACAGGCGGAGAACTGCGATTTTTAACTACCTGGCGTTTTTAGCAGTCTCAGTCATCTTCCTGCAGGAGTGTGCTATCCCCCACCGTCCCAGTTATGAATACCAAAAGGACTGGGTATACGGTTCATCGGCGTGGTCCGGGTCTAACGAGCCCAGATCAGCCAGGGTCGCCATTCTTTTTAAAGGGAACGTTTTACTTGATTTTATCCAGGAGATTTTACCAGGGAGAATTTTATTGGTTAAAGTTTTAATTGAGGGCATCCGATGGCAGTTTTTAAATGTATATGCTTCCCCAGACAAGAACGAAAGGGCGAGGATGTTGGAGATTCTGCCTCTCTTCATCAACACGGCGGAACCCCTCATCCTCGCCGGGGATTTTAACTGCGTCCTCAAGGGTGAGCGCCGGCAAACTGTAAGTACTAGTCGAAATTATGACAAAACCTCCGGCATGCTTAGTAACTTGATTTTAGACTTTCACTTAAAAGATGTTTATAAGAAGTGTAATAGAGGCATGCCGGAGAGTGCCGGCGCCACCTGGAGCAATTCTACTTGTAGCTCAAGAATTGATTTTATTTTTTGCTTCGAGGACGTGCTGCCATCGAGGTGTGACCTTTTAACTAATATCTTCTCCGACCATAGAATTTTACATTTTAAGGTAACTGTTGATGATAATAATTTTATGGGTCTTAACTCCTGGAAAATGAACGTTTCCTTTTTAGATGATCCACAGGTTTTAACGGATTTTAAGAATTTTTATCTTAATTGCAGGCGGGCAAAGGATCCTCATACTCCCATCAGTAGCTGGTGGGAGAAAATGAAAAGACGAATCAAGACGTATTTTATTCTGCTAGGAAAAAAGATCGCAAAGCAAAAAAGAGCAAAATATGAGGATCTGAATGGCCGCCTGCAGGCCCTGTATAGGTTAAGATCGCAAGGAGTAAGGGTTGGCCCCAATATCTTAAACTTAAAAAACGAGATAAGTAAGTACCTGGAGCAAATAGGTAAGACGATAATATTTAACTCCAAAATAAAACCTATAGAAGAAAATGAGAAATGCTCCAGGTATTTTTTTAAGAAAACGAGATGTAAAAAAACAAATATTGAAGAATTAGACGGGGCCACCAGTATACAGGGCCTTTTAAATAAGGTTCATAGCTTTTATTCTGAACTTTTTAACGAAAAACCTGTGGATCATGATTTTTTAGAGGACTCGCTGAAAGAGATAACGGCTTTTTTAGACACTGAGTCACAGCAGTTTTTAGCTCAGGACTTTACCGAGGAGGAGATTTTAACCGCCACAAAAAGTTTTAAATCCGGTAAGGTGCCTGGGCTGGACGGTATACCTATTGAGTTTTATACTAAGTTTTACGATATTTTAAAAACTGACCTCTTTTGTCTCCTTAGGGAAGTTTTTAATACAAAAATCATCCCCAAATCCTGGAGAAAAGGCGCGGTTACCCTCATATATAAAAAAGGCGACAAGAGCGATCTTAAAAATTGGAGGACTATCACTTTATTGAACGCAGACTACAAAATAATGGCAAAACTATGCGCCAACAGATTGAAAAACGTGGTAGGAAAAATTATTCACTCCAACCAGGTCTGCGCCATTCCCGGGAGAGCCATATGGGATAATTTAAACTTAGTTAAAGACGTAATCGAAGACACTAAAACTAGAAAAGGGAATCTAGCGATTTTATCTATCGACTTCGAAAAAGCATTCGATAGGGTGTCGCATTTTTATCTTTTTAAAGTTTTAGATAAAATGGGTGTGCCGTCCAGCTTTTTACTATCTTTAAAAGCTTTCTACTATAACTGCTCAAGCCGTATTTTAGTTAATGGTTTTACATCTCAGGAGGTACTTTTAAAGTCTGGGGTGAAACAGGGGTGTCCCTTGTCCCCACTGCTTTTCATATGCGCACTTGAACCCCTTTTATGTGCAATCAGACGGGATAAACAGATCCGTGGAGTCCCCCTCCCTGGTGGAGGGGGTTTAGAGGCGAAAGCAGTGGGGTACATGGATGATGTAGCGATACTGTGTAGGGACGCCCCTTCCATCCAAAAAACCCTTAGACAGATTGATTTTTACTGTTGTGCCTCCGGTTTTAAGATCAATCATAATAAAAGTACAATTTTACCTATAGGAAATTTTGTTTTTACAGACATTCCGGTTTCCGTATCTGAGGAGGTAACCATTTTAGGGGTCTCTTTCAGCGAGTCCAACGACGGTTTTAAAACCTGGACCATGGTAGCGGATAAGGTGAATAAAAAAGTGTGTGCCTGGAATCTGCGGAACTTAAGCATGGAAGGAAAGGTTTTAATTATTAAAATGGTGATTTTACCCCTTTTATTATATTTTAGTCTGGTCTTCCCCCCTCCCACTATGCTTCTTCGCAAAATAACAAAAGTTTGTTTTAATTTCTTTTGGGGTTCTAAGATGGAAAAATTGAAAAGATCAGAGGTGATGAAAACGAAAAAGAACGGGGGTAAAAATTTTCCAGATTTTAACCGTTTCCTTTTAATTAAGTTTTTTAGCTATGGTTTTAATGCTCTTTTTAAGAAACACTATTGGTCTTACTTTGCTCGTTTTAATTTTGGGTTTTTTATGAGACGTTTTGGGTGGTTCGGGGTTATTTTAACTTCCCCTTATGCGCTTAAACTACCCCCCCCCATTATGCCATATATGATAAGATCGTTTCTTTATTTAACTTAAAAAATAAGAGCATTGAGATTTTAAAAGATAATAAAAAACTTTCACATAGTCTGCAATCAGAGGAATTAAGCCCCGTAGCAAACCTAAGCGATGCACAAAGTAAAACGGTGTGGCGGATGTGTAATGTATCTTCTCTTTTTAACACATAGAAGGACCTGGCCTGGAGTTGCGCCCACGCATGTCTTCCGTGCCGTTCCTTTCAGCACAGAAGGGGCTTCGTGAGGTCCGCCGTCTGCCCCAGAAACGGATGTGGAGAAGAAGAAACGGCAAGACATATATTTTGGGACTGTGAAACAGCAAAGACTCTCTGGACTAAACTAACTCCATTACTTCATAAGATGGCGGACCTCGGGACTTTGACCTTTGAAAATGTGTTTTATGGACTTTTTCGGAGCCCCTCTATGGAACAACAGATGATGGCATGGAAGACTATGAATTGTGCGAAGGGCGCACTCTGGAAGGCCAGGAACATCCTAATATTTAAACATGATGTTTTCTCTGAGGATGATATTTTTAGACTATGTTTGAGTGAAATGTTTTTATATTATCTTATTGACAAAAAAGCTAAGAAACCCCTCTTAAAAAAATGGTTTGTTGATGAATGGAGTTCCGCAGATTAACGCTACCATGTGTCATTTTATCTGTATTTTTATTGTAAGATTGATTTTATGATTCGCTATGAACGTCTTTTATTGTTTTTGTAAACTTGTTTCAATAGATCAATAAATTTTGCCCCGTTGGGGGTTAACAAGTTAAAAAAAAAAAATCTGTTCTTATCACAGCCAGTAGGTTGGTTCTGCCAGGGGGAGGCACAAATTCTCCTGTAGGGGACCAACTGAAAACTGTGAAATATGGGGCAGAGAACCACACCAGGGTTTTGGAAGGGGGCCCTGGGATCAAAGCCAAGAGGCTGGGAATGCCTTCGAAGGTCTCATGGTGCAAGTGCCTGTGGGGACGGTGACTCCGGAGGTGTCTTATTTCACTGGGCCTGGGGAACCCACTGAAGTTGGCACATTGCACAAGCACTTGATCACACCTAAGAAGCACTCACCCTATTGCTTGGTTTATCCAGCATGGGTAATTTTTTATAGATCCGGCGGATAGACCGGGCCAGTACACTGGCACTCTATTCACTTATTTATTCATCACGTCTTGTCACCTGTTTTGTCACTGTTTTTGTGTGGATGTAGGGGTCCTACCCGAAGTCTAGGAGTTGGAGTGTGTGGCCTTCGGGTTCCCTCCTTCTTTGCTCTCCAGTGTCTGTCTCTGCTTTTGTGGAGATGGACAACAGTTGCAGGCTCAGTCGTACTCTTGGGGTGGCAGCCCTTGAGGGGACTGATGCAAGTAGCTGGCTTGGCGGTACTCCTGGTGGTGGCAGCCCATGGAGGAAACCAAGTAAGTCACTGATCCTCCTGTCTAGGCAGTTGGGTTGGTACAGCCCCCCTTACTCTTGTGCCTTTTGGCTTTGAGTTTGGGGACAGTTTCGGAGGACCCATTCTCTTTTGAGATGGGTTTTGCGATAGACAGCATCCTATGCACATTTTTTTCAGTGGCACCCGTCACTTTTTTGTCGTGCACTGGTGTTTTCGTTGGCACAGCTTTGAGACCTTCGATAAAAAAAAACAAAAAAAAAAACAGCGCTGTATGCAGATAAGTGAAATTGGCTTGGCTAAAATCCCTTTTGCTGTCTCAAGGCTCGGTGAGTCAAAAGCAAATTGAGGATCAGTTACATCCAACAGAGGGCGCATGAGCTCCCCAGCTCCTTTCCCATAATGCCTTGTGATATGAATGATATCTTAATCTCCCATGGTATAATGTGGACATAACATGTGTTCTTCTGAATTCTTCTAATGGATTACAAAAAATATTCATGTAATTGTCTCCAGTTTTGGACATATTTCATTAAATTCTAATATGAAGCATTCTATATCCTCTTGTAATGTAACGATAGCTAACGTTGTTCTTCGGTCATAGGTAACTTTGGCCAAAATGAAAGCAAAATTTAGAAAAAAATGTTACCGGGTCTGAAAATCCTACTGACAGGTTTACCCACTTTTATTGACTAATTTTAGCAAAACAACATGCCAAGTCACAGTGCACACCTCACCTGACTTCATCTCATGTCTTCCCGAGCCGCCTCCATGGCTATGTACTCAATTCACTCCAATGGTTGAATATGTCTCTGACAACACTAGATCTGTCAATAACTAAGGATGGGGACAGTAAGCACAGCAGGTTATCTGCCGCACATTTGCAGGTTACTGACCCGCTACAGTAGCAGTATTGTTGTTGAGATTAAAACAATCCCTGCTGTGCCAAGTGACTTGCTCTGAAGGTCAGAAACCTGCAGCATGTCAACTATTCCGGTGGGTAACACCTGCAGTTTTCAACCTTCTAATGCAAAGATTGAAAGTGTTGTGGGGGATTCCTGGAGGTAAGTAGCAGCACAAAACACCCAATTTTGGGTGGCTTTTATCACGACTGCATGCAAAGGGACATGCAGTGGAAATTCTCTGTGTGTGTTCACGTGGGAGGACATCTCCAGTTAGTAACCATAGATGGGTGGCCATTGATGACCATATTCTGTGTCTCTAACTAGGATAGTTTGGTGACCCCTGTGTAAGAATGTTTATTCGGTGTTACGTAAGTTCGTTTCACCAACCATTGTATGATTGTTGTTCCAATGTTCTGTGTTATTGTTGTCCCTTGCAGCTACAAGTGGTGAGGCAGAAATCTTGTTCATCCTAGGTTTTATACCACAAGGGCAGTTGTTCTGGGTGTGTCCCATGGTATGATTCCTTGTGGTCTGTGGCGTGACGTTTAGGTTACACCAGCATGAGGACTCGGTGTGTCTGTGTGTCTATCTCTATCTCTACATCTATCTATATATGAGATTTCTTGTTCTTTTTTGGTATCGGCCGTCCAGTCGCATATTGTGCTATCCAGTCCGGGTCATTCAGAAGGCAGCCAGCTGTTATGAAACACTGGAGGCCTGACTCTGAGTGTGGTTAGAATTGTCGTCTGTGAGGATGGGAGCGTCATCTGTCACCTCGTGTAAACTCCAGTATCTTGAAGTTGTTGTGTTGTAGAGCTGTAATGTTTGGTATGCTATCATACCCCCCAAGTTTCAGAGGACTGACATAGGCACAAAATCTGCAG
The DNA here is from genome assembly GCA_947044405.1 of Leptodactylus fallax. Classification (NCBI taxonomy): domain Eukaryota; kingdom Metazoa; phylum Chordata; class Amphibia; order Anura; family Leptodactylidae; genus Leptodactylus; species Leptodactylus fallax. The sequence continues at coordinate 588,602 of CAMRHE010000360.1, read as the reverse complement.
CATGTGAGTGTCAAATTTAGGTAGTATAATTCCTTGTGGCCCCTTTAAAGTATACACAAACAAAAAAAAAAGAAACACCTGTACAGTACCTTGCCCTATTTCCCTGCAGTTCTCCATGCTTTGCTATTGCACTCAATGCCATCTGCAGCCTCAGGACTTACCTCCCACTGCTAGGGACAGCACCCAGAATCCAGGATTGTCCCGCTGAATCCAGGACGGTTGGGAGGTTTGTGCTAAAGTCTGTGCTGCATTCTACAGTCACGACCAGTAAAGTTTGGTTCTGTTATTGGAGTGTTTGGGTTGGCTCTGCCTGTCATGACTGCTCTGTACCACCTACCTACATGGGGATACTACAATATTACACGGATGTTATATTAGGGGCTTATTCAGACAAACAATGTAAAACCGAGTTTCTGCTGGAAAACAAGACAATTCTACATCTGAATTGTATCAGTATTGTGTAAGATTGTGTTCACTTTGTCTGTTTTTCACCAGTTTTTGATGTCCATCAGAAAAAGGAGAAATGGCCAATTTTGTCACTTTTGTCCTAACCCACTGAAATCACCCTGTAGGAAGGTCACGTCTGCACATCACCGGTTTCTGGTCTTCTCGCCAGTTGTTTTCTGCATGTGTTTTTGCAGTTTGTTCCAATTTAGTTAGCTCTTTTCTAGTGTTAGTTAGGAAGTCAAAAAAGAGTGACACTGGTTGCGAGCTGCATATTTTGGCCAAAGTATCTATTGTACCGCCAGCCTATAGAAGTATTTAAAATGAGTAACCTTGTATAGGGTTTGATTCCTGCATACTGTATATTCATCAAAAAATAAACTAATACCTCTGTGATGATTCCGCTTAAATATGGCTATAACTCAAAGCTGTATTTTGATCTCTGGGTATCGTATCTCCCTCTTAGTTCCATTTATTCATAATGTGCGCAGCCCTAATCCTAGTTGTATGTTATCAGTAGAGGCAACCTTGTAACAATAGGGCTTTGTATCCATCCAAGAATAGCTATATTGTAGTCCTACACAGCCCTGAGTGATCAAATAAACATGCATTGTTCAGCCTGGGCTGGTAGATCAGACATGGTTGATAACATTGTATCATTTCACTTGGTCTCAGCTCAATACAAAGAATCTGGACTTGAGTGCATTAATCAATCAGACTTGCCGTCGCCAGTGACCTCATTCTGAGTGGTGTAATCAAGGGTATAAAAGATGAGGTAAGAGGTCAGTGAGTGAGACTACCCCTGAGAGGAGATTGTGCTGGGACTACAGAGGATATACTGTGATGAGCATGCAGTCTGGAATGCTGCTGCTTACTATGATGAGACTACAAGAGACTGAGAGACTATTGGGACATACTGTGATGAGCATGCAGGCTGGAATACTGTGTTGATGCCACATGCTAGAAGCCTCCACTGGTTAACTCCACATGCTATGTGTGAGTGTTGGATTATAGAGCCACATCCAGGATATGTGTGGTAAAGTAAATATTTCACTTTTATTCCCTTTTATTTTATTGTACTGTATCTTGTAACTAGTAACTGTTAATGCTTGTATATCTACATATCTATATATCTACATATCTGTTCTGAACTGTATATGTTAGATGTTAATACCGACCCATTTAGGGGTTAATAAATATATAAAATTTAGAAAGCTTGTCTTGTATTTATCTTGTGGACCCAGCACTCACTGGCGGTGAGTGTGGATTTTATGAAAGAAGACTCAGGTGTGGGCCAACGCGGTGTTGGCGCACTGAGGATCTTTCACAACCTCCCTCTCCACCTTTTTGCAATCAGCTCTGTCAGCCCTTAGTCATGGTCTGCAGTGATCGGGAAGTCAGGGATGATAATAAACTGTCCCTGACTTCTCTTTTGGGATGGTCGGCAGTCACTGCCAGCTGTCTGCCTGCTCTGGTACGATCTCATATTGGTACATCCTTCCAGAGTTAATGGCTGACCACTAGACTGTATATAGATAATGAGCGGTCGTTAAATAGATAGATCTTGTTAAAGGGGCCATTTAATGCACAGAATCATCACTATATGTACAATAAAGCAACTTATGTCAAATTACAGCCGCATACAGATGTGTCCACCCTTACCATATATACACACATAGGGAACACATCTTGCGACAAACTGTCACAGAAGAGAGTCAACACAGGCCACACATCTCAGGATACCATGTGCCAAGAGGAAAGGTAAAGCAGGACTAGAGCTGGGCCCGATTCAAAATCGCGAATAATCGGGCATTTTACCTCGATTACTATTAATAGTGATTATTCATGTCAAGTATGAGTATGTGTTGGGTGAACCACGAGAGATTTGTTTTGCAAGGTTCGCCCAGCGGTTTCGTCGTGATGCTTTCGTCTATGCGCCACAACATCACATGTTGCTGAGGCTCAATCACAGTCAGAACACCAGAAGAGAAGAGGGACTCATGCCGGAGCCCAGGAGAGGTGAGTAACACTGTTTTTTTATGTTTGATCACCTCTCCTGGACCTCCACTTATTATACTCTGGGGTCTGAAGAAATTCCACAGTATAATGGAAGTTTCGTCCGATCTAAACTGCAGGTGGAACCTCACGAATATTGTAATAACCAAGCCAAAATAACCAACATAGATCTATATGGTACCGTGAAATTGGATTACTCTGAAAGCTTCACTATAAGAATCTTCTCTATATGGTTATTACTCACCTGTGCCAATATCTACCGGTATTTCCTCCTCCTTACACTGCAGATCACGCCTCACATATGCCTCTTCTTCCTCTTCCCATTTAACCTCCACTTTAATGTCTGTCCAATCTTCACACTGATGTGACGGATATACAATTCAGTAGACAGCTGGAGAAGTCCCAGAAGATGATACAAGACTATGAGGAAATCTATGACTGTGAGGTCCATGCACCCCTTATACCAGTGATGGCGAACCGATGACACGCGTGTCACAGGCGACATGCCAAGACATTTTGGGTGACACGTATCGTCAGCTACTTATTGTGTTGCAATAAGCAGCTGCTGATACTTTTTACTCACCTGTCCATGCTCCTGTCCTGGCCGCCCTCCACTGCCTCCTCTAGGTACTGCTACACTGATGTCATGACGCTGAAGAATGCCCGGAATGCACTAAGCAGACAGAGGAGGGAAAGAAGGGAGTGGAGGAGGCCAGTGAGAGTGAGTTGAGCATTGTTGATGTTGTTCATCTATCCATGGTTCTGTCACTTTAATTGTAGGACTGGAACAAATGTGGCTGGAGGTGACACAAGGAACTTCTCTTCAACTTACTGCATCCCTAGAACATTCGAGAAGGGGCCTGGGCTAGACTACAGTGGCTTGCAAAATTATTCATACCCCTTGAACTTTTTCACATTTTGTCACCTTACAACCACAAACGTATCAAATGTGTTTTATTGAGATTTTAAGTAACAGACCAAAACAAAGTATCAGATAATTGTAAAGTGAAAGGAAAATGATAAATGGTTTTTAAAATTTTAATCAAATAAAAATCTGAAAAGTGTCAAGTGCAAAAGTCTTCAGCCCCACTATAACAATACTTTGTAGAGCCTCCTTTCACTGCAATACCAGCTGCAAGTCTTTTGGGCTCTGTCTCTACCAGCTTTGCACATCTAGAGATGAGATTTCTGCCCCTTCTTCTTCTTCTTTGCAGCCAGATTGGATGGAGCGTCTGTGAGCAGCAATTTTCATGTCTTGCCACAGATGCTCAATGGGATTTAGGTCTGGACTGTGACTGGGACAGTCTAACATAGGAATATTCTGTGATCTAAACCATTCCACTGTAGCTCAGGCTGGATGTCTAGGGTCATTGTCTTGCTGGAAGGTGAATCTCCTTCTTAGTCTCAAGTCTTTTGCAGCCTCCAACAGGTTTTCTTCCAGGATTGCCCTGTATTTAGCTCCATCCATCTTCATATCAACTCTGACTAGCTTCCCTGTCCCTGCTGAAGAAAATTCTCCCCCCAGCATGATTGCTGCCCCGCCATGTGTCACAGTGGGGATGACGGTGTGTTCAGGGGGATGAGCAGGGTTATATTTCCGCCACACATAGCGCTTTGCATTTAGGCCAACTTCGGTCTCATTTGGCCAGAGCACCTTCTTCCACATGTGTGCTGTGTCCCCTATATGACTTGTGGCAAACTGCAAATGGCACTTCTTATGTCTTTCTTTCAACAATGGTTTCCTTCTTGCCACTCTTCCATAAAGGCCAGATTTGTGGAGTGCGCAGTGACTTCTAGTTGTCCTGTGGACAGATTCTCCCTGTACCTGAGCTCTGGATTTCTGCAGCTCCTCCAGAGAGACCATGGGCCTCTTGTCTCCTTCTCTGACCAGTGCTCTCCTTGCTAGATCTGTCAGTTTAGGTGGACGGCCATGTCTTGGTAGGTTTGCAGTTGTAGAATACTTTTCCATTTTTGGATGATGGATTGAACAGCTCCTTGGGATGCTCAAAGCTTGGGATATGTTTTTATAACCTAATCCCGCTTTAAACTTCTCCACAACTTTATCTCTGACCTGTCTGGTGAGTTCCTTGGTCTTCATGATGCTGTTTGTTCACTAGTGTTTTCTAACAAACCACTGAGGCCTTCACAGAACAGGTGTATTTATATTAAGACTACATTATACACAGCTGGACTCTATTAACTCATTAAGTGACTTCTGAAGGCAATTGTGTGCACTGGATTTTATTTAGGTGTATCAGAGTACAGGGGGATGAATACTTTTGCATGTCACACTTTCCTGATTTTTATTTTATTAACATTTTGAAAACCATGTATCATTTTCCTTCCACTTCACAATTATCTGCTACTTTGTGTTGGTTATCACTTAAAATCTCAGTTTGTGGCTGTAAGGTGACAAAATGTGAAAAAAATTCAAGGGGTATGAAGACTTTTGAAAGGCACTGTATATAGGCCCAGCTCACCACTTGCCCCTGGTCAGTCAGTAGGAGATACAGGAGATGAGCTTGTGCTGAGCTCTGCTCATTTTGGATTAGTTGGTGAGAATTGTCACAGGGCCTCCTCGATTTTCCTAGATCGCTGAGCTTCTGGCCAGGCCTAGCACTCTTTACTATACCTATAACCCGTCAACCAGCAATACAGTAGTATTACAGGCTATGGCACAAGCAATTTGAAGATCGCATGGGATGGGGGGCTTCAACATGTATAGTAACTTGTAGTAACTCACAGTTATGTACTGAAGCCAGTACGGTACAGAAATGATCAACAACAAAAAAATAAAAAATATTGTTTAAGTCACCCCCTAGATCCAGGATCACATATAAATATAAATACATGAGTCATCCCCAAGTCCGAAAATGCCCAAACTATTAAAATATAAAAACATTTGTCCAATACAGTAAACGCTGTAGCAGAAAAGAAAATCAGAATGGCTTAATTGACGTATTTTGCCGCTTTGCCTTCCCAAAAAATGGAAGAAAAAGTGATCAAAACATCAAATATTACCCAACCTGGTGTCAATAAAGTGCAATTTCTACTCACCATGAATTCTCTAAATGCCTATAACTAGCCCCGACAGCTATAACTAGCCCTCTATAACTAGCACTAATGCCTATAACCAGGCCTAGCACCTATAACTAGCCCTTGTGGGGAAGTTAGCTCGGTAGCAGCAGTGGTGCGGACCCAACTAGTTAGAGACAGGGACACAAAAATCTGGTGCAAACAGGTTTATTTAGAAAAACACTAAAATAAATAAACCTTCAGTTCAGGTACAAAATAAGCAAAATAAAATATAGCCTTAACTTCAGGCAAAATGTCAAAAAAAACCCTGATCGTCCAAGCACTAACTAAACAAGATAAAGCTAACTACATGTGTGGCTTACTGCCAGCCACAGAAACAAAAAAAATAGCACAGTATGGTCTCACCAGATTCTCAGTATCTCAGGACAGACCCAGGTGCCTCCTTCTCTTGCTCCCAGGATCTGCCCTGAAGTTCAGGCTCTGTAGGCTTTTATGGCCCAGTAATGAGCCTAGGACCCACACCTGGGGCTGAAGCCTATTCCAGACCTGCCCTGGACCACACGTATGTCAGAAACCTGGGGCTGATATAGCGGGACTCCAGCACTCTGCCTGTCACCTTCTCACACCCTCTATAACTAGCCCTAAAGCCTATAATTAGCCCTAACCTCCTGACTAGGTTGTGTTTTTTCTAAATTAATAAATAAAATTACATACACTCAAGACTGCTGAAGAAAGAAAAACATGCTATTGGGGGTTCAGATATGATGCTGCTTCGGACTAAGGGAAAGAGAATTTACGGTGAGGAGAAGTTGCACTTTCCTTGATGTCCTACAGCAGCAGCACCCATGGGATATACTTAGGGAGCAAAGGAGGAAAGCAGACTGTATAACCACTTTGCCAAACCTGTTCCTGGAATGTCCATCTTGTAGTGTATAATGAAGGGATTCCTGGTGTCTACAATCAGACCCAGAAACTGCAAGGTTTGGGGTTGGACTAGGTGAGGTTTCTATCTGTTGATGATCCACCCCAGCTCTTGGACGCAGGCACACAGACTCTGTTCTGAATTGGGTTTTACTAGCCCATCATCCAAGTATTATGACGATCCCTCCTTCTCTTAGGTAAGCAACCACTGATATAATTACTTTGGTAAACGTTGGTGGAGCTGATGAGATGCCGAATGGTAGGGCAGTGAACTGAAGATGACACAACTCTGACTCTATCCACACTGTGATACGGAGGTACGTTCTATCTTCTGGGTGGATGGGTAGATGCAAATACACGTCCTTTAAATCCGACATTGCAATGAAATCGCCTTCTAGAAGGAGAAGAGCCATTCTGATGCTTTCCATTCTGAATTTTTTTATATATATTTGTTCAGAAACCTGAGGTCTGTAATAGTCCTCCATTTGTTCTAGGGCTTTGGAACCAGAAAGACCTTTGAATAAACCCCCATAACGTGTTGATTTAACCGGACCCACGCCAGGACTCTCAACTGTCACCTTTTGGCGACAGAATTAAATTTTTTTATAGGAGGAAGTCCTTGCCCTGTCTCTTCCTCTGACAATTGCTGGATGATATCTGAAAGCTACCTCTGCTAGATGATGGAACATCACCCTTTACTTTATGCCGCCTCTATTCCCTGAGGATCAAAAGGATCTCCATTTTCTTTTACCCATTTGAGGAAGAGATTTACCTTTCTTATCTGAAAGACTTTCCATCAGGGAATCCAGCTCTTCTCCAGAGATCTTGCAAGGCCGAACTCCATGCACCCCAGACGTCACTGCTGGAGCCTGCGATTGGGCCCTAGCAGTAGATAAGGTTAAGATAGGTTCCTAGGAGCCCTGACAGTGTCATACACTATGTATTATAGATAGGCTCCTAGGAATCCTAAGAGTGTTCTACGCTATATTTTATAGATTGGTTCCTAGGAGCCCTAAAAGTATTCTACACTATGTTTTAAGCCAATGTAAGGTGTGTTTCATACCGAACTTGTACGACTCAAAATTAATCCTGAGAAGTTCGCAAATCATCAGTAATAATTTATTTTTTAGGTGCGCTTACATAGAATACAGGCAACGTGTAGTTTTGACTGCACAGTGAACACCGCAAAACGAAGCCCGTAAGAAAGTCGCACAAACGTACTTTTTTTTTTTTTCAATTCCACCCCATTCTGATTTTTTTTCCAGCTTCCCAGTATATCGTATGGAATATTAAATGGTACCATTCAAAAGTGGAATCTATCCCGCAACCATTAAGCCCTAATATGGCTCTGTGAACAGAAAAATAAGTTATGGGCAGCGGGAAGGGATTATTGGGGTTTACCAGTCAAAAAAAAAAAAACATTTTTTAAAAAAGGTCAGTTCGTGCTATTAATAGGTTAATAAGTGCAACCAAATATCTTTAGCAACGTTTTGAGTGATTTCTGGGAGCTCCTGGCATCTTCTACATTTGTTTATATGTATAGCTTCCTTTTCTATTTTCCTACAACCACCATGATGCATTGCACTTCACTCAGAGCTGACTCACACTACCTCCCCCTCCCTGTCTCCCTAGCTAGTCCGCCCACTACTAGCCCTTCCCAACTAACTCAACCCCCACACCCCATCATACTTAACTGTCTTCCTGTCCTGATCTTCTGGGCACAGGGTATCACTTCCTTCAGGGAAGTCGGCTCTTCTTGACGTCTGCCGAAGCCTGGATAGAGCCGACATCCTTGAAGGAAGTGATGTCCCGTACCCAGAAGATCTGGACAGGAAGACAGGTAAATATGATGGGGGGTTAGTATAGGTGATGTTCCGTGACTTTCACCGGAAAATCTGAAAATGTGCCTGGAGCGATCACATGACCGATCCAGCAAACTGGTTAACTATACATTTTTTGTAAACTAAGTTAGTTAGAAGGTAGGCAGGGGGGAGGGTGTTTAGCTTAGTGTAGAAAAATCATTTTATCTCGGACAACCCCTTTAACACATAAGACAGCAACTAGTTTATGGAGTAAATATAAAATATTGCGAAAATTAGCCAAATTTTTTTTTATTACAAATAATAGTCACATAATTGGGTTCCTTTATTTAGAAAGACAGCAAGGCTTATTATAGCCATGTATTAAAATCCAGCTTACAAGCCATGAAACCTGGGTTCCCCGTGATTCCTACTGAACTGAGTGTAGATCGATATATCCTTGATTCAAAGCTAAATAATTGCCAACCTTATAAACATTAAAATGGCTTCTCCCATGAGTTATCTGATGATGATGATGAAGACTTGCTTTCCTAGCAAAACATTTCCCACATTCAGAACAAGCAAATGGTTTCTCCCCAGTGTGAATTCTCTGGTGTTTAACAAGAGCCGATTTTTGGGCAAAACATTTCCCACACTCAGAACATGTGAATGGCTTCTCCCCGGTGTGAGTTCTCAGATGAATCTTGAGTTTAACTTTATTAAGAAAACATTTCCCACATTCCGAACAAGAAAATGGCTTCTCTCCAGTATGAATTCGTCGATGTTCAGCAAGATCTGAAGTTGTGATAAAACATTTCCCACATTCTGAACATGGAAATGGCTTCTCCCCTGTGTGAATTCTCTGATGATCCCTAACTTTGGCTTTAGTAATAAAACACTTCCCACACTCTGAACATGAAAATGGCTTCTCCCCTGTGTGCGTTTTCTGATGTTCAACAAGACCTGATCTCTTGGCAAAACATTTCCCACATTCCGAACACGGATAAGGCTTTTCTCCAGAGTGGAATCTCTCATGTTTAACAAGAGCTGACTTCTGAGTAAAACATTTTCCACATTCTGAGCATGAATATGGCTTCTCCCCTGTGTGAATCCTCTGATGTTCCATAAGAGAAGGTTTCTGGGTAAAGCATTTCCCACATTCCAAACATGCAAATGGCTTCTCGCCTGTGTGAATTCTCAGATGAGTCCGGAGGCTGGCTTTAGTAATAAAACTTTTCCCACATTCAGAACATGAAAATGGCTTCTCCCCAGAGTGAGTTATTTTATGTCTACAAAGATATGATTTCCTATGAAAACTTATCCCGCATTCGGAACAGGAGTATGGCTTCTCCCCTGTGTGAATTCTCTGATGCTCCACAAGAGAAGGCTTTTGCGTAAAGCATTTCCCACATTCTGAACATGCAAATGGCTTCTCCCCTGTGTGAATTATTTTATGTCTAATCAAATATGATTTCTTCTGGAAACTTTTCCCACATTCTGAACAGGAGTACAATGTTCTCCCAGTGTGAATTCTTCCATGTTTATAAAGACTTCCGCTTTTTGTAAATTGTTTCCCACATTCACCACACTGAAATATTTTACCCCCTCTGTGATCTGTCCTTGGGATCGGTGACTGATCCGTCAATGGTTCCTTATGCTTACAGGGATTAGAGGGCAGATCTGTATTGTGATGTCCTCTATGTACACTGAGGGGTGTAAGGTTTTCTCCCGAAGAATGTCGAACGATATCCAAATCTCCCATGGTATAATGTGGACATAACATGTGTTCTTCTGAATTCTTGCGGGGATCACCTGATGGATTATAAAAAATTTTTTGTACAAACCCCAAAGTAGACATATTCATTCAAACTATTATAAAGTGTATGCAATGTAATAAGTAACTTTGGTCTATACTCATTGAACAGAACTAGAGTTGGGCATTTCAGTACTATTATAATCTGGGGTCTATTCAGAACCCAGAGTATAATAATTGGAGGTCCAGGGGAGGTGCGGTAAAAATAATAAACACTGATACTCCCCTTCCCTCGCTTCTCCTGGGCTCCCTTGCTGCATCCAGTGATCTCCCCATGTGTCTTGTGGCTTCGTGGGTGACTTCATGATGTTGACGTGCCCCACGTGACCACTGAGGCCTGGATTGCGGTTGCTGAGGTCACCCAGGAGGCTGGAAGAGGCTGCACGAAGTGAGAGATCACCAGCCGCCGCCTGGTAGTCCAGTAGAGAGTATGACTATTATTTTTCCTCACCTCTGCTAGGCCTCCAATTATTACACTGAGGTTTGAAGGGGTTCCAAGAATATACAAATGATTTACAGTACAGACCAAAAGTTTGGACACACCTTCTCATTCCAAGAGTTTTCTGTATTTTCATGACTATAAAAATTGTAGATTCACACTGAAGGCATCAAAACTATGAAATAACACATGTGGAATTATATACTTAACAAAAAAGTGTGAAACCACTGAAAATATGTCTTATATTCTAGGTTCTTCAAAGTAGCCACCTTTTGCTTTGATTACTGCTTTGCACACTCTTGGCATTCTCTTGATGAGCTTCAAGAGGTAGTCACCTGAAATGGTCTTCCAACAGTATTGAAGGAGTTCCCAGAGATGCTTAGCACTTGTTGGCCCTTTTGCCTTCACTCTGCGGTCCAGCTCACCCCAAACCATCTCGATTGGGTTCAGGTCTGGTGACTGTGGAGGCCAGGTCATCTGGCGTAGCACCCCATCACTCTCCTTCTTGGTCAAATAGCCCTTACACAGTCTGGAAGTGTGTTTGGGGTCATTGTCCTGTTGAAAAATAAATGATGGTCCAACTAAACGCAAACCGGATGGAATAGCATGCCGCTGCAAGATGCTGTGGTAACCATGCTGGTTCAGTATTCCTTCAACTTTGAATAAATCCCCAACAGTGTCACCAGCAAAGCACCCCCACACCATCACACCTCCTCCTCCATGCTTCACGGTGGGAACCAGGCATGTAGAGTCCATTCGTTCACCTTTTCTGCATCGCACAAAGACACGGTGGTTGGAACCAAAGAGCTCAAATTTGGACTCATCAGACCAAAGCACAGATTTCCACAGGTCTAATGTCCATTCCTTGTGTTCTTTAGCCCAAACAAGTCTCTTCTGCTTGTTGCCTGTCCTTAGCAGTGGTTTCCTAGCAGCTATTTTACCATGAAGGCCTGCTGCACACAGTCTCCTCTTAACAGTTGTTGTAGAGATGTGTCTGCTGATAGAACTCTGTGTGGCATTGACCTGGTCTCTAATCTGAGCTGCTGTTAACCTGCGATTTCTGAGGCTGGTGACTCGGATGAACTTATCCTCCGCAGCAGAGGTGACGCTTGGTCTTCATTTCCTGGGGCGGTCCTCATGTGAGCCAGTTTCTTTGTAGCGCTTGATGGTTTTGGCCACTGCACTTGGGGACACTTTCAAAGTTTTCCCAATTTTTGGCACTGACTGACCTTCATTTCTTAAAGTAATGATGGCCACTCGTTTTTCTTTACTTAGCTGCTTTTTTCTTGCCATAATACAAATTCTAACACTCCATTCAGTAGGACTATCAGCTGTGTATCCACCTGACTTCTGAACAACATAACTGATGGTCCCAACACCATTTATAAGGCAAGAAATCCCACTTATTAAACCTGACAGGGCACACCTGTGAAGTGAAAACCATTTCAGGTGACTACCTCTTGAAGCTCATCAAGAGAATGCCAAGAGTGTGCAAAGCAGTAATCAAAGCAAAAGGTGGCTACTTTGAAGAACCTAGAATATAAGACATATTTTCAGTGGTTTCACACTTTTTTGTTAAGTATATAATTCCACATGTGTTAATTCATAGTTTTGATGCCTTCAGTGTGAATCTACAATTTTTATAGTCATGAAAATACAGAAAACTCTTGGAATGAGAAGGTGTGTACAAACTTTTGGTCTGTACTGTATGTGTGGGATATAAAAAGAAATATTTACAAACTTGCATCTGAACAAACGCTGCAAAAAACACAATCAACGGTCGATTAAAAACAACAAAAAAAGAGCCACAAATTAACTCCTTCCCAACATCCGCTGTAATAGTATGGTGGATGTCAGGACGTTAAACTTGGCGTTTGCTCAGGAGCTGAGCGGGCTACACAACCTGTGATCTTATTGCAGGAATTTACTCTTCAGATGTCTCAGTAAATGGTGACTGAGGCAGCTGAAGAGCAGCGGTGCATGAGCGCTGCCATATTGTTTGGGATTGCTGGCCTCCTGAAGCGTGGAGCTGTTAAGAGACTACTTAAGGCTCTCAGGCTTGAAATAATAAAGGAGATTGCACAAGGCACACCATAGGGTAGTATAATGAGACAATGATCGATAAATTCAACACCCTGTTTCTCACAATTGACCTGACGAAGGGAGTGGACAGCCCAGTAAAATCTTTCTTTGTAGCCATACAAAATTGTGACATTCCTCCACTTGCTATTCCTTTTTCCTTAACTGTGGGGCCTATAATTACTACAACTCCATTACACTGCACCGGAGGCAGCCACTTCCACTTTGAAGGCCAGTGACATCATGTTTATTCCTCATGTGGCCTATCTACATTGCAGTCCTAATCTGTGGGGTCCACCATCTCATCAGATATTATTGACCTATCTTTGGGACAGGCCATCAATATTTTACTCTTGAGAATCTCAATCTATACGGTTATTACTCACCTGTGCCAATATCTACAGGTATTTCCTCCTCCTTACACTGCAGATCACTCCTCACATATGTCTCTTCTTCATCTTCCCATTTAACCTCCAGTTTAATGTCAGTTCGATCTTCAGCCTGATGCGACAGATCTACAATTCAGTATCAGCTGGAGAAGTACCAACAGATAATACAAGAGTATGAGGTCCATGCACCCCTATACAGATTCGGTAAGGGTCTAGGCTCAGCCTACCTGATGATCCTGTGGGACATTCCTTGGATAATCCTCTGAACAATCCTGGGAATATAGAGGATGGGACCATCCCTCTGGTGGGCTTGTCTTACAGAACCCATCTGTAGGACACACACAGTGACTGAATACATTGTGTATATGTGATTATCTCTACATTATATCCAATACCAGTCTTCTTACACTGCCGATCAGCCCTCACGAACATCTCCTCTTCTTCTTCTTTGACTTCAACTTTAATATCAATTGGATCTTCACCCTAAACAGACAAGACAGTCATCAGGAAAAATAACATTGGTAAAGTGACTGTAAACCTAACTCATGTAATATCTTAGCAGACCTCCGCTCCATCTACCTGAGGATTGTGAAGGACATTGTGATCCTCCTCTGGACACTCCTGGGAATTCAGCAGACTGGGACCACTCTCTGATGTGTGACTGGATCCGTCTGTAGGAAACAAAATGACTGAATACATAGTATACATAGTATATAGGTGACGACCAGATGGAATAGATGATGTCTGATGTAAACAACTTCATGTAAAAACAATCCAGTCCAGTTGTGCCACCAATTTAGGAGCCACAATAGGAACAAGCATTAAGGGAAGGTGACACTGGTTAACATCAGTAGGAAACAGCATCAACAACTGTGACAAGTAAAGAGCACTGCTCTTAGCATTAACAATGGTCTCCAGGCATACATGGCGCTCGCCTTGCCGGGGTTTACACTCAACTATGACAATGACTAATTCTCAGGATCACTAACTCTAACCTTCAAAAACATGCTTGGCTCCAAAATCGCACCGCACAGATAGAAAGACGGGCTGGAAGCAACAAAGGACCAGACGGAAGACCTGAAGGCATGAGCACACATCTCTATGATACGAGAGCCTTTCCTGCCTCATGTGACTAAAAGGCATCAAGTTGTAGCGTGCAAAGACCATAGTGAGCAAGTTGTCGCGTGCAAAGACCGTAGTGAGCAAGCTGTAGTGTGCAAAGACCGTAGCGAGCAAGTTGTCGCGTACAAAGACCGTAGCGAGCAAGTTGTCGAGTGCAAAGAGTGAATGTTGATCTGTCGCTGAGCAGTCTTTGTGCACTACAACTTGGTGCCTTTCTATCTGTGCCTGTTTTTGAAGATTAGAGCTAGTGATACCAAAGAGACAGCACCCACTGTACAGCTAATGGGGTAATCTCCACCCTCTGTAAAAAAAACAAAACAAAAACAGCAGACTGGTGGACCCAATGGGTCACATTTATTAGGTAACTTGTGCCTTTGTTTGGAGTAAATTGCACCTTTTTGAGGGCCTGTTTGCTCATTGTGCAGTTGCACCTTTATAACAGATGGTTTTCTTCCATCACGAAGAAAGGGGGCGTGGCCAAAGCAGAGTTTCTTTTTCGCGCCATATTTAAAAAGGCGCAAATGCACTCCAGTACATGGGCAGTGCAAAAAAAGCATGTCACACGGCATTGGAATCACAACTCCACGTGGAGCATTTTATGCAAAATGTATTACGCAAATGCGCCTTTTTAGAAAAATAGACACAAAGTGCACATGACCAAAGAAAAGGCGCTCCTAAAATAACTAACACGTGATCAACAGAATTGCGCCTATTTAATAAATATTCACTAGTGAAGAAGAAGAGAAAAAGCAGCTGCAAAAATTTCAGATAAAAAAGGTGCATTTAATAAATAACCCCAAATGACAAGCACCTACACTAGTCACCCCCCACCAGCTGTTGTAAAACTACACTTCCCACAATGCACAGCTGTTCTCAACACCCCCACAGAAGTGTCTGAAGCATGCCGGGAGTTGTAGTTTCACAACAGTTGGAGGCCCAGAGGTTGCTGATCTCTGGTTTTGGAACAGGTTCCTCTTACCCGATGATGTGAGGGCCTGGTGGTCGTCCATCATGACCTCCTTGTACAGGTCCTTGTGTCCTTCTAAATACTCCCACTCCTCCATGGAGAAATAGACGGTGACATCCTGACACCTTATAGGAACCTGACAACACAATGATACAGTCCTCATCATCCAGACACATCATTTTTACTCTATTTTCTGTACATGATTATTGGGCGGCCATCTCCTTCTGAGGCTTCTCCTCTGCTCTGTTAACAGCATTTACTGATACACTTTACAGCACAGTCGTGGCCATAGGCAGCAATAGTCTAGAGACTGCTCATCGAGAGAGAGTTTTCTAGACATGCTCCGTGCAAGGATGGGGAGGAGATAAGCTGTGACATCAGCTATTGTCAGTAGTGATGGATCACTATGGGTGTTATCTTCTATTGTAATACTGTCTGTGATGTAAATGAAGAAGTGACTGCTGAAAATAAAACCCCTCAGAATTGGCAAGTGTCACACTTAGTAGGATTAGTGACCAAAGTGAAAATTTCAGGATATAGTATTTATATAGTATATTGAAAAATAGGCCCTATTTGGTGACACATTCCCTTTAAATATCTCTTTATACTGAATAATTTTGTAGAGTCTTAGATGTGGGAGCGACTAAAGAGCTTATCAGTCAGTTATCTAGCTGAACGTCAGGGGGCGATAATGTGTAAGGAGGGAGAAGAATCCAGAAAGCCCACAAGAGAGCGAGCTGCCCCTGTATGCTGTCTGACCCTGCCGTCCATCTAATATCTATAGGGCACAATCCACACTTGCAAGGAAAGGTCATCAATCTTTACGTCCAGCTGAACCTCTTCAAGGAGTCAGGAGGGGCAGGTAAGATGATGTGCTTCTCGGTCGATAGGAGCAGACCCTCCCTGCGGTGGCATCTTGGAGTGGATGGAAGTTCATGGGACTACCTAAACCCCTTTAGAAAGCCTCTGAAGGGGTAATTTGGGGTCTATATAAAGGCTTTAGGTGTAACTGCTGCACGCTTTACTCCATTACTATGCTTGAAGAACCTCTGGGGCAGAGTCCAGATGTGGCCACTGACAGAGGTTCATGTAACCCAGCGGGGTCATCTGGGAACCCACTGACCAACACAGCAGACGGCTAGAGAAGTTGGTGCATGCGCATTGATGTACGTAGGGTTAGTCAATGGATACAGTAAATTGGCAGGTCATCAAGTCACACAGCTCACTCGCTATATCCCTTGTGTCCCTTCTCAATAATCATCAAGTATCGTCGGGAGTCCGGTGACCTTCATTCCCCATAACGTGGGAGCAGCATCTTACAGACACATAGGGTCCCTGCTCAATCCCTTGTACATGTACGATGGACGTCAAAAGGCTTCCAAAAAAAATTTGCTTCGATCCGAATTACTTCGCGGCAAATAAACAGCTATTTCCGGGCTACAGAGAGCCGGGGTGGGCAGCAAAATGGCGGAAACCCTTGGATGCCGCGGTCATGTCTCTCTCTCTCTCTTCAGCAAGGACAACTTTTATTCATGTGGAAGGATCTGCTAACAAGCAAAGACACGCCTACCCAATGACATCACTAGAGAATATCATGTGACCGTCTGATGTCACAAAGGTCCTTACTAAATATTCGTTACCGCGAAGCATCAGCAAATTCGGAATCGTGGCGAATCGAAGATTTCCTGAAATTTGGATCAAATTCCACTTCTGCAGAATCGATTTGCTCATCTCTAGTCTCTACAATTACGGCCATACTATATTTTTACACTTTTTTTATTACTTCTCCCTAATGTGGGTACTGTGGGTGAGTGTCAGCTGTATAAGATCTCCTGTACATGGGAGAATCTGGTTCATAAAATCTGGTTCATAATAAACTGGATTCCCTGTCTTGACCCGGAATGGTCCATGATGTTAGGAGTCTCTGTCTCCTCGAGGCTCTAGTGTCCCATACCGTATATAGTATAGGATGGTAGAGCCACATGGAGGTCGGATTTAGCATCATGGTTCACTGGATCCCTAGTCTGGATTCAAACCAGGAAATCTGGTAGATGTACACACTGGATCTTCTGGACTGCATTCCCCCATGTGCTGGAAGCCTAACACACCAAGGAGCCGCTGTGTATTGAATCGAACTTTTGAGAAATTCGCTCATCTCTAGTAGAGACCCAGACAGTAATACTAACATGTCACTATATGGGGAACACCATAATAACTATACCCAGGGAACAATGGCAGATTCCTGATTTTTCCCGTTCCACCGCACAAATATTTATTCACAGTTTTTTAATAATCTATTTGGAACAGTTAATATGGTCATCAAAAATACTAGTCCAGGAAAGGGTTAATGGTGTGATAGTAAATAGCTCCGATCCTCTGTGCTTGACATTGAGGTTTTTCATTGATGCAGGTGTGAACCGCGCTATAACCACAGGTTTTTGATTGACTGGCCCTTACACTACAGGTGAAGTGCGCGCAGTATGTCGGTATAAGGGGATGTTCACACGGAGTTTTTTGCAAGCTGAAAAAATCTGCTTCCGGAATTAGGAAACTTTTTTTGATGCTTTTTTTTTTTTTTTTTTTACATGATGCGGTTTTTGTCGCCTTTTTTGTCGCAATTTTTTTGCTCCAGAACACTGTATGGACCTGGAAACTTCTCTTAAAAAACCGTGTTGTGGTTTTTGACGCTTTTTTGTGGAAATGTGTCAAAAACCGCGTCAAAAAACCGCGTTGTGTTTTTTTTTTCCCCGCTAGCAGAAAAAATCTGCTACTGACTCCCATCGAAATGAATGGGAGGCGGTTTTTCAGGCGGATTTTGAAGTGGATTCTGCGTCAAAATCCACCTGAAAAAAACTCAGTGTGAACATAGCCTAAGAGCGCCGTGGAAACCCGACCTCACCACGGAGCGGACTGTAATGGACTCCTGTGGAAATGAATGGGTGAGACACCGGCGGCGGGGGTGGGACGTGACTATATGTCCCTGCTATGTAGTGAGTCACCCCCCTAATAACTAGATTGTATAGGTGCGGCACACGCTGCCCTCACACTAGCAGTTTCGAATGTGTGCGGGGTCCCCGTGTCTGAGCGCCAAAGGTCACCAGTATGAACATTAAAGGGGTCAGACAACCCCTTTAACACTGCATCACAATAAGTAATTGTGGGGCAGATATTGGTGCAGCTTCTTAATTTTGGTGAATCAGATATATTTAGCAGGTCACGCCTGCCCTGTGTAAATGCACCCTACAGGGGAGAGAGAAAGTGCAAAGGGGGCAAAATAAGGTAAGAGGCTCTTAGGAGTCTGTTCACACTGCTGACTGACTATCGGCCCTCTATAGACTACCAGTCATACATACCCGACAACCTCCTCATATGTCACTGCCAGAGACTGCAGGACCTGTGATGATGTCACTGTGATGTGAGCAGTCATCTGAGGGGGCGGAGCTCAGCTGTGTAAAGGAGAAGGAGTGACTGTAAGACCTGTGGTGATCATGTGACCTGAGGGGGCGGAGTTCCTGTGTTGTATATAGAGGAGAGGCTCTGTTAGCAGCCACCATATGGTATGTAGAGCCTTACACATCATACAGGCTCTACTGGGACCGGGACATGCAAATAGGTTTACAATGATGGATGAAAGAAATCTCACTCTAGCGCCACCTTTTGGAAGGTCTCTCCATATAGATCAATACCTGGTTTTCCATGATACCTAGACATTGGACCAGATTTACTATAGATGCTGACGTAAACCTGACAAGTTTATGGCGCAGTGTGGAGCAGCTAGTTTAACCTACTAGACATGTGGGTGTGGATTCTTAGAAAAAGGGCGTGGCTTAAATGCACCTTGAGGGGACAAAAATGCACCACAAAGTTGAAAAAAAATTTTGTCTCAATTTAAGCAAACTACAAGGTGGTATAAATGTAGACTAGTGAGTGTGAAGGTGCGGCAGATTTATCATCCGACATCAGTCACTGTGATAAATCTGGCGCAGATCAGACTGTCTATTGATGAGTAAATTTGGTCACCAGAAAATGACCAACTTTTATGTTAAGGATTTTTTTTTAGAAAACTTTCTATGTCACCAAATAGGACCTATTTTTTTAAACTGTTTTTATGGGAACCACATTTTTTTAAGAATTTATGATGATTTTATTTTTAATTTTCCATGTCATCTAGATTTAAAGAAGTGCTACACTCCGCAACTTTCACTCTGTCCACTAAGCCTAATAATAACCTAACACTTTGCCCTTCTGTAGGGGATTTCTTTGCAGCAGTGAACTTATTTATATCACTCATATGATTATAATAGAAGATCACACCTCTATAGATAACACCACTACTATAACACCATTACTATAGTCATTAATGGGATTTCTATGATAGAAAATATGCAATAAACTATGTATCTAATTTTCTGACTCCACCCAAAACTGGTCTGAAAAAAACCTCAAGATTACAAAAAGAAAATCAAAAAATCCCCCCCAAATGCCCCTATTTCCATATTAAATAATTTATAATGTGTAAAAAAAACAAAACAAAAAAAAAAAAATCAGTCACATTTTTGGTATCTCCTGTACAAGAAAACTAAAACATTGTTTGACCCAGACCATGAACGTTATGAAAAAGACCAGTATACAGTCATGGCCAAAAGTTTTGAGAATGATACAAATATTAATTTTTACAAAGTCTACTGCTTCAGTTTTTCTAATGGCAATTTGCATATACTCCAGAATGTTAGAAAGAGTGATCAGCTTAACAGCAATTACTTGCAAAGTCAATATTTGCCTAGAAAATGAACTTTATCCCCAAAAACACATTTCAACATCATTGCAGCCCTGCCTTAAAAGGACCACCTAACATCGTTTCAGTGATTGCTCCATTAACACAGGTGTGGGTGTTGATGAGGACAGGGCTGGAGATCAATCTGTCATGATTAAGTAAGAATGACACCACTGGACACTTTAAAAGGAGGCTGGTGCTTGCCATCATTGTTTCTCTTCTGTTAACCATGGTTATCTCTAAAGAAACACGTGCAGTCATCATTGCACTGCACAAAAATGGCCTAACTGGGAAGAGTATTGCAGCTAGAAAGATTGCACCTCAGTCAACAATCTATCGCATCATCAAGAACTTCAAGGAGAGAGGTTCCATTGGTGCCAAAAAGGCTCCAGGGCGCCCAAGAAAGACCAGCAAGCGGCAGGACCGTCTCTTAAAAGTGTTTCAGCTGCGGGATCGGGCTACCAGCAGTGCAGAGCTTGCTGATAAATGGCAGCAGGCAGGTGTGAGTGCATCTGCACGCACTGTGAGGCGGAGACTCTTGGAGCAAGGTCTGGTCTCAAGGAGGGCAGCAAAGAAGCCACTTCTCTCCAGAAAAAACATCAGGGACAGACTGATATTCTGCAAAAGGTACAGGGAGTGGACTGCTGAGGACTGGGGTAAAGTCATTTTCTCTGATGAATCCCCTTTTCGATTGTTTGGAACATCTGGAAAACAGCTTATTCGGAGAAGAAGAGGTGAGCGCTACCACCAGTCTTGTCTCATGCCAACTGTAAAGCATCCTGAAACCATTCATGTGTGGGGTTGCTTCTCAGCCAAGGGAATCGGCTCTCTCACAGTCTTGCCTAAAAACACAGCCATGAATAAAGAATGGTACCAGAATGTCCTCCAAGAGCAACTTCTCCCAACCGTCCAAGAGCAGTTTGGCGCTCAACAATGCCTTTTCCAGCATGATGGAGCACCTTGCCATAAAGCAAAGGTGATAACTAAATGGCTCAGGGAACAAAACATAGAGATTTTGGGTCCATGGCCTGGAAACTCCCCAGATCTTAATCCCATTGAGAACTTGTGGTCAATCATCAAGAGACGGGTGGACAAACAAAAACCAACAAATTCAGACAAAATGAAAGCATTACACATGACCAGGTATCACATCAGTATATTACACAGAACCAGGTATCACATCAGTATATTACACAGAACCAGGTATCACATCAGTATATTACACACGACCAGGTATCACATCAGTATATATACACATGACCAGGTATCACATCAGTATATTACACATGACCAGGTATCACATCAGTATATTACACAGAACCAGGTATCACATCAGTATATTACACATGACCAGGTATCACATCAGTATATATACACATGACCAGGTATCACATCAGATATATATTACACATGACCAGGTATCACATCAGTATATTACACATGACCAGGTATCACATCAGTATATTACACATGGTATCACATCAGTATATTACACATGCCAGGTATCATATAATTACACATGACCAGGTATCACATCAGTATATTACACATGACCAGGTATCACATCAGTATATTACACATGACCAGGTATCACATCAGTATATTACACAGACCAGGTATCACATCAGTATATTACACATGAACCAGGTATCACATCAGTATATTACACAGGACCAGGTATCACATCAGTATATATTACACAGCGCCAGGTATCACATCAGTATATTACACAGGACCAGGTATCACATCAGTATATTACACAGGACCAGGTATCACATCAGTATATTACACAGGACCAGGTATCACATCAGTATATATACACATGACCAGGTATCACATCAGTATATTACACAGGACAGGTATCACATCAGTATATTACACAGAACCAGGTATCACATCAGTATATTACACATGACCAGGTATCACATCAGTATATTACACATGACCAGGTATCACATCAGTATATATACACATGACCAGGTATCACATCAGTATATTAATACACATGACCAGGTATCACATCAGTATATTACACATGACCAGGTATCACATCAGTATATATTACACATGACCAGGTATCACATCAGTATATTACACAGGACCAGGTATCACATCAGTATATTACACATGACCAGGTATCACATCAGTATATTACACATGACCAGGTATCACATCAGTATATTACACATGACCAGGTATCACATCAGTATATTACACATGACCAGGTATCACATCAGTATATTACACATGACCAGGTATCACATCAGTATATTACACATGACCAGGTATCACATCAGTATATTACACATGACCAGGTATCACATCAGCACATATCACATCAGTATATTACACACAGACCAGGTATCACATCAGTATATTACACATGACCAGGTATCACATCAGTATATTACACATGACCAGGTATCACATCAGTATATTACACAGAACCAGGTATCACATCAGTATATTACACAGGACCAGGTATCACATCAGTATATTACCAGTATATACAGGTCACATCAGTATATTACACAGACCAGGTATCACATCAGTATATTACACATGACCAGGTATCACATCAGTATATTACACATGACCAGGTATCACATCAGTATATTACACAGTATATTTACACATGACCAGGTATCACATCAGTATATTACACAGAACCAGGTATCACATCAGTATATTACACAGGACCAGGTATCACATCAGTATATTACACATGACCAGGTATCACATCATATATATTACACATGACCAGGTATCACATCAGTATATTACACATGACCAGGTATCACATCAGTATATTACACATGACCAGTATCACAACACATGACCAGGTATCACATCAGTATATTACACATGACCAGGTATCACATCAGTATATATATTACACATGACCAGGTATCACATTTTCAGTATATTAACACATGACCAGGTATCACATCAGTATATATTACACATGACCAGGTATCACATCAGTATATTACACAGGACCAGGTATCACATCAGTATATTACACATGACCAGGTATCACATCAGTATATTACACAGGACCAGGTATCACATCAGTATATTTACACACGACCAGGTATCACATCAGTATATTCCGATCACATCAGTATATTACACATTAACAGACCAGGTATCACATCAGTATATTACACAGAACCAGGTATCACATCAGTATATTACACAGGACCAGGTATCACATCAGTATATTACACATGACCAGGTATAACACATCAGTATCACATATACACACGACCAGGTATCACATCAGTATATTACACAGGACCAGGTATCACATCAGTATATTACACAGAACCAGGTATCACATCAGTATATTACACAGGACCAGGTATCACATCAGTATATTACACAGGACCAGGTATCACATCAGTCTATTCACACCAGGTATCACATCAGTATATTACACAGGACCAGGTATCACATCAGTATATTACACAGGACCAGGTATCACATCAGTATATTACACATGACCAGGTATCACATCAGTATATTACACATGACCAGGTATCACATCAGTATATTACACATGACCAGGTATCACATCAGTATATTACACATGACCAGGTATCACATCAGTATATTACACATGACCAGGTATCACATCAGATATATTACACATGACCAGGTATCACATCAGTATATTACACATGACCAGGTATCACATCAGTATATTACACAGGACCAGGTATCACATCAGTATATTACACATGACCAGGTATCACATCAGTATATTACACATGACCAGGTATCACATCAGTATATTACACATGACCAGGTATCACATCAGTATATTAACACAAGCCAGGTATCACATCAGTATATTACACATGACCAGGTATCACATCAGTATATTACACATGACCAGGTATCACATCAGTATATTACACATGACCAGGTATCACATCAGTATATTACACAGGACCAGGTATCACATCAGTATATTACACAGAACCAGGTATCACATCAGTATATTACACAGGACCAGGTATCACATCAGTATATTACACAGGACCAGGTATCACATCAGTATATTACACATGACCAGGTATCACATCAGTATATTACACAGACCAGGTATCACATCAGACACATGACCAGGTATCACATCATTATATTACACAGGACCAGGTATCACATCAGTATATTACACAGAACCAGGTATCACATCAGTATATTACACAGAACCAGGTATCACATCAGTATATTACACATGACCAGGTATCACATCAGTATATATTACACATGACCAGGTATCACATCAGTATATTACACATGACCAGGTATCACATCAGTATATTACACATGACCAGGTATCACATCAGTATATATATCACACATGACCAGGTATCACATCAGTATATTACACATGACCAGGTATCACATCAGTTCACATATATATCACATCAGTATATTACACATGACCAGGTATCACATCAGTATATTACACATGACCAGGTATCACATCAGTA
Source organism: Leptodactylus fallax (assembly GCA_947044405.1). Taxonomy (NCBI): domain Eukaryota; kingdom Metazoa; phylum Chordata; class Amphibia; order Anura; family Leptodactylidae; genus Leptodactylus; species Leptodactylus fallax. The sequence continues at coordinate 564,298 of CAMRHE010000360.1, read as the reverse complement.
TATTACACAGAACCAGGTATCACATCAGTATATTACACAGAACCAGGTATCACATCAGTATATTACACATGACCAGGTATCACATCAGTATATTACACAGAGACCAGGTATCACATCAGTATATTACACAGGACCAGGTATCACATCATTATATTACACATGACCAGGTATCACATCAGTATATTACACATGACCAGGTATCACATCAGTATATTACACATGACCAGGTATCACATCAGTATATTACACATACCAGCACATGACCAGGTATCACATCAGTATATTACACAGACCAGGTATCACATCAGTATATTACACAGACCAGGTATCACATCAGTATATTACACATATACACATGACCAGACCAGGTATCACATCAGTATATTACACAGGACCAGGTATCACATCAGTATATTACACATGACCAGGTATCACATCAGTATATTACACAGGACCAGGTATCACATCAGTATATTACACAGGACCAGGTATCACATCAGTATATTACACAGGACCAGGTATCACATCAGTATATTACACAGAACCAGGTATCACATCAGTATATTACACATGACCAGGTATCACATCAGTATATTACACATGACCAGGTATCACATCAGTATATATTACACATGACCAGGTATCACATCAGTATATTACACATGACCAGGTATCACATCAGTATATTTACACAGGACCAGGTATCACATCAGTATATTACACAGGACCAGGTATCACATCAGTATATTACACAGACCAGGTATCACATCAGTATATTACACATCAGTATATTACACATGACCAGGTATCACATCAGTATATTACACAGACCAGGTATCACATCAGTATATTACACATCACATCAGTATATTACACAGAACCAGGTATCACATCAGTATATTACACAGAACCAGGTATCACATCAGTATATTACACAGAACCAGGTATCACATCAGTATATTACACAGACCAGGTATCACATCAGTATATTCACACATGACCAGGTATCACATCAGTATATTACACATGACCAGGTATCACATCAGTATATTACACATGACCAGGTATCACATCAGTATATTACACATGACCAGGTATCACATCAGTATATTACACATGACCAGGTATCACATCAGTATATTACACATTACAACGACAGGTATCACATCAGTATATTACACAGGACCAGGTATCACATCAGTATATTACACAGGACCAGGTATCACATCAGTATATTCACTAATACCATGTATCACATCAGTATATTTACACATGACCAGGTATCACATCAGTATATTACACATGACCAGGTATCACATCAGTATATTTACACATGACCAGGTATCACATCAGTATATTACACATGACCAGGTATCACATCAGTATATTACACATGACCAGGTATCACATCAGTATATTACACATGACCAGGTATCACATCAGTATATTACACAGGACCAGGTATCACATCAGTATATTACACAGGACCAGGTATCACATCAGTATATTACACAGAACCAGGTATCACATCAGTATATTACACAGAACCAGGTATCACATCAGTATATTACACATGACCAGGTATCACATCAGTATATTACACAGGACCAGGTATCACATCAGTATATTACACAGGACACATCAGTATATTACACACGGTATCACTCACGTATCACATCAGTATATTACACAGGACCAGGTATCACATCAGTATATTACACATGACCAGGTATCACATCAGTATATTACACAGGACCAGGTATCACATCAGTATATTACACATGACCAGGTATCACATCAGTATATTACACATGACCAGGTATCACATCAGTATATTACACATGACCAGGTATCACATCAGTATATTTACACAGGACCAGGTATCACATCAGTATATTACACAGAACCAGGTATCACATCAGTATATTACACAGGACCAGGTATCACATCAGTATATTACACAGGACCAGGTATCACATCAGTATATTACACATGACCAGGTATCACATCAGTATATTACACATGACCAGGTATCACATCAGTATATTACACATGACCAGGTATCACATCAGTATATTACACATGACCAGGTATCACATCAGTATATTACACAGGACCAGGTATCACATCAGTATATTACACAGAACCAGGTATCACATCAGTATATTACACATGACCAGGTATCACATCAGTATATATACACAGGACCAGGTATCACATCAGTATATTACACATGACCAGGTATCACATCAGTATATTACACACATGACCAGGTATCACATCAGTATATTACACAGGTATATTACACAGAACCAGGTATCACATCAGTATATTACACAGGACCAGGTATCACATCAGTATATTACACAGGACCAGGTATCACATCAGTATATTACACAGGACCAGGTATCACATCAGTATATTACACATGACCAGGTATCACACGTATATTACACAGGACCAGGTATCACATCAGTATATTACACATGACCAGGTATCACATCAGTATATTACACATGACCAGGTATCACATCAGTATATTACACATGACCAGGTATCACATCAGTATATTACACAGCCAGGTTCACATCAGTATATTACACATGACCAGGTATCACATCAGTATATTACACACATGACCAGGTATCACATCAGTATATTACACATGACCAGGTATCACATCAGTATATTACACAGGACCAGGTATCACATCAGTATATTTACACAGGACCAGGTATCACATCAGTATATTACACAGGACCAGGTATCACATCAGTATATTACACATGACCAGGTATCACATCAGTATATATTACACAGGCCAGGTCACTCAGGTATCACATCAGTATATTACACAGGACCAGGTATCACATCAGTATATTACACATGACCAGGTATCACATCAGTATATTACACAGGACCAGGTATCACATCAGTATATTACACAGAACCAGGTATCACATCAGTATATTACACAGGACCAGGTATCACATCAGTATATTACACAGAACCAGGTATCACATCAGTATATTACACATGACCAGGTATCACATCAGTATATTACACATGACCAGGTATCACATCAGTATATTACACAGGACCAGGTATCACATCAGTATATATTACACACATGACCAGGTATCACATCAGTATATTACACATGACCAGGTATCACATCAGTATATTACACAGACCAGGTATCACATCAGTATATTACACACATGACCAGGTATCACATCAGTATATTACACAGGACCAGGTATCACTCATCAGTATATATTACACATGACCAGGTATCACATCAGTATATTACACAGATGACCAGGTATCACATCAGTATATTACACAGAACCAGGTATCACATCAGTATATTACACAGGACCAGGTATCACATCAGTATATTACACATGACCAGGTATCACATCAGTATATTACACAGGACCAGGTATCACATCAGTATATATTACACATGACCAGGCCAGGTATCACATCAGTATATTACACAGAACCAGGTATCACATCAGTATATTACACATGACCAGGTATCACATCAGTATATATTACACATGACCAGGTATCACATCAGTATATTACACATGACCAGGTATCACATCAGTATATTACACAGGACCAGGTATCACATCAGTATATTACACAGGACCAGGTATCACATCAGTATATTACACATGACCAGGTATCACATCAGTATATTACACATGACCAGGTATCACATCAGTATATTACACATCCAGGTATCACATCATATTTACACACGGTATCACATCAGTATATTACACATCAGTATATTACACATGACCAGGTATCACATCAGTATATTACACATGACCAGGTATCACATCAGTATATTACACACATGACCAGGTATCACATCAGTATATTACACATGACCAGGTATCACATCAGTATATTTACACAGGACCAGGTATCACATCAGTATATTACACAGAACCAGGTATCACATCAGTATATATTACACATGATTCCCAGGTATCACATCAGTATATTACACAGGACCAGGTATCACATCAGTATATTACACAGAACCAGGTATCACATCAGTATATTTACACAGGACCAGGTATCACATCAGTATATTACACATGACCAGGTATCACATCAGTATATTACACATGACCAGGTATCACATCAGTATATTACACAGACCAGGTATCACATCAGTATATTACACATGACCAGGTATCACATCAGTATATCCGGTATCACATCAGTATATTACACATGACCAGGTATCACATCAGTATATTACACACCAGGTATCACATCAGTATATTACACATGACCAGGTATCACATCAGTATATTAACACATGACCAGGTATCACATCAGTATATTACACATGACCAGGTATCACATCAGTATATTACACAGACATTCACATCGTTTTCAGGTATCACATCAGTATATTACACAGGACCAGGTATCACATCAGTATATTACACAGGACCAGGTATCACATCAGTATATTACACATGACCAGGTATCACATCAGTATATTACACATGAACCAGGGTATCACATCAGTATATTACACAGGACCAGGTATCACATCAGTATATTACACATAGGTATCACATCAGTATATTACACATGACCAGGTATCACATCAGTATATTACACATGACCAGGTATCACATCAGTATATTACACATCACACCAGGTATCACATCAGTATATTACACAGGACCAGGTATCACATCAGTATATTACACAGGACCAGGTATCACATCAGTATATTACACAGACCAGGTATCACATCAGTATATTACACATGACCAGGTATCACATCAGTATATTACACATGACCAGGTATCACATCAGTATATTACACAGAACCAGGTATCACATCAGTATATTACACATGACCAGGTATCACATCAGTATATATACACATGACCAGGTATCACATCAGTATATATACACATGACCAGGTATCACATCAGTATATTACACATGACCAGGTATCACATCAGTATATATACACATGACCAGGTATCACATCAGTATATTACACATGACCAGGTATCACATCAGGTATCACACAGTATATTACACATGACCAGGTATCACATCAGTATATTACACATGACCAGGTATCACATCAGTATATTACACATGACCAGGTATCACATCAGTATATTACACAGGACCAGGTATCACATCAGTATATTACACACGACCAGGTATCACATCAGTATATTACACAGGACCAGGTATCACATCAGTATATTACACAGAACCAGGTATCACATCAGTATATTACACATGACCAGGTATCACATCAGTATATTACACAGGACCAGGTATCACATCAGTATATTACACAGAACCAGGTATCACATCAGTATATTACACAGAACCAGGTATCACATCAGTATATTACACATGACCAGGTATCACATCAGTATATTACACATGACCAGGTATCACATCAGTATATATTACACATGACCAGGTATCACATCAGTATATTACACATGACCAGGTATCACATCAGTATATTTACACATGACCAGGTATCACATCAGTATATTACACATGACCAGGTATCACATCAGTATATTACACATGACCAGGTATCACATCAGTATATTTACACACAGACCAGGTATCACATCAGTATATTTACACATGACCAGGTATCACATCAGTATATTACACAGGACCAGGTATCACATCAGTATATTACACATGACCAGGTATCACAGGTACACTCAGTATATTACACATGTACAGGTATCACATCAGTATATTACACATGACCAGGTATCACATTAGTATATTACACATGACCAGGTATCACATCAGTATATTACACATGACCAGGTATCACATCAGTATATTACACATGACCAGGTATCACATTAGTATATTACACATGACCAGGTATCACATCAGTATATTACACAGGACCAGGTATCACATCAGTATATTACACATGACCAGGTATCACATCAGTATATTACACATGACCAGGTATCACATCAGTATATTACACATGACCAGGTATCACATCAGTATATTACACATGACCAGGTATCACATCAGTATATTACACATGACCAGGTATCACATCAGTATATTACACATGACCAGGTATCACATCAGTATATTACACATGACCAGGTATCACATCAGTATATTACACAGGACCAGGTATCACATCAGTATATTACACAGGTATCACATCAGTATATTACACATCAGTATATTACACAGGACCAGGTATCACATCAGTATATTACACATGACCAGGTATCACATCAGTATATTACACATGACCAGGTATCACATCAGTATATTACACATCAAGACCAGGTATCACATCAGTATATTACACAGGACCAGGTATCACATCAGTATATTACACATGACCAGGTATCACATCAGTATATTACATATATATTACACATGACCAGGTATCACATCAGTATATTAATACACAGGACCAGGTATCACATCAGTATATTACACATGACCAGGTATCACATCAGTATATACAGCCAGGTACACATCAGTATATTACACATGACCAGGTATCACATCAGTATATTACACAGGACCAGGTATCACATCAGTATATTACACATGACCAGGTATCACATCAGTATATTTACACAGGACCAGGTATCACATCAGTATATTACACATGACCAGGTATCACATCAGTATATTACACAGAACCAGGTATCACATCAGTATATTACACAGGACCAGGTATCACATCATCAAAGTATATTACACATGACCAGGTATCACATCAGTATATATACACAGGACCAGGTATCACATCAGTATATTACACAGAACCAGGTATCACATCAGTATATTACACATGACCAGGTATCACATCAGTATATATTACACAGACCAGGTCACTCAGTATATCACATCATCATAGTATATTACACATGACCAGGTATCACATCAGGTATATATATTACACATGACCAGGTATCACATCAGTATATTACACATGACCAGGTATCACATCAGTATATTACACAGGACCAGGTATCACATCAGTATATATTACACATGACCAGGTATCACATCAGTATATTACACAGACCAGGTATCACATCAGTATATTACACAGACCCAGGTATCACATCAGTATATTACACATGACCAGGTATCACATCAGTATATTACACATGACCAGGTATCACATCAGTTATATATCACACAGTATATTACACATGACCAGGTATCACATCAGTATATTACACAGGACCAGGTATCACATCAGTATATTACACATGACCAGGTATCACATCAGTATATTACACATGACCAGGTATCACATCAGTATATTACACAGGACCAGGTATCACATCAGTATATTACACATGACCAGGTACCAGGTATCACATCAGTATATATTACACAACCACCAGGTATCACATCAGTATATTACACAGGACCAGGTATCACATCAGTATATTACACAGGACCAGGTATCACATCAGTATATTTTACATGACCAGGTATCACATCAGTATATTACACATGACCAGGTATCACATCAGTATATTACACACGACCAGGTATCACATCAGTATATATACACATGACCAGGTATCACATCAGTATATTACACATGACCAGGTATCACATCAGTATATTACACATGACCAGGTATCACATCAGTATATTACACATGACCAGGTATCACATCAGTATATTACACAGAACCAGGTATCACATCAGTATATTACACATGACCAGGTATCACATCAGTATATTACACATGACCAGGTATCACATCAGTATATTACACAGGACCAGGTATCACATCAGTATATTACACAGACCAGGTATCACATCAGTATATTACACATGACCAGGTATCACATCAGTATATTACACAGGTATCACATCAGTATATTACAGCAGGTATCACATCAGAACCAGGTATCACATACAGTATATTACACAGGACCAGGTATCACATCAGTATATTACACATGACCAGGTATCACATCAGTATATTACACAGGACCAGGTATCACATCAGTATGCACTCAGTATATTACACATGACCAGGTATCACATCAGTATATTACACATGACCAGGTATCACATCAGTATATTACACATGACCAGGTATCACATCAGTATATTACATGGACCAGGTATCACATCAGTATATTACACAGGACCAGGTATCACATCAGTATATTACACAGGACCAGGTATCACATCAGTATATTACACATGACCAGGTATCACATCAGTATATATTACACATGACCAGGTATCACATCAGTATATTACACATGACCAGGTATCACATCAGTATATTTACACAGGACCAGGTATCACATCAGTATATTACACATGACCAGGTATCACATCAGTATATTACACATGACCAGGTATCACATCAGTATATTACTACATGACCAGGTATCACATCAGTATATTATGACCAGGTATCACATCAGTATATTACACATGACCAGGTATCACATCAGTATATTTACACATGACCAGGTATCACATCAGTATATTACACAGGACCAGGTATCACATCAGTATATATTTACACAGGACCAGGTATCACATCAGTATATTACACAGGACCAGGTATCACATCAGTATATTACACAGACCAGGTATCACATCAGTATATATTACACATGACCAGGTATCACATCAGTATATTTACACAGGACCAGGTATCACATCAGTATATTACACAGGACCAGGTATCACATCAGTATATTACACAGAACCAGGTATCACATCAGTATATTACATGACCAGGTATCACATCAGTATATTACACAGGACCAGGTATCACATCAGTATATTACACATGACCAGGTATCACATCAGTATATTACACATGACCAGGTATCACATCAGTATATTACACATGACCAGGTATCACATCAGTATATATTACCAGGTATCACATCAGTATATTCCAGTACCAGGTATCACATCAGTATATTACACAGGACCAGGTATCACATCAGTATATTACACAGGTACCAGGTATCACATCACATAGTATATTACACAGGACCAGGTATCACATCAGTATATTACACATCACATCGGTATCACATACCAGTATTACACATGACCAGGTATCACATCAGTATATATTACACATGACCAGGTATCACATCAGTATATATTACACATGACCAGGTAGTATCCTCACATCAGTATATTACACATGACCAGGTATCACATCAGTATATTACACATGACCAGGTATCACATCAGTATATATTACACATGACCAGGTATCACATCAGTATATTACAAGACCAGGTATCACATCAGTATATTACACACGACCAGGTATCACATCAGTATATTTACACACGACCAGGTATCACATCAGTATATTTACACAGGACCAGGTATCACATCAGTATATTACACATGACCAGGTATCACATCAGTATATTACACATGACCAGGTATCACATCAGTATATTATCACAGACCAGGTATCACATCAGTATATTACACATGACCAGGTATCACATCAGTATATTACACATGACCAGGTATCACATCAGTATATTACACATGACCAGGTATCACATCAGTATATATACACAGACCAGGTATCACATCATAGTATATTACACATGACCAGGTATCACATCAGTATATTACACATGACCAGGTATCACATCAGTATATTACACATGACCAGGTATCACATCAGTATATATTACACATGACCAGGTATCACATCAGTATATTACACATGACCAGGTATCACATCAGTATATTACACATGACCAGGTATCACATCAGTATATTACACAGGACCAGGTATCACATCAGTATATTACACAGGACCAGGTATCACATCAGTATATTACACAGAACCAGGTATCACATCAGTATATTACACAGAACCAGGTATCACATCAGTATATTACACATGACCAGGTATCACATCAGTATATATACACAGGACCAGGTATCACATCAGTATATATTAATACACAGCAGGTATCACATCAGTATATTACACATGAACCAGGTATCACATCAGTATATTACACATGACCAGGTATCACATCAGTATATTACACATGACCAGGTATCACATCAGTATATTACACAGGACCAGGTATCACATCAGTATATTACACATGACCAGGTATCACATCAGTATATTACACAGGACCAGGTATCACATCAGTATATTACACAGGACCAGGTATCACATCAGTATATTACACAGAACCATGTATCACATCAGTATATTACACAGGACCAGGTATCACATCAGTATATTACACATGACCAGGTATCACATCAGTATATTACACATGACCAGGTATCACATCAGTATATTACACATGACCAGGTATCACAACCAAGACCAGGTATCACATCAGTATATTACACATGACCAGGTATCACATCAGTATATTACACATGACCAGGTATCACATCAGTATATATACACATGACCAGGTATCACATCAGTATATTACACAGAACCAGGTATCACATCAGTATATTACACAGACCAGGTATCACATCAGTATATTACACAGGACCAGGTATCACATCAGTATATTACACATGACCAGGTATCACATCAGTATATTACACAGGACCAGGTATCACATCAGTATATTACACATGACCAGGTATCACATCAGTATATTACACACATCCCATGTCACATCAGTATATTACACAGGACCAGGTATCACATCAGTATATTACACATGACCAGGTATCACATCAGTATATTACACATGAACCAGGTATCACATCAGTATATTACACATGACCAGGTATCACATCAGTATATTACACAGGACCAGGTATCACATCAGTATATATTACACACGACCAGGTATCACATCAGTATATTACACATGACCAGGTATCACATCAGTATATTACACATGACCAGGTATCACATCAGTATATTACACAGGACCAGGTATCACATCAGTATATTACACAGGACCAGGTATCACATCAGTATATTATACACATGACCAGGTATCACATCAGTATATTACACATGACCAGGTATCACATCAGTATATTACACATGACCAGGTATCACATCAGTATATTACACAGGACCAGGTATCACATCAGTATATTACACATGCCCGATTACACAGGACCAGGTATCACATCAGTATATTACACATGACCAGGTATCACATCAGTATATATTACACATGACCAGGTATCACATCAGTATATTACACAGGACCAGGTATCACATCAGTATATTACACAGGACCAGGTATCACATCAGTATATTACACATGACGCATCAGTATATTACACTATGACCAGGTATCACATCAGTAGTATATTACACAGGACCAGGTATCACATCAGTATATTACACATGACCAGGTATCACATCAGTATATATTACACAGGACCAGGTATCACATCAGTATATTACACAGGACCAGGTATCACATCAGTATATTACACATGACCAGGTATCACATCAGTATATTACACATGACCAGGTATCACATCAGTATATTACACATGACCAGTATCACATCAGTATATTACACATGACCAGGTATCACATCAGTATATTACACACAGACCAGGTATCACATCAATATATTACACATGACCAGGTATCACATCAGTATATTACACAGGACCAGGTATCACATCAGTATATTACACATGACCAGGTATCACATCAGTATATTACACATGACCAGGTATCACATCAGTATATTACACAGGACCAGGTATCACATCAGTATATTACACATGACCAGGTATCACCAGTATTTACACAGGTATCACATCAGTATATTACACATGACCAGGTATCACATCAGTATATTACACATGACCAGGTATCACATCAGTATATTACACATGACCAGGTATCACATCAGTATATTACACACATGACCAGGTATCACATCAGTATATTACACATGACCAGGTATCACATCAGTATATTACACATGACCAGGTATCACATCAGTATATTACACAGGACCAGGTATCACATCAGTATATTACACAGGACCAGGTATCACATCAGTATATTACACAGAACCAGGTATCACATCAGGGTCATATATTACACATGACCAGGTATCACATCAGTATATATACACATGACCAGGTATCACATCAGTATATATTACACATGACCAGGTATCACATCAGTATATTACACATGACCAGGTATCACATCAGTATATTACACAGGACCAGGTATCACATCAGTATATTACACACATGACCAGGTATCACATCAGTATATTACACAGGACCAGGTATCACATCAGTATATTACACAGGACCAGGTATCACATCAGTATATTACACAGGACCAGGTATCACATCGTACCCCGGTATCACATCAGTATATATTACACATGACCAGGTATCACATCAGTATATTACACATGACCAGGTATCACATCAGTATATTACACATGACCAGGTATCACATCAGTATATATTACACATGACCAGGTATCACATCAGTATATTACACACATGACCAGGTAGCACATCAGTATATTACACATGACCAGGTATCACATCAGTATATATTACACATGACCAGGTATCACATCAGTATATTACACACGACCAGGTATCACATCAGTATATATTACACACGACCCAGGTATCACATCAGTATATTACACATGACCAGGTATCACATCAGTATATTACACATGACCAGGTATCACATCAATATATTACACAGGACCAGGTATCACATCAGTATATTTACACATGACCAGGTATCACATCAGTATATTACACATGACCAGGTATCACATCAGTATATTACACATGACCAGGTATCACATCAATATATTACACATGACCAGGTATCACATCAGTATATTACACAGAACCAGGTATCACATCAGTATATTACACATGACCAGGTATCACATCAGTATATTACACATGACCAGGTATCACATCAGTATATTACACATGACCAGGTATCACATCAGTATATTACACATGACCAGGTATCACATCAGTATATTACACAGGACCAGGTATCACATCAGTATATTACACAGGACCAGGTATCACATCAGTATATTACACAGGACCAGGTATCACATCAGTATATATTACACAGGACCAGGTATCACATCAGTATATATTACACATGACCAGGTATCACATCAGTATATATTACACATGACAGGTTCACATCAGGTATCACATGACCAGGTTCCTCAGTATATTACACATGACCAGGTATCACATCAGTATATTACACATGACCAGGTATCACATCAGTATATTACACATGACCAGGTATCACATCAGTATATTACACATGACCAGGTATCACATCAGTATATTACACAGAACCAGGTATCACATCAGTATATTACACATGACCAGGTATCACATCAGTATATTTACACACAGACCAGGTATCACATCAGTATATTACACATGACCAGGTATCACATCAGTATATTACACATGACCAGGTATCACATCAGTATATCGTATATTACACATGACCAGGTATCACATCAGTATATTACACATGACCAGGTATCACATCAGTATATTTACACAGGACCAGGTATCACATCAGTATATTACACATGACCAGGTATCACATCAGTATATTTACACATGACCAGGTATCACATCAGTATATTACACATGACCAGGTATCACATCAGTATATTACACAGACCAGGTATCACATCAGTATATTACACATGACCAGGTATCACATCAGTATATTACACAGGTATCACATCAGTATATTACACATGACCAGGTATCACATCAGTATATTACACACTGACCAGGTATCACATCAGTATATTTACACAGGACCAGGTATCACATCAGTATATATACACATGACCAGGTATCACATCAGTATATTACACATGACCAGGTATCACATCAGTATATTACACATGACCAGGTATCACATCAGTATATTTACACATGACCAGGTATCACATCAGTATATTACACAGGACCAGGTATCACATCAGTATATTACACACGCGACCAGGTATCACATCAGTATATTAATTACACAGGACCAGGTATCACATCAGTATATTACACATGACCAGGTATCACATCAGTATATTACACAGGACCAGGTATCACATCAGTATATTACACATGACCAGGTATCACATCAGATATCACATGCCAGGTACACATCAGTATATATTACACATGACCAGGTATCACATCAGTATATTACACAGGACCAGGTATCACATCAGTATATTACACATGTACACATCAGTATATTACCGGACCAGGTATCACATCAGTATATTACACATGCCAGGTATCACATCAGTATATACACAGGTATCACATCAGTATATTACACATGACCAGGTATCACATCAGTATATTACACAGACCAGGTATCACATCAGTATATTCCTACACATGACCAGGTATCACATCAGTATATTTACACAGGACCAGGTATCACATCAGTATATTTACACATGACCAGGTATCACATCAGTATATTACACAGGACCAGGTATCACATCAGTATATTACACATCAGTATATTACACATGACCAGGTATCACATCAGTATATTACACATGACCAGGTATCACATCAGTATATTACACATGACCAGGTATCACATCAGTATATTACACATGACCAGGTATCACACCAGGTATCACATCAGTATATTACACATGACCAGGTATCACATCAGTATATTACACATGACCAGGTATCACATCAGTATATTACACATGACCAGGTATCACATCAGTATATTACACATGACCAGGTATCACATCAATATTACAGCCAGGTATCACATCAGTATATTACACACGACCAGGTATCACATCAGTATATTACACATGACCAGGTATCACATCAGTATATTACACACGACCAGGTATCACATCAGTATATTACACAGGACCAGGTATCACATCAGTATATTACACATGCCAGGTATCACATCAGTATATTACACATGACCAGGTATCACATCAGTATATTACACATGACCAGGTATCACATCAGTATATTACACACGACCAGGTATCACATCAGTATATATACACAGGACCAGGTATCACATCAGTATATTTACACAGGACCAGGTATCACATCAGTATATTACACATGACCAGGTATCACAGTCACATCATATATTACACATGACCAGGTATCACATCAGTATATTACACAGAACCAGGTATCACATCAGTATATTACACATGACCAGGTATCACATCAGTATATATTACCACACATGACCAGGTATCACATCAGTATATTACACATAAGACCAGGTATCACATCAATATATTACACATTACCAGGTATCACATCAGTATATTACACAGGACCAGGTATCACATCAGTATATTACACAGGACCAGGTATCACATCAGTATATTACACAGGACCAGGTATCACATCAGTATATATTACACATGACCAGGTATCACATCAGTATATATTACACATGACCAGGTATCACATCAGTATATTACACATGACGCACATCAGTATATTACACAGACCAGGTATCACATCAGTATATTACACATGACCAGGTATCACATCAGTATATTACACATGACCAGGTATCACATCAGTATATTACACAGAACCAGGTATCACATCAGTATATTACACATGACCAGGTATCACATCAGTATATTTACACACAGAACCAGGTATCACATCAGTATATTACACATGACCAGGTATCACATCAGTATATTACACAGGACCAGGTATCACATCAGTATATTACACATGACCAGGTATCACATCAGTATATTACACATGACCAGGGGTATCACATCAGTATATTACACATGACCAGGTATCACATCAGTATATATTACACAGGACCAGGTATCACATCAGTATATTACACATGACCAGGTATCACATCAGTATATTACACATGACCAGGTATCACATCAGTATATTACACAGGACCAGGTATCACATCAGTATATTTACACATGACCAGGTATCACATCAGTATATTTACACATGACCAGGTATCACATCAGTATATATTACACACGACCAGGTATCACATCAGTATATTACACATGACCAGGTATCACATCAGTATATTACACAGGACCAGGTATCACATCAGTATATTACACATGACCAGGTATCACATCAATATATTACACATGACCAGGTATCACATCAGTATATTACACATGACCAGGTATCACATCAGTATATTACACAGAACCAGGTATCACATCAGTATATATTACACATTACCAGGTATCACATCAGTATATTACACAGGACCAGGTATCACATCAGTATATTACACAGGACCAGGTATCACATCAGTATATTACACAGGACCAGGTATCACATCAGTATATATTACACATGACCAGGTATCACATCAGTATATATTACACATGACCAGGTATCACATCAGTATATATTACACATGACCAGGTATCACATCAGTATATTACACATGACCAGGTATCACATCAGTATATTACACATGACCAGGTAGCACATCAGTATATTACACATGACCAGGTATCACATCAGTATATTACACATGACCAGGTATCACATCGTATACACACGACCAGGTATCACATCAGTATATTACACACGACCAGGTATCACATCAGTATATTACACAGGACCAGGTATCACATCAGTATATTACACATGACCAGGTATCACATCAGTATATTACACATGACCAGGTATCACATCAGTATATATTACACATCAGTATATTACACATGACCAGGTATCACATCAGTATATTACACAGCAGGTATCACATCAGTATATTACATGACCAGGTATCACATCAGTATATTACACATGAACCAGGTATCACATCAGTATATTTACACACGACCAGGTATCACATCAGTATATTACACATGACCAGGTATCACATCAGTATATTACACATGACCAGGTATCACATCAGTATATTACACATGACCAGGTATCACATCAGTATATTACACAGACCAGGTATCACATCAGTATATTACACATCGTTTACCAACCAGGTATCACATCAGTATATTACACATGACCAGGTATCACATCAGTATATTACACATGACCAGGTATCACATCAGTATATTACACATGACCAGGTATCACATCAGTATATTACACATATTACCAGCCGGTATCACATCAGTATATTACACAGGACCAGGTATCACATCAGTATATTACACAGGACCAGGTATCACATCAGTATATTACACAGGACCAGGTATCACATCAGTATATTTACACATGACCAGGTATCACATCAGTATATATTACACATGACCAGGTATCACATCAGTATATATTACACATGACCAGGTATCACATCAGTATATTACACATGACCAGGTATCACATCAGTATATTACACATGACCAGGTATCACATCAGTATATTACACAGAACCAGGTATCACATCAGTATATTACACATGACCAGGTATCACATCAGTATATTTACACACGACCAGGTATCACATCAGTATATTTACACACAACCAGGTATCACATCAGTATATTACACAGGACCAGGTATCACATCAGTATATTACACATGACCAGGTATCACATCAGTATATATTACACATGACCAGGTATCACATCAGTATATTACACATGACCAGGTATCACATCAGTATATTACACATGACCAGGTATCACATCAGTATATATATCAGGTACACATCAGTATATTACACATGACCAGGTATCACATCAGTATATTACACATGACCAGGTATCACATCAGTATATTACACAGGACCAGGTATCACATCAGTATATTACACAGACCAGGTATCACATCAGTATATTACACATGACCAGGTATCACATCAGTATATATTACACATGACCAGGTATCACATCAGTATATATTACACATGACCAGGTATCACATCAGTATATTACACAGGACCAGGTATCACATCAGTATATTACACATGACCAGGTACACTGCCAGGTATCACATCAGTATATTACACATGACCAGGTATCACATCAGTATATATTAATTACACACGACCAGGTATCACATCAGTATATTACACAGGACCAGGTATCACATCAGTATATTTACACACGACCAGGTATCACATCAGTATATTTTACACATGACCAGGTATCACATCAGTATATTACACATGACCAGGTATCACATCTTTTCCTCCAGGTATCACATCAGTATATTACACACGACCAGGTATCACATCAGTATATATTACACATGACCAGGTATCACATCAGTATATTTACACATGACCAGGTATCACATCAGTATATTTACACATGACCAGGTATCACATCAGTATATTACACATGACCAGGTATCACATCAGTATATTACACACGACCAGGTATCACATCAGTATATTACACATGACCAGGTATCACATCAGTATATTACACATTCACATCAGTATATTACACATGACCAGGTATCACATCAGTATATTACACAGGACCAGGTATCACATCAGTATATTACACATGACCAGGTATCACATCAGTATATTACACATGACCAGGTATCACATCAGTATATTACACATGACCAGGTATCACATCAGTATATTACACAGGACCAGGTATCACATCAGTATATTACACATGACCAGGTATCACATCAGTATATTTACACAGGACCAGGTATCACATCAGTATATTCACATATCGGTATCACATCAGTATATTACACAGGACCAGGTATCACATCAGTATATTACACATGACCAGGTATCACATCAGTATATATTACACAGGACCAGGTATCACATCAGTATATTACACATGACCAGGTATCACATCAGTATATATTACACACGACCAGGTATCACATCAGTATATTACATGACCAGGTATCACATCAGTATATTACACAGGACCAGGTATCACATCAGTATATTACACATGACCAGGTATCACATCAGTATATTACACACGTATCACATCACTATATATCACACGACCAGGTATCACATCAGTATATTACACATGACCAGGTATCACATCAGTATATTACACATGACCAGGTATCACATCAGTATATTACACATGACCAGGTATCATCGTTACATCAGTATATTACACATACCAGGTATCACATCAGTATATTACACATGACCAGGTATCACATCAGTATATTACACATCCAGGTATCACATCAGTATATTACACATGACCAGGTATCACATCAGTATATTACACAGGACCAGGTATCACATCAGTATATTACACAGTACACATCAGTATATTACACAGCGGTATCACATCAGTATATTACACATGACCAGGTATCACATCAGTATATTACACATGACCAGGTATCACATCAGTATATTACACAGGACCAGGTATCACATCAGTATATTACACAGGACCAGGTATCACATCAGTATATTACACATGACACAGGTATCACATCAGTATATTACACATGACCAGGTATCACATCAGTATATTACACACGACCAGGTATCACATCAGTATATTACACATGACACACAGTATTTACCAGGTATCACATCAGTATATATTACACAGGACCAGGTATCACATCAGTATATTACACATGACCAGGTATCACATCAGTATATTACACAGAACCAGGTATCACATCAGTATATTACACAGAACCAGGTATCACATCAGTATATTACACAGGACCAGGTATCACATCAGTATATTACACAACCAGGTATCACATCAGTATATTACACAGTACCAGGTATCACATCAGTATATTACACAGGACCAGGTATCACATCAGTATATTACACATGACCAGGTATCACATCAGTATATTACACATGACCAGGTATCACATCAGGTATCACATCAGTATATTACACATGACCAGGTATCACATCAGTATATTACACATGACCAGGTATCACATCAGTATATATTACACAGACCAGGTATCACATCAGTATATTACACAGGACCAGGTATCACATCAGTATATTACACAGGACCAGGTATCACATCAGTATATTACACATGACCAGGTATCACATCAGTATATTACACATGACCAGGTATCACATCAGTATATATTACACATGACCAGGTATCACATCAGTATATTACACATGACCAGGTATCACATCAGTATATATTACACATGACCAGGTATCACATCAGTATATTACACATGACCAGGTATCACATCAGTATATTACACATGACCAGGTATCACATCAGTATATTACACAGGACCAGGTATCACATCAGTATATTTACACATGACCAGGTATCACATCAGTATATATTACACATGACCAGGTATCACATCAGTATATTTACACATGACCAGGTATCACATCAGTATATTACACATGACCAGGTATCACATCAGTATATTTACACACATGACCAGGTATAACATCAGTATATTATACACATGACCAGGTATCACATCAGTATATATTACACATGACCAGGTATCACATCAGTATAGGTCACATTGTCTTCTATTTCCTAGGTCACATCACATTTACACATGACCAGGTATCACACTGCAGTATATTACACATGACCAGGTATCACATCAGTATATATACACATGACCAGGTATCAGCATCAGTATATTACACCTATGACCAGGTATCACAAATCTGATTAACGCTTTCTTAGTTGACACTGGCAAAAAAAAAAAAAAAAAAAAAATTTAGCCAATGATTTTTATGTATTTAAATTTTGCGCGGTGCATCATAAATAACATTCTACCTTTATTCTGCCGGTCAATACGATTCCATGATTATATTGGTTTTTTTAAGTTGTAATTTTTTTCCCCAACGAAACACTCATTTGCTACAAATATTTGTTTCAGTGGCGCCATATTCTGTGAGCCACAACATTTTTATTTTTCCACCATGAGTTCTGCATGAGAGCGTGTATTTTTACAGAAACCTCTGTTATATCTTTTGGTATCATTTTGAGTTCTATTTGATTATTTAAAATATTGTCCTGGCATCAATTGACCAGCAATTTTTTTTTATTCTTTATTTTTTATGGGGTTCACAGTGTGGGATAAATAATGAACTATTTTTACAGAATGGGTAGATACAGACGCATCATTTCCAAATATGGCATATTTTTATTATGAAAAAATCATATTGGGAAAATGGCTATTTATGTTTTTTATTTTATTTTTATCTCATACTTTATTTGTTTTTTTATGTGGATTTTTGACATTAACATTTATTTCCATACTAAGTCTTTGATCACATTGCGGGGGTGCCCATAGGAGGGGCAAACACAAAGAGACCCCATAGATGCCATAATTATTGATGGGGGCATCTAAGGAGTAAGAGGTCACAAATATTGTTTTTATCACTCACAGCCGGGAGAGAAGTTCATCGGAGCCGGCACCATCTTCATGACATACTATTATATAGGTTTGCAAGAACAGCAACCGCCCCTGATATAATAGTACGTGATGTAGAGCGAAGCCATTAAAAAAGTGTTTATTTCAAAATTTGACATCTGTATCTGGTTTATGCTCCTCCATATCCATCCTGAGCTGGTTTATCCCTCCTTAGACACCCTGGAGCCTCCAAGCTTCCCCAAAGTCACCATAATGATGCTGAGCATAGCACAGACACCTAATCTACACTGCACAGGATGGAGCAGAACTCCCAAACTCAAGGGATCTCACAGCCTCAGCCACTCAGAGAAGTGAAGATTACAGGTAAGCGCCACAGCACCCGGCGGAAGACAGAGAGAGTTTCCTCGGCCAAGGCTGTTATTGCAATTTTTTTTTCCTTTTTCTTCATAATGTTCCTCATTCTAATACATTATATTTCTTGGAACTTGTATAAAATTTAGTGAATGTAAAGGTCTCTGGAAATGACGACTTTTAAGAGGGAAAACTTGACATCTGCAGCAATAAGAAGGCTGGGTGTCACTGTGTGGTTTAGGCAGCTCCATTCTGGCTGTTCATAAGTGCAGTCTGTACGTTAGTGCTCCTTCCTCTAAGTTGATGAGTTCTGGGGTTTTTGAACAGGGCCGGTCGGTTCATCCTCTAAGTCCTTGGGTTGATGATGAGGGTGAACACCAGACCCACACAGAATGGAACTGAACTCCCAAACCACAAGTGATCCCACAGCCTAAGCCTCCCAGAGAAGCTAGGATTACAGGTACACGCCACAGAACCCGGCGGAAGAAGCAGAGAGGATCTCTACACATAAGAGACATCACTGTCCTGGAAATCCTAACGTATAGACACAGGAGCCTCTCTGAGTCATGTGTCACATATATATCTTACACAATATTCACTCCTGTGGTCATGTTAGTTTTGTGAGATGCTGCCTGGAGTCATAAATTGCAGGTTATATTTTGCCCCTTGTATTTAGAACAAGTTCCCAGAAATGTCCTGCAATGGAACGAAAAAAAAAAAAAGGAACATAAGAATGCAGTAATATATTAACCCCTTCACGCATTCTCACGTACCTGTACGTGGGAGAATGTGGTTAGTTTCCGCATCCCCACGTACAGGTACGTGACGGTGATCGAGCGGGCTCAGAAGCAGAGTCCGTGCGATCACAACGGGAGCACGGCTGTATTTGACAGCTAGGCTCCCACTGCAACAGCGAGGACCAGTGATAACACCGATCCCCGCTGTTTAACCCTTGAGATGCGCGGTCAATAGCGACCGCAGCATTTTAAGTGTCTGCTAGCGGCACTGAGTGCCGCGGGCGGCATCAGGAGAGGGTGTTAGCTGTAACTGACAGCTAACACCCTGCTCCTTAACCCCCAATTGGCGCTGAGCACTGATTGGGGATTTTAACCCCTTGGATGCAGCGGTCCGCCATGTTGCCGTCCCCGGCACCCCCCGTGGTGAGATCAGGGGTGCCGGTATCTATAATATGCAGCCCAGGGTCTGGCCAGTGACCCCAGGCTGCCTGAAGCCCTCAGTACCTGGTTGATCCTGCCGGGACCTCTGGAAATCAGCCTGTGTGTCTACATAGGCTGAATTCCTGTATAGACTGCAATACACGTGTATTGCAGTCTATAGTGCTGAATCAGCGATCAGACTATCGTTGGTTCAGGTGTCCTAGTGGGACATATTAAAAAAAGACAATATTTATTAACTTATTTGGGTGGTATAACTATCTGTTTGAAAAGCAGAGCATTTCACATTTTGAAAATTGCGATTTTTTTTTTCCAAATTTCCATCAAATTTCCTATTTTTTTTATAAATAAATACAAAAATATTGTTCAATGTTTACCACTAACATGAAGTACAATGTCTCACGAAAAAACAGTCTCAAAATCACTTGTGCAAGTTAAAGCGTCTTAAAGTTATTGCCATATAAATTGACATATGTCAGTTTTGCAAAATGAGGCCTGGTCTTTAACGCACTTTTGGGCTCAGACCTGAAGGGGTTAAAGGAATTGTGCAAGGGCTTATTTTTTGCTGGAAGACTTGACGGATTTATTGATGCTACTTTGGGAAATATAACACTTATAATTTTTTGGGGGACTGAAACAAAAAATGGCAATTCTAATATCATTTTTTTAGATTTTTTTTTTTTGCGCCATTTAGGCGTGGGTAAAATAATATTACTGTTTTCCTGCATTCTGAGTTCTTATGTATATGGCAATTCCCAAAATCTGTGTTTTCTTTTTATTATTTATTAACCCCTTCCCACCGGTGACATTTTTCGATTTTCATTTTTGACTCCAGACTTTCCAAACCTCAAAATTTTTAATTTTTGTGTTCACAGAGCCATATGAAGACTTAATGTTTGCAGGACAAATTGTTCTTCATAATGGTGCCATTTATTATTCTGTACAATGTACTGGGAAGCTGGAAAAATTTCAGAATGGGGTGGAATTGGAGAGAAAGAGCATTTGTGCAACTTTCTTAGGGGCTTTATTTTTACGGTGTTCAATCTGTAGCCAAATTGACATGTCACCTGTATTCTGTGTTTTGGTATGATTCCGGGGATACCAAATTTATATAGTTTTATTTTTATATTAGCTTCTTAACAAAAAAGTTAATCTTTGCACAAAAATTTTTTTTTTCTAAAAGTCGCCATATTCTCACACCCATACCTTTTTTTTATATTTCCATGTACGGGAATGCACAGGTTGTCTTTTTAGTGTGGCCAGATGTACTTTTTAGATATACCATTTTGGGGAATGTCTATTGTTTTGATCCCGCTACAACGTTCACCGAACGGGAAAAATATTTTTATAGGTTTGTAGACCGGGCATTTTCGGACACAGGGATACCTAATATGTATGTGTTTCACAGTATTGAAGTAGTTTTATATGTGTTCTAGGGAAAGGAGGGAGATTTTAATTTATAATATTATTTTTTATTTTTTGTAATATTTTTTTTTTTTTTCCTTTTTTTTCCTTTTTTTTTATTACACTTATTGGATCCCCTAGGCATCTGATCATTAATGCAATGCATTACAATACTAATGCATTGCAAAATATCAGTACTTCTATTGCAGGCTGCATAGTCACTGAACAGTTCACCCTTTTACAGCTTTGCTATTTTTCTTGAAATATCTTTTGTAAAAAAAAAAAAAAAAAAAAGACATGCACACAGTGTCAGTATTGCCAATCACTATTAGACATAAGTATTGTGCAGAAAAAATGACTGGAAAAACAGGGCAGTAGACAAGCAAAAGAAGGGTGAACAGGAAACACTTGTGCAAGTAGTAACAATAAGAATGAGGCAACAGCAACACTACTTCTGGTTTTGGTGGCACCATGGTGGAACAGCAGGACTTTTGTCTTCAAAATCTTAATCAAATAAAAATCTGAAAAGTGTGACGTGCAAAAGTCTTCAGCCCTCCTATAGTAATACTTTGTAGAGCCTCCTTTCGCTACATTTACAGCTGCAAGTCTTTTGGGCTCTGTCTCTACCAGCTTTGCACATCTAGAGACTGAGATTTTTGCCCCTTCTTCTTCTTTACAGCCAGATTGGATGGAGCGTCTGTGAACAGCAATTTTCATGTCTTGCCACAGATGCTCAATGGGATTTAGGTCTGGACTGTGACTGGGCCATTTTAACACATGAATATTCTGTGAACTAAATCATTCCACTGTAGCTCTGGCTGTATGTTTAGGGTCATTGTCTTGCTGGAAGGTGAATCTCCTTCCCAGTCTCAAGTCTTTTGCAGCCTCCAACAGGTTTTCTTCCAGGATTGCTCTGTATTTAGCCCCATCCATCTTCCCATCAGCTCTGACCAGCTTCCCTATCCCCCCAGCATGATGCTGCCCCCAATGTGTCACAGTGGGGATGACGGTGTGTTCAGGGGAATGAGCAGGGTTATACTGTATTTCCGCCACACATAGTGCTTTGCATTTAGGCCAACTTCGGTCTCATTTGGCAAAAGCACCTTCTTCCACATGTTTGCTGTGTCCCCTATATGGCACATAAGAAGTGGTAAACAGCACTTCTTATGTCTTTCTTTCAACAATGGTTTTCTTCTTGCCACTCTTCCATAAAGGCCAGATTTGTGGAGTGCACAGTGACTTCTAGTTGTCCTGTGGACAGATTTTCCCTGTACCTGAGCTGTGCATTTCTGCAGCTCCTCCAGAGTGACCATGGGCCTCTTGGCTGCTTCTCTGACCAGTGCTCTCCTTGCTCAGTGATCTGTTAGTTTAGGTGAACGGCCATGTCTTGGTAGGTTTGCAGTTGTAGAATACTTTTTCCATTTTTGGATGATGGATTGAGCAGCTTCTTGGGATGCTCAAAGCTTGGGACATGTATTTATAACCTAACCCTGCTTTAAACTTCTCCACAACTTTATCTCTGACCTGTCTGGTGAGTTCCTTGGTCTTCATGATGCTGTTTGTTCACTAGTGTTCTCTAACAAACCACTGAGGCCTTCACAGAACTCGTGCATTTATACTGAGACTACATTACACACAGCTGGACTCTATT
Organism: Leptodactylus fallax; assembly: GCA_947044405.1. Taxonomy (NCBI): domain Eukaryota; kingdom Metazoa; phylum Chordata; class Amphibia; order Anura; family Leptodactylidae; genus Leptodactylus; species Leptodactylus fallax. The sequence continues at coordinate 538,303 of CAMRHE010000360.1, read as the reverse complement.
AACTCATTAAGTGACTTCTGAAGGCTATTGTGCGCACTGGATTTTATTTTGTGGTATCAGAGTACAGGGGGCAGAAGAATTTTGCATGTCACACTGTTTCAGATTTTTATTTGATCAAAATTTTGAAAACCATGTATCATTTTGAGTTCTATTTGATTTTTTTAAATATTTTGCTGGCATCAATTGACCAGCAATTGTTTTTTTTTTTTTTTTTTTATGGGGTTCACAGTGTGGGATAAATAATGAACTATTTTTACAGTACGGGTTGATACAGGCACATCATTTCCAAATATGGCATATTTTTATTATGGAAAAATAATATTGGGAAAATGGCTATTTATGTTTTATTTTATTTTTATTTCATACCTTATTCCGTTTTTTTATGTGGATTATTTACATTAACATTTATTTCCATACTAAGTCTTTGATCACATTGCAGGGGTGCCCATAGGAGGGGCAAACACAAAGAGACCCCATAGATGCCATATTGATGGGGGCATCTAAGAAGTAAGAGGTCACAAAAAGTGTTGTTACCACTCACAGCTGGGAGAGAAGTTCATCGGAGCCAGCACCATCTTCATAACATACTATTATATAGGTTTGCAAGAACAGGCACCTGCCCCTGATATAATAGTACGTGATGCAGAGCGAAGCCATTAAAAAAGTGTTTATTTCAAAACTTATCATCTGTACCCCAAAAAACTGAGCTTTACCTTGTGGTTTATGCTCCTCCATCTAGGGCTGGTCCATCCCTCCTTAGACACCCTGGAGCCTCCAAGCTTCCCCAGAGTCACCGTATTGATGCTGAGCATAGTAACGACACCTGGTCTACACAGCACAGGATGGAGCAGAACTCCCAAACTCAAGGGATCTCACAGCCTAAGCCACGCAGAGAAGTGAAGATTACAGGTAAGCGCCACAGCACCCGGCGGAAGACGAACAGAGTTTCCTTGGCCAAGGCTGTTATTGCAATTGTTTTTCCTTTTTCTTCATAATGTTCCTCATTCTAATACATTATATTTCTCGGAACTTGTATAAAATTTAGTGAATGTAAAGGTCCCTGGAAATGACGACTTTTAAGAGAGAAAACTTGACATCTGCAGCAATAAGAAGGCTGGGTGTCACTGTGTGGTTTAGGCAGCTCCATTCTGGCTGTTCATAAGTGCAATCTGTACGTTAGTGCTCCTTCCTCTAAGTTGATGAGTTCTGGGGTTTTTGAACAGGGCCAGTCGGTTCATCCTCTAAGTCCTTAGGTTGATGATGAGGGTGAACACCAGACCCACACAGGATGGAGTTGAAATCCCAAACCACAAGGGATCCCACAGCCTAAGCCTCCCAGAGAAGCTAGGATTACAGGTACACGCCACAGAACCCGGCGGAAGAAACAGAGAGGATCTCTACATATAGGAGACATCACTGTCCTGGAAATCCTAACGTATAGACACAGGAGCCTCTCTGAGTCATGTGTCACATATATATCTTACACAATATTCACTCCTCTGGTCATGTTAGTCTTGTGAGATGCTGCCTGGAGTCATAAATTGCAGGTTATATTTTGGCCCTTGCTGTTGTATTTTTGGGAGGGGGGAGGGGCTTCTTTTTTGCTGGAAGACTTGATAGATTTATTGATGTTACTTTGGAAAACAAAGCACTTTTTTATCATTTTTTGGGGACTGAGAGACAAAAAAATGGCAATTCTAATATAATTTTTTTAGATTTTTTTTTTTTGCGCCATTTAGCACGTGGGTAAAATATTACAGTTTTGCTGCATTCTGAGTTCTTATGTATACAGCAATTAATAAAAATCATTGTTTTGTTTTTATTATTTATTAATCCCTTCCCACCGGTGACATTTTTCGATTTTTCTATTTTTCGACTCCCCGCCTCCCAAACTCCAAAACTTTTTTATTTTTGTGTTCACAGAGCCGTATGAGGGCTTATTGTTTGCAGGACAAATTGTTCTTCATAATGGTGCCATTTATTATTCTGTACCATGTACTGAAAAGCTGGAAAAATTTCAGAATGGGGTAGAATTGGAGAGAAAGTGCATTTGTGCGACTTTCTTATGGGCTTTATTTTTACGGCGCTCACTCTGCAGCCAAATTGACATGTCACCTGTATTCTGTGTTTCGGTATGATTCTGGAGATACCAAATTTATATAGTTTTATTTTTATTTTAGCCTCTTAACAAAAAAGTTAATCTTTGCACAAAAATTTATTTTTCTAAAAGTCGCCATATTCTCACACCCGTACCTTTTTTTTATATTTCCGTGTATGGGGATGCATAGGATGTCTTTTTTTGTGCGGCCAGATGTACTTTTTAGATATACCATTTTGGGGAATGTCTATTGTTTTGATCCCGCTACAACGTTCACCGAACGGGAAAAATATTTTTATAAGTTTGTAGACCAGACATTTTCGGACACAGGGATACCTAATATGTATGTGTTTCACAGTATTGAAGTAGTTTTATATGTGTGCTAGGGAAAGGAGGGAGATTTAAATTTATAATATATTTTTTATTTTTTGTAATTTTTTTTTTTTTTTACTTTTTTTATTGAACTTTATTGGATCCCCTAGGCATCTGATCATTAATGCAATGTCTTACAATACTAATGCATTGCAAAATATCAGTACTTCTATTGCAGGCTGCATAGTCACTGAACAGTTCACCCTTTTATTTCAATAGATTTTTATTGGTTTTTCAAAACAAAGAAACAGCAAAACATAATCAACAGTCTCGCAACAGATGTAGAAGACAACCAAGGATACCAATGTTAACAGAAGGCATGTCGTTTAGACATACAATTTCATACAAAGATACCAAAGCAACTAAGACTGTAAAGGGGGGGGAGTTACACATAACTGGGATAGATAAGGTAAGACATAGGCCCATTGAGACAAAACATTAGTACATAAATAAAGAAATAACTAATAAATAAATAATACATGACCAGAGGCGCCAGTCCAATCAGAAGAAACGAGACACTCATAAACTGTAATCCACTTCTCCCAGTTAGACTGAAATTTATCCCGTCCACCATTCCTGCTAGCATACATCTGTTTAAATTAGCAATTAGTAGTCACTATCGATATCAGTTCAGACAAGGATGGGCAGGTACCGATCTTCCACTTGCGGGCTATCACCAATCTCGCGGCTCCGAGAACCTGACATATAATGGTTCTATTACTGTGCGGAACCAAGTGAATGCCAAGCAACAGCAAGGCTAACCCAGGGGAGGGAACAAGATCAGAACAAAAAAATCTATTAATCAGCGAAAAGACTGAGGACCAAAAGAGGCGTATAGTCGGGCAATGCCAAAAAATATGAAACAGCGAGCCCACTTCGCCACAACCTCTCCAGCAGTAAGGTGTGCAGTTAGGATAGAACTTTGCCAGGCGGAGTGGGAGGTAATACCAGCGCAAGAGAAGTTTGCTAAACTGTTCCCAGTGAGATGCACAAACAGTGGAGCATTTCGCCCATTGAATCGCCTCGCGCCACTGATGTACATCAAACCGGCAACCAAGATCGTCTTCCCACTGCAGGATTGACTTAGTCTTCTGGAAAGTGCAATCCAGAATCAAGGCCTTATAAAGCGTTTTAGTTTTGACAACAGTTTGGGGAGAGGACAAACCTAAAAGATAGACTGCCAGCTGTGGCAAGAGAATCTGCTGCTGTGAGGAATGTTTATTCAGATAAGAGACCAATCTATTGTATGTAAATTCTTCAGAAGCAGGAAGGCCAAATTTTTCACTAAGCATTACAAACGGTGCCAGGCCCTTGTCTAGATATAGATCAGAAACGGACTGGACTCCACACCTGGTCCATATGTCCAGAGATACAGTCATATGAAAAAGTTTGGGCACCCCTATTAATCTTAATCATTTTTAGTTCTAAATTTTTGGGTGTTTGCAACAGTCATTTCAATTTGATATATCTAATAACTAATGGACACAGTAATATTTCAGGATTGAAATGAGGTTTATTGTACTAACAGAAAATGTGCAATATGCATTAAACCAAAATTTGACCGGTGCAAAAGTATGGGCACCTCAACAGAAAAGTGACATTAATATTTAGTAGATCCTCCTTTTGCAAAAATAACAGCCTCTAGTCGCTTCCTGTAGCTTTTAATCAGTTCCTGGATCCTGGATGAAGGTATTTTTGACCATTCCTCTTTACAAAACAATTCCAGTTCAGTTAAGTTTGATGGTCGCCGAGCATGGACAGCCCGCTTCAAATTATCCCACAGATGTTCAATGATATTCAGCTCTGGGGACTGGGATGGCCATTCCAGAACATTGTAATTGTTCCTCTGCATGAATGCCTGAGTAGATTTGGAGCTGTGTTTTGGATCATTGTCTTGCTGAAATATCCATCCCCGGTGTAACTTCAAATTCTTCACTGATTCTTGTACATTATTCTCAAGAATCTGCTGATACTGAGTTGAATCCATGCGACCCTCAACTTTAACAAGATTCCCGGTGCCGGCATTGGCCACACAGCCTGTGATGATTCTGCTTAAGTGTGGCTATAACTCAGATGTATTTTGGTCTCTGGGTAGCGTATTTCACTCTAGTTCCATTTATTCATACTGTGCGCAGCTATAAGCCTAGGTGTATATTGGCAGTAGTAGCAGCACTGAAACAATAGTGCATTGTTCAAGCCTGGGCTGTTGATCAGACCTGCCTGATAACATTGTATCATTCCAATTGGTCTCAGCTCTATACAAAAGATCTGGACTTGATTGCATTAACTCATCAGACTTGCTGTTGCCGGTGACCTCATTCTGGGAGGTGGCATAAAGGGTATAAAAGATGAGGTAAGAGGTCTGTGAGAGGAGATTATGCTATGGAGATTGGGCTGAGACTACAAGAGACTATTACTGAGAGACTATGACTGAAAGACTGTGATGAGAGCATGCAGGCGGGATTATTGAGTTAATGCCACATGCCAAAAAGCCTCCACTGGGTTATTCACACATACCAGAGCATGTGTGAGTGTTGGACTACAGAACCACATCAAGGACATGTGTGGTAAAGTAACTATTTCACCTTTAGCCCTTTTATTTTATTTGTACTGTATCTTGTAACTAGTAACTGTTAATGCTTGCATATATCTGCATATCTGTTCTGAACTGCATGTGTTAGATGTTAATACTGACCCATTTAGGGGTTAATAAATATATAAAATTTAGAAAGCTTGTCTTGAATTTATCTGGTGAACCCGACATTCACTGGCGGTGGCGGTGAGTGTGGTTTTTATATGAAAGAAGACTCAGGGGTGGCCAAAGCGGTTTGGCGCACTGAGGATCTTTCACATCCTCATTCAGTAAATAACACTGAGCTATAATGCTCCATTCCTATATAATACTAGTGGAGATATAGGCAGTGCTGGTATTGTCTATTGTGACCAATCAGATGGCGGCTTTCTTTATTGTAGTGCAGGTTTAAAATTCAAAGCAGTGATCGGATTGGTTGCTATGGTCAACTATGACACGTATTGTCTCTATGTATAAGCCCCGCCCGCTTGTTCTATATTAGCAGTTAGATCCCATAATGCATCATTTCCAGCTGCCGTCTCTTCTAGCTGCCACCTGTATGAGAAATATAATGGAGACAGACCCCGGCCTGGACCGGCAAAGAAACGGAGCACAAAGCCCTAACAACATGAAGGTAAGGTCAGACTTGGGACTGGCCAAATAAAAAACAAAATGACCTAATAAAAGGTGTAAGGGGAGTGGCTAGAAACAGATCAGGTGCACCAGTGGGTGGAGCTATAAGGGTATGGGGTCTAGCACTATATCTTCTAAGTATCATCATGTGGGTCCCCGGCACCTGGGGTAAATGCCTATCAAATCCCCATAACTAAGTGTAAAAATATACCCAATTCTGGTTATGTTACCAAATGTTCTGGAGCCAACAGCACAGTCATAGGGACAGGTTAGGCAATATTCACAACTGTGTGGCCATTGTTGCACTGGTTGCCATGGTAGCGGCAGCCATTTTGAGAGAGTCAGCATGCAGCTAATAGACCCTTATGTATACATAATAGATTGCAAGACCATCGTACAACAGCCAGACAACACCTCAGACCGTCAGACATCGATGCTGTAAGAATACCAACATGGCTGTCACCATGAGGAACCTTCTGGACCACAGCACAAGGCAACGTGAAGGTAAGGTCAGATTTGGATTCGGGGGTTTCCTACAAGGAGACGGAAAGCCATCAATAGTAATTGTATGGTGGATCAGCAGCAGGGGCGTAGCTATAGGGGGTGTATACCGGGCCCTGGAGGATGAGGGGGCCTAAAGACACAAATATTATAAATGGCACATGGTGAGTGGGGGCCCTGCTGGTCAGTGGGTAATTCAGTGAAGGGTAGAGAGAAGGGGTTCAGGAGGGCACTCTGTAACCCAAAGGTCAAAGATACAGGTAAGATAATTCTGGCTATGTTCTCAAATATTTTATATCCAACAGAGCAGTCACAGGGACAATTTAGGGACTCATTGGAACTGTGTGGCCATTGTTGCACTGGATGCCATGGTAGCGGCAGCCATTTTGAGAGTGTCAGAGGGAGTCAGCCAGCAGCAACTTGAGAATATGGAAAATGATGGAATTATATGAAAACATCAGAAAAGAGAATAAAAATGTAAATAATACAATTGTTATCATCTTTCAACCATATATTTGTGGACCCAACATCATTTTAATGGAACTGAGCTACAGCATAGCAAGAGACCAACAGATGTGACGTCACTTCCTGAGAAGAGGATGTGGGGCTCTTTCTACAAGAAGTAGCCATGTTTTGTAATCCTGGATAACCCCATAAAAGGGGATGTCCCTCAAAGTCCTCAGGATCCTCGTCCCGCTCCACATTCAACCTGAGCGCAGGGCCAATGACCACCCCTCTGCATGTCCTCACTGTGATGATTCTGCTTAAGTGTGGCTATAACTCAGCTGTATTTTGGTCTCTGGGTAGCGTATTTCTCTCTAGTTCCATTTACTCATAAGGTGCGCAACTATAATCCCAGGTGTATATTGGCAATAGTGGCTAGGCTGGCACAATAGGGCTTTGTATCCATCCCAGAATAGCTATTGTATTCCTATGCAGCCTTGAGTGATCAAAGAAACAATAGTGCATTGTTCAAGCCTGGGCTGTTGATCAGACCTGGCTGATAACATTGTATCAATTCACTTGGTCTCAGTTCTATACAAAAGATTTGGACTTGATTGCATTAACTCATCAGACTTGCTGTTGCCGGTGACCTCATTCTGGGAGGTGGCATAAAGGGTATAAAAGATGAGGTAAGAGGTCTGTGGGGGGAAATTATGCTATGGAGTTGACACAGACCATCACAGACAACAGGATATTACAGACTTTGACTGAGATGCTATTATGAGCAGGCAGGTTGGAATGCTGCTGCTGACGATGATGAGCCTACAAGAGACTGAGAGATATTACAGAGAGACTAATGCTGAGATCCCTGTGAAAAGCATGCAGGCGGGATTATTCTATTGATGCCAAATGCTAGGAGTTAAGGCTAAGAAGCCTCCACTGGTGACTCACACATGCCCTGTGTGAGTGTTGGACTACAGAACCACATCAAGGACATGTGTGGTAAAGTAATTATTTCACCTTTATCCCTTTTATTTTATTTGTACTGTATCTTGTAACTAGTAACTGTTAATGCTTGCATATATCTGCATATCTGTTCTGAACTGTATGTGTTAGATGTTAATACCGACCCATTTAGGGGTTAATAAATATATAAAATTTAGAAGGCTTGTCTTGTATTTATCTGGTGAACCCGACATTCACTGGCGGTGAGTGTGGTTTTTATATGAAAGAAGACTCAGGTGTGGCCACAGCGGTGTTTGCGCACTGAGGATCTTTCACACTCGCCATGCCTTGGCTTTAGCTCAAAAAAATGAGGCAAAAACAAAAAAACTTTTCTGCAACGTGTGGCTTAAGGCTATAGGGGTTTTCTGACCTCAACAGTGTGTTTATAGTGATGATCTGTCCACAGGATAGTCCATCAGTATCTGATCAGTAGGGTCCAACACCCAGCCCCTGCATCAATCAGCTGATCTGGCTGTGCCTCCGGGTACAGGAAGCTACTGCTGTGGACAGGGTAGGAAGCAGCACTGGATCCTATTCAGGTAATAGAACAGCTGTACCCGGCGCCATCACTATAGAGTGGACGGGGCGGCAGCTCTGAGCCTGTTACGTGAATAAGAGCTGAGCTGGTCTTGGCCCCGTCCATACCATTACCCTCCAGTGCCTGAGGCTATAGCAATAGACGGGGAGTGGAAGCAGATCTGTATAGAAGTGGTGTCAGGGAACTTCAGCCCCGCAGGTTCTGGTGTTGGACTCAGCGCCAGTCAGATTCTGATAGCGGATCCTGTGGATAGTTCATCAGTATAAAGAATGCAGATGGGGCCAGAAAACTCCTTTAGGCCGGGGTCTGACGTTGTGAAAACGCTGTGTTTTCCATTACCTGCAAAGTGGGTGGGATTCTGGCTAATCCTATCCACACATTGCAGAAAAAAAATCTGTAGTGGAAATGCTTCGATTTTAAAAACGCTCGGAATTATATCTACGGAAATGCTGGCGATTTCTGTATAGGTATAATAGAGGCAGAAAGTTCACAGAGAAACTGCAGACTTTCTGTGAAAAACGCTGTGGGGAGAAACTGTGATGCATTGCCACCGTGAGTTTCCCGCAGAGCTTCTTTGCTGTGGCCCGCTACATGGGGCCTTAGCCTAAAGGTACAGAAAAATATGTATTTCACCCAAGGAAAGTAGTGTGGAACAGAAAAGTCTCTGGAAAGTTGGGTGTTTCATTTGGTTTGTAGACAAGTGGGTTGTTAATTATCAGCCAAGTGGAGGCGCTACAAGTAATGTGTTAATCCTTCCCATAATGCTCCCTGTCTGGGGTAGACAGGCTGTGCCAGGGCCTGTGGGAGACAGAACCAGGTGAGTTGGTGGGATCCGCTATTTGTGCAGATACTGGGTAGTCGGCCGGGGGTCTTATAGTGAGGGCACTGAATGTGTGATGTCATGTACAGGATGTTTTACTGTAAGAACAGAAGAATAAAGCTGAGGTCACTGCTGAACCAAATTCACTATAATGTCCAGTATTAGTCTCTGTTCACATGAGCTTCTCTGTACATTATTCTATACCATCTGCTGTTACCTGATCTCCCTCTGCCTCATCCCAAGTCTACTTGTCATTTCCTTCTCTTATCATATCCTTGTATAATAAGAGATATGTGTCTTACCCCTGCCCCGCTCTCTGTGACTTCTGTCTCCTATAATGTACATAATACTCCTGGAATGTGCCCATTTGTTACACTATAAATTGTTGTACATTATATATGTTATACATATTGTCTTTATATGTATAGGTATCTAATTCACATTCCTGTATATTCTTGTGTACCAATAAAACTATATGATATTATTGTATGACAGGGCTTGCGGCGCGGGCTTCGGCTCCCTCCCTGGGCCCAAGGGCGAGGCGACGGGGCTTGCGGAGGCGGGGGGCTCCGGCTCCCCCCTTCGGCCCAAGGGGGGACGCGACGGGGCTTGCGGAGGCGGGGGGGCTCCGGCTCCCCCCCTGGGCCCAAGGGGGACGCGACGGGGCTTGCGGAGGCGGGGGGCTCCGGCTCCCCTCCTGGGTCCAAGGGGGATGCGACGGGGCTTGCGGAGGCGGGGGGCGCTGGCTCCCCCCCTGGACCCAAGGCGGACGCGACAGGGCTTGCGGAGGTGGGGGACTCTGGTTCCTCCCCTGGGCCCAAGGGGGACACGATGGGGCTTGCAGGGGCGGGTCGCTCCAACTCCCCCCCCTGGGCCCAAAGGTGGACGCGATGGGGCTTGCGGAGACGGGGGGTTCAGGCTCCCCCCCCCTGGGCCCAAAGGGAACGCGACGGGGCTTGCAGAGGCGGGGGGCTCTGTTTCCCCCCTTGGGCCCAAGGGGGACGCGACGGGGGTGCGGAGGCGGGGGGCGCTGGCTTCCCCCCCTGGACCCAAGGCGGACGTGACGGGGCTTGCGGAGGTGGGGGACTCCGGTTCCCCCCCTGGGCCCAAGGGGGACGCGACGGGGCTTGCGGAGGCGGGGGGCGCTGGCTCCCTCCCTGGGCCCAAGGGGGAAGCGACGGGGCTTGCGGAGGCGGGGGGCTCCAGCTCCCCATCTGGGCCCAAGGGGAAAGCGACGGGGCTTGCGGAGGCGGGGGCTCCGGCTCCCCCCTCTGGACCCAAGGGGGACGCGATGGGGCTTGCGGAGGCGGGGGGCTCCGACTCCCCCCCTGGGCCCAAGGGGGACGCGCCGGGGCTTGTGGAGGCGGGGGCCTCCAGCTCCTCCCCTGGGCCCAAGGGGAAAGCGACGGGGCTTGCGGAGGCGGGAGTCTCTGGCTTCCCCCCTAGGCCCAAGGGGAATGCGACGGGGCTTGCGGAGGTGGGAGGCTCCGGCTTCCCCCCTGGGCCCAAGGGGAACGCGACGGCGCTTGCGGAGGCGGGGGGCTCCGGCTCCCCCCCCTGGGCCCAAGGGGAATGCGACGGCGCTTGCGGAGGCGGGGGGGCTCCGGCTCCCCCCCTGGGCCCAAGGGGAACGCGACGGGGCTTGCGGAGGCGGGGTGCTCCGGCTACCCTTCTGGGCCCAAGGGGGAAGTGACGGGGCTTGCAGAGGCGGGGGGCTCTGGCACCTCCCTTGGGGCTCACCCCTGGGCCCAAGGGGGAAGCGACGGGGCTTGCGGAGGCGGGGGGCTCCGGCTCCCCCACTGGGCCCAAGGGGGACGCGACAGGGCTTGCAGAGGCGGGGGCTCTGGCACCTCCCTTGGGGCTCCCCCCTGGGCCCAAGGGGGAAGCGACGGGGCTTGCGGAGGCGGGGGGCTCAGGCTCCACCCCTGGGCCCAAAGGGAACGCGACAGGGCTTGAAGGGGCGGGGGGCACCAGCTCCACCCCTGGGCCCAAGGGGTACGCGACGGGGCTTTCAGAGGCGGGGGGCTCCGGTTCCCTCCCTGGGCCCAAGGGGGACGCGACGGGTATTTCGGAGGCGGGGGGGGGGGGAGCGACAAGGCTTTCGGAGGCGGGGGCTCCGGCTCCCCTCTTGGGGCTTCCCTCCGGCCCCAAGGGGGAGGCGACGGGGCTTGCAGAGGCGGGGGGTTCAGGCTCCCCCCCTGGGCCCAAGGGGGAGGATGCAGAGGCGGGGGGCTCCGGCTCCCTCCCTGGGCCCAAAGGAGGACGCGATGGGGCTTGCATAGGCGGGGGGCTCAGGCTCCCCCCCTGGGCCCAAAGGGGACGCGACAGGGCTTGCAGAGGCAGGGGGCTCCGGCTCCACCCATGGGCCCAAGGGGGACACGACGGGGCTTGCAGAGGCGGGGGCTCTCGCTCCTCCCCTGGGGCTCCACCCTGGGCCCAAGGGGGACGCCACGGGGCCTGCGTCGGCCGGGGGCTCTGGTTCCCCCCCTGGGCCCAAGGGGGACGCGACGGGGCTTGCGGAGGCGGGGGGCTCCGGCACCCCCCTGGGCCCAAGGGGGAGGCGATGGGGCTTGCAGAGGCGGGGGCTCTGGCACCTCCCTTGGGGCTCACCCCTGGGCCCAAGGGGGGACGCGACGGGGCTTGCGGAGGCGGGGGGCTCCGGCTCCCCCCCTGGTTCCAAGGGGGACGCGACAGGGCTTGCGGAGGCGGGGTGCTCCGGCTCCCCCCTGGGCCCAAGGGGGGACGCGACGGGGCTTGCGGAGGCAGGGGGCTCCGGCTCCCCCCTGGGCCCAAGGGGGACGCGACGGGGCTTGCGGAGGCGGGGGGTTCCGGCTCCCCCCCTGGTTCCAAGGGGGACGCGACAGGGCTTGCGGAGGCGGGGTGCTCCGGCTCCCCCTTGGGCCCAAGGGGGACGCGACGGGGCTTGCGGAGGCGGGGGCCTCCGACTTTCCCCCTGGGCCCAAGGGGAAAGCGACAGGGCTTGCGGAGGTGGGGAGGCTTCGGCTTCCCCCCTGGGCCCAAGGGGAAAGCGACAGGGCTTGCGGAGGCAGGAGGCTCCGGCTTCCCCCCTGGGCCCAAGGGGAACGCGACGGTGCTTGCGGAGGCGGGAGAGAAAATTTATTAAGACTGGCATTTACTACACCAGTCTTAATAAAGGTTCCTGGCTCGAAACACACCTGAATTATCAAGAGGTTCTGGCCTGTTATTAAAAAAACTAAGGCGCACACCCATGCACCAGAGTGCAAGCGTACACTAGCCAGGAACTTGTGTAGATTTCCTATTTAAGGCTAAGACCCCACATAGCGAGCCGCAGCTGAAAAGCACAATGGGATTAACCGTGTCGGAAACACATCAGGTTTTTTCCTGCAGTGCTTTTCACAGAAAGTCAGCAGAGTTTTCTCCTGTGGACTTTCTGCTTCAATTATACCTTTACGGAAACCGCCGGCATTTCATAGGTATAATTGACATGCTGGGATTTCCAACAACACAACTGTTTTTTCCGCTGCGGGTATTTTTCTGCAATGTGCGGATGGGATTCACTAGATGGTGCATTATAGTCTCTGGGGGCACAAGGGGGGTATTATACTGTGTGGGACCACTGAAGGAGCATTATACTTTGTGGAGCAGACCTATGTAAAGTATTACTGGACATTATAGCATATTGTGCTGCACTATTTTGTCCATATTTTTTGACCTATAACTCTGGTGCTGCGTCTATAAACAGGGAGACATAGCACGTAAAGATAGGGCCTAAACACTTTGACTGAGGTGGCCCCAGACATAACTTTGCATGGGGTCCCCATTAATTAAATAACACTGAGCTGTAATGCTCCATTCCTATGCTCCGGAGGCGGGGTGCTCCGGCTCCCCCCCTGGGCCCACGGGGGACGCGACGGAGCTTGCGGAGGCGGGGGCTCTGGCACCTCTTGGGGCTCCCCCCCTGGGCCCAAGGGGGAAGCGACAGGGCTTGCGGAGGCGGGGGGCGCTGGCTCCCCCCCTGGGCACAAGGCAGACGCGATGGGGCTTGCGGAGGCGGGGGGACTCCGGTTCCTCCCCTGGGCCCAAGGGGGACGCGATGGGGCTTGCAGGGGTGGGTGGCTCCGGCTCCCCCCCCTGGGCCCAAAGGGGGATGCGATGGGGCTTGCGGAGGCGGGGGGCTCAGGCTCCCCCCATGGGCCAAAAGGGGACGCGACAGGGCTTGCAGAGGCGGGTGGCACCGGCTCCACCACTGGGCCCAAGGGGTACGCGACGGGGCTTTCAGAGGCGGGGGGAGGCTCCGGTTCCCCCCTTGACACAAGGGGGACACGACGGGGCTTGCGTCGGCGGGGGGCTGTGGTTCTCTGCCTGGGCCCAAGGGGGACGCGACGGGGGCTTGCGGAGGTGGCGGGCTCCGGCACCCCCCCTGGGCCCAAGGGGGAGACGACGGGGCTTGCGGGGGGCTCCGGCTCCCCCTCTGGGCCCAAGGGGGAAGCGACGGGTACTTCGGAGGCGGGGAGGACGCGACAAGGCTTTCAGAGGCGGGGGGCTCCGGCTCCCCTCTTGGGGCTCCCCCCCCTGGGCCCAAGGGGAAAACGACAGGGCTTGCGGAGGCAGGAGGCTCCGGCTTCCCCCCTGGGCCCAAGGGGAACGCGACGACGCTTGCGGAGGCGGGGTGCTCCGGCTCCCCCCCCCTGGGCCCAAGGGGAACGCGACGGCGCTTGCGGAGGCGGGGGGGCTCCGGCTCCCCCCCTAAGCCCAAGGGGAAAGCGACAGGGCTTGCGGAGGCGGGAGGGAAAATTTATTAAGACTGGCATTTACTACACCAGTCTTAATAAAGGTTCCTGGCTCGAAACACACCTGAATTATCAAGAGGTTCTGGCCTGTTATTAAAAAAACTAAGGCGCACACCCATGCACCAGAGTGCAAACGTACACTAGCCAGGAACTTGTGTAGATTTCCTATTTAAGGCTAAGACCCCACATAGCGAGCCGCAGCTGAAAAGCGCAATGGGATTAACCGCGTCGGAAACACATCAGGTATTTTTCCTGCAGTGCTTTTCACAGAAAGTCCGCAGAGTTTTCCCCTGCGGACTTTCTGCTTCAATTATACCTTTACGGAAACCGCCGGCATTTCCATAGGTATAATTGACATGCTGGGATGTCCAACAACACAACTGTTTTTTCCGCTGCGGGTACTTTTCTGCAATGTGCGAATGGGATTCACTAGATGGTGCATTATAGTCTCTGGGGGCACAAGGGGGGGTATTATACTGTGTGGGACCACTGAGGGGGCATTATGCTTTGTGGAGCAGACCTATGTAAAGTATTACTGAACATTATAGCATATTGTGCTGCACTATTTTGTCCATATTTTTTGACCTATAACTCTGGTGCTGTGTCTATAAACAGGGCCACATAGCACGTAAAGATAGGGCCTAAACACTTTGACTGAGGTGGCCCCAGACATAAATTTGCATGGGGTCCCCATTAATTAAATAACACTGAACTGTAATGCTCCATTTCTATGCTCCGGAGGCGGGGTGCTCCGGCTCCCCCCCTGGGCGACGGGGCTTGCGGAGGGAGGGGGGCTCCGGCTCCCCCCCCTGGGCCCAAAGGGGACGTGACGGGGCTTGTGGAGGAGGGGGCTCCGGCTCCCCTCCTGGGCCCAAGGGGGACGTGACGGGGCTTGCAGAGGCGGGGGGCTCTGGCACCTCCCTTGGGGCTCCCCCCTGGGCCCAAGGGGGAAGCGACGGGGCTTGCGGAGGCGGGGGGCTCCGGCTCCCCCCCTGGGCCCAAGGGAGACGCGACGGGGCTTGCGGAGGAGGGGGGCTCCGGCTCCCCCCCTGGGCCCAAGGGGGACGCGACGGGGCTTGCAGAGGCGGGGGATCTGGCACCTCTTGGGGCTCCCCCCTGGACCCAAGGGGGAAACGACGGGGCTTGCGGAGGCGGGGGGCTCCGGCTCCCTTCCTGGGCCCAAGGGGAACGCGACGGGGCTTGCGGAGGCGGGGGGCGCTGGCTACCCCCTGGGCCCAAGGCGGACGCGACGGGGCTTGCGGAGGCAGGGGACTCCGGTTCCTCCCCTGGGCCCAAGGGGGACGCGATGGGGCTTGCAGGGGTGGGTGGCTCCGGCTCCTCCCCTGGGCCCAAAGGGGGACGCGATGGGGCTTGCGGAGGCGGGGGCTCAGGCTCCCCCCCTGGGCCCAAAGGCGACGCAACAGGGCTTGCAGAGGCGGGGGCACCGGCCCCAACCCTGGGCCCAAGGGGTACGCGACGGGGCTTTCAGAGGCGGGGGGCTCCGGTTCCCCCCCCTGGACCCAAGGGGGACGCAACGGGGCTTGCGTCGGCGGGGGGCTCCGGTTCCCTGCCTGGGCCCAAGGGGGAGGCGATGGGGCTTGCGGGGAGCTCCGGCTCCCCCTCTGGGCCCAAGGGGGAAGCGACGGGTATTTCAGAGGCAGGGGGGGACGCGACAAGGCTTTGAGGAGCGGGGGCTCCGGCTCCCCTCTTGGGGCTCCCCCCCTGGCCCCAAGGGGGATGCGACGGGGCTTGCAGAGGCGGGGGGGTTCCAGCTCCCGCCCTGGGCCTAAGGGGGAGGTTGCAGAGGCGGGGGGCTCCGGCACCCCCCTGGGACCAAGCGGGAGGCGACGGGGCTTGCAGAGGCGGGGGCTCTGGCACCTCCCTTGGGGCTCCCCCCTGGGCCCAAGGGGGACGCGACGGGGCTTGCGGAGGCGGGGGGCTCCAGCTCCCCCCTGGGCCCAAGGGGGAAGTGACGGGGCTTGCGGAGGCGGGGGGCTCCGGCTCCCCCCCCCTGGCCCCAAGGGGGACGCGACGGGGCATGCGGAGGCGGGGTGCTCCGGCTCCCCCCTGGGACCAAGAGGGAAGCGATGGGGCTTGCGGAGACGGGGGGCTCCGGCTCCACCCCTGGGCCCAAGGGGGACGCGACGGGGCTTGCGGAGGCGGGGGGCCTCCGACTTTCCCCCTGGGCCCAAGGGGAAAGCGACAGGGCTTGCGGAGGTGGGAGGCTTCGGCTTCCCCCCTGGGCCCAAGGGGAACGCGACGGGGCTTGCGGAGGCGGGGGGCTCCGACTTCCCCCCTGGGCCCAAGGGGAAAGCGACGGGGCTTGCGGAGGCGGGAGGGAAAATTTATTAAGACTGGCATTTACTACACCAGTCTTAATAAAGGTTCCTGGCACGAAGCACACCTGAATTATCAAGAGGTTCTGGCCTGTTATTAAAAAAACTAAGGCGCACACCCATGCACCAGAGTGCAAGCCTACACTAGCCAGGAACTTGTGTAGATTTCCTATTTAAGGCTAAGACCCCACATAGCGAGCCGCAGCTGAAAAGCGCAATGGGATAAACCGTGCCGGAAACACATCAGGTTTTTTCCTGCAGTGCTTTTCACAGAAAGTCCGCAGAGTTTTCCCCTGCGGACTTTCTGCTTCAATTATACCTTTACGGAAACCGCCGGCATTTCCATAGGTATAATTGACATGCTGAGATTTCCAACAACACAACTGTTTTTTCCGCTGCGGGTATTTTTCTGCAATGTGCGGATGGGATTCACTAGATGGTGCATTATAGTCTCTGGGGGCACAAGGGGGGGTATTATACTGTGTGGGACCACTGAGGGGGCATTATACTTTGTGGAGCAGACCTATGTAAAGTATTACTGGACATTATAGCATATTGTGCTGCACTATTTTGTCCATATTTTTTGACCTATAACTCGGGTGCTGCGTTTATAAACAGTGCCACATAGCACGTAAAGATAGGGCCTAAACACTTTGACTGAGGTGGCCCCAGACATAACTTTGCATGGGGTCCCCATTCAGTAAATAACACTGAGCTGTAATGCTCCATTCCTATGCTCCGGAGGCGGGGTGCTCCGGCTCCCCTCCTGGGCCCAAGGGGGACGCGACGGGGCTTGCGGAGGCGGTGAGCTCCGGCTCCCTCCCTGGTCCCAAGGGGAAAGCGACGGGGCTTGCGGAGGCGGGGGAGCTCCGACTTCCCCCCTGGGCCCAAGGGGAAAGCGACAGGGCTTGCGGAGTCGGGAGGCTCCGGCTTCCCCCCCTGGGCCAAAAGGGAACGCGACGGCGCTTGTGGAGGCGGGGGGCTCCGGCTCCCCCCCTGGGCCCAAGGGGGACGCGACGGGACTTACGGAGGCGGGGGGCTCCGGCTCCCCCCCCTGGGCCCAAGGGGGATGCGATGGGGCTTGCGGAGGTGGGGGGATCCGGCTCCCCCCCCCCTGGGCCCAAGGGGGACGCAACGGGGCTTGCGGAGGCGGGGGGCTCCGGCTCCAACCCTGGGCCCAAGGGGGACGCGACGGGGCTTGCGGAGGCGGGGGGCTCCGGCTCCCCACCTGAGACCAAGGGGGATGCGACAGGCTTGCGGAGGCGGGGGGCTCCTGCTCCCCCCCTGGGCCCAAGGGGGACGCGACGAGGCTTGAGTAGGCGGGGGGCTCCGGCTCCCCCTCTGGGCCCAAGGGGGACGCGACGGGGCTTGCGGAGGCGGGGGGCTCCGGCTCCACCCATGGGCCTAAGGGGGACGCGACGGGGCTTGCGGAGGCAGGGGGCTCCGGCTCCCCCTCTGGGCCCAAGGTGGACGCGACTGGGCTTGCGGCGGCGGGTGGCTCCTACTTCCCCCCTGGGCCCAAGGGGAAAGCGACGGGGCTTGCGGAGGCAGGAGGCTCCGGCTCCCCCCCTGGGCCCAAGGGGAAAGCGACAGGGCTTGCAGAGGCGGGGGGCTCCGGCTCCCCCTCTGGGCCCAAGGGGGACGTGACGGGGCTTGCGGAGGCGGGGGGCTCCGGCTACCCCCCAGGCCCAAGGGGGACGCGACAGGGCTTGCGGAGGCGGGGGGCTCCGGCTCCCCCCCTGGGCCCAAGGGGGATGCGACGGGGCTTGCGGAGGCGGAGTGCTCCGGCTCCCCCCTGGGCCCAAGGGGGAAGCGACGGGGCTTGCGGAGGTGGGGTGCTCCGGCTCCCCCCATGGGTTCAAGGGGGACGCGACGGGACTTACGGAGGTGGGGGGCTCCGGCTCCCCCCCCTGGGCCCAAGGGGGACGCGACGAGGCTTGCGGAGGCGGGGGGCTCCGACTTCCCCCCCCTGGGCCCAAGGGGAAAGCGAAGGGGCTTGCGGAGTGGGGAGGCTTCGGCTTCCCCCTGGGCCCAAGGGGAACGCGACGGGGCTTGCGGAGGCGGGGGGCTCCGGCTCCCCCCTGGGCCTAAGGGGGACGCGATGGGGCTTGCGGAGGCGGGAGGCTCCGGCTTCCCCAATGGGCCCAAGGGGAACGCGACGGGGCTTGCGAAGGCGGGGGTGCTCCTAATTCCCCCCTGGGCCCAAGGGGAAAGCGACGGGGCTTGCGGAGGCAGGAGGCTTCGGCTTTTCCCCTGGGCCCAAGGGGGATGCGACAGGGCTTGCGGAGGCGGGGGTGCTTCGGCTCCCCCCATGGGCCTAAGTGTGACGCGACGGGGCTTGCGGAGGCGGGGGGCTCCGGCTCCCCCCTGGGCCCAAGGGGAAAGCGACAGGGCTTGCGGAGGCGGGGGGCTCCGGCTCCCCCCCTGGGCCCAAGGGGGACGCGACGGGGCTTGCGGAGGCGGAGTGCTCCGGCTCCCCCCCAGGCCCAAGGGGGACGCGACAGGGCTTGCGGAGGCGGGGGGCTCCGGCTCCCCCCCTGGGCCCAAGGGGGATGCGACGGGGCTTGCGGAGGCGGAGTGCTCCGGCTCCCCCCTGGGCCAAAGGGGGAAGCGACGGGGCTTGCGGAGGCGGGGTGCTCCGGCTCCCCCCATGGGTTCAAGGGGGACGCGATGGGACTTACGGAGGCGGGGGGCTCCGGCTCCCCCCCTGGGCCCAAGGGGGACGCGACGGGGCTTGCGGAGGCAGGGGGCTCCGACTTCCCCCCTGGGCCCAAGGGGAAAGCGAAGGGGCTTGCGGAGTGGGGGAGGCTTCGGCTTCCCCCGGGCCCTAGGGGAACGCGACGGGGCTTGCGGAGGCAGGGGGCTCCGGCTCTCCCCCTGGGCCCAAAGGGGACACGACGGGGCTTGCGGAGGCGGGGGGCGCTTGCTCCCCCCCTGGGCCCAAGGGGGACGCGACGGGGCTTGCGGAGGCGTGGGGCTCCTACTTCCCCCCTGGGCCCAAGGGGGACGCGACGGGGTTTGCGGAGGCGAAGTGCTCCGGCTCCTCCCTGGCCCAAGGGGGACGCGACGGGGTTTGCGGAAGCGGGGGGCTCCGGCTCCTCCTATGGGCCCAAGGGGGACGCGAGGGGGGCTTTCAGAGGCGGGGGCTGTGGTACCTCCCTTGGGGCTCCCCCTTGGCCCAAGGGGGAAGTGACGGGGCTTGCGGAGGCGGGGTGCTCCGGCTCCTCCTATGGGCCCAAGGGGGACGCGACGGGGCTTGCGGAGGCGGGGGGCTCCGGCTCCCCCCCCTGGGCCCAAGGGGGACGCGACGGGGCTTGCGGAGGCGGGGGGATCCGACTTCCCCCCCTGGGCCCAAGGGGAAAGCGAAGGGGCTTGCAGAGTCGGGAGGCTTCGGCTTCCCCCTGGGCCCAAGGGGAACGCGACGGGGCTTGCGGAGGCAGGGGGGCTCCGGCTCCCCCCCCTGGGCCCAAGGGGGACGCGACGGGGCTTGCGGAGGTGGGGGGCTCCGGCTCCCCCCCTGGGCCCAAGGGGGAGGCGACGGGGCTTGCGGAGGCGGGGGGGCTCCGACTTTCCCTCTGGGTCCAAGGGGAAAGCGACAGGGCTTGCGGAGGCGGGGGGCTCCGGCTTTCCCCCTGGGACCAAGGGGGAGGCGACGGGCTTGTGGAGGCGAGGGGCTCCGGCTCCCCCCCTGGGCCCAAGGGGGACGCGACGGGGCTCGAGGAGGCGGGGGGCTCCGGCTCCCCCTCTGGGCCCAAGGGGGACACGATGGGGCTTGCGGAGGCGGGGTGCTCCGGCTCCCCCCATGGGTCTAAGGGGGACGCGACGGGGCTTGCGGAGGCGGGGGTGCTCCTACTTCCCCCCTGGGCCCAAGGGGAACGCGACGGCGCTTGCGGAGGCGGGGGGCTCAGGCTCCTCCCCTTGGCCCAAGGGGGACGCTACGGGGCTTGTGGAGGCAGAGGGCTCCGGCTCCCCCCTGGGCCCAAGGGAGACGCCACAAGGCTTTCGAAGGCAGGGGCTCCGGCTACCCCCTTGGGGCTCCCCCCCTGGCCCCAAGGGGGACGCGACAGGGCTTGCGGAGGCGGGGGGCTCCGCCTTCCCCCCTGGGCCCAAGGGGTAGGCGATGGGGCTTGCAGTGGGGGGCTCCGGCTCCCCCCTGGGCCCAAGGGGGATGCGATGGGGCTTCGGGTGGGTTCTCCGGCTCCTCCCTATTTCCAAGGAGGGGGAGACTGTAGTGTCTCATAATTATAACACAGAAGAAGCAGACTGTAGTGTCTCATAATTATAGCATAGGAGAAGCAGACTGTAGTGTTTCATAATTATAACTCAGGATGAGCAGACTGTAGTGTCTCATTTTTATTGCGCTGGAGGAGCAGACTGTAGTGTCTCATTATTATAACACAGGAGGAGCAGACTGTAGTGTCTGATAATTTTAACACAGGAGGAACAGCCTGTAGTGTCTCATGAATAAAACACAGGAGGAGCAGACTGTAGTGTCTCATAATTATAACACAGGAGGAGCAGACTTTAATGTCTCATAAGTATAACCCAAGAGGAGCAGACTTTACTGTCTCATAAGTATAACACAAGAGGAGCAGACTGTAGTGTCTCTTGAATAAAACACAGGAGGAACAGATTGTACTGTCTCATAATTATAAGACAGGAGGAGCAGACTGTAGTGTCTCATATTAGTAACACAGGAGGAGCAGACTGTAGTGTGTCACAATTATAACACAGGAGGAGCAGAATAAAGTGTGTCATATTTATCACTCAGGAGGAGCAGACTGTAGAGTCTCATAATTATAACACAGGAAAAGCAGACTTTAGTGTCTCATAATTATAACACAGGAAAAGCAGACTGTAGTGTCTCATAATTATAACACAATAGGAGCAGACTGTAGTGTCTCATAATTATAACACAAGGAGAAGACTGTAGTTTCTCATCATTATAACACAGGAGGAGCAGACTGTAGTGTCTCATAATTATAACACAGGAAAAGCAGACTGTAGTGTCTCATAATTATAACACAGGAAAAGCAGACTGTAGTGTCTCATAATTATAACACCATAGGAGCAGACTGTAGTGTCTCATAATTATAACACAAGGAGAAGACTGTAGTTTCTCATAATTATAACACAGGAGGAGCAGACTGTAGTGTCTCATAATTATAACACAAGGATCAGACTGTAGTGTCCGGTATTTATAACGCAGGAGGAGCAGACTGTAGTGTCCCGTATTTATAACACAGGAGGAGCAGAATGTAGTGTCTCATATTAGTAACACAGGAGAAGCAGACTGTAGTGTGTCACAAATATAACAGGAGGAGCAGAATAAAGTGTCTCATATTTATCACTCAGGAGGAGCAGACTGTAGTGTCTCATAATTATAACACAAGGATCAGACTGTAGTGTCTCATAATTATAACACAAGGATCAGACTGTAGTGTCCCGTATTTATAACACAGGAGGAGCAGACTGTAGTGTCTCATAATTATAACACAGGAGGGGCAGACTGTAGTGTCTCATAATTATAACACAGTAGGAGGAGCAGACTGTAGTGTCTTGCAGTTATAATAGCAGGAAGAGACTGTAGTGTCTCGTGATTATAACACAGAAGGAGCAGACTGTAGTGTCTTGCAATTATAACAGCAGGAAGAGACTGTAGTGTCTCGTGATTATAACACAGGAGGAGAAGACTGTAGTGTCTCATATTTATTTTTTTTGCCAACACAAGTTGGAATCCATGAGATTTTGTCTAAAGAGCCAGTCTGGTGTCCTGTACCACCTGGTTAGTATTTTGTAGTGGGATTCGTGTAGCGTGATGCAGGTGGAGGAGCCATGCGAGTATTTAAGAATCGATGGGACGTCTTCCTCAGGTATCATTGTGATGATTCCACTGAAATATGGCTATAACTCAAAGCGGTATTTTGATCTCTGGGTATAGTATCTCCCTTCTTACTTGCATTTATTCATAATGTGCGCAGCTATAAGCCTAGGTGTATATTGGCAGTAGTAGCAACATTGTAACAATGGGGCTTTGTATCCATCCCAGCAGGGCTCCATTGAATTCCTACACAGCCCTGAGTGTTCAAAGAAACATGCATTGATCAGTCTGGACTGGTAGATCAGACATGGTTGATAACATTGTATCATTTCACTTGGTCTCAGCTCTTTACAAAGAATCTGGACTTGAGTGCGTTAATCAATCAGACTTGCTGTTGTTGATGACCTCATTCTGGGTGGTGTCATCAAGGGTATAAAAGATGAGGTAAGAGGCCAGTGGGGGAGTTTTTACAGACCATCACAGACTACAGAAGTTTTTACAGACAGACAGACCACTGTGAAGAGCATGCAGGCTGGATTATTGTATTGATGCCACATGCTAAGAAGCCTCCACTGGTTATTCACACATGACAGAGCATGTGTGAGTGTTGGATTATAGAGCCACATCAAGGAGATGTGTGGTAAAGTAACTATTTCACTTTTATGCCCTTTTATTTTATTGCACTGTATCTTGTAACTAGTAACTGTTAATGCTTGTATATATCTACATATCTGTTCTGAACTGTATGTGTTAGATGTTAATATCGACCCATTTAGGGATTAATAAATATATAAAATTTAGAAAGCTTGTCTTGTATTTATCTTGTGAACCCAGCACTCACTGGCGGTCAGTATGGTTTTATATGAAAGAAGACTCAGTGTGGGCCAACGCGGTGTTGGCGCACTGAGGATCTTTCACATTGGTGGCAGCGTAGTTGGATCTTAGGATAAACAGCGTGTATTGGTGACCTTTATCACTCACATGTTGGGAATTGTAGTAATCCTATGAGACAAGCTCGGTATTAAAGCAAGCATTAAGATACAGTGAAAGTTTGATACAGTGCTGTTCCCCTCCCTTACTCTTCGTATTCTATCTTATCTTTTATTTGGCAAATACCAGTGGATGGCTAGTGGGCTCAGAAGCAGAGCCCCAGAACTGCAGAACCAGGCTTTTGGAGATCCTGAGCGTATGGCTAAAATGGAGGCAGCCACAGCCATGCAGAAAATCGAACAGAGTCTTGATTTTGGGGCTAGGCCAGGAAGTGCAGCAAGCAGCCCGGTCCCAAGGATTACTTCACCAGGAGAGGCCAGTAGCCCCAGCCTTGCTGGGGGAATGGCTTCACACTGGCAAATGGTCCTGCAGCAAGTAGGCACCAGTGACCCTAACACATACCTGCAGGTGTTGTGCCGCTTTCAGGAAGATGCAGAACGGCAAGCCGATCGGCAGGCCGCAGAACGGCAGGCCGATCGTGAAGCTGCAGAACTAGAACGGCAGTATCAGCTTGAGCTCAAAAGAATGGAGCTCTCCCAGCAGGCACCGTCTGTCACTGCACACACTCCAGAAGCCCATGTACCAAGGCTCCGATCCGAGGACTTTCCAATCCTTGAAACAAACGGGGATTTGGACTCATTCTTGCGGGCCTTTGAGAAAGTGTGTAAGCAGTATCAGCTACCACAGACGGATTGGGTCCGTTACCTGGCTCCCCGGTTGAGGGGAAAAGCCCTGGACACTTACGCCAATTTGCCAGTTGACCAGGACTATGAGTCTGTTAAAGCAGCGCTGATCCGGAGGTACCAACTCATGCCGGAGCTATACCATCGAAGGTTCCGAGGACTGCAGAAAAAGCCTTCAGAGAGCCATGAGGATACAGCGGCCCAGCTGCGCGTGTGGTTCCGGGAGTGGACGGAGGGCAAGTCCGTCACCTCGCAAGAAAGCCTTGCAGACCTCATGCTTCAAGAGCAGTTCTTGAACATTTGTACCGAGGAAGTGCAAAAATACCTCCTGGACCGAGAGCCCAAGGACCTTGAAACAGCCGCAGCAATAGCGGATCGTTATGTTGCCAACCAGTTGCCGTGGAAACCTGCCAGCGACGGCTGGAGGAGGGGGTAAGACACAATCTGTCCCGGGGAATCCTGAACCAAGCTGGAGGTCACCACAGCCCTCTGCTTCCAGGTGGGGTAGGCCAAACTCTGTCCCGGGTGGTTCCTATACGTCCCCTGCCCCTCGAGCTCTGAGCTCCCCGGCGACCTCTCTCATACCCCAGGGAGAGATCAGGCGGTGCCACGCCTGTAATCAAACGGGACATTTTCAACGAGACTGCCCCAACCGCCCTAGGAACCCCCCTGCTACCCAAACTACAGCGGCCGGCCCATCTGTGTATCTAGTTGCGAGGGAGGGGCCCCAGCTTAATGCTAACCGTCAACAGGTCACTGTGGGGGACAAAGTGGTGATGGGATTCCGGGACACTGGGGCAGATGTCACGCTGGTACAACCAGATTTGGTCCCCCCAGACAGTATTATTCCCGGGAAAACTCTGACCCTAAGGGGTATTGGATTGGAACGTTTTACTGTACCCATGGCTTGTGTTCATTTAGACTGGGGTGCAGGGAAAGGAATGCGGGATGTGGGAGTGATGTCTGAGTTGCCTGCCAATGTACTGTTGGGGACAGATTTGGGGCCTATGGTGTGCCAATATGCAGAGGGGGCTAATCACCCTCCCTTTGAAATGTCTCCTCATACAGTTTGTGAAGATGCTAATTTTATTGTACCTGTGGGAATACCTGCAGAGTGGGCTGGTAACCCTCCCTCTGAAATGTCTCCTCATACATTCTGTGAAAATGCTAATTCTAATGTATCTGGGATTAATGTAGGTGTAAAGGAGCTGAGTGAGGACTGGGCTGTAGACCCGTCCACATCTGCGGGGGCCTCACCCCCCAGTCTTTGTCTCTATGTCTGCCAGTCCTCCCTCCAGCTCAGTGTGATAGAACCAATGCTGATAGGGATGCTGTTAATGATACTGCAAATGTCTGCCATGAAACTGTGGATGTTGTACCAGGTGGTTCGGTGTCTCTCTGGGCTCTCAGTGACGGTCCGGATGTAGGACGGACTGCTGGTATTGTGGTGGTTACCCGCAGTCAAAGTGCCAAAGGGGTGGAAAGCCTTCCAGCCTCTGCACCGGTCCCTCCGTCACTCGGATGCATTACTGAGACCACCTTGAGAAATTCCCCCACCCTAGAGCCGGAAAGGTCTGGCAGCTATGTAACATACACCTCTCTTTTGTCTCACTCCAGCCAAGAGTTCAGAGAAGCTGTCCAAGCTGACCCTAGTCTGGCCATATTGAGGGAGCGTGCCGCTCAACCACCCTCGGAGTCTGACAAGGTCCGAGTCTACTGGGATCAAGGGAGGCTATATTGGGAAATGATACCCACCCAGGGGGAGGAAGGTCAGCTAAATGAGAGACAGTTAGTGGTACCCCAACCTTACCGGAGAGAGTTGTTGCGGATCGCTCATGACATTCCATTGGCCGGTCACTTAGGGATTGCCAAGACCAAATCTCGCCTTAGCCACTTATTCTACTGGCCTAATCTGGGGAAGGACGTAGCTAGATACTGCCATTCATGTGACGCGTGTCAAAGGATGGGCAAGTCGGGGTAAAGCTCCAAAGCTCCGCTGGTGCCTATGCCCATCATAGTCGAACCTTTCCAGCGAGTGGCTGTGGACCTTATTGGACCCCTGTCCATCCCCAGCCGCTCCGGTAAACGCTTCATCTTAATGGTAGTAGACTACGCTACTCGATACCCAGAAGCCATCGCCCTGTCCTCTACCCGGGCTGATGTAGTGGCCAAGGCTCTGGTAGGCATCTTCTCCCGTGTTGGGTTTCCCAGAGAGATGCTCACAGACCGGGGTACCCAGTTCATGTCTGCCCTGATGCAAGGCCTGTGTAAGATAACCAAGGTGCAACTTCTGGTGTCCAGCCCGTATCACCCGCAGACCAATGGTCTGTGTGAACGGTTCAATGGCACACTGAAGCAGATGCTTCGGATGTTAGTCGAGTCCCATGGGAGCGACTGGGAGCCTTATGTCCCGCACTTGTTGTTTGCTTACCGGGAGGTGCCTCAAGCCTCAACTGGGTTCTCCCCCTTCGAGCTCTTGTATGGGAGACGTGTCCGTGGGCCCCTAGCTCTAGTGAAGGAGTCCTGGGAAGGAGACGCCGCTATCCAGGGTGTGCCAGTCGTGGAGTATGTCCTGCGATTCTGTAACCGAATGCAGACGATGGCGCAGCTGGTGCATGACAACATGGTCCAGGTTCAGACCGACCAGAAACGCTGGTATGATCAGAATGCTCGCGAGAGGATATACCAGCCGGGGCAGAAGGTATGGGTCCTAGTCCCTGAGCCTAAGGATAAGCTTCAGGCCAAATGGTCTGGTCCATACATCGTGCACCGGCAGGTCAACTGCGTCAACTACCTGGTTACCATTGACCCAGGCCGGAACAGGCACAAGGTCTTCCATGTTAACATGATGAAAGATCATCATGACAGGGAAGCCACTGCCTTTCCCGTATGTAGTCTGCTAGAGGAGGGCGAAGAGGAGGACCTTGCGGACATGCTCACTCAGTTGGGGGAGGGAAGGTCACCCCAGAAAGCGCAGTTAAACCCCCTACTGACTGAGACCCAAAGGTCACAACTTAACAGTGTTCGGTGTGCCCTCCCCGGTCTGTTTTCCGGAAAGCCAGGGAGAACTGACCGGGCCATCCACAACGTGGATACCGGGAATCATGCCCCTATCCGACGACCGCCATATCGCGTCTCCTCGGAAGTACGGGCCCAAATACATAAGGAGATCAGCGAGATGTTGGAAATGGGGGTGATTCAGCCCTCCCACAGTGCATGGGCCTCGCCTGTAGTCCTGGTACCTAAAAAAGATCGGACCATGCGGTTCTCTGTGGACTACAGGGAGTTCAATGTGGTTACAGTTGATGATGCGTATCCCATGCCACGCATCGACGATTTACTAGACTCGTTAAGTAAGGCCCAGTATTTGTCCATCATGGACTTGAGTCCGGGGATACTGGCAAATTCCCCTATCCCCAGAGGCACGGGAACGGTCGGCCTTTACCACTCCCTTTGGACTGTATGAGTTCACTGTCATGCCGTTCGGCATGAAAAATGCCCCTCCCACTTTTCAAAGGATGGTCAATTCCCTGCTGTCGGGATGTGAAGGGTTTGCAGCTGCATACCTGGATGATATCGCGTCTTCAGCTCCACTTGGGAAGAACAGCTACAACACCTGGCGCAGGTGTTGAGGCGGGTTCACCACGTGGGCTTGACCATCAAACCAGAGAAGTGTCAGCTGGGCATGCGTGAGGTCCAGTACCTGGGACACCGGGTGGGTGGGGGAACCTTGAGGCCAGAGCCTGAGAAGCTGGAGGCAATCACCACATGGCCAACCCCCCGGACCAAGCGACAGGTGATGTCTTTCCTGGGCACAGCAGGGTACTACAGGAAGTTCGTCCCGAACTATAGTGCCCTTCACATAGACGTGGATAGGACGAGGCTGTAGTTACATTACATGGCTGCTATGAAAAGAATGACACTATGTAAACAGAGAAGGGGTCACGGCGCTTACACAGGTACCACAGTTCATTCAAACAGCTGATCCTGGGGGTCCCGGGTATTGGAACCCCAATAATTTTTCAATTGGGAAATACCTGGGACATTATTAATAAGGGGCACTATTTAAAGGGAGTGCACAGGGAAGTTATTAATTTAAAGATGCACTTGTGGGTATTATTCATTATGGGGGGGTATATTATATATTTTATAATTGGGGGTAGCAGCAGGATGGGGACTTTGTGTAGGTGAGGACAATGTGGGTCAGGTGCCTGGAAAAGTGAGGAGCCAAAGATGTCTGTGTTGCAAACTTTACAGAGACTGGAAGAAGTGGTCATGGCCGTTCGGATGAAAGAGATGGAGAATGTGAAGGATTAGTCAGAGACGTCACCGGTAAGTCACAAAATGTTACTGCCCTGTATTCACCTAAATTGTCTGCAGAGCCCTGTGTAGAGCTGCTATATACCACTATACGCTCACCGTATACTCATAGTATCAGTATACGAACATGTCCAAGTTGGGGGCCCACTTGGACATGTTCGCCCCCCTGTGCTGAACCCCTAGCTACGCCTCTGAGGGGGACATAATTTCTTGGGTAAACCTCTTGAAGAGTGGTCTGTAGGTGGATACCTAGATATTTTATAGATGTTTTCTTCCACGTATAGGGTGAGTTGGTGCTATGCCTCTGTGCTTGAAGAGCCTGTAGTGAGATGTTAAGGACTTCGTACTTCGAGCTATTTACTCTATAGTTGGAGAGTTTGCCGTAGCGGGCCATTAGTTCAGTGAGGTGCGGTAGACCCTCTGCCGGATTAGTGACTAGAAACAATACATCATCCGCGAAGGCCACTGATTGTAGGGTTTGATTGGAGACCGAGAAACCATGTATGTGGGGGTATTGACGGACAGCCTGGAGTGAGGATGAACAGGGTGGGGGAGAGGGGGCATCATTGTCTGGTTCCATTTGTGATATTGAAGTAATCTGACAGGGTACCGTTCACTTTTAGTCGGGCATGGGGTTGAGCGTAGAGAGAGAAGGGAAGGGAAGGAGATACAGATTAGACATTAGGAAAAACTTTTTAACAGTGAGGGTAGTGAGGGAGTGGAATAGGCTGCCACGGGAGGTGGTGAGTTCTTCATCAATTGAAATCTTCAAATGGAAACTGGATAAATATATAGCTGGAATGATTTAGGAAAACCTGCTTTTGCAGGGGGTTGGACTCGATGGCCCTTGAGGTCCCTTCCAACTCAAATAGAAATAGAAATAGAATATTGCTTTTATGAAATCTCGGGGGAAACCGAAGGTTTCTAACGTCACATTCATGAAGGCCCAGTTTACCCTGTCGAATGCCTTTTCGGCATCCACACCCAATAAAATTAGAGGGCGTGTGGTCCTTTTGGCAATAGCTATGGCGTGCAGTAAAAGGATGGTGTTCTCTTTCCCTTCTCTCCCTTTCACAAAACCTGATTGTTCATCATTAAGAAGGTTTGGAATTAGGTGTCTAAGCCTGAGAGCCAGGAGTTTGGCCCATATTTTTAAATCAACGTTTAGAAGGGATATGGGCCTATAACTACTGCATTGGGCCAAATCCTTTCCTTCTTTGGGAATAAGTGTGATGTGGGCCTCCTGGGCCTGGTGCACCATGGGGGTACCTTGGAGAAGTGCATTACAAAAGTCAGTGAGACGTGGGAGAAGCTGGGTTTGGAATGATGAGTAATATAGTAGTGGTAGTCCATCCGGACCTGGGCTTTTACCCGTTGGAAAACTATGGAGGGTCTGGCGGACCTCTTCTAAGGTGATCGGCTGGAGAAGTTGGGCTTCTTCGGATTCTGTGATTGAGGGTAAGGAGAGATCTTTAACCCCTTCAGGTCTGAGCCCAAAAGTGTGTTAAGGACCAGGCCTCATTTTTCAAAACTGACATATGTCACTTTATATGGCAATAACTTTAAGATCCTTTAACTTGCACAAGTGATTTTGAGATTGTTTTTTCGTGAGACATTGTACTTCATGTTAGTGGTAAACATTGATCAATATTTTTGTATTTATTTATAAAAAAAATAGGAAATTTGATGGAAATTTGGAAAAAAATCTCAATTTTCAAAATGTGAAATGCTCTGCTTTTCAAACAGATAGTCATACCACCCAAATAAGTTAATAAATATTATCTACCATATCTCTGCTATATATTGGCATCATCTTTTAATTGTCATTTAATTTATTTTGGACATTATAAAGCTTACAAGTGTAGCAGCGATTTCCCAGATTTACAAGAAAATTTCTCAAACTAATTTTTTTAGGAACCACTTCATTTCTGAAGGGGATTATAAAGCCCTATATATTAGAAACCCCCATGAATCACCAAATTTTCAAAACTGCGCCCCTCATATAATTCAAAACAGCATTTGGAAAGTTTGCTAACCCTTTAAGCATTTCACGAGGATTAAAACAATATGGAGGTGATATTTAGACATTTCATTTTTTTTCAATAATACATTCATTTAGCTCTAAAATTAACACACTCGGAAAGGGTTAAAGGAGAAAATACATCTCACAGTTTGTTATGCAATTTCTCCCGAGCACAGAAGTACCCCACATGTGGGTGTAAGCTGATGTTTGGGCACACGGCAGCGCTTGGAAGGTAAGGAGCGAGACTGGGGGTATGAAAAGCAGATTTTGCTGGAATAGTTTTCAGGTGCCATGTCTCATTTGCAGAGCCCCTAGAGTACCAATACAATGGAAACCCCCTAAAAGTGACCCCATTTTGGAAACCACACCCCTCATAGAATTTATCAAGAGGTATAGCAAGCATTTTGACCGAAAAGCCTTTTCACAGATTTTATTAACATTGGGATGTGTAAATAAAAAATTACTAAAATGTCACTTTATCCCCCAAATTTTCATTTTCACAAGGGGTTAAAAGAGAAAAAGCTCCCCAAAGGTTGTTAAACAATTTCTCCTGAACACGGCCATACCCCATATGTGGTCATAATCTGCTGTATGGGTACATGGTGCGGCTTGGAATGGAAAGAGCGCTATTTGGCTTATGAAGGGCAGATTTTGCTGGAATAGTTTTCGGGTGCCATGTCGCATTTAGCCCCTAAAGTAACAATACAATGGAAACCCCAAAAAGTGACCCCATTTTGGAAACTACACCCCAGAATATATCAAGGGATACAATGAGCAGTTTGGCCCTACAGCTGTTTAACAGATTTTATTAACATTGGGACTTGAAAATGAAAAATTACTTTTTTTCTAATAAACCGTCAATTTAGTCACATTTTTTTTATTTTCACAAGAGGATAAAGGAGACAAAGCTCCTCAAAGTTTGTTACACAATTTCTCCTGAGCATGGCAATACCCCATATGTGATTGTAAACTGCTGTATGGGTACATGGTGGAGCTTGGAAGAATTTATCAAGGGGTGTAATAAGCATTAGTATCTCAGACGTGACTGCACAGCGGATGGTGAAGAGTGAATAGGTAAGCTGTGCGGAGTACATGGGGAACACCAAACTCCCTACTATATCCCCAGTAGCTCCTATGATTGGTGGGGTCTCTCTGGCGGTCATTTCTGGTTTATTTTCCCTTGTAAGCTCTAAATTTGGGGTGTACCCTGATATGCGCTTGCACAGCTTATACATTTCCTTCCTGCCGCAGCCAGTTTTGTTTGAATGATTTGGCGATTTTTCTCTTCATATTGTACAAGCTATATTTTCTTTATTTCTCTGGTGATGTAGCCATATGAGCAGTGTCGGACTGGGATGTCTAGGGCCCACCAGTGGAATTGTTTCTAGGGGCCCACCATCAGGACCCATGCAGATCAGCGGCACCGAGACAGGGCGGCTAAAGGTAATAACATGTCGGGAGCCATGCTGCTCACCCACTATACCATGTGCACCACTGCACTACATAAACCTACTGCTACACTTTGTATGGCAAGTGAACAGCGTGGCTCCAAGAATTGTTACCTTTACCTGTAGCCGCACTGTCCTGGAAAAGCTGATCTGCAGAGGTCCTGGCTGTTGTATCATCGCAGATGTAATATTGATGGCCTATCCTAAGGACAGGCCATCA
Organism: Leptodactylus fallax; assembly: GCA_947044405.1. NCBI lineage: Eukaryota > Metazoa > Chordata > Amphibia > Anura > Leptodactylidae > Leptodactylus > Leptodactylus fallax. The sequence goes on along the minus strand of CAMRHE010000360.1, from coordinate 506,707 downwards.
ATATTAGAAAGATGGATAAATCCTTTAAAGAGGTTGTCCAGGAATTGGAACTATTTTTATTAGAAAAGTAAAAATTCACAAACAGTGTCACATTCGAAAATACAATATAAAACCCATAAACAGAAACTAAACATAAATCCAAAACATAGCATAAATAACATCAATAAATAAGATACAAGAAACCGGGACAAAATTAAAGACCAAAAAAAAAGAAAACCCAGCCGCAAACCAGCCCCCATCCATTCTGCCTTTCACTCCGCCTTTCACTCTCCAGTCTTTCTTCCGTCATCCGCCAGTCAAAACTCTACCTATCTTGGAAGCAAAAGAAAATCCAAATAAGTAATACACAATGGAAAACATATAATACTAACAAAAAAAAAACCCCAACTGAAACTTATTAGAACAAAAATTTTTTTTTTTTTTTTTCCCTCACCACACCCGGCCAGCACCACGCTCCATGTCCTCCCATGTCTGCATAGTCCTGGTGCTGGCACCACCCGCCACCGAGCCCCTGAAAACCGACCTGGCTCTCCGCCTCATGTCCTCCCATGTCCGCATAGTCCAGAGCCAGGCCGGACACACAAAACCTATATCAAACCCTCCACCCCCAAAAGAAACCCCCCTCCCAAACAACCTACCCCCCTAAGAAAAAAAAACCCTTTTAACTACATACAATGGGAATATGAAAATGGAAATGAACAAAAAAAATATGTTAAGTGGCAAATAGCAAATAACAAAAACCAGACAAGAAAACCAGACAAAATACAATAACAAAACCCACAATCTTATATAAACCGTTGACACCCCCTTCCCTCCCATAAACCTCCCATAGGCCTAGGGTCGGTTATCCTCAAGCCTCTTACCCTTCCATCCTATTTCCAAAACAAAATGCCTATGTGGTGACACACCAGCCCTCCACCAGGAAGAGAGCACAAGAGGCCCGTCCCTACCTACTTGCCCTAACACTATGTCCCTATCTATCAATCTATCCCTACCCTATCCCTACCTGTCCCTCCCTACCAAAAAAACAAACCCCACCTCTTGTGCAAAACCTTGCCCTCCCTTTCCCTATCTGGCCCTAACCTAACTACCCTGTTTTAATCCCTTATTCTATCCCTCCGGGAACAGAAAAGGTGAAACCCCTCCAGAGGGTACTAGCCCTTTTTGCGCCCAACCCCTCATACTCCCGAGAGCGCACCCTCACCAGGTCCACCATGATGTTTTTAACCACCTCCACCTCCGGGAGGATTTTGCCTCGCGTCGATACTAGACACCGGGATGACCACAAGTGGAACCTAACCACTGCGCTAACTATAAAAAGTGTCTGGCAGTCCCTGCCCTCCAGGTGTTTGAATGCTCCATAGGCCCACTCGGCATAGGAAAGGCCAGCCAGCCGCAGCCAACTGGTGGAGGTCCCCACCAATTTGCAAACCCTTATATTGAAGGGGCACTGAAGTAGGAAGTGCTCCATGCTTTCCAGCATGTCGCCACACTCCTCCCAAGGGCAGCCTCGCTCGTCGGAGTTCCGGTACTTCAAGTTCCCCCTCACATATAACTTACCTAGGAGGCAGCGCCAGGTCAGATCCCAAAACTTCCGAGGAAACCTTTTGGAGTTAAGAAAACGCAACCCTCCCTCTAAGGTTTCTCCTGGGCAATCTTTGAGCGCCAGAGGCTTCTGGAAGCGGGTCAACAGGACTTTGTCATCAAGAAAATGTCTTGACTGAGTCCTGATCTCCAACGCCCCCAGACCCCACCGACGAATCACTTTCAAGACCAGGGAAGCATAGGCCGGGAGATATCCATGGGGTGCACGAAGATCTTTCACTTGCCCTCCTGCCTCCCATTTCTGGAAGAAGGGCCGAAAACCACCCCTGGCAGGAGGCTACCCACGAAGGAGCCCCCTCGGCGGAGAGCTTTGGTAAATTGATCTTAAGAAAGGTGTTCATTAAGAACACCACGGGGTTAACCATATTTAACCCCCCAAGCCTCCTTGTGCGGTATGTAACCTCCCTCTTGATTAAGTTGAGCCTGTTCCCCCATAACAGTTGGAAGAACAGACAACAGATCCTACTCCAACAAGACTCTGGCAAGGCACAGACGTTACCTAGATAGATCACCAACGGGAGCAGGAAGGCTTTGGCAAGGTGAACCCTTTCTCTCAGGGTCAAAGACCAACCCTTCCAGCAATCAACTCTCTGGGCGACATCCTTAAGTCTACCTTCCTAATTTTGGAGTGGGTAATCACCCTGGCCAAAATGGATGCCTAAGATCTTTACAGACCCCTGGGGTTCTGGGAGGGTGTCCGGGTGAGAAAAACCAGGCTCTCCCCCTCCCAGCCAGAGGCTTCCACACTTATTCCTGTTTACAGCTGATCCGGAAGCCTCCGAGTAACTGTCCACTTCAGACATCACCCATTCAAGCTCCTCCCGTGACGAGACAAGAACGGTGACATCATCCGCGTAGGTTACTGTCCTCAAAGGGGAGCCGGTGCCCTCCAGGTCCATCCTGACTCCCGCCACCGGCCCACCATTAATCCGCCTAATCAGGGGATCAATGGCGAACACATACAGTAGCGGGCTCAAGGGACATCCCTGTCGGACGCCCGACCCCACCTCAAAAGGACGACCAACCCAACCATTCACAAGTGGGAAAGACTCAGCCCCAGCGTATAAGGTCTGCAGCCACTGAATGAACCCCCCAGGCAGGCCATACCTCGAGAGAGTTGACCACAAATACTCATGATTCACCCTGTCAAAAGCCTTAGCCTGATCTAGGGACAGCAAGTACCCCTTCCACCGACCTGCCCTACTCTGCTCCACAGCCTCCCTGACACTCAGGACCGCACTTAAGGTGCTACGACCGGGAACAGAGCAGTGCTGAGCCGGCGAGTGGAGCCGGGGCGCAAACTGTACCAGCCGGTTGAAAAGTACCTTCGCCAGAATCTTTCGGTCCGTATTGAGAAGTGCTATGGGCCGCCAGTTCTCAATATGGCTCGGATCCTTACCCTTTGACAGAACTATAAGGGCGGACCTCCTCATTGACTTCGGCAGAGTGCCCGAGGATAGACACTCATTAAGCACGTCAGTCAAGAGGGGAGCCAAAGCTCCTTTAAAGGTCCGATAGAACTCAGATGTTAAGCCATCTGGGCCAGGTGACTTCTTGAGGGCAAGACCCTCAATAGCCCTGACGACTTCCTCTTCCCTTATAGGTTCTATCAAAACACCAAGAGAAGGGTCTTCTGCTGACTCAGGAATGGCTTCAGCCAAGAAACCTGAAATCCGATCCCGATTCAGTTCCTTCTTTGCCAAAAGGTTCGAGTAGAAAGACCTGACGACCTCCAAGATCCCTGACCTGGATCTTGTCAGGGATCCTGTACTGTCAATCAGGCCTGTTACTGTCTTACAAGTCACTGACATCTTACAGTTCCTGTAGGGGTCGGGCGAGCGGTATTTCCCGAAATCCCTCTCAAGAACCAAAGATGCGTGCCTATCATACTGACACCTTTTAAGCAAAGCCTTCACACTGGAGATATCCTCCTGGCTACCTCCGGTCGAGACCAGATGTTCAAGTCTCTTCCTCAGTGCACTGTACATGCGGTACATGTCCAGTGACCTGAGGCTTGAGAGCCGGCGGAAAAATCCCGCCACCCTTTTTTTGAATATCTCCCACCACTCTGACCTAGTGCCCTCAAGACCCAGTAATAGTACCTGATCCTGAAGAAACTCCTCAAAGGCTTGTCTTACAGCTGCCTCCTCAAGGAGTGACGAATTCAGCCTCCACAAACCTCTTCCTCTCCGGAGGGTTTCTGAAATATTCAAAGAAAATAAAATTAGGCAGTGATCGGAGAATTCCACCTCCACCACGGACACAGGGGTGGTGACGGAATTCTCCTTCAAAAAAACCTATCTATCCTGAACCTAACACTTCCTCTCTGAAAGGTGAACCCACGGTGACCTGGGGAATGCCTGATGTGGATATTCTCCAGGCGAGCTTCACTCACTATGCTATTTAACGCGACGCCATCATAGGGCAGTCTATCTCTGGTACCTCCTCGGTCTTGGGGTCTAGTTATGGTATTAAAATCCCCACCAAAGATGACTTGTTTGCCCGTAAAAAGAAAAGGCTTGATCTTCATAAAGAGGCTTTTACGGTCCCACTTTGACTGGGGACCGTAGATGTTAATGAGGCGCAGGCTTTGCCCCTTCATGAGGACGTCTAAGACTAGGCACCTTCCCATTTCGAGCTCGATCAGCCGCTGGCATTTCACCTCTGCGGTAAAAAGCACCGCCACTCCACTATACGGCTGAGCCGCAAGAGACCAGTAGGAGGGCCCCCTGCGCCACTCCCTCCTTGCTCTGTTTATCTCTGATAGAGTACAGAGCCTGGTCTCCTGCAAAAACAAAATGTCAGCTTCAACTCGGCCAAGAAAATCAAAGGCTGCAAACCTAGCCGTATCAGACTTAATGCTGGCCACATTAATGGTGGCCAGCGTCAGTGGAGAGGGGACTGCCATTAAGACCGATTGAGCTCAATGACCTTCAGTTTCCCACCCCCTTTCCTCCTACCACCTCCACCCCTTGATGAGTCAGAAGAGGACCCGCGACTTTTCCTCATCTTACGGGTCCTCTTCTTACATTGGGATTGGTCCATCACCTCACCTCGTGCGGTTTGGCCAGGCAAGGGATGGACTTCCCCCGTAGTTTCTCCCTGGGGAGTATTGGTAACATTTTTTACAACAGTTTCCAAAACAGCTTGAGGTGCATCATCTCCATCTCTGGGTACCAGGCCAGCCTCCTCCACTGAAGGCAGGGGGCCCTTCCCTGAGGGAGACTCAGCAGCCCCCGACGGTCCCACCTCCCCCTCTGAAGCCTCCCCTGAGGCTGATGCGTCCACGCAGAGGGTTTGGTACCGGTTAGGGCTGATCACTGAAAGGTCCTCGAGTCTCCGTTCCTTTGCCGGGGGGGGGGGGGGGGCAGATGTTTTTACCCTCGCTTTACTCGGTGACTTTCTCCTCCTGACCGTCTGTTCCTCCCCAGCACTAACGTACTGGGAAGATGAAGACAGGTCAGCCTCTTCCTCCCTCTGCAGTCTTCTCATCTCCTCAATCAGGGCCGTGCCCGTCGCTACTTCAGCATTAGAATCCAACCCAGCGGGATCAGGGGCACAGGGGAGACACATAATACCTTCCCTCTGCTCCCTTCTCCTATCTCTCCTTCTCGCCCTAGATGGTGGCTGGGTTTTCTCCCTCCGCGTCGGCAACCTGGTCTCTCCACCTCCGACCCCCTCCTCGGTGACAGGGACAGTCTCCTCACCTGCCCCTGCCCGTCGGAGGGTGACATTAGCAAACGACCTCGGGCACGCCCCGATTGGGTGACCAAGGTCACCACACAGGTGGCACCGAATCCTATCACAGGTTGCAGCTAGATGACCTAATCCCCCACACATGGCACACTTCTGCACCCTGCAGGAGGCACTCAAGTGCGAGGGATCACCACACCTGTGACAGAGCTTCGGCTGCCCCTGGTAGAAGACAAGAATCCTGTCTTTCCCGAGGAAGGTTGAGGACGGGATATGCATCACCGAGTTATCCTCATGCTTCAATTTGACCATAAAGGTCCAGGTCCCCGACCAAATGCCAAACTCATCAAGGTTCTTCCGGGGGAAGTCTTTCACTTCCCCATACCTGTTGAGCCAGGTCATAATGTCCATGTAAGAAAGTGACTCGTTACGAATCAAAACGGTCACTTTCTTAATTGCATCCTGGCGCGACACCGCCCACACATTGAAGTCGCGCCAGCCGGGCTCGTTCTTTGCCAACTCATAATTACCCCAGAAGGTTTCTAAGCCCCCCGGGGTAACAAAGCTGACATCAAACTCTGAGGAGCCGACCGGGTGAATGAGGGCAAAGATGTCACTTGCCCTAAAGCCCATCCCGAGCAGAAGTTCGACGACCCTCCTCCTCTGAGGACAAGGGCCTTCTCCCCCCACCAGAGACGGACTACATTCCTCCGGACCGGCCGCTGCCCGGGTGTCGGTAGAGTCCACCTGGTCTCACCCCCCTCATCTCGGAACTTCCCTAGGCCAAAACGTTCAATCCAAAACCTAACGTCCCTCGATTGACCATTCACTATCATCGTTCTCTGCCCTGCTCGTAAGGCCGCCAGGAGCTGCTGTTGTAATTCACCGTCCCTGGCCCCCAGTGATGGACACGAGGCACCCCCTGGGACCCCCGAGGCGACACTGGCATAGGAACGTACCGAGCTGGAGGCCACAGTCCCAGCCCCCGCAACTCCAGTGCCACCTTCGTGCGCCCCCTGAAGCCCGCTCGGCCCGGCCACCACCGCGGCCACCGGGACACCAGAGACAGGAGCGGTCGTTCCCAGCGTCGCAGGCGAGGACCGGGCAAACACATTTGGCAAAGCTATTTCTGCAGCAGCCATGCCTACATTTTCCAAAGTCCTAGGAACCTCCACTACCGCATCTTTAACAACAGGGACAGCAGCAGCAGCAGCAACACAAGGGGTGACAGCCTCCATAGCCCCCCCTCCCCTTTCCCTCACAAGGAACATCTAAGTCACTCTCTGGAACCACAGTTTTTTCCCCCTCCTCTCCTGACGCCTGCTTTTCCTACTCTCCAGTCTGCTCTTACTCACCGCTTTCTTACCCACGCTCACCATTACCTCATTCACACCGGGGCTTGCGGCCTCGGGCGGCTCCACGAGCGGGATTGGCCTATTCCGGGCCTCCGCTTCACTCTCCTCCCGCTTAGCTGGGGCGACTTGTGCCTCTGCCTCGACCCCCACATCGTCAGCTGTCGCAGCGCTCAATGCTTTAGGAGCGGACTTGCTCCTAGCGCTGACGGCAGCCTCCGCATCACCGGTCTCATTGGCTTTCTCGGCACCTGAAACCGGAAGGGAGGGACAAGCCGCACGCCCCTTCCCCTTACGATGGACCTGGGGAGGGGCCAGCGCTACTTTGACCCTGCCCACAGGGGCAGGCTTCACCACTTCTCTACCTCCCTTCGTGGGAGGTGCTTTTCCGACCTTGTCCGCTGCAGTTTCGGGCGCCATTTTCAATACTGCACCCAGCTCCCCAGCCACACCGCTACTTAGAGAAAGCGGGGTCTGGGGAGTCTGCACCCCCCTTATCTCACCCGCGGGCAACACCCCAGATTCAGCCTGTGCTAGAGTCAATGGGGGTTGCCCTGCGGGAACAGTTATACCTGCTGCGACACTCACATATTTCAGGGTGCCGACTTCTTGTGGCTTAGCCTTCTTTTTCCTTTTTTTAGATTCCTCCTCGTTTGCAAGGTCGTCTACGGAAAAAGCCATCTTCTCCATTCTTGCCGGGGATTCTAGCATGCATATTTCGTGGATTAGCCTCCCCGCAGCAGAACCCATATCGTCTTCTGATGTTGCCGGTAATGGCGGTAAATTCTCCGGTAGCTTAGGTACACTTGCCATTTTCTCTGGGGGCGTATAGGTCGGAATACCTGAACTCACCCTCGTAGGCTTCCGGCTACTGCCGTACTCTGCCAGCAGGCTCCCCTCTGAGTCAGTATCTGTCTCATATTCCGGATCCGAGCTTTCGGAGGATGCGAGGCCTTCCCGCAACAGCCGCCCCTGCTGCTTGCGGTAAAAACGATCATCATTCAGGAGTTTCTCCCTGAAAGGCCCCGCGCCCTCCAGGATCTCTCGGCATCTTTGGTCAAGCCCTTTAATTTGTTCCTTTAGCTTTTTGACCTGCTTACTCAGTGCCGGTCTCTTATGCCTTGAGGCCCTGTCACTACGGGCACGGACACTCTGAAGCTCCGCACCCATAGCGAACAGGGACCTCCTGGCTTTATCATATTCTTCAAGGGTAGTGTTAATACGCTTACTGTATGCAAGCACATCCTCGCCAGCCTTCCGAATCCCCCAACCTGATGATGGCAAGGAAGGAGGGGGGGGGCTTCGCTGGCCTTTTTACTTGTACAGGGCTCAGCCTCTGCCGGGGTTTTCTGACCTAGACGTCCCTTGCTGCGGGTTGCCATACCGTTTTCCACTGGAGCCTGCTGCCTCTCCAATCTTCTCCTGCTGCTGCTGCCGTCCATTGAGAGCCTCCTGCCCCCCGCCAAGCTGGCTCGGGGGGCAGGAGCACCTTGCTCCATGGTGAGAAAACCCCAACCTTGGAAAAGGAAAGGGGTTGGAGCCTCCAACTATGGCTGGAAAAACTGCTACTGTTGCACAAACACCACACACCAAGCCTCTCTTCTGAGCTGACAAACAGACCATAGCCTCTGGTCTCAGGAGCTCAGACAGGCGTGTCTGATTCCCACAGCTGCCCCGAAGGAATTGGAACTATTTTATTAGAAAAGTAGAAAAATTTTACAAACACTTAATCTGTCACTCCAAAAAATACAGTATAAAACCATAATCAGACACAATACATGAAACCAAAGTAAAATCATAAAATAACATCAGAACATAAGTATAAAACACTGGGACAAAAATCAAAACAAAAACCAAGCGCGAACCAGCCCCCATCCATTCTGCCTTTCACTCCGCCTTTGATTCTTCTTCAGTCTCTCTCCAACCATCCTTCAGTCAAAACTCTAATCATCTGGAAAAAAAAGAAAACCAATATGAGCGATATACAACAACATAGAAACAAACATAAAACAACAAAAACCCCAACTAAAACTTACTAGAAAATTTTTTTTTTTTTTTTTTTTCCTCCCTCACCACACCCGGCCAGCACCACGCCCCATGTCCTCCCATGTCCGCATAGTCCTGGTGCTGGCACCACCCACCACCAAGCCCCTGAACCCCGACCTGGCTCTCCGCCTCATGTCCTCCCATGTCCGCATAGTCCAGAGCCAGGCCGGGCACTCGAAACCTATAAACCCAAGCCCTCCACCCCCAAAAAGAAACCCCCCTCCCAAACAACCTACCCCCCTAAAAAACCCTTTTACGATCAACATATTATGGAAATGGGAATAAAAAAAAATGGAACGGACATAGAAACAGTACAATAATATGAAAATAACAGAAATTACACAATAACAAAATACCAGACAAATGCTATAATAACGGACAAAACCCACAATACCATAAACTGTACAAACCAACCCTCCCTCCCATGAACCTCCCATGGGCCTAGGGTCGGTTATCCTCAAGCCTCTTACCCTTCCATCCGATTTCCAAAACAAAAATGCCTATGTGGTGACACACCAGCCTTCCACCAGGAAGAGAGCACAAGAGGCCCGTCCCTGTCTACTTGCCCTACCACTATGTCCCTATCTATCATTCTATCCCTACCCTATCCCTACCTGTCCCTCCCTACCATTAAAAAATAACAAACCCTACCCCTCGTGCAAAACTTTGCCCTCCCTATTCCTATCTGGCCCTAACCTAACTAACCTACTTTTAATCCCTTATTCTATCCCTCAGGGAACAGAAAAGGTGAACCCCCTCCAGAGGGTACCAGCCCTCCCTGCACCCAGCCTCTCATACTCCCGAGAGCGCACCCTCACCACGTCCACCATGATGTTTTTAACCACCTCTACCTCCGGGAGGATTTTGCCTCGCGTCGATACTAGACACCGGGATGACCACAAGTGGAACCTGACCACTGCACTAACTATAAAAAGTGTCTGGCAGTCCCTGCCCTCCGGGTGTTTGAATGCCCCATAGGCCCACTCGGCATAGGAAAGGCCAGCCAGCCGCAGCCAACCGGTGGAGGTCCCCACCAATTTGCAAACCCTTATATTGAAGGGGCACTGAAGTAGGAAGTGCTCCATGCTTTCCAGCATGTCGCCACACTCCTCCCGAGGGCAGCCTCGCTCGTCGGAGTTCCGGTACTTCAAGTTCCCCCTCACATATAACTTACCTAGGAGGCAGCGCCAGGTCAGATCCCAAAACTTCTGAGGAAACCTTTTGGAGTTAAGAAAACGCAACCCTCCCTCTAAGGTTTCTCCTGGGCAATCTTTGAGCGCCAGAGGCTTCTGGAAGCGGGTCAACAGGACCTTGTCATCAAGAAAACGTCTTGACTGAGTCCTGATCTCCCACGCCCCCAGACCCCACCGACGAATCACCTTCAAGACCAGGGAAGCATAGGCCGGGAGGTATCCATGGGGTGCACGAAGATCTTTCACTTGCCCTCCTGACTCCCATTTCTGGAAGAAGGGCCGAAACCACCCCTGGCAGGAGGCTACCCACGAAGGAGCCCCCTCGGCGGAGAGGTTTGGTAGATTGATCTTAAGAAAGGTGTTCATTAAGAACACCACGGGGTTAACCATATTTAACCCCCCTAACCTCCTTGTGCGGTATGTAACCTCCCTCTTGATTAGGTTGAGCCTGTTCCCCCATAACAGTTGGAAGAACAGGCAACAGATCCTACTCCAACAAGACTCCGGCAAGGCACAGACACTACCTAGACAGATCACCAACGGGAGCAGGAAGGCTTTGGCAAGGTGAACCCTTTCTCTCAGGGTCAAAGACCAACCCTTCCAGCAATCAACTCTCTGGGCGACATCCTTAAGTCTACCTTCCCAATTTTGGAGTGGGTAATCACCCTGGCCAAAATGGATGCCTAAGATCTTTACAGACCCCTGGGGTTCTGGGAGGGTGTCCGAGAGAGAAAAACCAGGCTCTCCCCCTCCCAGCCAAAGGCTTCCACACTTATTCCTGTTTACAGCTGATCCGGAAGCCTCCGAGTAACTGTCCACTTCAGACATCACCCATTCAAGCTCCTCCCATGACGAGACAAGAACGGTGACATCATCCGCGTAGGCTACTGTCCTCAAAGGGTAGCCGGTGCCCTCCAGGTCCATCCTGACTCCCGCCACCGGCCCACCATTAATCCGCCTAATCAGGGGATCAATGGCGAACACATACAGTAGCGGGCTCAAGGGACATCCCTGTCGGACGCCCGACCCCACCTCAAAAGGACGACCAACCCAACCATTCACAAGTGGGAAAGACTCAGCCCCAGCCATATAAGGTCTGCAGCCACTGAATGAACCCCCCAGGCAGGCCATACCTCGAGAGAGTTGACCACAAATACTCATGATTCACCCTGTCAAAAGCCTTAGCCTGATCTAGGGACAGCAAGTACCCCTTCCACCGACCTGCCCTACTCTGCTCCACAGCCTCCCTGACACTCAGGACCGCACTTAAGGTGCTACGACCGGGAACAGAGCAGTGCTGAGCCGGCGAGAGGAGCCGGGGCGCAAACTGTACCAGCCGGTTGAAAAGTACCTTCGCCAGAATCTTTCGGTCCGTATTGAGAAGTGCTATGGGCCGCCAGTTCTCAATATGGCTTGGATCCTTACCCTTTGACAGAACTATAAGGGCGGACCTCCTCATTGACTTCGGCAGAGTGCCCGAGGATAGACAATCATTAAGCACGTCAGTCAAGAGGGGAGCCAAAGCTCCTTTAAAGGTCCGATAGAACTCAGATGTTAAGCCATCTGGGCCAGGTGACTTCTTGAGGGCAAGACCCTCAATAGCCCTGACGACTTCCTCTTCCCTTATAGGTTCTATCAAAACACCAAGAGAAGGGTCTTCTGCTGACTCAGGAATGGCTTCAGCCAAGAAACCTGAAATCCGATCCCGATTCAGTTCCTTCTTTGCCAAAAGGTTCGAGTAGAAAGACCTGACGACCTCCAAGATCCCTGACCTGGATCTTGTCAGGGATCCTGTACTGTCAATCAGGCCTGTTACTGTCTTACAAGTCACTGACATCTTACAGTTCCTGTAGGGGTCGGGCGAGCGGTATTTCCCGAAATCCCTCTCAAGAACCAAAGATGCGTGCCTATCATACTGACACCTTTTAAGCAAAGCCTTCACACCGGAGATATCCTCCTGGCTACCTCCGGTCGAGACCAGATGTTCAAGTCTCTTCCTCAGTGCACTGTACATGCGGTACATGTCCAGTGACCTGAGACTTGAGAGCCGGCGGAAAAATCCCGCCACCCTTTTTTTGAATATCTCCCACCACTCTGACCTAGTACCTTCAAGACCCAGTAATAGTACCTGATCCTGAAGAAACGCCTCAAAGGCTTGTCTTACAGCTGCCTCCTCAAGGAGTGACGAATTCAGCCTCCACAAATCTCTTCCTCTCCGGAGGGTCTCTGAAATATTCAAAGAAAACAAAATTAGACAGTGATCGGAGAACTCCACCTCCACCACGGACACAGGGGTGGTGACGGAATTCTCCTTCAAAAAAAAACCTATCTATCCTAGACCTAACACTACCTCTCTGAAAGGTGAACCCACGGTGACCTGGGGAATGCCTGATGTGGATATCCTCCAGGCGAGCTTCACTCACTATGCTATTTAACGTGGCGCCATCATAGGGCAGTCTATCTCTGGTACCTCCTCGGTCTTGGGGTCTAGTTATGGTATTAAAATCCCCACCAAAGATGACTTGTTTGCCCGTAAAAAGAAAAGGCTTAATCTTCATAAAGAGGCTTTTACGGTCCCACTTTGTCTGGGGACCGTAGATGTTAATGAGGCGCAGGCTTTGCCCCTCCATGAAGACGTCTAAGACTAGGCACCTTCCCATTTCGAGCTCGATCAGTCGCTGGCATTTCACCTCTGCGGTAAAAAGCACCGCCATTCCACTATACGGCTGAGCCGCAAGAGACCAGTAGGAGGGCCCCCTGCACCACTCCCTCCTTGCTCTGTTTATCTCTGATAGAGTACAGAGCCTGGTCTCCTGCAAAAACAAAATGTCAGCTTCAACCTGGCCAAGAAAATCAAAGGCTGCAAACCTAGCCGTATCAGACTTAATGCTGGCCACATTAATGGTGGCCAGCGTCAATGGAGAGGGGACTGCCATTAAGACCGATTGAGCTCAATGACCTTCAGCTTCCCACCCCCTTTCCTCCTATCACCACCACCCCTAGATGAGTCTGAAGAGGACCCGCGACTTCTCCTCGTCTTGCGGGTCCTCTTCTTACATTGGGATTGGTCCATCACCTCCCCCGGTGCCGTTTGGCCAGAGGAGGGATGGACCCCCCCCGCAACTTCTCCCTGAGGAGTTACAGTGGTCGCAGAGACAGTAGCAACTTCGGCCCTGGGTGCATCATCTCCTCCTCCAGGCTCCAGGCCAGCCTCCCCCCCAGAGGGCAGGGGGGCCCCTCCCGGAGGGAGACTCAGCAGCCCCTGACGGCTCCACCTCTCCCTCTGAAGCCTCCCCTGAGTCCAACGCATCCTCACAGAGGGATTGGTACCGGTTGGGACCTACCACTAGAGGGCCGTCGAGTCTGCGTTCCTTCGTCGGGGGGGGGGGCAGATGTTTTTGCCCTCACTTTACTCGGTGACTTTCTCCGCTTGACCGTCTCTCCCTCCCCAGCACTGACGTACTGAGAAGAAGACGACTGGTCAGCCTCTTCCTCCCTCTGCAGTCTCCTCATCTCCTCAACCAGGGTCGTGCCCACTGCTGCCTCGGCATCAGGATCCGGCCCAGCAGAGCCAGGGGCAGAAGGAAGGCACATAACTCCCTCCCTCTGCTCCCTCCTCCTCTCGCGCCTCCTTGCCCTTGATGGTGGCTGGGCCTTCTCCCTTTGCCTTGGCAGACTAGTCTCTCCTCCCCCACTCACCCCCTCCGCAGCAGGGACAGCCTCCTCAACTGCTCCCGCTTGCCGAAGGGTGGTGTTGGCGAAAGACCGTGGACACGCCCCGATCGGGTGCCCAAGGACACCACACAGGTGGCAACGCACCCTGCCACAGGTCGCCGCGAGATGGCCCACCTCCCCACACATGGCGCACTTCTGCACACGGCAGGAGGCGCTCAAGTGTGAGGGGTCACCGCACCTGTGACAGAGTTTTGGCTGCCCCTGGTAGAAGACAAGGATCCTGTCTTTCCCAAGGAAGGTTGAGGACGGGATATGCATCACCGAGTTATCCTCGTGTCGCAATTTGACCATGAAGGTCCACGCCCCCGACCATATCCCGAACTCGTCGAGATTTTTCTTTGGGAAGTCCTTAACCTCCCCAAACCTGTTCAGCCAGGTCATGATGTCCATATAAGAAAGTGACTCGTTACGAGTTAAAACGGTCACTTTCTTAATGTTATCCTGGCGTGACACCGCCCACACCATAAAGTCACGCCAGGCGGGCTCGTCCTTCACCAGCCTATAGTTTCCCCAGAAGGTTTCTAAGCCCTCCGGGGTAACAAAGCTGATGTCAAACTCCGAGGAGCCGACAGGATGAATCAGGGCAAAGATGTCGCTTGCCCTGAAACCCATCCCGAGTAGGAGTTCCACGACCCCCCTCCTCTGGAGACAAGGGCCGGCTCCCCCCCACACGAGACGGGCCACGTTCCTCCGTGTCGGCCCCCTACGCCCGGGTGTAGGGAGAGTCCATCTGGTCTCACCTCCTTCCTCTCGGAACTTCCCTAGGCCAAAACGCTTGATCCAGAACCTAAGGTCTCTCGACTGCCCATCTATGGTCATTGTGGACTGGCCCGCCCGTAAAGCCTCCAGGAGCTGCCGTTGCAAATCGCCGTCCCTGGAGCCGGGCGGAAGACATGATGCACCCCCAGGGGCCCCAGAAGCGACGCTGGCATAGGAGCGTGGGGGCCCGGAGGCCGCAGCAACCTCCGCTGCCGGAGTACCAGCGCCACTCCCAGGGACCCCCGCAGAACTACTTAGCCCAGCCACGGCAACCGGAGCACCAGAGGCGGCAACAGTCCGCCCTGGCATAGCCGCCACGGACCGGGTCACTCCAACTGCAGCAGAAGGAACAGCGGCAGAGAGGACAACAGGAGCAACAATATCAGGAGCAGTGACAGGAGTAACAACAGGAGCAACGACAGCATCAGGAACAGCATCAGAAACAGCAGCAGAAACAACAGCAGGGACAACAGCAGAAATACCAGAAACAACAGGGGCCACAACAGAAATATTACCAGCAGTAGAAACACTTTTTTTTTAGCAGCAATGGTAATAGCCCCTCCTCCCGCAGCCTCCCCCGACTACAGGCTCTTGGACCCCCATGCATACTACACCACCTTCTTCAGGAATACTACTAATTACCCCTTTTGTCCCACCCGCTTTCCCCTTTACCTTACCTGTCTGCTTAACTAGCTTCTCCACTCGTCCATCATTCACACCTGCAGTCTTCCTTCTTACAGCGGAGCCGGCTGCACCACTCGCTGATGGCTTCCCCGCTTTTACCTCGGCCTCTGCATCCACAGTCACCCCGGCACCTGATGTTGTAGGAGGACACGCCCCCTTAGCCCCGGAAGTGACCTCCGCATCACCGGCTTCATCAGCACTGGAGGAGGATGAGCCACGCCCACCTGCCACTCCCCCTTTCCTACACCTTACTCTGGGGGAAGCCATCGATATTTTAAAACCTCCTACCAGGGAGGGAGGTTTCCCTACGCCACTCCCCTCCGCAGTGGGGGCTTCTTTGCCTTTGCCCTTGTCCGCAACTATGAGCGCCTTGTCCGCAACCATGAGCTCCTTGTCCGCCACCACCTGAAAGGTACTATCAGGCGCCATTTTGACTGCTGCCACCCCGGGCACCCCACCACTTGGCGTGACCCGAGGTGCCTGCGCCTCTCTTTTCTCTCCTGGAGGCATCGCAACCTGGGCTGAGGTCCCGGCATGATGCTCCCCAGGCAACGACCTGACAAATTTAAATGTCTCTATCTCTCTTTTTTTTTCCTTCCTTGCCTTCTTCCTGGTCTTGGCTCCTTTTCCCGCCTCCTCCCCGTCCAGATCTGACATGCTGAATGCTAATTGGTCCATTTTGGACGGGGACTCTAATTGGTAGATTTGCCTCATCAGCTTCCCCGCCTTCTCCCGAGGCTCCGCCCTCCTCCGTCTCGGGCAGTGGTTGGTTCTCTGGGAGTGTGGGAGATTGCGTCACTTCCTGCCCTGTCATTCTGACTTCCTGTCTTGTCATTCTGACTTCCTGCTTCACTGCCGGCACTGATGCCTGCGTATACGTGGGTATCAGGCTGCCGCTACTAGGGACGGCTGCCCGACTATACTGTATCGCCATGCTGTCATCCGACTCCAGGTCTGACTCACAATAGTCGTCCTCTCCCGAGCTGTCTGAGGACGCGGGGCCATCCTTCAACAACCGCTCCTGCTGTTTGCGGAAGAAGCGGTCATCGTTCAGCAGCTTCTCTCTGAACGGCCCCGCGCCCTCCAGGATCTCCGCACACCTGGCTTCCAGGGTCTTAATCTGCTTTTTGAGGCTCTTTACTTGCCTGCTGAAAACCGGGCGGTCCTTCCTCGAGGCCCTGTCGCTACGGGCACGAGCGCTTTGCAGCTCTCCACCCATAGCGAACAGGGACCTCCGGGCCCGGTCATACTCCTCCAGGACCGCCTCGATCCTCCGGCTGTAGATGGCAACCTCTTCTCCAGCTTTCCGGATGCCCCATCCTGCGGGTGATTGAGGCAGCGATGACGGTAAGGCGTCTTTTCTCCTGCTTGCAGGGACCCTTCCAGAGGAAACCGCATATCCTGCGGCCGTAGCCCCCTTCGGACCGGCTTCACCCGCCACTGCCGCTGATGTTACCGCCGTGGCTGATGTCGCCGTCTTCACGGATCCACCTGCCGGGACTGCTGACACCCCTGTCGCCACTGCTACCCCTGCCGGCGTCGCCTGCTGCATGGGTGTCGCTACTCCCGATGCTATTCCTGATGCTTCAGCCGCCAATGTCGCTGCTGCTGCTCCCGATGCTGTTGTCCTGGTCGCCAGTCTCATTGAGGCTTGCTGCCTCAGCGACCTCCGCCTGCCCTGCTCTGCTGGTGCTGTGTCGGCAGACATTCTCCTGCCCCCCGCCTGTAAGGTCTGGGGGGCAGGAGCTCCACGCTCCATGATAAGGCTCCCTTCCGCACGGGGAAGGGAGTCGGAGCTACGGTCTGTAACACAAAGACCGAAAACCACACACAATAAACGGTCTCCAAATATCAAAAGCCACGTAAGCCTCTGAAGCTAGGAGCTCAAACAGACAAGTCTGACTCCCACGGTTGCCCCGAAGGAATTGGAGCAACCCATGTAGCTGGCGGGAGGTGTAAAGTAAAAAATAAGTAGATTAAAAAGCATACTCACCTGTCCCCGGCGCTCCGTTGTCCGCTGTCAGTGTCCATTCAGTCTCATGCCGGCAACTCCTTGCTGGGAGTCCTGCACCTCATGTGACTGCTAAGACCAATTAGGTACAGGATTTCCAGAAATGAGGCGCCGCCATGAGACCGAACAGACACAGGCAGGGGACAACGGGGTGCTGGGGACAGGTGAGTATGCTTTTTTTTTTAAATTTTCTTAGTTTTACACCTCCCTGGCGACCGCCACAGTGGTCGCTCCAGTTTATGGACAACCTCTTTTAAGGGGTTGTCTGGGCCAAATTTTTCTATGGTCACTTCACTGGTCTCCCCATATAGTGGCCTCTTCACTGGTCCCCCATATTGTATGGGGAACAGTGATGGGATCATTATATTGTGCGGGAGCAGTGATGGGGGACATTAAACTGTGTGATGCATATTAAAGAGATTGTCCAGGGCTAATCTTTTGCTCAGGATAGGCCATAAATACCTGATCGGTAGGGGGCTGACACACGGCCCCATCAGCTGTTCGGAGCCACTTCCGGAGCCCGTTCTGTACACAACATAGGGCCGGAAGCGGAAAGCTCCATCCGCTGTATAGCAGCCCGACGCCTTCACTGCAGCTCAGCTCCTACTGACTTCAATAAGTGCTGAGATACAGTGAAGGTGCCCGGCTAATATACAGTGGACAGAGCTTTCTGCTTCTGGCCCTGTATTATGTACAGGACGGGCATCAGAAGTGGCTCCGTACAGCTTATCGGTCCGGGGTCAGCCCCCTACAGATCAGGTATCTATGGCCTATCCTGAGGATAAACCATAACAAATTAAGCCTGGACAACCCCTTTAATATACCCCCCAGGGCCACCATAATGCGCCACACTTTAAAGAGGTTGTCCAGTATAATTTTTTTCTTTTTTATAATTAGTCCGGGGAAGGTGAATCCACCCTACCCCCCCCCCCCCCCAAAAAAAAAAAAACATTCTAAACATACTAAACATACTCACCTGTCTCCGGTGCTCCGGTGTCCTCCCAGCACGGTCCGGTCCCACAGCTCCACTGTCTTCTTTTTGCCGGAATTCCTCACTGGCTGTGACGTCCCAGGTCCTTTCCCTTAGGCCGCTGATTGGCCTCAGGGGTCAAGTGATGTCACAGATAGTCATGTGCAGGTGGAACTTCAGCTGGAAGAAAACAACAGAACTGCAGGACCGAACCGTGTTGGAAGACGCTGGGAACAGGAGAGAAAGTTTGGGGGGGGGGGGGGTTGTTGTGTTTTTTTCACCTGCCCCGGTGTAATTAAAAAAAAAAATGATGAAGGAGCCACTGTAAGCAGTATAAGCTCCACAGTGGCCCCCACCAGGCATTATAAGCTCCACAGTGGCCCCCACCCAGCTTTATAAGCTCCACAGTGGCCCCCACCCAGTATTATAAGCTCCACAGTGGCCCCCACACAGTATTATATGCGCCCAATAGCCCCCCTCCGCTTCAGTGCTATTATTATACTCTGGGGTCTCCTCAGACCTCATAGTATAATAATCGGAGGCCCAGGGGAAGTGATTAAAAATAACAAACTCTCATATTCACCTTGCCTTACCTTTCCTTGGCATCCTCGCTCCATCCTGTTGTCTTCAGGCCCTTTTCCGACGTCGCTGCTGAGGCCTGTGATTAGGCCTCAGCGGTCACGTGGGGGTGCACTGACGTCATAACGCGACCTCACCCCATGTGACCGCTGGGGCCTAATCACAGGCCTCAGTCACATGACGGAAGAGCGCCGGAGAGAAGGCCGCGCCCAGGAGAGGTGAGAATATGTAATTATTGTTTTCAGTCACCTCCCCTACCCTGCCATCTATTGGAAAGGGGCCTGCAATATGCCAGGGCCCCTTTCCAATAACAGTATGTATAGCGGTCAGGGAACCAGGCTTTCCCTGACCGCTATCATAGTGGTCCGGGGCCCCGGCCATCTCCAGCTGGCCATGGGCACCATACCCCGCCGAGCCCGGTCGCGGTCACACCCCCTGCGACCGCGATCGTTACGCCACTGGTCAGGGGCCCAATTGGGATGGTCAGGATCCTGATCGCGCCCCCATGACATGAGAACTAATAGTCGGGGCTCGGGGCCCACCGGTGGATTCACCGGTTCCCTGGTGGGCCAGTCCGACCCTGCATATGAGGGCTTGTTGTTTGCGGTATGAGATGTATTTTGTAATGACACCATTTTTGGGTGCCTATAACTTATAGAATAAAGTTTATTAACTCTTTCTTGGTGGATTAAAAAAAAAAAAAACATCAATTCTGGTAATGCTTTTTACCTTTTAATTTTTTTCCACGCAGTGTACAGCATAAGTAATATGTTACCTTTATTCTGCGGGTCGGTATGATTACGGCGATAACTCATTTATACTGTTTTTTTTATGCGTTACTAGTTTTTCAGAACAAAAACCCATTTGGGGAAAGAAATCAATTATTCTTGCATCACCATCTTCTGAGAGGTGTATAATTTTTTTTTTTCAATTGACAGAGTTGGTTGAGGGCTTATTTTTTTGTGGGACGATCTTTACTTTTTATTGGTACTGTTTTGGGGTACATATGACTTTTTGATCACTTTTTAAAGCATTTTTTTTAAGGCAAGATGGCGAAAAATCATTATTTCCTTGCTTAATTAATTAATTAATTAATTGTTTTCAAACACTTTACTTTTTTTTTTTTTTTACGTCCCACTAGGACACCTGAACCAACGATAGTCTGATCGCTGATTCAGCACTATAGACTACAATACACTGTCAAATACAGCCGGGCTCCCGCGGTGATTGCACGGGCTCTGCTTCTGAGCCCGCTCGATCACCGTCACGTACCTGCACGTGGGGATGCGGTAACTAACCACATTCTCCCACGTACAGGTACGTGAGAATGCGTAAAGGGATTAAAGAATTCTCTGATGGTAGCTGGAGTTACTGGAGGGGGGGCATCTCTTTGTAGATTATAAAGTGCAGAATAGTAAGAGTGGAATGACTTGGCTATAGTAGGTGTGTCGTTAACCAGTCGACCTGTAGGAGTTCTAATTGCTGGAATGAGCGCTTTGGCTTTCTCTTTCTTTATCATTGCTGACATCAGTTTGCCTCCTTTATTTCCGTGTGCGTATAAACGCATTCTTGAGTACATGAGCTGTTTCGCTGCAGTGTGGTTTAATGCTTTTTTCAGTTTTTCTCGAAGAGCGACTAGGTCAGCATGAACGGAGTTGAGGGTTTGCAATTTGTGAACTCTCTCAAGGGTCGAAATCTGGGCCAGGATAGAGTCTATCTCCCTCTGTCTTTCCCGCTTAAGTGCCATAGCTTTCGAAATGAGAAGCCCTCTTATGAAAGGTTTGTGAGATTCCCACAATAGGGTGGGGAAACCTTCTGGTGTGTTGTTCCGTGTAAAGAAGAGGTCCAACTCATCCGCCACGAGAAGCGGACTGTAGTGTCTCATAATTATTACGCTGGAGGAGCAGACTGTAGTGTCTCATAATTATAACACAGCAGGAGGAGCAGACTGTAGTGTCTCATGAATAAAACAAAGGAGGAGCAGATTATAGTGTCTCATAATTATAACACAGGAGGGGCAGACTGTAGTGTCTCATAATTATAACACAGGAGGGGCAGACTGTAGTGTCTCAGAATTATAACACAGTAGGAGGAGCAGACTGTAATGTCTCATAATTATAAGACAGGAGGAGCAGACTGTAGTGTCTCATAATTATAACACAAGGATCAGACTGTAGTGTCTCATAATTATTACGGTGGAGGAGCAGACTGTAGTGTCTCGTAGTCATAACACAGGAGGAGCAGAATGAAATATCTCACGAATAAAACACAGTAGGAGGAGCAGATTGTAGTGTCTCATAATTATAACTCAGGTGAGCAGACTGTATTGTCTAATAATTATAACACAGGAGCAAACTGTAGTGTCTCATAACTATTGTGCTGGAGGAGCAGACTGTAGTGTCTCAAAATTATAACACAGGAGGAGCAGACTGTAGTGTCTCATAATTATAACACAGGAGGAGCAGACTGCAGTGTTTTGCAATTATGGGATGGTGGAGTGGGTTGGGTTTTGGCCACTTCCAAGAGAAGATATTGCAGCCATTCTTAGTTGGACAACCCAATCCTCAAATACTCAGCACCTTGGATTTGGATTTTTCTCTGCCAGGTCATCACTTGAATAAAAATTAAAGGATCCTGAATCCTCAAGAAAATGTTAAAAATGAATAAATACCTGTAGAAAATGTCCCCTATAGATGTGTCAGCAAGGAGCAAAGGCCAGAAGGTTTGTTGATATCCTGCAGGCACAGAGGGATCCCTTTCCTACCAACCTTCTTCGTCACGACACAATGTATCAGCATGATGTCACTGAACTCTGGGACAAGCGCACCAGGCTTAGTGCTCAAGACCTTTAGGAGGAAAATATTGTCCTGCCTTTTAAATTATGTTTTTTTATATATATAAATCCATAATTTGTGTGAAGATAACAAACTGTATAATATACTTTATATAAGAAAAGTGCTTCTTTCTTCACTTAATTGCCTCTTTCTGTCACTGATCAAATCTGTATAATAGAAGTCTATGGAGAGTTCAATCAGAAGCTGAGAAAAAGCTACTTGTGAACTTACTCAGCTTTCCCATATTCCAGAAAGGTAAATGTTGCAAGTATGTCACATGCACAGTACATGTGACACAGACCAGACAAGCATCACAGTAGTTCTGTTCATGTGTGAACCGAGAGCAAGGCAGGTGGTTTGGACTCCGCAACCAGAAATGAACGCACACGCGGTAGTTCAAGAAAAAAATATATATTTACTATAAGTTAATAAAGGCTAGTTAAAGGTAAAATGACAGGGCTAAAGACAAGCAAAATATACAATATAGCATGAACAATTTCAAGGCAAATTCTGCAATGGTTTCTACTTTTACTCTGTCCACTTCTGCAGTATGGACACTGAATGAACAATATACTCAAAACTATCCCTAACTGACCCTGACTTCACATTTGGGTGCACCCCCTTTTCCCCAGTGGTCCAGGTGGACCGCTTACAGTCCGTAGAAGCGCGCGGTGGGGCCCAAAGTCGGTCCTTTCTTTTATAGTGAAGTGTCCTCTCCTCACGGTTATCAGGATCTTGGGAGAAATGAAGTCCTCTTTAACAGACAGGGAAACCAACTGAATGCAATGTAATCCAACAGCAGATTCCACTCAGCACACTGACAGTCCTGCCGAATCCATACACTGAGCTGGGATGTAAGCCGGGATTTAGCAGGTGCCGTCCAGTACATCAACAGCACTGCGAGTCTCTATCTGTGGTATCCATATACACAGTCACAATGTCAGTCTCACTGATCAGCCACTGAGCACAGTTCCTTTCACGTGGACTCACTAGTCCTGTTGTCTCTTTACACTCTGTTTGTCTCTGGACCAAGATACAGCTTAGCTGTACAGAAAAATCTCCACACCAGTTCAATACAACACTTGCCAAGATGGCTGCTGCTCTCTGTCTCGTCACTTCCTGCTTCTCTGCTCACACTCTGTCTGCAGAACAGGCAAGCTGACATAAAAGGGGGGGGGTCTCACTCCAGCATCATGTCACAATTACAATGGCTGCTGTCTTAAAGGAACAGAATCACAGAAATACATTCAACATTAACAGTTTATACAGACAAATGAAGCTTAAGACAACATTGGCTGTCTCTTACACATGTACCATGAATATAAGCAATGGCATATGCGACAGAGCGCAGGGCCAGCTGAGATTAGGTATTGTGGGGGAGGTAGCTTGGTAGCAGCACAGGTACGGACCCAAACAGTCAGAGACAGGGACACAAAGCTCTGGTGCAACAGGTTTATTTTAAAAAAATGGCAAAAATAAATAAACCTTACGTCAGGTAAAACAGGCAAAGTAAACACAGCCTTAACTTCAGGCAAATAAGAAAACAAAATCCTGCTCATCTGAGCCTCTAACTGAGCAGAAATAATCCTAGCTCCAGCCACACGAACAAAACAAAATAGCACAAGGCACAGGTCTCACCAGACTCTCAGCTCCAGACAGACCCAGGCGCCCCCACTCTCTTCCAGGGTCTGCCTTGAAGTGCAGGCTCTGTAGGCTTTTATGGGCCAGTAATGAGGCCTAATACTTACACCTGGGTTGAGGCCTACTCAAAACCTGCCCTGGACCAGACATATGTTAAAAACCGGGGGCTAACATAGCGAGACTCCAGTACTCTGCCAGTCACCTTCTCACATACCCCTCCCCCCCTTTGTTCGGACCTGTCGGGGTGGACACTTCTGACCATCATACAATGGGTCCTGGACAGTGCATCAGCATTTCCCTGCAGCTTGCCTGCCCTGTGTTCCACAGTGAATTTCAAATTTTGCAGTCAGAAACCATCTGGTTACTCTGGCATTTCTCTCCTTGGCGCGGCACATCCATGTCAGAGGGGAGTGATCAGTGACCAGCTTAAAATGTCGTCGCAGCAAATAGTACCTCAGGTATTCCAGGGCCCACTTAATGGCTAAACACTCCCTCTCCACAATGCTATAGTTTTTTTCTGGTGGTGTTAACTTCCTGCTCAGGTAGGTGACAGGGTGTTCTTCACCACCCACCCTTTGGTACAGCACTGCGCGTAACCCTACATCAGAGGCGTCAGTCTGAACCACAAACTCTTTTGTAAAGTCGGGTGTAACCAACATCGGCTGTTTACAGAGAACTGACTTCAACTCCTGAAAGGCCCCCTCAGCCTCTTCACTGCACTTAACCATTACGGAGCTAGTTCCCTTAGTCAGGTCTGTCAGTGGGGCTGCAATAGTCGCAAAGTTAGGGATGAACCTATGATAATACCCGACGATTCCCAGAAAAGCTCTCACCTGCTTTTTATTCAAGGGTCGGGGCCAATTCTGAATGGCCTCCACTTTATTAACCTGGGGTTTTATTACCCCTCTTCCTATTATATACCCCAGGTATCTGGCTTCTTCAAGACCCAAAGCACATTTTTTTTGGGTTGGCTGTTAAACTGGCTGCCCGGAGAGAATTTAGTACGGCCTGAACTTTTGGTAAGTGACTCTCCCAGTCTGCACTAAAGATGACAATGTCATCTGGGTAGGCTGAAGTGTACCTTCGATGGGGCTTAAGGACTCCGTCCATCAACCTCTGGAAAGTTGCTGGAGCCCCTTGTAAACCAAACAGCTTAGTCACATATTGGAACAGGCTATCTGGGGTGACAAATGCAGTTTTTTCCTGGCCTCTTTAGTGAGCGGCACCTGCCAGTACCCTTTGGTTAAGTCGAGGGTGGAGAAATATCTGGCATGTGCCAACCTCTCGATTAACTCATCGACTCTGGGCTTCGGGTACGCATCAAACTTTGAAACTTCATTTAGCTTACGGAAATCATTACAAAACCTTATGGTACCATCTGGCTTAGGAATCAAAACAATGGGATTGGACCAGTCACTCTTGGTCTCCTCAATGACCCCAAGTGCCAACATATCTTTAACCTCTTCAGATATGGCTTGTCTGCGAGCTTCAGGTATCCGGTACGGTTTTAGATTAACCCGTACCCGTGGCTCGATGACAACGTCATGTTCTATCACATTAGTGCGTCCAGGCAACTCAGAAAACACATCTTTATTTTTCCGTACAAACTCTTTTGACTCCTGTTTCTGTGCCTTAGATAGGGTCTCTGCTATTTGCACCTCTGGTGAAGCTTTACCAGAAGCATTTACTCTTTCAGTAGTAACCTTGCTAGCGGTACCTACTGCCGTCAATGTTTTCCTGTCTTTCCAGGGTTTTAATAAATTTATATGGTATATTTGTTCGGGCTTCCTCTTGCCTGGCTGGTATACCCTATAATTCACTTCTCCCACTCTTTCAATACCTTCATATGGCCCTTGCCATTTGGCCAGAAATTTACTTTCTACCGTGGGTACCAACACCAGCACCCGATCACCTGGACTAAAGGTCCTAAGTTTAGCCGTTCTGTTATAGACACGGCCCTGAGCCATTTGGGCCTGCTCCATATGTTCCTTCACAATAGGCATTACTGCTGCAATTCTGTCCTGCATCAGGGTAATGTGTTCAATTACACTCCTGTAAGGAGTTTGCTCTTGTTCCCAGGTTTCCTTAGCTATGTCTAGGAGACCATGTGGGTGTCTACCATACACCAACTCAAATGGGGAAAAACCTGTGGAGGACTGTGGTACCTCCCGAATTGAAAACATTAAATAGGCCAGTAGGCAATTACAATCTTTGCCGTCCTTGCTAACCACCCTCTTTAACATGACCTTAAGGGTTTTATTGAACCTCTCCACTAGGCCATCTGTCTGGGGGTGATACACAGAGGTTCGCATGTGTTTGATTTTCAGGAGTGTGATGATTCCGCTTAAATATGGCTATAACGCAAAGCTGTATTTTGATCTCTGGGTATAGTATCTCCCTCCTACTTTCATTTATTCATAAGGTGCGCAGCCATAATCATAGGTATATTGCCAATAGTGGCCACACTGTAACAATGGGGCTTTGTATCCATCCCAGCAGGGCTCCATTGAATTCCTACACAGCCCTGAGTGATCAAACAAACATGCATTGGTCAGCCTGAGCTGGTAGATCAGACATGGTTGATAACATTGTATCATTTCACTTGGTCTCATCTCCATACAAAGAAGCGTGACTTGAGTGCGTTAATCAATCAGACTTGCTGTTGTTGATGACCTCATTCTGGGTGGTGTCATCAAGGGTATAAAAGATGAGGTAAGAGGTCAGTGAGACAGACCATCACAGACTACAGAAGTTTTTACAGACAGACTACAGGATATTACAGACAGACCACTGTGAAGAGCATGCAGGCTGGATTGTTGTATTGATGCCACATGCTAAGAAGCCTCCACTGGTTATTCACACATGACAGAGCATGTGTGAGTGTTGGATTATAGAACCACAGCAAGGAGATGTGTGGTAAAGTAATTATTTCACTTTTACTCCTTTTTATTTTCATTGCACTGTATCTTGTAACTAGTAACTGTTAATGCTTGCATACATCTGCATATCTGTTCTGAACTGGATGTGTTATATGTTAATACCGACCCATTTAGGGGTTAATAAATATATAAAATTTAGAAAGCTTGTCTTGTATTTATCTTGTGAGCCCAACACTCACTGGCGGTGAGTGTGGTTTTTTATGAAAGAAGACTCAGGTGTGGGCCAACGCGGTGTTGGTGCACTGAGGATCTTTCACATTGGTGGCAGCGTAGTGGGATCTTAGGATAAACAGCGTGTGTTGGTGACCTTTATCACTCACACGCTGGGGATTGTGGTAATCCTATGAGACAAGCTCGGTATTAAAGCAAGCATTAAGATACAGTGAAAGTTTGATACAGTGCTGTTCCCCTCCCTTACTCTTTGTATTCTATCCTATCTTTTATTTGGCAAATACCAGTGGATGGCTAGTGGGCTCAGAAGCAGAGCCCCAGAACTGCTGAACCAGGCTTTTGGAGATCCTGAGCGTATGGCTGAAATGGAGGCAGCCACAGGCATGCAGAGAATCGAGCAGAGTCCTGATTTTGGGGCTAGGCCAGGAAGTGCGGCAAGCAGCCCGGTCCCAAGGATTACTTCACCAGGAGGGACCAGTAACCCCAGCCTTGTTGGGGGAATGGCTTCATACTGGCAAACGTCCCTGCAGCAAGTAGGCACCAGTGACCCTAACACATACCTGCAGGGGTTGTGCCGTTTTCGGGAAGCTCTAGAACGGCAGGCTGCTGAGCAACAGGCAGAGACAGAGAGGAAGGCTGCTGAGCGACAGGCAGAGAGAGAAAGGAAGGCAGCAGAACGGCAGGCTGATCGTGAGGCAGCAGAACGAGAACGGCAGTATCCTCAAAAGGATGGAGCTCTCCCAGCAGGCGCAAACTCCACCAACCCCGCAGAGACCCTCAAGTTGGAAGGAGAAGCCAGGCCAGAGTTCACCACAGCCGTCTGTCGTCAGGTCGGGTGACACAAACTATGCCCCGGGTGGTCCTTCCCCTGTCCCAAGAACTCTGGGCACCCTAGTGACCTTCCCCAAACCCCAAGGGGACGTGCGGCGGTGCCATGCCTGTAACCAGACAGGACATTTCAAGGAGGAGTGCCCCAACCGCCCTGAGAACTTCCCTGCTTCCCAAGCCACAGCAGGTGGCACATCTGTGTATCTGGACTGGGGTGCAGAAAAAGGAATGCGGACTGTGGGACTATTGACTGATTTGCCTGCTAATGTACTGTTGGGAACTGATTTAGGACCTATGATGTCCCAATGTGGGGTGGGGAGCACCTCAATTTACTGTGATAAACTGTCTATGACTAATGTTGATAATGTGTCTGTCATATCTGCAGAGAGGGCCTGTAACCCCCTCTCTGAGATACTTCCCATGGCAATCAATGTAAATGCTAATGAGTTGCCTTCAGCTGAGAGCAGGGAAGATGCAAATGAGCTTCCTGCAACCCAGCTCAGCAAAAATGTTATTGATGCTTTGTTCACTCCCGTGCTAGGAGCCAGTGAGACTTTGTCTATAGACACACCCACATCTGCGGGGGCGTCTCCCTCCCAGCTTGTTAATATGTCTACTGCAGATCTCATTGAGGCCCGGTGTGAATTAACAATTGCTAATGAAGGTACTGTCAATGTAATTGCCAATGCTTGTTGTGAAAGTGTACAGGGTAGCTCTTCTGAGTCATTGGAAGCGACTTCTACTATTTCGCCCAGTGCATCCGATAAGCACTCAACTGCTGACCATGTGCCAGGTGGTCAGGTAGGCTATGGGGATCTCATGGCCGATCCAGGTGAGGGACGGACTGCTGGTAGTGCGGTGTTAGCCCGCAGTCAGAGTGCTAAAAGGGTGGAGGGCGTTCCGACCCTTGAACCGTTGCCTACACCACCTGGAGTCGGTGCTGAGACCGCCATGACTAGCCTCACTCCCTTGAAGCTGGAGGAGTCCGGCCGGTATGAGACATACACGTCTCTTTTGTCCAGTTCTATTCCAGAAGTGCCCATGGCCCAAGTGCAGGAGGCATGGGGTACTGGAGGTGTGATCCAAGAAGGGGGTATGTCAAATGTATTACCTGTCAATGTATTGTGTGGGGATGGTTTGGGGAAGCATCATCTCAGTCCAAGGTATCACCATCACCCACCCAAGTACAGGGAGGACAGGGTCCAAACATACCTGTGCCAGAACCAGAGGTGCCCCTAGGTTTGGAAACAAAGGGGGAGGTGCAGAATCCCCTAGAACTCTCCCAACTAGCGGCTAGTCTGAGAGAGACCCTGAGAGACCGCCGGGATGGGGTCTCTGAACTGGTATCCCAAAGACCTGGGGTCATGAGTGTGGCTCCACAGGATGCCAGTACTCAGAAAGCGGACCCAGAACAGGCGGGGAGGTAGCCAAGTGAATGTGGCTCAGGGCCTGAGCCTTAAAAATGACCCTAGTCTGGACATATTGAAGGCGCGTGGCGCTCAACCACCCTTGGAGTCTGACAAGGCCCGAGTCTGCTGGGACCCTGGGGGTTGTGAAGCCTTGGGGCCAGAGCCTGAGGAGCTGAAGCAGCAGAGGTGCTCTCCGAAGAGGGGCACAGGCCCCTACTTCCTACGAGCCCCATCTAACGGGGGAGGTGTGATGATTCCGCTTAAATATGGCTATAACTCAAAGCTGTATTTTGATCTCTGGGTATAGTATCTCCCTCCTACTTACATTTATTCATAAGGTGCGCAGCCATAATCATAGGTATATTGCCAATAGTGGCCACACTGTAACAATGGGGCTTTGTATCCATCCCAGCAGGGCTCCATTGAATTCCTACACAGCCCTGAGTGATCAAACAAACATGCATTGGTCAGCCTGAGCTGGTAGATCAGACATGGTTGATAACATTGTATCATTTCATTTGGTCTCATCTCCATACAAAGAATTGTGACTTGAGTGCGTTAATCAATCAGACTTGCTGTTGTTGATGACCTCATTCTGGGTGGTGTCATCAAGGGTATAAAAGATGAGGTAAGAGGTCAGTGAGACAGACCATCACAGACTACAGAAGTTTTTACAGACAGACTACAGGATATTACAGACAGACCACTGTGAAGAGCATGCAGGCTGGATTGTTGTATTGATGCCACATGCTAAGAAGCCTCCACTGGTTATTCACACATGACAGAGCATGTGTGAGTGTTGGATTATAGAACCACAGCAAGGAGATGTGTGGTAAAGTAATTATTTAACTTTTACTCCTTTTTATTTTAATGTACTGTATCTTGTAACTAGTAACTGTTAATGCTTGCATACATCTGCATATCTGTTCTGAATTGCATGCGTTAGATGTTAATACCGACCCATTTAGGGGTTAATAAATATATAAAATTTAGAAAGCTTGTCTTGTATTTATCTTGTGAGCCCAACACTCACTGGCGGTGAGTGTGGTTTTTTATGAAAGAAGACTCAGGTGTGGGCCAACGAGGTGTTGGCGCACTGAGGATCTTTCACAAGGAGCTTACACATTTCCCTCATTACCTTGGACAAAAAAGGAGTCCCTTGGTCAGTCAGGATCTCCTTCGGTATGACTACCTTGACATTTTGCCGAGCATGAGACAGATTAGGATCTCTAATTTGAGCAGTCCCAAAATTGTCACAGGTCACCTCGAGCTCAGGCATCTCAGGAACATTCTCCTGACCTTCAGTATCACCAGCTAACACAGACAGGGGAAAATCATTACCATCTTGGGTCACCCCTATGCCGCAACCCAGTCGGATGAGACCGGAGGATGGGAGTAGTAGTGGCGGATGCTGTGCCACCTAGCAGGCCGAGCACGCTCCCAAACGGCTCCAGTCCCACTCCTAGGCCGGACAAGGTCAAGGGGGGTCCTGCAGCACTACCGGATGGTGGTGGTAGTAGTTCTTTCCCCCGGGGCACTTCCAGTTGCAGAGGAATCTCTCCTACCTGAGCCGGTGTGGTGTTGGTCGGAAGGGCCCTGATGTTAAAGCAGGCACGACTCAGCATTCAGCGTTGCAGGTAAACCAAACAGCCATTTATTAAGGCAACTTGAACAAAAGGGCAACAGCAGCTTCCTGATGGGGGTAGTAGTCCTGCAGTGTCCTAACCCCAGCCTTGGTTCTAGGAGGGTGCCCAAAGACAGTATCGGCTCCACAAGATGGCTTCCTCTACTCCACCTCTGTACCTCTCCCAGCTTGCTATACTGGGGATAGAGTTACAGGGAGTCCTGACAGGGATCTGGTTACCTGGATACTAGGCCCGAATGCGACTCTCCTGCCAGGGTCCTCTCCTGCTCCTCCGGGCACGACACGAATTAAGTCCAGCCACTTGGAAATCTCTACTCTCTAGCTCTAAGCTGTCTTGAGATGAGCCTGGGGCTGATCTTATCCCTCCTGAGGCTGTGGTAGCGGCGGTTGGCCTTCAGTCCAGTCTGGTGGCAGGTCAGCTCTGCACACCTTGTCTGGCTTGCTGCATGCACTGAACTGAACTGCAACCGTCGCTGGGGAGATTATATCTCCTCACAACCCCGCCCAGTGGCCTGTGATGATAGGCCAGGGCTGAACCCAGTCTGAGTTTGAACACTGCAGGGGGAAAAATACAAAGGGAAAGCTGCACAAAAAAACACTTAACACAGAACAGAACTTTCAGACATATAACCCAGAGGCACACAATACAAACACATAAATGCAGTAGCACTCTGGGATGCTGCACCTACATCTGGTGTTTCCCTGTCAGGATCAAAGGGTTCAGGGTTAACTTTAAGCAATACATTACCAATATTAACATTTTTAGGACATGGCAGCCCCTGCTTTTTCCACATATCCCAAAACAAAGGAAAATCCCTCCCTATGATCACAGTATGGAACAGGGATTTAACCACACCCACTTTGTGAGAGGCGGTGCCAGAGGTAGTTTTTATGGTGACCTCTGCAATAGGGTACTCTCTAGTTTCACCATGTATGCGCAAGACCCCAATAGTTTGTCCACTATACAGTGCAGGGTCGACCAGTTCATGGTGCACTAGGGTTACCAGGCTCCCAGAGTCCAGGAGAGCCAGTACAGCACGCTCTGCCACAGTCACAGTGCACATCTGTGGCTCAGTCGCGGTTTCTGCTGAACAAGCAGGTTGAGCAAACATGGAAACCCGCCTAGAGCTGTTGCAGTCCATAGGCTCAGTCGTCAGGGGACAGTATACAGCAACATGACCTAGTTCATGGCACCACCAACATCTGAGACGGTATGGGTCTCCATTTTGAGACCTGGGCTTAGAGTCCACAGTCCCTGCTGCCTGTTCCCCCTCTGAGCGTCCTCCCCTCACAACCTTCCTCACCCCCAAAGTAGTTGGTACAGTCTTACCCGTCTTGGGGTTAACAGGTCTGGGAGACGTCTGCAGTAGCTCCTCAGTGGCTTGGTACCGTTCCACCAAACACACAAGCTGGTCAGCCGTGGTAGGTCCTGCTTGTCCAACCCAGCACTGGATCTGAGGTGGAAGCGATCTAGTGTACTTGTCAAGTACCACTCTCTCCACCATCTGTGCTGGAGTGGCCTCCTCAGACTGAAGCCACTTCTTTACTAGATACACCAGGTCATGCATCTGGGATCGGGGTGGAAGACTCTCAGAAAGTCCAATGGTGCACTCTCCCAGCACGTACATGTATGTTCACCCCGAGATATGCCAATATCTCACCTCTCAGTTTATTGTAGTCTTTAGCCTCCTGTTCACACAGGTCATAATAGGCCTTCTGAGGTTCCCCGGTGAGAAATGGCACCACAACATTGGCCCACTGATCCTTAGGAAGTCTCTCCCGCTCGGCCACTCGCTCAAAAACACGAAGATATGCCTCCACGTCGTCTGTGGACATCATCTTTTGTAGGGAATTCTGCACGGCAGCTCGAGCAGCGGTCTGTACCTTCTGGGTCTCTCTGGCACCAGCACACTCTCCTGCCGTCCTCTGGTCAATCAAGGCCTGGCTGAGCAGGATCAGTTTCTCCATTAGCAGCAAGTTCATCTCCTGCTGTCGCCTCTCAGCATCCATCTGGGCTTGCTGCTGCTGTGCCTGGGTTTGCTGATGCTGTAGGAGGACCTGCCCCAGCTGTTTCACAAAGTCCTCCATGCTGGTGGTCTCCTTTTTAATCTCTCCTGCAGCCTTAACCCAGGACATAGACAAAACAAAAAATGGGTGTGTGTCTCTTTAAGACTGTTTTATAATTGGGTTTGCCCGCATCCAAAGCACCATATGTGGGGGAGGTAGCTTGGTAGCAGCACAGGTATGGACCCAATCAGTCAGAGACAGGGACACAAAGCTCTGGTGCAACAGGTTTATTTAAAAAAAAATGGCAAAAATAAATAAACCTTACGTCAGGTAAAACAGGCAAAGTAAACACAGCCTTAACTTCAGGCAAATAAGAAAACAAAATCCTGCTCATCTGAGCCTCTAACTGAGCAGAAATAATCCTAGCTCCAGCCACACGAACAAAACAAAATAGCACAAGGCACAGGTCTCACCAGACTCTCAGCTCCAGACAGACCCAGGCGCCCCCACTCTCTTCCAGGGTCTGCCCTGAAGTGCAGGCTCTGTAGGCTTTTATGGGCCAGTAATGAGGCCTACTTAAAACCCGCCCTGGACCAGACATATGTTAAAAAACGGGGGCTAATATAGCGAGACTCCAGTACTCTGCCAGTCACCTTCTCACAGTATGTATAGCCTGGGCCAGTTAGTCAGAGGAAGGAGGGTGCACGGAGCAATGACAACCCCCTCACTGCTGAAAAGAGCTCATTGATATCTTGGCAACGGAGGCAGTAAAAGGGGAACACTCCGTTTCCTTCAGGTGACCATAACCTATCTGCGGGGCTGGGTCTGCATTGGGTACCGAAAGTATTCAGACCCCTTTAAATTTTTCACTCTTTGTTTCATTGCAGCCATTTCCTAAAAGCTGATGGAATTGAAGAGGATCTGCAAGGAAGAATGGCAGAGGATCCCCAAATCCAGATGTGAAAAACTTGTTACATCATTCCCAGGAAGGGAAGCGGCTTCTACTCAATACTGAGCAAAGGGTCTGAATACTTATGACCATGTGATATTTCAGTTTTTCTTTTTTAATAAATTTGCAAAAATATCTACATTTCTGTTTTTTTTCTGTCAAGAGAGGGAGCTGTGTGTACATTAATGAGAAATAAAATGAACTTTTTTGCTTTTAGCAAATGGCTGCAATGAAACAAAGAGTGAAAAATTTAAAGGGGTCTGAATATTTCCGTACCCACTGTATATCCTGGGTTCTGCTGACACTGCCTTGAAGAATGTGTTGCTGATTTATCCCACCTTCTTCAATCTAGCACATTCTGGATTGTGGGTGGCTCACAGTAGGGTAGTTACAGTCCCATGAGCCCCGGGGAAACCTTTGGGCCATGACAGTCTCCCCCACTGCAGCAAAAAAAAATAATAAACCCCCTTTGCACTTTAAAAGTGTTGTAATGTTACATGCCATAGAATCACCAAATCCAATAATTCTGAGCTGAAATCCTGATACATGGGACACTCTATGTGCGCCCATCTCTTGGCGAGTCACCTACGATTGGAAATATGGTAAGGACAGTATATGAGGTGCTAGTCCGGGGCATAGTTACATATACAGTCATATGTTACGTGCTTTTTACCTACAAAAATTGTATAATAGACTAGTGCCAGTCATCCTTCTTAAGGAGATTCTTTGAGAATTGGCCAAAACAAACATGTCAGGTTGTGGCATCAGATCTACAATGCTCTGTAAAATGTATGCAATGTATAGATCATCTGGAAGTGCTGTGTACATTCCCAATCAGGTGGGACCCCAGAAGGGTAGGTAAAGGGGGTCCGGACTAGCCAGATTTGACTGTGATGGATTATTTCTATGGTATATACTGGACATGTCATAAAATAAATACATTCTTGAAAGACTTTTTTCATTTCATTTCAAGAATATGTAAAAAACATAAAGTTACTGATGAACTTCCTTTACTTAAAGGGGTTGCCCAGGAATTGTGGGGGCTGGGGAGGTGTAATAGAAAATCAAATCGTGCTCATCTTTCCCCAGCACTTGTCAGAAGTCCTGCACGCCACATGGCCGCTGAGACCCATCAGTCGCCTGGGCAGTCACTGGAGACACAGATAGTCTGATCTGAGCTCTATCATTCCATGCAGTGATACTAAGAATGTGACAAAGCTATAACAATAGGACTCAAGGAAACATATACAAAAATATTACAGAAGATGCAGTATAGACCCATAGTCAATGTCCATAATCACAGACACAACCATTTAACTCTGTAGAGGCCGCAGTCAAAATGCACCGCAAAATTTCTTAAGCATGGAAATACCCCATATGTGAATGGAATCAAACATAACAATAGAGGAAGGAGACACAATATAACATGTAGTAAAATATATAGGAGAAGGGGACACAATATAACATGTAATAATCAGGGCCGACGTTAGTGGGGGCAAACTGGGCAATTGCCCAGGGCCCCCATCCCCAAAAGAGCCCCCGGGATCCGGAGCATCAGGCTTTTAGCCTGATGGCTTGAATCCCAGGAGCTCCACAGGTGCTCCTGGGATTCAAGGAGTTTAGTCCTATGACAAAGCAGGAAGCTGAAAAGTCCCTGCTCTGCCATAGAAGAGCTACAGTACGTCGCGGAGCAGGTGGCGTGATGCTGTCACTGCATCGTGCCACCTGTGCCACTACTACAGGGAGAATCCTTGGCTGCTCCATTCAGCGTGGGAGCTCGGTAAGGTGA
Source organism: Leptodactylus fallax (assembly GCA_947044405.1). Lineage (NCBI taxonomy): Eukaryota > Metazoa > Chordata > Amphibia > Anura > Leptodactylidae > Leptodactylus > Leptodactylus fallax. The sequence continues at coordinate 471,868 of CAMRHE010000360.1, read as the reverse complement.
GTAAAAGATTGATTGTTTTCTGTCAAGGGAAAGGGATTACCTGTTAAGGGGGAAAATTACTATTTATAGGGGGTATATTATTTATAGTGGGGGAACTATTAAATATAAGAGGGGTGTGAAAGATCCTCAGTGCGCCAACACCGCATTGGCTCACACCTGAGTCTTCTTTCATATAAAACCACACTCACCGCCAGTGAGTGCCGGGTTCACAAGATAAATACAAGACAAGCTTTCTAAATTTTATATATTTATTAACCCCTAAATGGGTCGGTATTAACATCTAACACATGCAGTTCAGAACAGATATGTAGATATATGCAAGCATTAACAGTTTCTAGTTACAAGATACAGTGCAATGAAATAAAAAGGGCATAAAAGTGAAATAATTACTTTACCACGCATCCCCTTGATGTGGCTCTATAATCCAACACTCACACATGCTCTGTCATGTGTGATTAACCCAGTGGAGGCTTCTTGGCATGTGGCATTAACTCCTAGCATGTGGCATCACAGTATATTCCAGCCTGCATGCTCTCATCACAGTCTCTCAGTAAACTCTTGTAGTCTCAGTCCAATCTCCTCCCATTGCCTCTTACCTCATCTTTTATACCCTTTATGCCACCTCCCAGAATGAGGTCACCGGCGGCAGCAAGTCTGATGGATTAATGCACTCAAGTCCAGATTCTTTGTATAGAGCGGAGACCAAGTGAAATGATACAATGTTATCAGCCATATCTGATCTACCACTGCAGACTGGACAATGCATGTTTTTGTTTGATCACTCAGGGCTGTGTAGGAATACAATGCTGCTGGGATGGATACAAAGCCCCATTGTTACAATGTTGCTACTGCTGCCAATATACACCAAGGCTTATAGCTGCGCACATTATGAATAAATGCAGGTAAGAAGGGAGATACTATACCCAGAGATCAAAATACATCTCTGAGTTATAGCCATATTTAAGCAGAATCATCACACCTCCCCCTTTAGATGGGGCTTGTAGGAAGTAGGGGCCTGTGCCCCTCTTCTGAGAGCACCTACGCCGCTTCAGCTTCTCAGGCTCTGGCCCCAAGGCTTCACAACCCCCAGGGTCCCAGTAGACTCGGGCCTTGTCAGACTCCGAGGGTGGTTGAGCGCCACGCGCCTTCAATATGTCCAGCTTAGGGTCAGCTTGGACAGCATCTCTGAACTCTTGGCTGGAGTGAGACAAAAGAGAGGTGCATGTTACATAGCTGCCGGACCCTTCTGGCTCTCTAGTCTGACTAGGGACGCTTCTAAGGCCCAGGCTCTGAGCCACGTACACTTGGCTACCTCCTGCCTGTTCTGGGTCCGCTTTCTGAGTGCAGGCATCCCGTAGCTTTACACTCATGACCTCAGGCCCTTGGGATACCATTCCAGAGATCCCATCCTGGCAATCTCTGCTCTCCTGGCTACCCTTGGCCTGCTCTCTCACATTAGCCACTAGTTGGGAGAGTTCTAGGGGATTCTGCACCTCCCCCTTTTCTTCCAAACCTAGGGGCACCTCTGGTTCTGGCACAGGTATGTTTGGACCCTGTCCTCCCTCCCAGACGCCTTGCCCCTTTGGGCCTACACTCTGTTCCTCCTGTACTTGGGTGGGTGATGGTGATACCTTGGGCAAATGACTGAGATCATGCTTCCCCAAACCATTCCCACACAATACATTGACAGGTAATACATTGGACATACCCTCTTCTTGGATCACACTTCCAGTACCCCATGCCATCTGCACTTGGGCCATGGGCACTCCTGGAATAGAACTGGACAGAAGAGACGTGTATGTCTCATACCGGCCGGACTCCTCCGGCTTCAAGGGAGGGAGACTAGTCATGGTGGTCTCAGCACCAACTCCATGTGGTGTAGGCAACGGTTCAAGGGTCGGATCGCCCTCCACCCTTGTAGCACTCTGGCTGCGGGCTAACACTGCACTACCAGCAGTCCGTCCCTCACCTGGATCGGCCATGAGATCCCCATGGCCTACCTGACCACCTGGCACATGGTCAGCAGTTGGGTGCTTATCGGATGCACTGGGCGAAATAGTAGAAGTCGCTTCCAGTGACTCAGAAGAGCTACCCTGTACACTTTCACAACAAGCATTGGCAATTACATTGACAGTACCTTCATTAGCAATTGTTAATTCACACCAGGCCTCAATGAGATCTGTGGTAGACATATTAACAAGCTGGGAGGGAGACGCCCCCGCAGATGTGGGTGTGTCTACAGACAAAGTCTCATTGGCTCCTAGCACGGGGGTGAACAAAGCATCAATAACATTTTTGCTGAGCTGGGTTGCAGGAAGCTCATTTGCATCTTCCCTGCTCTCAGCTGAAGGCAACTCATTAGCATTTACATTGACTGCCATGGGAAGTATTTCAGAGAGGGGGTTACGGGCCCTCTCTGCAGATATGACAGACACATTATCAACATTAGTCATAGACAGTTTATCACAGTAAATTGGGGTGCCCCCCACCCCCATATTGGGACATCATGGGTCCTAAATCAGTTCCCAACAGTACATTAGCAGGCAAATCAGTCAATAGTCCCACAGTCCGCATTCCTTTTTCTGCACCCCAGTCCAGATACACAGATGGGCCACCTGCTGTGGCTTGGGAAACAGGGAAGTTCTCAGGGTGGTTGGGGCACTCCTCCTTGAAATGTCCTGTCTGGTTACAGTCATGGCCCTGCCGCACCTCCTCTTGAGGTTTGGGAAAGGTCACCCGGGCGCCCAGAGTTCTTGGGACAGGGGAGGGACCACCCGGGGCATAGTTTGTCTCACCCGACCTGACAACAGACAGCTGTGGTGAACTCCGGCCTGGCATCTCCTTCCAACTTGAGGGTCTCTGCAGGGTTGTTGGAGTTTGCACATGGGCGGTTTGTGCCCGCTGGGAGAGCTCCATCCTTTTGAGCTTAAGCTGATACTGCCGCTCAGCCTGCCGCTCTGCTGCTTCACGATCTGCCTGCCGTTCTGCTGCCTCACGATCAGCCTGCCGCTCAGCCTGCCGTTCTTGTTCTACATCTTCCTGAAAACAATACAACACCTGCAGGTATATGTTAGGGTCACTGGTGCCTATTTGCTGCAGGGCCGTTTGCCAGTATGAAGCCATTCCCATAGCAAGGCTGGGGCTACTGGTCCCTCCTGGTGAAGTAATCCTTGGGACCGGGCTGCTTGCCGCACTTCCTGGCCTAGCCCCAAAATCAGGACTCTGCTCGATTCTCTGCATGGCTGTGGCTGCCTCCATTTCAGCCATACGCTCAGGATCTCCAAAAGCCTGGTTCTGCAGTTCTGGAGATCTGCTTCTAAGCCCACTAGCCCTCCACTGGTATTTGCCAAATAAAAGATAGGATAGAATACAAAGAGTAAGGGAGGGGAACAGCACTGTATCAAACTTTCACTGTATCTTAATGCTTGCTTTAATACCGAGCTTGTCTCATAGGATTACCATAATCCCCAGCGTGTGAGTGATAAAGGTCACCAACACACACCGTTTATCCTAAGATCCCACTGCTGCCACCAATGTGAAAGATCCTCAGTGCACCAACACCGCGTTGGCTCACACCTGAGTCTTCTTTCATATAAAACCACACTCACCGCCAGTGAGTGCCGGGTTCACAAGATAAATACAAGACAAGCTTTCTAAATTTTATATATTTATTAACCCCTAAATGGGTCGGTATTAACATCTAACACATGCAGTTCAGAACAGATATGTAGATATATGCAAGCATTAACAGTTACTAGTTACAAGATACAGTGCAATGAAATAAAAAGGGCATAAAAGTGAAATAATTACTTTACCACGCATCCCCTTGATGTGGCTCTATAATCCAACACTCACACATGCTCTGTCATGTGTGATTAACCCAGTGGAGGCTTCTTGGCATGTGGCATTAACTCCTAGCATGTGGCATTACAGTATATTCCAGCCTGCATGCTCTCATCACAGTCTCTCAATAAACTCTTGTAGTCTCAGTCCAATCTCCTCCCATTGCTACTCCCATGGTTTAATGTTCTCCTCCGGTTGCCCCCAGTTTAATGTCCCTTTCCAGTTGCCCCCAGCTTAATGTCTGCGTCCAGTGACCCCCCCATTGTTTAATGTACCCCTCTAGCTGTCCCCAGTTTAATGTCCCTCTTAATCTCCTCCCCAGTTTAATGCCCCCCTTCATCTGCCCCCAGTTTAATGCCCCCTTCATCTTCCACCAGTTTCATGTTCCCCTTCATCTGCTCCCAGTTTAATGTCCCCCCTACATCTGCACCCAAAGTTTAACATAAAAAACACCGATGCTCACCTCTCCTCGCTCCCCTGCTGCTCTGTCTGCAGTCTCTGTAATGGAGTGTTCTCGGAGCTGCAGGCGCAGATCAGTTGAAACCAGGACATAGCTCCTGCCGACTGGGACTGCGGGACAGGACCCACAATCTGGGACTATCCCGCAGAATCCAGGATGGTTGGGAGGTATGGATAATGGGTCACCACAACCTGTGAGTTTTGCAGACAATCACTGGCCACAGTGGTGGAAATAACCGAAGGATGGAAGTAGCAGTGACGGTGGTGATGTCACAGGGAAGGCCGAGTGCACTCAACCAAACTCCTCCAGCCCACCTCCCAGGCTGGACACTGACCGGGGGATGCCTGCATGGTACCTGATGATAGTGGTGGTAGTTGTTCCCCATGGGCACTTCCAGTTGGAGAGGGGTCCTCTCTCACCCTGAACCATGGGATGGTGTTTGGAATGGTCCTGATGGTAAGCTCAGGAATGACTCAGGAGGCCATGGTGTAGTTTAAACAAGTTGAACTTTACTGTAGTAAACTGGCAACTCTTAATGGAAACCTTGTGCAGCTTCCCGATGGGGGTAGTAGTCCCCTAACTGTTGGGTACACCCAGGCTTTGGAACGATGTATGATTCTGGGGATGGATGTGAGGAAGTCCTTTGGGCCCAAATACCTTTCTACTAGGTGGGTCCCAGAATACAACTCCTGGATACATAGGACTTCTTCTCTAATCCTTGGCACGGTATCTGGTGAGCAAACAGTTAAAGGGGTTATCCAGGATAAATTAATATTTTAACCATGAGCCCCCCCCCATGCTCCCCCAACTTCCTAAATTACATTTATTTACAAATGTTCTTTGTTGTTCTGTAATATATGTCAGTCATGTGACCTACATATATTACATTTTTTGTTTTTCTGCTGACGTTGCTGGGTCTCAGTTTAATGGATATCCGCACCCCAGAACGTCAGTGGAAAGTACCCTGCCCCCATCCCCATTACACTCACCATTTCTCCTGTAGATATCTGGACCCAGGGACATCACTGCTGGAATGCCGCCCACGTATGTACAATACAGTCTGTGGCCGGTACACGTCACAAAAAGGAGGTGCTGGCTGCAGATGCCAGGAAGAAAAGGTAAGTGCAATGAGGCTAGGGGGCTTCCCTATGTTGTCATGGTAACCTTAAAGCAGCAACCACCAACCCTTCTTTATGTAGACCCGGCAACTTTAAAGCAGCAACAACAGGTGTAACATCCCTGACATCCGCCTCCCCAACCAAAATAAAATTGTGATCAGATGTCCGCAAAGGTCTATTATGACCTTATGGGGACACAACGTAAAATATATAAATAAATAAATAAAATGAATAGAAAAGTAAAAAAAAAAATGTTTGATTAAAATAATTAAAAAAATAAAATAATACGTCAATAACCCCCGACGACAACATACAAAATAAAAATTACCGTAACGGAAAGGAAAAACTATTAAAAAGTCTTTTAGTAGCACTTTGTGTTATTAAATAAAAAAAAAAAAAACGAAAAGTGAAAAACAGACACATTTTCCCTCCTCTTTTGTTTAGATTTTCCTGGATATAAAAAAAATTAAAAAACCTGCAAAAATAAAAACCAAAAAAAGCTGCGGAAATTAGTTGAATAACCCAAATGATAAAAATGTTACAGCCCTCAAAAGGGAACATACGAAAAAAACAAAAACGTGTCTGGCTGGTCCTGGACCAGAAATTGGCCCGGTACTGAAGTGGTTAAAGCAGCTACTCTGTTAAAAGCAGCAGTATTGGAGGTAAAACGACAATTATAATTACTGGGTAAATGTAAAATCATCAACTACTGCAAAAAAAAAAAAAAGCAACGGTTTTTTACAGTTATGAAGTACTACCGAAAATAATTTTATGGTTGGGGGTCACTACAACATGAGGAACTGTATTAAAGGGTCGCAGCATTGGTAAGGTTGAGAACCACTGATCTAACAGGTCCTTTGAGTCTCCAAACCCCGCCCAGTGGCCTGTGATTGGCCAGGGCTGTACCTAAACTTACAGGATAGAGGGGTGACCTACAGTGGGGAATAAACCAAAGGGGGAAACACAATAGGGGAAACTGCAACATAAAATACATATAATACATATATACATCCAGAGGCACCAAACACAAAAAGACCAATTTTCCTTATGATTTTTCTTATCATTTTCTATGATGAGATTTATAATACATATATACCAAACTCTCTATTACCTGAAATATGAATCACCTATTCAATCCTGTATAGAAATACCTTTAAAACATGAGCATTGTTTTAATAGGATCCCAGGGCTGCTTATATTACTCATGATAAGTGGGCACCTGTTATCTCCTCTCTACCATTTATATCTCTTTATAGAACAGGTTATTACTGGGCTATACTTTCATCATTTTCCTTTTTTGCTCTGACTATTAGGTCATTCCTGTCTCCGAGACTGTTCATATATTTATAATTTATATCTAACATTGAGATGTATAGAAAAGGTGTTACTGTTTGTGATGATATGAGACTCAGATATGGATATATTGTATTAATATTCGCTCACAATTTGGTTACAGGTTTGGGGGATGTGGTTACTGGGGTCTCTAATCAACAACCCTTTGATCCCCAGAGAGTCACTGCATAATACTGCAGCTCTCATTAATCCAGCGGGGGGTCCTGCAGATAGGATGTGCTGGGTAAACTCCCTGCATACTATCTGCAGACCGGCCAGAGCTGACTCTACTTCAAAGGGATTATGGTTTTATGACAATATCTGGCCTGGGGGACATCTTACAGTCGCCCCAATGAATTACCCAGATGCATCAGGTCAAGTCGCACACTCAGAATACACACATGTCCCAGTTCAAAGCCCGGAAAAGGTCCAGGCACTGATCTCCTTACCCAAAGGGAATTGGGGTGTCAACCTGGGAGTCTATGCGTTGGGGATCTCGCTACAAACCGAATCTACAGTCATCGGGCGAGGAATTATAAAAGGAAATATGATTCTAAGAGATGTAGAAAGGGGGAGGAGTTCCTCCCCCTGGTGACCTCACTTAGGGAGTAGACCAGGGAAGGTAAAAGGTCTCAGTCCAGGTGGAGACGGTCTCTTTGTTTTCTGTCCTTTGTGATGTGCGGTTCCAGAAGGAGAGATGTGGGGGAGGTCAAGTTGGACACTCCCACCATGTGGTCTCCATGTGGCCTAAGCAGTGATGCCTGAGACCATTTTGGTTAAACTAGAAGAGGTATAACTGCATGTAGTAAACACATGTTTTGCTCAAGAATGCACCCTGAGCCAACACATGGGTTCAGAGAAATGGACAATGTATTTATGCTGGAATTTGTCTTTTGCCTTTTGTTCTGCTGAAATTCATCTGCTATTGCACTTTATAAGATATGTGCACTGAGCTCATCATCTACATTATCATCTGAAGCCAGCGAGACAATCACAGATTTGTGTTGGTAACATATTCTTTTCTTTCTGTTATCTCCCATTTTTATTTTGTGCACCGTGTCATGTTGCTTTCCACTTGTATTTGCTTGCTAATTGCTACATGTATTCTCTGTATGTGCTAAGTGTCTAGTGTCAACCCGTTTAGGGGTTAATAAATATATAAAATTTAGAAGGCTCGCCTTTCGTATTATCCTTAGGGCCCAGAACACTATCTGGTGGTGGGTGTGAGGTAATTGAAGTGATCTTAGGTGTGCCGAAAGCGGGTTCACAGTTGGGATGGTGTTCTCAGGCTTGGCCATAATGACCATTGTTACATTTGGAGGAAAAAGGCAGAAGTTTTCAATCCTAAGAACACCATCCCAACTGTGAAACACGGGGGTGGCAGCATCATATCAAGTGGGGTTGTTTTGCTGCAGGAGGGACTGGTACACTTCACAAAATAGATGGCATCATGAGGAAAGAATATTATGTGGCAATACTGAAACAATATCTCAACACATCAGCCAGGAAGTTAACGCTTGGGCGCAAATGGGTCTTCCAAATGGACAATGACCTGAAGCATACTGCCAAACTGGTTAAAGTGGCTTAAAGATAACAAAGTCAGTGTTTTGGAGCGGCCATCACAAAGCCCTGATCTCAATCCTATTGAAAATTTATGGACAAAGCTGAAAAGGCAGGTGCGAGCAAGGCGGCCTACAAACATGGCTCAGTGACACCAGTTCTGTCAGGAGAAATGGGCCCAAATTCCTACCAACTATTGTGAGAAGCTTGTGGGAGGAGATCCAAAATGTGTGACCCAAGTCATACAGTGTAAGGGCAATGGTACCAAACACTAATGAAATGTATGCAAACTTTTGACTTTGCAGAAAGTAATAAAAATGCCTTAAAAATTCTCTGTCTCTCATTATTCTGGCATTTGGCAAATATAAATAATTTTGGTAATCCTAATTGACCTAAAACAGGAAAGGTTTATTCTGATTTTATGTCAGATAGTGAGAAAAACATCCATATGTGTCTTTTTATATAGTGTACGGAAACTTCTGGTTTCAATTGTATACAGTTAGGAGGGCAATAGGCCTGTAGTTAGCTGGGGTGGTGGAGTCCTTCTCGGGTTTGGGGATAACTGTAATGGATGCACACAGCATATCCTGGGGGAATTTTCCTCGTTGAAGGATGTGATTAAACATTAAAAGCAGGTGAGGAGAGATGATCCCTTTAAATGTCTTATAATAGAGGGAGGAGAAGCCGTCTGGACCTGGGGCTTTTCCATTTTTAAGGTTATCAATGGCAACATCTATTTCCTCAGAAGGGTATGCTGGAGTGAGACCAGGAACAGTTGTATATGTACTTTCCTGGGGGCAGGAAGGGATATAGTAGGGCCACAGAGAAGGAGAGCTAAGGTTTTGTGGCAGGTGAAAGTTGGTGGCAGCACAGTGTGCTAAGTAGTGGCTTAGAAGATCAGGTGCCTACTGGTATTGGGTCCCACCAACGGGACCTGGAATAGAAGCAGGTGGCACCAGAGAAGCGCTGGCAGTGCAGTGAGGCTGGTACAGAAGTTGGAGATGGGGACCGCTTCTCCTAACTAGGCTGTCGCCAGAACGGCTGCTGGGAAACTGCGTGTAGACTTCACAGCTCCCTTAAAGATGGCGGTGCGGCACGCCGCAGGGTCGCGGCTGCGAGGAAGAAAGCCCAGTTAACGGAGCCAAGGCTTCAGTAAACCACCCAAACGGTTACAGGCGGGGGCAGGGGAGCATCAACAGTCAAATGTGGGGTGAGGGAGTCGAAGAGGACCCCAAAAAACAACCGGCCAAAGCTAAATAGGCTGGAACGCACAGGAGGTGTGTCGGACCAGGTCCAGTGTCAGGCCATGCCCCAAAAATTTTAATATAGTTAATAACATGATAAAAATTTAAAAACCTCACCAAAAATTATTTTAAAATATGTTTAACATAAAACTTGTTTAAAAAAAAAATAAAAAGAACAAATAGGTAATTTTTTGCTGACTCATTCCCTTTAAGAACTCAAGGAAACTATTGTGTAAGATATATATGTGACACATGACTCAGAGAGGCTCCTGTGTCTATACGTTAGGATTTCCAGGACAGTGATGTCTCCTATGTGTAGAGATCCTCTTTCCTTCTTCTGCCGGGTCAGTGGCGTGTACCTGTAATCCTAGCTTCTCTGGGAGGCTTAGGCTGAGGGATCACTTGGGTTTGGGAGTTCTGTGCTTTGTGGGTCAGGTGTCAGACATGCACCAATCCACATCAAAAACTTACTGTGAAAGATTGAAATTGCGCTTATGTACAGATTGCACTTACTAACAGCCAGAGAGGAGGAGCCTAAACCACATAGTGACACCCAGCCTTTTTATAGGTGCAGATGTCAAATTTTTTTTAACACTTTTTTGAAACAGTCGTCATTTCCAGGGAACTTTGTTCCACAATGAACACAACTTTATACAACTTCCTGGAAATATAATGTAATAGAATGAAGAAAAAGCAAAATGAAAATGCAGTAACAGCCTTGGTGGCCGGGGGAGGGGTTTGGGGGGCTCAGTCTGACCTGAGATTTATTATTTCATGCAGTGTTTTCCTAAGAATGTGACAAAACTAAACTATAGGACTCAAGGAAACTTAGGCAGAATATTTTGTAAGACACAGTGGAGATCCAGTGTCATTGCAACAACCATTTTCAGTTTTCGTTTTTGACTCCCCGCCTCCCAAACCTCATAACTTTTTTATTTTTCCGCTCTCAGAGCCATAGGAGGGCTTAATGTTTGCAGGACAAATTGTTCTTCATAATGGTGCCATTTATTATTCTGTACAATGTACTGGGAAGCTGGAAAAAAAACCCAAAATGGGGTGGAATTGGAGAAAAACTGCATTTGTGCGACTTTCTTACGGTTTTATTTCTACGGCGTTCACTCTGCAGCCAAACTGACATGTCACCTGTATTCTATGTTTTGGTACGATTCCGGGGATACCAAATGTATATAGTTTTACTTACATTTTAGTCCCTTAACAAAAATACAAATCTTTGCAAAAAATTTTTTTTTTCTTTAAGCCGCCATATTCTGACACCCGTAACATTTTTATACTTCCGTGTATGGGGATGCACAAGGTGTAGTTTTTTTTTTGCAGGGCCAGATGTACTTTTTAGTTATACTATTTTGGGGAATGTCTATTACTTTGATCACTTTTTATTCATATTTTTATCAAAGGCGAAAAAACAGAGGTTCGGAACATTTGATTTTTTCACGCTACAGAGTTCACTTTACTGGAAAAATATTTTTATAAGTTTGTAGGCCGGGCCTGTTCCGGCACAGGGATACCTAATGCTTTTCACAGTAATTTTTTTGTTTTCTATGTATTCTAGGAAAATGGGGGTGATTTGAACTTTTAGTCTTTTAAAAATATATTATTACTTCCCCTAGGGGGCTTGAACCTGTAAATGTTTGAAGGCATGTGCCACAAACTGCAATACAACTATATGGCAATCTGTGGGAGATTTGCTACATTACTATTGAGGCTGGTAATAGACTTCTGAAGACTCCCAGGCCTGCCACAGGAACATGTCGGCTCCCTTGATCTCGCTGGATCGGGTGGGGGGGGGATTTTCACTTTAGGGGGGCTCACAGGTAACAATGCCCGTGATCAGAGTGGACAGTGGAAAGCCAGTAGCTATGGCGGCCACTCTGCAGCCTGAACGGCTACCATCTTTAAAGGCCCGGCATCCACCATAATAGTACGGTGGATGTCGGGAAGGGGTTAAGGGTTTTTTGTGCTCATCCAATAAACAGTGTGACGCAGCCCGCTAATCTAAAAAGAAATATCTGTTTACTAAGGATTTTTGCTTGTTTACCCAATATACAGTACATACAAACTGCAACCATTGTAACAAGTCACCCTTGTGGTGCTTTTAGGACTTTGCTATTTTTCTTGAAATAGATTTTTGTTAAAAAAAAAATACACTTACGAACAAAAGGGTAACAATGTTTAGCACTTGTGACTTTCAGGCTCCATATCTCACCATCTACTACAGCTTGGAACGTGAGACTCCCATCATTGTATAGACCAGGGGTAGGCAACCTTCGGCACTCCAGCTGTTGTAAAACTACAACTCCCAGCATGCATACTTGCTCTGCTGTTCTTGGAACTCCCATGGAATTGAATGCAGCACGTCGGGAGTTGTAGTTTCACAGCAGCTGTAGTGCCGAAGGTTGCTGACCCCTGGTATAGACCATCATCTCGGCTATCTCATACATAAATGTGACTTGTAACTATTTAGCATATGATTAGTTATGCAGATTCTTGTCATGTGACTGCATTGTTACTGTTTTGCTCCTTAAAATCTAAATTTTTATTATTTGTCAATCCAACGTTGGCTTTCAACACTGCCTGAATCCTTCTGGGCATGCTCTTGATCAGATTCAAGCATGTCTCAACCGAAATCTGATCCCAAGTGTCTTCTACACTTTCCCAATGTTGGTGCATACAGGTCGAATCATGTGGGTACTCTCGACATATGCTTCAGGTCGTTGTGCTGCTGGAACACTAGGTTGTCCTTTTCATACTCATAGTACTCAAGTGTACGAAGTAACTCATCTTGTATTATACTCACATAGAGCTCAGAATTGAGTACACCATCAATCCTGGTCAAGTATACAACCCCTTTGTCTGTGAAACAACCCCATAGGCTTCCTCCACTAAACTTGACAGTTCCTTCAATTTCTTGATCCATTAGCCCCCTTTTCTCTAGTTTCTTCCAGACCCATTTGCACCCATCAGAGCCCAGTCTATCGACTTTTGTCTCATCATTCCAAATCACCTGTTTCCAATCTTCTAGTGACAACTTTTAGGCCTTTTTTGCAAACTCCAGACAACTCTTCTTATGGCAATATTGAAGTCGAGACTTCTTCACCTTTTTTTGGACCACCACCCCAGACTTGTGTAATGCGTGTCGCTCACATGGACATTTGTGACCTCACTATTATGAAGCATACAAGCCTCCTCCACTCCTCCATATTTGTCACACCAGATTTGATAGACTTTGTGATGAGCCAACTTGTTGACTTTGATATTTTGCCGGGATGTCCACCTCTTGGCTTTTGAATGGATGGACGGGCTTCATTTTGTATTCTTTTTCCTGTCCTGGCATTCACATGATGCAGTTTGACAAGTTTCTGGGCTAAGAGACCACTATCACTGAGCTGGATGAGGCTGTTTCTCTTTACTTAGAAATCTTCTGCATGGCTGATCTTGGATGTGAACCAGTGACCTTTCACTTGGGAATCACCTAATAACACCCTGAGCTATTAGGGAACGTGAGAACATGTTGTAATTGGTAATATACAAGAAGAAAAAGATTTTTCCACCACCAGGAGCAAAACAGTAACAATGCAGTCACATGACAAGAATCTGCACAACTAATCATACAGTGGGGAAAAAAAAGTATTTAGTCAGCCACCAATTGTGCAAGTTCTCCCACTTATAAAGATGAGGCCGGCCTGTAATTGTCATCATAGCTAGACCTCAACTATGAGAGACAAAATGAGAAAACAAATCCAGAAAATCACATTGTCTGATTTTTAAAGAATTTATTTGCAAATTATGGTGGAAAATAAGTATTTGGTCACCTACAAACAAGCAAGATTTGTGGCTCTCACAGACCTGTAACTTCTTCTTTAAGAGGCTCCTCTGTCCTCCACTCATTACCTGTAGTAATGGCTCCTGTTTGACATTGTTATCAGTATAAAAGACACCTGTCCACAACCTCAAACAGTCACACTCCAAACTCCACTATGGTGAAGACCAAAGAGCTGTGGAAGGACACCAGAAACAAAATGGTAGACCTGCACCAGGCTGGGAAGACTGAATCTGCAATAGGCAAGCAGCTTGGTGTGAAGAAATCACCTGTGGGAGCAATAATTAGAAAATGGAAGACATACAAGACCACTGATAATCTCCCTCCATCAGGGGCTCCACGCAATATCTCACCCCGTGGGGTCAAAATGATCACAAGAACGGTGAGCAAAAATCCCAGAACCACACGGGGGGACCTAGTGACTGACCTGCAGAAAGCTGGGACTAACGTAACAAAGGCTACCGTCAGTAACACACTACGCCGCCAGGGACTCAGATCCTGCAGTGCCAGACGTGTCCCCCTGCTTAAGCCAGTACATATCCGGGCCCGTCTGAAGTTTGCTAGAGAGCATTTGGATGTTCCCAAAGAGTATTGGGAGAATGTCATATGGTCAGATGAAACCAAGGTAGAACTGTTTGGTCGAAACACAACTCGTCGTGTTTGGAGGAGAGTGAATGCTGAGTTGCATCCAAAGAACACCATACCTACTGTGAAGCATGGGGGTGGCAACATCATGCTTTGGGGTTGTTTCTCCGCAAAGGAACCAGGACGACTAATCCATGTACATGAAAGAATGAATGGGGACATGTATCGTGAGATTTTGAGTGTAAACCTCTTTCCATCAGCAAGGGCATTGAAGATGAAACGTGGCTGGGTCTTTCAGCATGACAATGTTCCCAAGCACACCGCCAGGGCAACGAAGGAGCGGCTTGGTAAGAAGCATTTCAAGGTCCTGGAGTGGCCTAGCCAGTCTCCAGATCTCAACCCCATAGAAAACCTTTGGAGGGAGTTGAAAGTCCGTGTTGCGCAGCGACAGCCCCAAAACATCACTGCTCTAGAGGAGATCTGCATGGAGGAATGGGCCAACATACCAGCAACAGTGTGTGCCAAACTTGTGAAGACTTACAGAAAACGTTTGACCTCTGTCATTGCCAACAAAGGATATAGAACAATAATAATAATAATAATAATAATAGTCCTTTAATAGTCCCACAGTGGGGAAATTCAGTGTGTTACAGCAGCAAAGATAAGATAAGCAGATACAAATACAAATACAACATGTACAGGAATGTTCCAAGGTGAGAGGCATTACATTAATAGCAGACAGACAGATAGGACGTAGCAGAGGGGGGGGGGGAATATAACAGGCAGAGAGATATTTCAGTTCTCTGTATGTAATGATCTCCGCTTAGGTCGGTGTTGGTTGTACAGCCTAACCGCGGTGGGGAGGAAAGACTTCCGATAGCGCTCCTTCTCACACCTAGGGTGGAGCAGTCGGTCACTGACAGTACTGCCCAGCGCAATCACAGTCTCATGCATGGGATGGGAGTTATTCTCCCGCATGGAGCTCACCACGGACAGTATCCTTCTGTCACCCACCACCTGCACTGGGTCCAGTGGGCTCCCCAGGACAGAGCTGGCCCTTCTAATCAGCTTGTCAAGTTTATTTCTGTCCCTGGTTGATATACTGCTCCCCCAGCAGGCCACTCCAAAGAAGATGGCTGATGCCACTACCGAGTTGAAGAAAGTCCTAAGAAGTGCCCCCCGGATTCCAAAGGCTCTCAGCTTCCTAAGCAGGTAGAGCCTGCTGTGGCCCTTCCTGTACAGGGCCTCCATATGATCTGCCCAGTCCAGCTTATTATTAAGGAGCAGACCCAGGTACTTATAGGTGTTCACAATCTCGATGCCCGTCCCCAGGATGTCCACTGGTTTTGGAGGGCATCTGCCTTTACGGAAGTCCACCACCATCTCCTTGGTCTTCCCCGCGTTAATCTTCAGGTGGTTCCGGTGGCACCAGTCCACAAAAAACCGGTTCAGTTCTCTGTACTCCTTGTCATCATCGTCTGTGATGAGGCCTACTATTGCAGAGTCGTCAGAATACTTCTGTAGGTAGCAGCTGGATGAGTTGCACCTAAAATCAGCAGTGTACAGTGTGAAGAGGAAAGGGGCGAGAACCGTACCCTGAGGTGCCCCCCGTATTACAGATCACGGTACCTGACACACAGTCTTGGGCTCTCACGTATTGAGGTCGATTTGTGAGGTAGTCTAGGATCCAGTTGGAGAGGTGGTGGTCCACTCCAGCAAGGCCCAGCTTGTCTCTCAGTAACCTGGGCTGTATGGTGTTAAAAGCACTGGAGAAATCAAAGAACATTATTCTCACTGTGTTCCCTGGTTTCTCCAGGTGAGACAGAGCCCTGTGCAGAAGGTGGATGATGGCATCATCTACCCCAATGCCCGGGCGATAAGCAAACTGGAGAGGGTCCATAGCGGGGCTCACTAGAGGGCGAAGATGTGTGAGAACCAATCTCTCTAAGATCTTCATCAAGTGGGATGTCAGTGCTACAGGTCTGTAGTCGTTGAGGTCCATAGGGTGAGGTTTCTTTGGAACTGGTACCACACAAGAAGATTTCCATAATTCAGGGACTATTTCCTGCCTCAGGCTCATATTATACATATATGTAATTATACCACACAGCTGGTCCCCACAAGTCTTAATTAGCCTTGCACTGAAGTCATCTGGCCCTGCGGCTTTCCTCGCCTTGATCTTTTTCATCTCCTTCCTCACCTGGGCCCGTGTGAAGGTCAGACTGTGGTCAGATAAAGACAGATTTCTGGATTTACTGGTCTGTTGGGAAGTAGCCACATGGGGTGAATGGGGTGAAGTCATTGTGGTGAGGGGAGCTGAAGGACATTCTGGGGTGGGAGGAGCTGGTGTGTGATCAAATCTGTTGAAGAATAGGTTTAGTTCATTAAGCCAGTTAACATCTGCCTCAATCTGGCAGACCGACTGTTTATGACCCGAAATTGACTTAAGCCCCTCCCAGACCCCCCTTATGTCTTTTCTTTCCATTTGCTTTTCCATTTTTTCCTTATAACTGGCTTTTCCTTGCCTGATTAGATGCCTCAGCTCCTTTTGTACTTCCCTCAACCCCTCCTTATCTCTTGTCCTGAATGCCATCTTTTTCTCCTTAAGTAGTGTTTTTATATCAGCGTTAATCCATGGTTTGTTGTTGGAGAAGCACCTCACCACTTTTGTTATTGACCAAATACTTATTTTCCACCATAATTTGCAAATACGTGCTTTAAAAATCATACAATGTGATTTTCTGGATTTGTTTTCTCATTTTGTCTCTCATAGTTGAGGTCTACCTATTATGTCAATTACAGGCCAGCCTCATCTTTTAAGTGGGAGAACTTGCACAATTGGTGGCTGACTAAATACTTTTTTTCCCCACTGTATGCTAAATAGTTACAAGTCACATTTATGTATGAGATAACCAAGATGATTGTCTATACAATAATGGGAGTCTCACATTGCACGCTGTAGTGGATGGTGAGATGTGGAGCCTGAAAGTCACAATTTCAAAACATTCTTACCCTTTTGCTTGTCAGTGTACACACAGTGTCAGAACTTTGCCAACCACTATTATAATTAAGCAGTGTGCAATAAAATGACTAAAAGGGGACAGGCAAAAGGCAAAGAAGAAGTTAACACTTATGCAAGTGCTAACAATAAGAATGTGGGTAGAAGCAGCAACGCTGCTTCAGGCGTTGGAGGCATCACCAGGTACCGCAGGATTATTGTGCTTCCTGAGAAGTTTTTGATTACTTAGCTCACTCGTCTCAATCATAGGAGGATAATGCATCTGAGAGTGATGTGATCTTGAGTCAGACTTCTGTGTGATTCTCCTCCTTTTCCAAAACACATAGTTTTCTGCAGGGTCTTTCTGGACTGTCAACCTTGTCTCCTTCATCTTCTTCACTGACACAGCTCCCTGGTGATGTGCTACATGCTGAGAAATCTATTTCTCCTAGTCTGTGCAGTCTTCCGCCTCTTTTTGATGAGCTGGATGACAAGAGTCAGCATTGCTTGCAAGTAGAGGAGGAAAACATGAGTGTTGGTGGTGGAGTTAGTAGTGGCAGGGAATGTAGTACAACTACTACTGGTAGTAGTTCTGATAGGGGAACTAGGGGGAAATCTAGAGTTGGAAATTATGAGGATGTGCAAGAATCACAACTGATGGCATGTGTTTAACCTCAATGGAGAATACCTAGCCACCATAATTTCTCCAATATCTTCAGAACCCAGGTGGAGGTCTTGCGGCATCTGCACTCTCCTGGTGACATCAGGTCACCACTAAGGCCTGTGATTGGGTCACAGGTGGTTACATGGTCACACTGAGCATCCCAAGTCACCCATGAGGCCCAATCACAGTGCTAACCCCGGGTCCATGACATCACCAAGGAAGTGGAGAGAGAGAGGGCCGGGACACCGCAAGGAGGCCCAAAAGAGGTAATGGAAGGTGATTATGAATGATTTTTATTTTTGTTACCTTCCCTGGGCCTCCACCTATTATACTCTGATCTGAAGCCCTAAGAGTGTTCTACACAATGTTTTTTCTGGGCAAAATTTTTTTTTTTTTTAAAAAAAGGTATTTTAGTGCTATTAAAGGGGTTAGTATGTGCACCAAAATACCTTTAGCAGTGTTTTGAGTGATTTCTGAGTTTCTCTGGAGCTCCTGGCATCCTCTGCATTTGTTTACATGGGTAGCTTTCTGCTGTCTTAGCCTACAACTACCATAATGCATTGCATTTCATTCAGATCCCCCTCTCACTCTCTCCCCCACCCTCTCTTACACCCACTCCCTGTTCCCAACTAACTTAGAACCGCCCCCTCATCATACTTACCTGTCTTCTGTGTCCTGGAGATCAGTTTCTTCTGTCCCACTGGCTCCTTCTTCCATGGATTTCTTGCACATGCGTGGGAGGCAGGATCTCTCAGCTCTTCACTTCTTCCGGTGATTGCGCTCTATTACGCAGGCATCGGCAGAAGAGAAGGAAGTGACGTCTCGTGCCCAGAAGACTGAAGACAGGTAAGTATAATGGGGTGGGGGGGTAGTATTGGTGATGCTCCATTTCCAGAAACGGGAAAACGGAATGTCACCGGAATATTAGAAAGTGTTCCTGGGGCAGTCACATCACCGCCCCAGGGATATGGGTAAATATATATATATTTTTTTAAAGTAAGTGTGAAAGATCCTCAGTGCGCCAACACCGCTGTGGCTCACACGTGAGTCTTCTTTCATATAAAACCACACTCACCGCCAGTAAGTGCCGGGTTCACAAGATAAATACAAGACAAGCTTTCTAAATTTTATATATTTATTAACCCATAAATGGGTCGGTATTAACATCTAACACATGCAGTTCAGAACAGATATATACAAGCATTAACAGTTACTAGTTACAAGATACAGTACTTAAAATAAAAGGGAATAAAGGTGAAATAGTTACTTTACCACTCACACATGCTCTGTCATGTGTGAATAACCAGTGGAGGCTTCCTAGCATGTAGCATTAGTACAACAATCCAGCCTGCATGCTCTTCACAGTGGTCTGTCTGTAATATCCTGTAGTCTGTCTGTAAAAACTCCTCATAGTGTTCTCTTGTAGTCCCAGTACAATCTCCTCCCATTGCCTCTTACCTCATCTTTTATACCCTTTATGCCACCTCCCAGAATGAGGTCACCGGCGACAGCAAGTCTGATTGACTAACGCACTCAAGTCCAGATTCTTTGTAAAGAGCTGAGACCAAGTGGAATGATACAATGTTATCAACCATGTCCGATCTACAGTATAATAATTAGATGTATAGTTTACATAGTTACATAGTTGATGAGGTTGAAGACATCAGTCCATCAAGTCCAACCTATAACCCTTCAGTCCCCTACAGTGTTGATCCAGAGGAAGGCAAAAACCCCCATGAGGCTTATGCCAATTGCCCCATTTCATGGGAAAAAATTCCTTCCCGACTCCAATCTGGCAATCAGCATAAAACCCTGGATCAACGTGCCCTTAAACTCTAAAACCCATAATCCGTAATGTTGTTCTGTTCGAGAAAGGCATCCAGGCCCTCTTTGAACTTGTTCAATGAATCCACCATCACCACCTCCTGGGGCAGAGAGTTCCATAGCCTTGTTGTTCTTATAGGAAAAAAATCCTCTTCTATGTTGCTGGTGAAACTTTCTCTCCTCCAGTCGTAGAGGATGTCCCCTTGTCACTGTCACCGGCCTAGGTGTAAAGGATGTCCCCTTGTCACTGTCACCGGCCTAGGTGTAGAGGATGTCCTCTTGTCACTGTCACTGGCCAAGGTGTAGAGGATGTCCCCTTGTCACTGGCCTAGGTGTAGAGGATGTCCCCTTGTCACTGGCCTAGATGTAGAGGATGTCCCCTTGTCACTGTCACCGGCCTAGGTGTAGAGGATGTCCCCTTGTCACTGTCAGTGGCCTAGGGGTAAAAAGATCATTAGAAAGTTCTTTGTGCTGTCCCTTCATGTATTTGTACATTGTTATTAGATCTCCCCGTAGACGTCTTTTCTCTAAACTGAATAACCCCAAGTTTGTTAATCTATCGTTGTACTCCAATCCACCCATCCCCCTAATAATTTTGGTTGCCCTTCTTTGCACTCTTTCTAGTTCGATTTTGTCTTTCTTGTATACTGGGGCCCAGAATTGTGCACAATAGTCTAAGTTTGGCCGTACCAGTGATTTGTATAGAGGCATAACTATGTTCTTGTCATGAGAATCTAGACCTCTTTTGATGCATCCCATAATTTTATTTGCCTTGGCAGCCGCTGCCTGGCACTGGTCACTAAAGGTAAGCTTATTGTCCACCACAATCCCCAAGTCTTTTTCATTGGCAGTTTTACCCAGTAATTTACTATTAAGTACATAATCATACATTTTATTTCGTCGTCCAAAATGCATAACATTACATTTGTCAATATTAAACTTCATTTGCCAAGTCTCGGCCCATGCTTCCAACTTCCTTAGATCCCCTTAATATTCTATTATCCTCCTCATTTTTGATTACCTTACAAAGTTTAGTATCATCTGCAACTATGGACACCCTGCTTTGCAAACCGTCTACCAGGTCATTAATAAAGATATTAAACAGGAGAGGGCCCAATACTAACCCCTGTGGCACCCCACTGGTGACTGTGACCCTCTAATACTGACCCCTGTGGCACCCCACTGGTGACTGTGACCCAGTCTGAATATTTACCATTAATAAGCACCCTCTGTTTCCTATCAGTGAGCCAGTTGCGAACCCAAATGCATATGTTTTCCCCCAGTCCCAACATTCTCATTTTGCATACCAACCTTTCATGTGGTACAGTATCAAAAGCCTTTGAAAAGTCCAGATACACCACGTCCACTGCATTACCCATGTCTAGTCTTGAACTGACCTCTTCATAGAAGCTGATCAGATTAGTCTGACAGGACCGATTCCTCATAAAACCATGCTGATTGGATGTTATAAGATTATTTACATTGAGGTACCCCAGGATAGCATCTCTTAGAAAGCTCTCAAATATCTTACCCACCACAGAAATCAAACTTAATGGCCTATAGTTTCCAGGCTCACTTTTAGACCCCTTTTTGAAAATTGGCACCACTTTTGCTATGCGCCAATCAAGTGGAACAGACCCAGTCATTACTGATTCCTTAAATATTAGATATAAGGGTCTGTCTATCACCGTGCATAATTCCCTCAGAACTCGGGGTGTATGCCATCTGGACCTGGCAATTTATCTATTTTAGTGTTTTGAAGGTGGCACCGCACTTCCTCCTGAGTTAAACAGTTGACATTTAATGGAGAGTTAACATTACCCCTAATCATGTTGCTGGCCATTGGATTTTCTTGTGTAGACACTGTAGAGAAGAAGGCATTTAATAGTTGTGCTTTTTCCTCATCCTCCTCCACCATTACACCCAGATTATTTTTGAGAGGTTTGTTGCATATTTACTGTCATTGGAATCAGTCACTGGATTTTTCATGAATTAGATCTTTACTCTTCCTCCTGACCATGACTGGAGTCCTTGGTTTGGTCTGCTGTCTCCACACCCCTGCTTACCAGCTCTGAAGTTGGAGAAATAGGACTAGGCAAGTCAGCCCTCGCCCCTATACCCTCCATATCCACCCACTTTGGGGGGTGTCTTTGTATACCACCCCCTTTTTTGATGGAGACATGCCAAATTTGCCAGGACTATTTGTTCAAATTAAGGGGACAGTCAGCAAGTCTGTGTGAAGGCAAATTACACTCTGTGACAAGCTGTGCCCCTAAAACCATAGCCCCTATTTTACATGTGTAAACCTGACCAATGTTCTACCTGAAAACGACATAGTCGGCAACTGTCTCGAATTTGCTGAACTGGTTCCCAGATTTTTGGAACAATCCCGGCAAATTTGGGCATATTCTTGATGGGAAAATAGTGGGGTCCAGTCTGGAGACGGACCTGGGGCAGTGTGGGGTCTGGTCTATAGGTAGGACCCAAACATTCCTGCTATACTAATGGAAATGTTGCTAACTACCAAAAGATGGCCTCACTAAAACCATCTGCTCTTTACATAAAATAAGTGGTTGTCATAGCAACCAACTTTTTTTTACTATATTGGTCAATAAAAGCCAAAAGAGGTGCCACACAGTGCCCATATAGCCTGGCTCGGGGTGGTTACTATGGTAACTGAGGTGTCCACTGTCCATACAGCTCAGTAGTATAATGTTGTACCGTGTTAGCCATTGACAGCTCAGTGACAGACAATAACATTATTAATAAGAGATCACATGGTGACTGATCACATGGCCCACAATGCCTCTGACCGGCGGTGACGTCACAAGTATAGCGGAGCCCGGACCAACCCCCTTTCATCTTTCACCATCACGCTGCCTCCCACCGCTGACACTGGACTAGAACTGAAGATTTTTATTAGAAGGACATAATACGCCTGTTGGGGGCAGGCTCACGTGGAACGCACATCCAGGAAGCGCTGTGGAACGCAAGCTGGGTGTTTCCGGTAAAGAGCTTCCGGTTCAGGCTTATGAGGACCGGAGGACAGAGCAGTGTGTGGTGAGTCGGTGAATGAGACCCAAGGTGTTATTGGTGGCTGGACTGTCCCTCTAGATAGGGTACTGATCCCATATGCATCGTGTACTCCCCAATATTCTCTAGACTGGTCTTATATACAGCGTGTGACCCGCTACATTACCTATACTGTCCTTATATACAGTGTATGATTCTTATATTACCTATATTGTCCTTATATACAATGTGTGATCCCTATACTACCTATACTGTCCTTATATATAATGTATATAATGTGTGATCCCTATATTACCTATACTGTCCTTATATATAATGTTATGATCCCTATATTACCTATACTATCCTTATATACAGTATATGATCCTTACATTACCTATACTGTCCTTATATAGTATATAATCCCTATATTACTTATACTGTCCATATATAGTGTATGATTCCTACATTACCTATAGTGTCCTTATATAGTGTATTATCCCTATGTTACCCATATTGTTTTTGATGCCTGGCTCATACATGGGGGGCACAACATGTCTACCAGTGATGGCAGGGATAGACAGGGTGTCAGGAAGTGTTAAATGTGACTGTAAACATAGGGTTGTTTGTTTTATTTTGTCCAATCCCTTAAGTTTTTTTATGTTTTGCTATTGTTATATAATATAAAATAAAAAAAACTGTTTTTGGGAAAGAAAAATAAAAAAAATGTGTATCTCCATTTTGAAAAGACGTAACTTTTAGATTTTTGTATCAGCAAAGATACACTGTGTTCCAAATGATTATGCAAATAATATTTTCTCATATTTTCCAAAATTACCTATATGAATTGCAGTCATTGTAATTTTCCAGTCATCAACTATTCGAGTATAATTGAAAGGTTTTTGAACAAACTGCCTATGATAACAGTATATTTAAAAAAAAAAAATAAACACTCAAAATGCATGTTTTAAATTATTATGCACAGCAGAATTTGCAACCTTTTCATTTTTATTAAGAACAAAAAAATGGTCATTGTGAAATTATAAGCATTAGCAGGTTATTACAAACTGAAATCAAACAGTTTTCAAGCCAAAACTTTATTCGAGGTGATGTTACATTTGCACATAGGACCTCTTGTTGGAAAGAAGCTTCTGAACTCTCTCGTCCATTGAATTTGTCAGTTTTTGGATGGTTTCTGCTTCAATTGTTTTGCATGAGGACAGAATACCCTCCCAGAGCTGTTGCTTAGATGTGAACTGCCTCCCGCCATCATAGACACTCCTTTTGATAATGCTCCAGAGGTTCTCAATGGGGTTGAGGTCAGGGGAGCATGGGGGCCACACCATAAGTGTGTCCCCTTTTATGCCCATAGCAGCCAGAGATGCAGATGTGTTATTTGCAGCATGAGACGGTGCATTATCATGCATGAAAATGATCTTTCTGTGGAATGCATGGTTCTTCTTCTTGAACCATGGCAGGAAGTGCTGTTTGAGAAACTCCACATACATTATGGAGTTCATCTTTACCCCTTCAGGGATCCTAAAGGGGCCGACAATCTCTCTCCCCATGATTCCAGCCCAAAACATTACTCCAGCTTCTCCTTGTTGGCGCCGTAGCCGTGTTTGCATGGGGTGTCCATCAACAAGCCATCCCCCACTCCATCCATCTGGACCATCGAGCGTTGCACGGCACTCATTGGTGAACAAAACAGTTTTGAAGTCAGTCTTCATGTATTGTTTGGCCCACTGGAGCCATTTCTGCTTGTGTGCAGTGGATAGAGGAGGTCGACAGGATGGCTTACGCACAGCTGCAAACCTCTGAAGGACCCTGCATCTTGTTGTTCGGGGGGACGTTGGAGGCACCAGCAGCTTCAAAAACTTGTCTGCTGCTATGACAAGGCATTTTTGAAGCTGCTCTTTTAACCTGACGTAATTGCCTGTTGGAAAGAGTCGTCAGTTTTCCCTTATCAGCACGCACACGTGTGTGCTGTAAATCACCTACATACTTCTTGATTGTGCGATGATCACGATGAAGTGTCTTGGCAATGTTGATTGTAGTCATGCCTTGACCTAAACACTCCACAATTTGTTGCTTCTCAGCAGCCGACACATCCTTTTTCTTTCCCATTTTGGCTGAAAATGTAGGCTGCTTAATAATGTGGGACAGCCTTCTTAAGTAGGCTTGCCTTTAATTGGACACACCTGCCAAACTAATTAGCACAGGTGTCTGCAATTGCTTTCAGTGATATAAAAAGCCCTGACACACATCACCATCAATGAGTTTAACTAACAAACAAAAAAAATTCTTACCTTATCACTCCTAAACACTTTTTGCTTAATAATTTGGAACACAGTGTAGTTGAGGGTTTATGTTTTGCTAGACAAGGTGCGCTTGTCATTGGTATACAAGATAAATAGTGCCTTCATTTTATAGTACAGGCTGCTACGGATGCCGCGGTATCTAATGTATATAGTTTTTTATGTTTGGAAAATTTTATATAATAAAAACTTTTTCTAAAAACCATAACTTTTTATTGGTACAATTCAGCTGTGCATGCATCTTTGTAATCACATTTGTGGCATTTTTTTTTTTTTTTTGTAAGGCTAGGTTCACATCTCTGCCGCAGATTCTGTTTAAAATTGGCAGAGAAAAAAGTTTTGCATGGAGGACATTTCAGCATAAAACTGGCGGAAACCCAACGGACACCCGGCAGACCCCATGCCAAAATCGTGTCCATGACATACTAGTACGTCATGGTCATGGTGCACTGACTTGCTACTCTCTATGACATACTATTACGTCATGGTACAGGAAGGGGTTAAAGGGGTTATCCACAAATTTGAGGACTCAGGGAGGAGGCCAGGGAAGGGGAAACCTAAAAAAAAAAAAATCATACTCACCTGTCCTTGGTGTCCATGCCTTTACCAGCAAAAGGCAGGAGAATTATTAAGCATACAACATATTTCCATGAATGTGAACTCCGGACTCCTCCATGGCTAAAAGTACTCCCCACAAATAATAAGAGGAGTATTTTTACTCTTAAAGAAAACAAATGTAGTGCAACCTCTAAACTGAAGGGAGCTCCAGAGTGCACATGTGACTGTCTCTTCTTTAAAAGGGGGACCCATTCTAACAATCGATGGGGGTCCCAGCAGCCTAGGCATCAGACACGTATCATCTATGAGACTTAATATCTATGATATGGTGGTAAGTTGTTGTATGTGGTATAGTAGATATAATTTTACTTACTCTGCCTCTTTTTTTTTTCCAGATTCTTAAGAAATAAGGATGGGACGCAATCTAGAAACCAATGATGCTAAAGAAACATGTTAGTTTAGGAATTATTGACCACTGTAAAATCAACATCAACACCGGGAAGCCGACTAAAGATGGATAATGACAGGATATTAAACCTGACCCTGGAGATCATCTACCTGCTGACCGGAGAGGTGAGGGGTTCTGGGAATTTTAGTGGATCTCTGATGATACAGCAGACTTAGATGAACTAAAATCTAGGAAAATAGATGTTAAATAGAAATCTGTCATTATCTTTCACTTTATAGGATTATGGTCCAGTGAAGAAGACATCTGGTGAGTGTGGAAGAAGGAGTCGGACCCAGAGCCCCATCACAGAGTCACCTCCTTCACCGATACATGAGAAAAACAATGATGAGAAGATCCTGGAGCTCACCAACAAGATCATTGAGTTGCTGACTGGAGAGGTGAGCGCTGTTGGGAATGCTGGGACATTAGACAGTAACACAAGGGATGATGTGTCTGGATGATGAGGACTGTATCATTGTGTTGTCAGGTCCCTATAAGGTGTCAGGATGTCACCGTCTATTTCTCCATGGAGGAGTGGGAGTACATAGAAGGACACAAGGATCTGTACAAGGACGTCATCATGAAGAACCGTCAAACCATCACATCAACGGGTAAGTGATGCTTTAAGGGATTGTTCAAGAGTTGATATTGAGGGCTGATCCTTTAGATAAGTCATCAATATCTGTGCCCAGAATCCCAACCAATGTGTGGTTTGGAGCACAGTCAGCCCTCTACTTAAGTCTCTTTTTCTGTTCTCTTCATCTTTGGCAATATTGTAGTCTTCAGACTTCCCGTGTCTTACAATTGCAGTCCATTTTATTATAAACATTGAAATGTCCATGTCCAAGGACCTACCTAATGTAATTGTACTTTGTCCATCAGATAAATCTGTCAGCAGACAAACACCAAGAATACCATGTATTGCTGCTAATACACCGGATAGTAGAAATGGTCATAAAAGCAAAATCAACAAAGAGTTGGATGAAGGACATTCACAACTGGTTACAGAAGGCAAGAAGAGAACTGACCGTGAAGAATCAGGGAGAAGTGAAGGAAAGATTTTATCTGACCCAGACATTTACAGAAATACATCTACGTGTCGGTTGTCGTATCCACAGTGTTCGTCTGCTGATATCGAGGAAACAAACTCTTGTGATGGAGAGAACCTCACAGACCACAACACCTACACACCCACAGATTATACACCGCAATATCCATTGACACGTATTAAGGAGGAACCTGTCTCTTGTGATGAAGAAGATACCACTGATCCTGAAATTTATATACAGACAGCTCATAGACAACAAAACTCGTCTCCTCGTGTTAGGGGGAAAGCATCGTCTTATGGGAATATTATAGATCAAGAACTCATTACAACGACAGATCACGCACAACTATCCTTCTATCCCTTTATTCGTATTGAGGAGGAACCAATCTCATGTGATGGAAACATCACAGAAACGGACAGTTACGCCCCCGTGGATCATAGACATCGCTACCCTTCTATTATTATTGAGGAAGAACCAGACACGTGTGACACCGATCCTAAACAACAGTATCCAACCCTTCGTATTAAAGAGGAACCAACCTCATATGATGACGAAAATCTCACAGACCCCAACGTTTATACACCTAGAGGCCATACACAGCAATATCCATTCATCCATATTAAGGAGGAACCAGACTTCTGGAGGGAAGAAGGTCTTCCAATACCTTCTAGCAACGCAGAATTTGATTGTAGCTCTCCTCAGGATATTAATGGTACACAATTTATCGAATACATAAGCATACACAAAGGAAAGGCACACGACTATGGGCAATACGGCAACCAGTTATTTTTCAATTCTAAGCTGGTAAAATCAGAAAAAATCCCAGCAGAGCAATACCCATTATACAAGTATGGCAAATGCTTCTCGGAGCCTTCAGCTCTTTTTGGCCATCACCGGATCAGTAATTCGGAAGTACCTTTTAACTGTTCGTACTGCGGGAAAAGCTTTGTGTATTACACGCATCTCGTGACCCACCAGAGAATCCACACAGGGGAGAGACCCTACGCCTGTTCTGTCTGCGGGAAGCGGTTTGCACATAACTCGACCCTTGTCACCCATCAGCGGATACACACGGGAGAACGTCCCTACATTTGCTTTCAGTGCGGGAAGTGTTTTACTAAAAAATCCAATTTAACGACTCACAACCGCATTCACACGGGAGAAAGGCCTTATTCCTGCACCAAATGTGGGAAATGCTTTGGAAGTAAGAGCCATTTTAACAGACATGTAAAAATCCACAAGAAAGAAACAAGCCGTTTTTAAGACTTAAGTACCAGTTGGGGGTGGTGTGAGGTGAGCTTGAGCGGCACGTTACGTTAACATTTGGTACATTAGCTAGTTTATATTAAATTATTTAAAAAAATGTTTTTAATCAATTTCTAATGAAGTCATAAAACTATCAATGTTGTGGATGGTAATTTTTATTTCTATTTTTTTTTAGACTGGCTGAGTTGTTTTATTAACTTTTTTAGTATTATTGTTTTTTATGCTGTCTTTATATATGTCCATTGGAGGAATGTTAAAAAAAAATACAAAAGGCAATAAAGTGGAAACCTCATTTACAAACATTCACAAAAAGAAAATAGACAAATTCACGTAAATAAACCTGATGAAAATTTAACAGGACTGGATTTGGTCGGTGTCATTCCATCTAGAAGGCTTTATTTAGTAAACTTAAATGGTCACTAACTTTTCTGACAACTTATTTAATAGATCATGGGATTCTGGACCAAAAAGTAATGTACTTTATTTACAAATGTTGCTATTTTCTGCCTGGAAAAAACCTCTCTAAGGCCGGGGCCCCACGTATTTGGGCTGTGTCGGAAAGTGGATGCATTGTAGAAAAAAATCAGCAGAAATGCAGTGATTTCAAAAACGTTGCGTTTTTGTAAATTGCAGTATGTCAATTATACCTACGGAACCGCTGACATTTTTCTGTATAGGTATAATAGAAACAGAAAGTCCTTAGAGGAAAACTCTGCTGACTTTCTGTGAAAAACGCTGCGGAAATAAACGTAATGCGTTTCTGCCACGGTCTTTTCCACAGAGTTACCGGTTGTGGCTCACTTCCTGGGGCCTTAGCCTAATGTTCCTGACACTAGGTGTTTCCCTTCTAGCCAATTTGCTGTTCACTCCCTGTTCCTACAGAAGTTCCATCTTCAGTTATCTTCAAAAGCAAAACCTCTTTACAGTGAGTTTAAGAGGGAGGGGCTGGTTTTCTTCACGCAGTGAATAGAAAGGGGAGGGGCTGAATTTGCTTACAACCTCTCCTGCACACTGGACTGACAACATTATGCAGCATCGCGCAACTTGTAAGAAACGTTTACTTATGTTCTTGTATCTAGTTCTGGCTGCTTTTGTTATTACAGATGGAATATTAGTCATAGACAGTAAGCATATTTCCTGACTGTGCTCATAGAGTTCTCTCTTTCTGTGTCATGGATCTGTTTAGCTGCATTATGTCCTGTACTTGCAGTCCAGGGTCCCCAGATCTCCTATATTATGGTCACTTGGGCTTTTTTCAGCTGTTTGCTCGCTATTTTACCGTTACTTCTGGCAGAATTACATATAAAGAAACTAGTAATAATAGTAATGGATGGGGGAGGGGCCAGACAGCTCTGTATTGTACACTCCCCCTGCCTCAGGGAAAAAAGTAAAATGTGCTGCAGCCATTATGGGGCTATTAGCAGCAGAAAAAAGCTGATAGTATACTATGTATGAAGCCTTATACAGCCAGAGAACAGACTGTCCAGCAAGACCCCGCACAGCTTTTGATTTTTCATGAAAATTGCGGTAACCTTTAACTAATTTATCTAACCCAGGTATAAAGTTCGCGATAAACGTTAGATTTTAGATGGCCGTGATATGCACGTTCGATTGGTGGGGTCATAGAAACAATCCAACCATCAACATTAAAGACTAAACTACCCAATTGGGGGCAGTATAGTTTAGAAAAATCATGCAGCGATCCTGCACAAACTGACTGATAACTGGCCAAAGGTGATCGATCATGCCGACCAAAAATTTCCAATATGGATGATCTAAAGTCTGCAAAAGGTCATGTGTGGTCACTTTTAATAGTGGAAATGAATGAAAGGTTGTCAAAGCCCTAACACAGTCAAAGTTTGGTAAATGGTCTCCTGGGCAAATAGCACAGAACAGCCCAAATACTGATGGTGATAAAGGAGAATCCCTCACTCTCTATAATTGTGCAAATAAGGCAGGATCTTCCTGTTTTCCTGCCTCAATACACACACCAGGTTAAGCTGCAGCAACCGCACCGTCCAAGCACTTCATCCGCTCCTGCAGGCAAGAAAAGGGAATCGGGAGCCATGACTGGAAGGTAAGGAAGATGTGATGTCATTCTCCCTAATAAGATGGATATTCACTGTACTGCTGGTTAGAATAATAGATAACACGTCCATAGGTATGCTGTAAATACGGTGATGGCCAGCCTTTTAATTGATCCTCCAAAACAGCTCTTCCACCCACATCGGGGTTATGTACAGTAGGCTGGCGTTCAATACACCAGTCTTCATAGATATTCCCAACTGAGCTCTACGTATACAGCTATGGGAACCACAAGGATGTAGCTTTCTCCCTGCCCACTGGTCATGTGATCCTCGGAGGATTGGGAAGTACAGGAGCCGCTGGGTCCTAGAAAACCCAGATCAGTTATTTGGATAACCTGAACAAAAAAAAAGCCTTAAAGCCTTCAAGACTGCATGTAAAAAAAAAAAAAAAAAAACACAGGGAAAATAAAGTGGTTAAACATACCTGCCGTGTGTATGGTTTATGGTCCCTAGTGCCGGGGTGTTCTTGTTCCCTCCCTACTTCTCTACATAGCGGCCAACTAGGATAGTTCTAGAGATGTCACTTAAGAGCAGAGGGGAGGGATTATAAACAGGGCTGTGGAGTCGTGGGAAAAGTTACCAACTCCGGCTTCAAAATAAAATGATTAATATTCATTATTATAGTATTAATATTATATCATTAGATTTATAGTTTGTTACGTATTTACTATTATAGGAATCAATCACTGGATTATGAATGATATCATAGAATTATTAATATTATATAATTAGATGTATAGTTTGTTCCATATTTACTATCATAGGGATCACTCACTAGATTATTAATGATATTATAGGATTATTGATGTATAATTTGTTACATATTTACTGTCATAGGGATCAATCACTGGATTATTAATGATCTAGAATTATTAATATTATATGTATAGTTTGTTACTTATTTACTACTAATAGAATACCCGCAGCTTCGCTCGTGGAAAATATGTAAAATTGTTGGTTATGCTAAAGTAAAATTTTCAGTGTCACACTGAAATTGACATTTTCAGAGTGCTACAGTAAATTTTTTTTTCCACTTGAAATTTTTTTTTATTATTTTCGCATTTTACTTATTTGTCGTAACATTGATGTGAACAACTTTTTTATTTATTTCAACATTTTTATTGATTTTACATATTCAATACATATTATGTAGTATAAACGATTACAACTATTTTTTTATCAAAAATGAAAATTTATGCACCGTACACAAACATATAAAACATTTACACCCAATTATCAATATAGTGCAACCCTTCCCCCCTCCCCCCAGTGTAATCTATAAGTAGTTCACGGACAAAAGAGTAGAATTGGTTTACAGTTAAACAACTACCTATTGTAGTGCTTTTTGGAAAATGTTTCTGCTTTTACCTTCAGGTGCATATATGAAAAGATTTTTGGGGTTAACCACTCTAGAGCAAGCAACGTACAACTGTCCATGTGAAAAACACGGGCTCTCCAAATTAATGCCGGCTACTTTAAGTGATTGACCTTGTGCTTTGTTTATAGTCATAGCAAATGCAAGTCGGATTGGGAACTGCAGACGCTTAAAATTGAAGGGCATGTCGCTTGGTAGCAAAGGAATACGCGGAATGAAAACATTTGCTCCCTAAAGAGTTTCCCATAAGTATAGTGGCTTTAATAACATTGGGCATGAGACTTTTAATGCACAATCTTGTGCGTTACACAATTTTGGTGGGTCAAGGTTCCGAAGCAAAATTATTGTGGCTCCTATTTTTAAAGTGAGCTTATGCGGTGGCATTCCAGGAGGCTCCAAAGAATTCAGGAACTCCAATGGATACATTACGGCTTGTTCTCTCTCCATGACTGAATCAATGGACATGTATGTGGTCGCTAGACCAGGCAGCCTTCCCTGAATTAGTAGATTTATGGAGC
Source organism: Leptodactylus fallax (assembly GCA_947044405.1). Classification (NCBI taxonomy): domain Eukaryota; kingdom Metazoa; phylum Chordata; class Amphibia; order Anura; family Leptodactylidae; genus Leptodactylus; species Leptodactylus fallax. Next base: position 439,771 of record CAMRHE010000360.1, on the reverse strand, counting down.
TGACACTATCATTTTTAGGCGCTAGGATTGCACGTTCACAAAGCTACTGATGGTTGTTAAAATTGTTACAAATATCAGGGAAAACTTGGTTAATAAGTTCCATTACCGAAGATGTCATTTCACAAAAATCTTCCGGAAAGGAAATGAGACAGACCAGTAGTGGAATCAGTAGGGAACCTGTCATTTCCAAGGTATAGTAGCTGGTGTGTAAATTTGTCCGCAGTTGTATTTCCCATCAAATGAACCCGCATATTAGTAGTAAGAGTTTGGTTCTGAACATGTATCCACAGATAAGAAGATTTTAGACAGGCATTCAGCTCATCCGCTGGTGTTGCTCCCTTAAGAACAGGTAACGTCTGGCAGAAGTCACCTGCCAAAATTACAACAATTCCCCCCATTAAACAATCGGTTCCCCGCAGATCTTTCAAGGTGCGATCAAGGGCCTCAACCGCTTTCTTGTGCACCATGGTACATTCATCCCAAACAATTACTTTGCAAGTTTGTAATACCTTAGCTTTCCCAGAGCCCTTAGTGATATTACAGACAGGAGTTTCTGACACTGCTATATTAAAGGGCAATCCTAGTGCTGAATGAGCCATGCGCCCTCCATCTAAAAGAGTGGCCGCAATCCCAGATGATGCAACAGCCAAGGCAATGTCATTGTTTGAGTGAATTTCTGCAAGCAGCAAATTAATTAAAAATGTTTTACCAGTACCTCCTGGTGCATCTAGGAAAAATAGTCCCCCATTTCCACTGGAAATCTGACCCATAATTGCCTTATAGGCTGATCTTTGGTCATCAACCAAAAGAGGCTTATTTAATATGACAAATTCTTTACATTTTTCCAAATAATAGCTTTTTTCTTGCAGAATATCTCTGTGCATAATGTCAAAGTCTGGTCGATTTGGTGCTGGTAAACCTAATTCTATTAGAGTTTTACTATTGATAGATATGCACCTTTCTTCTAACATCAAGAGGGCTTTGTTGAATATGTCAGCAGTGAAATTTAAGTCTAAGTCTGGATTAACTCTCCTTTGCACTCCTAAGAATATCTTCACTAAGATATTCTTTGTATTTGCCCCAAAGCGCGCAGGGGTTGGAAGGTGCGCAGGTTGTAATTATTATAGCGAACAGGTCTCATAGTTGAGGTGGAAAGCGAGTGACAGATGCTTCCTGCAGTGTCATGTCCCAGTGTTGATCATCTTCAATCAGACCACCACTAGTAATCGGAGGTAGTAACACTCTGCGTTGCTTGGATGCACTGTATACACACATCCAAGAGCATCACTGGAACGTCTGTCCCATCCTGGGACCCTTGGACCTTATTTCCTCTTCCAAAATACTTTTCTCGATTTATTCAATGTATAATATTGTGGAACATCTGAATATAATAAAGTCCTTGCAAATGGATCTGCTTGACATAGGAGAAAGAAAGCTGTCAATGTTGTATTGGGTGGTCGAGCAGCTCTTTCCTCTGCATTCTTGGGAGTAAAATAAACTCGTTGTCCATTTTCAAGATGGACACTGAGATGAACTACATTCGGATGTCTTTCATGGATGGGAAAATTTAGTAATCGCCACATGGCTTCATTACTACTTATATACCTTCCCATCTGATACAGCATAATCTCATCAGATGTACATTTTGGATTCTCGAGCTGGAAAACTGCCATATCACTGCCCTTGTTAACATATTTGCAAATGTATTTAATTGATTTAACAGATTTACAATATTCTACGTTAATGTGCGCATCAAACATTTTTGAAAGCAGTGGAGAGTAAGGTACAACCCATCGATTATCTATTTTAAGATCTGTGTTTTGTTTAACCTGTTTTAATCTGATTGTTGCAGTATATCCTCGCTGTTCAGGTTTCCGTCCTCTGTAAAGAGGATAATCATCATCTCCTGTTTGTGTTTCTACAATCAAGTTGCAAGGATACTTTTTAGTACATTTTCCTTCCTTCATACATGGCGATCTTCGGTTAAGTGGCCCACATGGCCCATGGATCATATTTTTAGAAATAGTTTCAAAAAGTTCCGGATCCTCTTCTGGATTTGGAAGCTCAGCAGAACTAACACTGTCAATTTGATCAGGGCGTATCTTATTGTTTAGCCATATCAGTAAATGAGCATGTGGAAGACCTCTTTTTGCCACTCAATTGAATACATCCAACACTGACTTTCACCAAAAATGTAACACTTTGTAATTATGTCCATGAGCTTGATCAGTTTTTGTTTAAAAAAATCAAACAAATCAGGACGACCATATATCCAAACATATGTCATGGCGTCCTGAGCATACTCATGCATATGTCTGGGACTTCCAGTAAATGTAGCCGGTAAAATAAACATACACCCAATGTCAGCCACGTTGCCATCATTAGCAACAGCATCCCTTAAATTAATGTATTCAGGGGGGCGTGGCTTGGAGCCGACTGAGATGTCCGCTGGTCTTTGAAGTTCCGAGGCCTCACAGTAATCCAGCGGCTCGTAGCGGCTAACCGGCACCGGCGACACACGGAATCCAGGGCGCGGAAGGGTCCTCTGCTCCCCAGGACTGCGGCACTATGGCGAAACGGGGGAAAAAAGGCCCCCCGAAGCGGCTGACCGACTTCTTCGCCGCAGCAGACTCGGCCCAAGATGGCGTCGGCGGTTCCTCTCTGCACCCGCTGCCGCGGGCAGCTCCGGCGCGGATCGCAACGGCACTCCAGGTGAGCAGCAATTATACCTGGAGGCCTCTGGTGACAGTCCTGGCTCCCAGGTCAGCCAGGTAAAAGCTTTAGAGGGCCAGCAGCAGGCTTCAAAGAGGGGACTACAACCCCCATCTTCATCCACTTCAGCCCTTGTCAGCCATCCTGAGGTTCCTCCTGCAGAAGCATCCTCCCAGGCAGATAACACTACTCCCACACAAAGCCCTGTAAAGCAAAGGATGAGATGGGATACCACATTTAGTTTTGATTCTCGCCCGGCTGCAGAAGATTCCCAATTAGGTGATTCAGATGCGCTCCAGACTATCCCTGCAGGTACCCAATCGGCCTCTGAGTCCTTCTTGAAGGATATAATGCTGGCATTGCATCGGTCTATTCAGAAGGATATTACTAAGGCGATTACATCCGTATCCTCCACGGTTGATTCTCTTGGCAACAGAATAGACCATGTTGAGAACAAAATGAGTGAATTTGCTGAGGCACACAACACTATAGTGGATGCCCACAATGATCTTGAGGAAGAATTAGCAGCGGTCAAACTTAAACTTGCTGACATGGAAGATAGGAATAGGCGGAACAATGTCAAGTTTCGTGGCATACCAGAATCAGTCGCTGCTAGGGACTTGACTCCTTATTTACAACGTTTAATGAAAACTATCCTGCCACAATGCTCTGACGCGGATCTTATAATAGACAGGACCCACCGTCTGCCGAAGCCGAAGGGGATGCCGGATCATATCCCTAGAGACACCCTCGCCCGCATACATTTCTACCATGTCAAAGATTGTCTCATGCTTGAGTCGAGGAAAAGGCCATCTTTGCCTGAACCGTTTAAAGAAATTCAACTTTACGATGACCTTTCTCAGGCTACCATTGCTGTCAGAAGAGAGATTGCTCCTGTTACAGCGGTCCTCCGGCAACACAACATTCCCTACAAGTGGGGATTCCCAACTAAAGTCATCGTTAACAGGAATGGAATGACTTCTACCTTTAACTCCTTTGACTCCGGGAGTAACCTGCTCCACCAATGGAACCTGCCGCCACCTGCGCCTAATGTCCCGAAACCTTCAAGGCCCGAGTCCCATAAGTTGGACCCTCCATGGAAGTCTACCACCTCCGCCGAGTGAACAGCTCATTATGGACGTACTGTGAGTCATCTGTGGTGTGTTTTGTACCTCCCTTTTTATGGCAAACTTCCCCCCAAGTTTGCGCAGTACTACACTGCTCGTTGTTTAACATTATTTTCTCTCCCCTTACTGTTAACTAGTTATGTGTTGACTAATGACAATACCGAATTGTTCTTCTCTAGGCCTGAGAGATGTCATTTTAGCGTTAGCCTCTTGTCCGACCCTCTATACTACCAGTCTGTATTACTAATTCTTGATAATATTAATGGGTGTTAAATTACTGTCACTTAATGTGAGGGGACTAAATAGTCCCTTTAAGCGTTCACTGTTGTGGAAAGAGGCTCTCAGATCTGCAGCAGATGTAATTTGCATACAGGAGACGCATTTCTGTGACTCTCATCCACCAAAGCTCTCTCACAAATTGTTCCCTCATATCTTTTGTTCCAATGCCACCAAGAAGGTTGCGGGTGTCCTCATAGCGGTAAAACATACAGTGTCATTTCAGTTAATACATGTCAGTTCAGATCCCAAGGGCCGCTATGTAGCGCTCACCTATCTGCTTGACAACTGCCCGATCACTATTGTAAACGTATATTGTCCTAATGCGTCTCAGATTTCCTTTTTAAATTCAGTAATGAAGAAGTGTAGGAAGCAGGCTCAGGGCCAGGTTCTATTGTGCGGGGATTTCAATATTGTGCATGACGCTGCTGCTGACTCCACCTATCGCGGCAAGCATCCACCTCAACAATTAGGCCCTTGGCTCCGGCAGGCGGAACTTCACGATGTTTGGCGGTGCTTCCATTCCTCTGAGAAAGATTATACGTACTACTCTGCTCATCACCAATCCTACTCTAGAATAGACATGTTCCTAGCCCAGAGTGATATGCTACTTAGAGTACAAAGTTGTGAAATAGGAAATATCACGTGGTCGGACCATGCGCCTATCATACTTAGTATCCACTTAGCGGGCACAGTGGCTTCCCCCCTGTCATGGCGAAACAATACATATGTCATGTCTCTGAAATCGGTAACCGAGAAATTGCATACTGACATTGCCGAATTCTTTGACATTAATTTCCCCTCGGTAGAGGATAAGTTTTGCCTCTGGAATTCGCATAAAGCATTTGTCAGGGGTCTAATGATTCAGCATGCTGCGCGCTTTAAGCGCACTCGACTGAAAACGATGAGGGAGCTACTTGCTTCTATTGCTTCTCTAGAACAGAAGCACAAAGTTGACCCTAACCCTACCCTGTCGAATGTTTTGCGGAAGGCCAGGGATGACTTGAGCGCCCATTTACTGATGGATTTTGAAAAACACACTAAACGTGTGAAAGCCTCCTATTACCGGTCGTACAATAAAGCCAGCAAGCTAATGGCACAGAGAGTTAAGGCAGCAAGGATTAAATGTAAAATTCCATTTCTTGTGTCTAAAGCGACCACAGACAAAGTCTTCCACCCCCAACAAATTGCTGATGAATTTAGTAAATATTATCAGGACCTGTATAACTTGAAAGATGACCCGGACACCACGCAGCCTTCCATGATAGATGTTAACCGATTCCTGTGCTCTTTGCACCTTCCCTCTGTTGCACCTGCACAGCTGCAGTCTTTAAATGCTTCTATTTCCACTCAGGAAGTGGCTAGGGCGATTGATGGTTTAAAGCTTAATAAATCTCCCGGCCCAGATGGGTTCTCTGGGGAATACTACAAGCTGTTCAAGCCACTTATCCTTGCTCACCTTACTGAGGTGTTTAATTTAGCAATGGTGACAGGTACCTTTCCCCGTGAGATGCTATCCGCAACGATTGTGACATTACCCAAACCAGGCAAGGACCCCTCCCGACCCTCTAACTACAGGCCCATATCACTATTGAATGCGGACGTTAAGTTGTTTGCGAAGGTACTTGCGAACAGGCTTCTTGATGTCATGCCCACACTGATAGGAGGAGACCAGGTTGGATTCACTAAGGGAAGACAGGCACCAGATGGCACGAGGCGTGTGATCGCGCTGATTGCCGTGGCCCAGGCTCGACGGACGCCTTCTCTGCTCCTGTCCCTGGATGCGGAGAAGGCGTTTGATAGGGTACATTGGGGGTATCTTTTTGAGGTTCTCCATAAATTTGGTTTTTCTGGTCCCATTGCTACTGCAATCTCTGCACTCTACTCTAGCCCATCCGCTCAGGTGTTGGCGAATGGGGTCCTGTCCCGCCCCTTCGACATTACCAATGGCACGAGACAGGGGTGCCCATTGTCCCCTTTGATATTTTCATTGGTGATGGAACCTTTGGCCGAAAGGATCAGGACACATCTGGATCTGTCTGGTATCAAGTTGGACCGGACAGACCACAGAATTAACCTATTCGCGGATGATGTGATTCTGTCCCTCACCTACTCTAATAATATGCTCTGTACTGTATCTCAAATTCTGAAAGATTTCGGAGAGTTATCATATTATAAAGTTAATGAATCCAAGTCCCAGATTTTAGGAATTAGTATGTCTCCAAACAATATATGCCACATCAAAAACACATCGCCCTATCAATGGTGCTCGCACGCTATACCTTATCTAGGGATACAGCTCACTCCAAACACAAAGGATTTAGTTAAGGCCAACTTTCCAGGCCTGCTGGCTATCCTCCCGAAGGAGCTTCATGGGTTAACTAAATTTGAGCATAGTTGGATGGGAAGAGTAGTGCTATATAAAATGCTGATCCTTCCCAGGATACTTTATTACTTCAGAACACTAGTGATACCGATACCAAAGTCCACCTTCCTGAGTTTCCAAAAACAAATGATGTCCTTTATATGGAATGGTGGCAAACCCAGAATAGCACTCCATACAATGTTTAAATCAAGAGACAATGGGGGTATGGGTGTACCAAACTTGTATCACTATTATTTAGCCATAGTTTTAGGCCAACTCCAGTTCTGGTTTACAACGAACCATGACAAACTGTGGCCAGCTATGGAGGCTCAAATGGTTCAGACTTCTGACTGGGAGGGTTACCTTTTAGCGTCAGGCCCCAGGAGTGGATCTTCCATATCTGCTTCACCAGCTGTACAGGCTACGATTGGGGCATGGCATGCATTGTGTACTCTGCAGGATGGGGATGCCCCTACGGTAGCACTGAATCTTCCCATTACGACGCTCCCCCACGAGATACCACATTTATCCCTAGACGTGTGGCGCAGGTGTGGGGTAAAGTATGTCTCTGACCTGTATAGGGGTGGCACTAGGGCGCCCTTCCCCATGTTGAAAGAGACATTTGATCTGCCCGCAAGGGAAGCATACACATATACCAGATTGACTTCCTACTTGTCTGACACGACATCGACTCAGGTACGCCTGCCACAGTCGGCCGCCGACCTCTTACACCCACAGGCTTCCACAGCGGCTTATAAAACTAAAACCCTGTATCGAATTTTGAATATGGATTGCACTTTCCGCAAGACTAAACACATGATCCTTTGGGAGGAGGACATAGGTAGCAGATTTGAGGTTGGTCACTGGCGAGAGGCGATCAGATGGGCTAAGCGATCCACAGTATGTGCCTCACATTGGGAGCAATATAGCAAATTACTACTACGCTGGTATTACCCTCCTTTACGTATAGCTAAGTTCTACCCATCGTGTTCACCTCTTTGTTGGAGGGGATGTGGGGAGACCGGCTCTTTATTCTATGTGTTCTGGCACTGCCCACTCATTCAGCCCTTTTGGGTTTCTGTGTTTTCCTTGGTTAATGGCCTGTGTGGTGGAGTGGTGGGGTATACACCTGAACTGGCACCTCTCCTGCCGGGTATTCACATGATACCTGGTAGACATAGAACAGTCGTTTGTCAGGTGCTAGGGGCTGCCCGCCTACTTATTGCGAGAAGATGGAAGTCTACTGCATGCCCGGCCTTGACAGAGTTAATTTCAGCGGTGTCCTTGAACTATCAATACGAGCGCATTTGTGCATGTAATGGAGGGGGCCTGGATAGATTCAGGACGCACTGGGAGTCATGGGCAGAGGCATTCCCCCCACCGTACAATCATTGACGGACTATACAGCGAGACCTTCCCTTTCACTAGGGTATTTCATCCTACTTTATTTATAGCCTCTGGGGGCTGCTATGATTTGTTATTCCTGTAACACCTATATACCATTTATTTAAGAAATTGGAAAATTGATATCTGGTAGCTGATGGGTCTCCCCCTTTTGTAAGGGGCGAACCGACTACTCTGTGAGTGGGGGGATACTATCCGACTGTATTCATTCTCTAGGCCTAGACTATGGTTTGTGTTTTCTGTTCTTTTGTTGTTTTGCCCTTCGCTTTATTCCTTATCCTCCTCTAGCCTGTTCCCCATCTTCTCCGTCTTATGGCAAAAACTGATTGTCGTCCCCTATAGCCTCAACATGTTAGGTTTACCGTACGTTTGATAAGATTTACTTGTTCGTACTATGCATTGTCACTGTATATATTTTATTCATGGATGTACATTGCCTACATTGTAAAATGTGGTTAGAAGACCCATGTCTGATCATTATTTGGTAGGCATAAAAGTCCATAGCTGATATTTTTCTATTGGTTGGCCTAGCAGTCTTGGGATCAGTCTGTATCAGATTAAAGTGATAGCCATCTTGGCCATTCCAAAATATTATCGGCTATTGCAGAGCATCATATGATCTATGTGTTTCTGCAATACGTTGAAGTTTGTCGCTTCGTCGCTGAATAATTATATCTCGGCTTTGAAATTCCTGTCCAACCAGTACAATAGCTACTTCGTTAACAGTGGGAGAATTAAATCGCCTTTCATGCTCACCAAACAGTGTCTTGTCTGCTCTTATTACAACTTGATATTCATCGCGTGGCATTCTTTCTAAGGCTGTTTTGAAAAGGTTTACTAACTGATTGTGCTGATGGAAAAAGCTTTGCAAATTCAACACAATCTCTTTTTTTGTCTCAAGTATAGCTTCACACTGTCTATAAGCTTGCATTTGTTCGTCTTCCCCCAAATTTGTAAAAACTTTGGATCTTCATTTGCTACAGGAAGCATTGAACCGATTTTGTGATATATTTGGCCCTGGACTTTAAAAGTTGGCATAAATCCTGCTTCCTGGAGTCCAGCTGTCGTAATATTTTACAGAAAATGCTTTGACTCTGGAGTTGTTCCTGACATGTATAAAAGAAGTGGTTCAGGAGGTAGATCTAAAGGTGGCACACTGACTTTGACATTTGAGCAGCACATACCAGGCGATTCCAAGTTAAACTTCTTTGCTTGACAATGTTTGCATATTATGTCCATTTTGCCAATTATACCTTTCTGATGTGACCTATAGTCTTGAATTGGGTTGTAGTGAAATGCTTCCAAACACAAATCAGCCTGCCTACATCTTTGCACACGTTGCATATTTTGTATGCGGTCATTTTCAGAACCTTCATACTTTTGTTCAGATGTTTCCATATTCCTTGCTTCAGCCTGCCTTATCCGATTCTTGTGAAGACGACATTCCCGTTGCTCTGATGTCTCAGGTGCCTTACATTCAGCCTGTCTCATCCGTTTCTTTTCAAGCTGCGAGTCACGTTGTTCACTTGTCTCAGCTCTTTGACACAATTTAGTGTTCTTAGCTTTTGGATGAACTTGCCCAATAGATGGTCGTTTTTTAGGCGGCATTTTAAAAAACAGTCCTTAGTATTATGACCCTTTAGTCTTCACCTGACACTGATAAGAGATATAATAGGATGAATAGTAAATACAGAGCAGCCCTCACACAGTATTACTATGACCTGAAGGAGCTCACATCTCAGTAATGAAAACCGCCTCACAGGCAGACTTGTGTAGTTGCCTATAGCAACCAATCAGAGCTCAGCTTTCACTTTACCTCAGCAGCTTCAGTGATGAAAGCTCCCTGTATAGTAACCAATAATGACAATCTTACTATGGGGCAGTTTTTGCCTGACCAATATTGCTGCTCAGTAAGGCTGCTTGCACACTACAGTATTTTTCACGGGACTCCGGGCCGTGGATTCTACAGCTCCATAAACATTCTATGGAGTCTGCAAAATTCACATCTTTGTGCACAAAGAAGTCTATGGAACCACCAAATCCATGGCCTGGAGGCCCGTGAAAAATACTGTAGCGTGCAAGCAGCCAGTAAGGATACCAGACGTGATTTGACAGTGCGTGTGTGTATGTGTGTGCACACGTGTGATACATGTGTATGTATGCGTGTGTGCATGCACGTGCGTGGTCCGTGTATATGTATGCATGTGTGTGCGCATGTGATCCATGTGTTTGTGCGTGCGCAGTGCAAGTGTCCATGCGTGCGGTAGGTGTGTGTGAGTACGCATGTGCTCTGTCTGTGTGCGTAGGGTGCATCCATCTCCATGTGTTTGCGTGCGTGTCTGGTCCTTGCGTTCGTGTGTGTGTGGTGTGCATGTGGTATTTATGGAGTGGTGTTGTGGTATTTATGGGGTGGTGTTTGTCTAGCGTGGTCTGGTGTTTGTGTGGTGTGTTGTGGCATTGTGCTTGTGGGTTGGTGTATGTGTGCTCTCTGTGTGATGTTTGTATGGTTTTTGTGAAATGTTTATATGTTGTGTGTGGTGGTGCGGCTCCTTAAGCAGTGACTCTTTGGCGTCATCGCTATAATCTGTCCCTGTTAGTCACAACTGTTGTTTGCCCCTCAGCACTGTCACTTTCACCTTCACATTTCCTCATTATATAGGGCCTAACTTCAGGGGCCCCAATCTGATGACTAGGGGACGCTAGCAAAATTTAACATGCGCAGTATTCTGCTCCTGTGGGTGGAGAGGGGGTGTGTCAAATTTCACCCAAATCGGGCAAGAACTGTGGATTTGTGTAGCGCAAGCTACTACAGATTTCACATTTCCCCATTATATATATAGGGCCTAACTTCCGGGTCCCCAATCTCATGACGGGGGAACGCTAGTGAGATGTAACATGCACAGTATTCTGCTCCTGTGGGTGGAGAGGGGGCGTGCCAAGTTTCACCCAAATCGGGCAAGAACTGTGGATTTGTATAGGAGCGGGCTACTACAGATTTTGAGTTTTATATATATAGATTACAATGTGACAAAGAAATAAACATATCAAACAATAGGAGTGAGGGCCCTGCTCGCGAGAGCTTACATTCTATAAGGATTTTTTTCACGACCGTTTTCACCCATATTTGTGTGAATGCAGGCGAAGACTGGCCATACACTTTAGATTTTGGACATCTGTCTGATTGATGATCCTTCATATGAACCTCCCATCATCAACACTAACCATTATACTGCACCATCAAAAAAAAAAGCAGCGCCAGTTGCTGCAAGATGCAATTGCACTGTGTGTATATGTCCGAATTGGCCAATTAATCGAATATGTTTGGGCGGCTTGGGTCAAGCATTTCCTGCTCTGCCCTTGCCACAAAATGGGGGTTAGTGGAACATCTATAGCATGGCATGTAGGTATGCATGTGGTTTGTGTTCAGAGCCTGTGGATAAGACTTGTACACAACCTTTTTACATTTGTTTTCTACAAATCTCGAAAAGTTATTGGTTTATGAATAGAAATTTCTGAAAGCCTTTACATGAAGCTTCGCTCTGGGGCTAATATTTTTTTTTCATACATTTTCTTATAGAGGAAAAATAAGCAGAACTGTGAGTGCACACAGGAAAAGTGAGAAAACACAAAGCAAGGCTGACAAAGGAAAAACATGAACATGCAGGAAGTGTAAAGTGTGTGTGTCAGTACGTTCACGCACACCGGTCTATCTATAGGGAATCTATGCAGATGTGTGGGGTATATAGAGGGTACGTATGGAGTCATGTAGATTATGTATGTAGGTGTGCTGTGTGTGACACATATGACATTTATACAGTGGCTTGTAAAAGTCTTCATACACCTTGACCTTTGTCACATTTTGTCACCTTACAACCACAAACTTAAATGTATTTTCTTGAGTTTTTCAGTGATAACCAACACAAAGTATTAGATAATTGTGAAGTGGAAGGAAAATGATACAAGGTTAACATTTTTAACAAATAAAAATCTGAAAAGTGTGACGTGCAAAAGTCTTCAGCCTCCTGTACTCTGATACCCCTAAATAAAATCTAGTGCACACAATTGCCTTCAGAAGTCAGTTAGTTAATAGAGTCCAGCTGTGTGTAATGTAGTCTCGGTATAAATACACCTGCTCTGTGAAGGCCTCAGTGGTTTGTTAGAGAACACTAGTGAATAAACAGCATCATGAAGACCAAGGAACTCACCAGACAGGTCAGAGATAAAGTTGTGGAGAAGTTTAAAGCAGGGTTAGGTTATAAAAACATATCCCAAGCTTTGAGCATCCCAAGGAGCTGGTCAATCCATCATCCAAAAATGGAAAAAGTATTCTACAACTGCAAACCTACCAAGACATGGCCGTCCACCTAAACTGACAGATCTAGCAAGGAGAGCACTGGTCAGAGAAGCAGCCAAGAGGCTCATGGTGACTCTGAAGGAGCTGCAGAAATCCAGAGCTCAGGTACAGGGAGAATCTGTCCACAGGACAACTATAAGTCTCACACTCCACAAATCTGGTCTTTATGGAAGAGCGGCAAGAAGAAAACCATTGTTTAACCCCTTAACGACCCAGGGCGTAATAGTACGTCCTGAGTCACATGACGATGTATGGAGAGCGCTCAGGAGCTGAGCGCTCTCCATACATCGCGGGTGCTGGCTATGTAATACAGCCAGGACCCGCCACTAACAGCACCGCGGCGTCTAAATTGCACAGCTGCCACAGGTGCCGCCATTTTTACCTGATCACCGCCCTCCAGAACGTCATCGGAGGGCAGCGCTTGGTTGCCATGACAGCCGGGAGCCAATTGAAGGCTCCCAGGCCTGTCATTACATTACAGCTATTACGCGATGCCAGAGGCATCGTCTAATAGCAGTGAAGGCATTTTGCTATTCACTGCGATACAGTAGTATCGCAGTGAATAGTATGATCGATCAGTCTCCCTAGATTTCAAGGTCCCAAGGTATGAAAAAATTAAAAAAAAAAAAAAAAAAAAAAAAAACACAAACACAAAAGTTCAAATCACCCCCCTTTCCCTAGATCAGATATAAAAGTAAATAAACAAAAGTAAGCATAAACACATTAGGTGTCCCCGCGCTCCATAATGCCCGAACTATTAAAATATTTATCCCATACGGTGAACAGCGTAGCGGAGAAAAAAATCAAAATGGCCAAATAGCGTTTTTTTTCAACACTTTGTCTCTTATAAAAAATTGAATAAAAAGTGATCAAACCATCTGATCTTTCCCCAAATGGTATCAATAAAAACGTCATGTTGTCCCGCATAAAAAGACACCATACCCAGCTCCGTACATGTAAATATGAAAAAGTTACAGGTGTCACAATATGGCGACGCAAAATTTTGTTTCTATTTAGCAAAGTTTTTAATTTTTTAAAAGGTATCAAAACATTACAAATACTCTATAAATATGGTATCACCATGTTCGTACTGACCCGCAGAATACAGGTAACATGTCATTTTTACCACACCGTGAATGCTGTAAAAATTAAACCCATATGAATTTGGCGCAAATGCAGTTTTTCTCCAATTGCACCTCATTCTGAATTTTTTTCCAGCTTCCCAGTACATTGCACAGCATATTGAATAGTGACATTACAAAGTACAATTTGTTTCGCAAACAATAAGCCATCATGTGACTCTGTGAACTGAAAAATGAAAAAGTTATGGCTCTTGGAATGTGGGGAGGGAAAAACGAAAATGCAAAAACAAAAAATGGCCCAGTCATTAAGGGGTTAAAGCTGAAGGGAAGATGGATGGAGCAAAATACAGGGCAATCCTGGAAGAAAACCTGTTGGAGGCTGCAAAAGACTTGAGACTGGGAAAGAAATAACCTATCATTTTCCTTCCACTTCACAATTATCTGGTACTTTGTGTTGGTCATCACTGAAAATTTCAAGAAAATACATTTAAGTTTGTGGTTGTAAGGTGACAAAGTTCAAGGAGTATGAAGACTTTTGCATGGCACTGTACCTGATTCCAGCTACACTTGTCTTTCAAACCCCTTCTACACATATACCAGACATGATCATTCCCATATAGGTGTAGTGGCGGTCACACACGTACACCACTGCTTCATTCACATAAGGCACTCGTGGCACTTGCAGACCTCCATTCTCATGGTTGTTGAGATCAACTCCTTTAACTTCAAACCAACTGTAATGGGGGGTGGGCTTACTATACAGCAGGAGCAAACTGAAATCTTCTGCCCATTTCCCAGTCTATGGGTAGCTTCACACTGAGGAATCCGCTACAGATTTGGGAGCACATTCCACCCCTGAATCCACCTCCACCTCTGCCTCCCATTGCTTTTAGTGGGAGGCAGAGATCGGAGCAGGAAGTGGAAAAAAGCAGCATCCTGCTGAATCTTGCCATGGCTCTGGAGTCCCTGCGAACTAGGCCCATTCATTTGGGCCTATTCTGCAGTGGAAAGCCGCAACAATGTCAATGCCCTACATCAGCATCCCGTCGCGGCAATTCAGCAGCGGAAAATGAAGAGGAATTTCTCTTATTATTGTTGTCTTGTTATTGTCTGTATTACGGCAGTAAGTCTCCATATTTATTGACCCTGAATTAACCTTATCATTATAGTGGCAAGTTCTCACCCAACCACAGGACTAATAAACAAAGTTTTTTCTTATTTCTTTTAATGAAACCCTGAGATTGTGCTTTCTTCCACCCATGTGCAAAAAAAGTGCACCAGGATGCGGTCCATCACAAGCCCTCACTTGCCAGAGGAAGGCCCCCAAACTTCCCCAAAAGACCCTTAGAGGTTTGCAGACTATAGTTTCCCCATGCTGAAGTTTAGGGAGACCCAACGTGCTCCTGGTGGACACTGGGGTCAGAGCCCAGGTAGAAGCCAATTTGCTGCACCCACCCCCACAGAAGCAGAGGTCAGCTGGGGTTGGTTGCAGAGATGGAGTGAACCAGTAAGGCCATGCAACTCAACCCCCTAGACCTTGGGAAGGTCCCAAAAAGGACATCACTCGATCCTAGTGACAAAGAAAAAGTGAAAAACACAAACTTAAAGAAGTGAGAGAATACCGTGAGATTATGTCTTCTCTTCCCACCGAGTATGGAAGATCAAGCAATAAAGGGATCATGCTCACAAGCTATGAAAGAGGAAGTACAGGGCAGCCATTAGACCTCCTTCCTGTGACTAGCTGGGTTAGAGCTCATAGATGTGGGTAAGAAGACATACTATGTCTATGTAAGGAGACCAGGCCAACTAGCAGGGCATGTCTAATAACTCCCTGTACAATGCTAAGAATGATGGGAAATGAATATGCAAATAAGTCCTTGGAGATGGGTGATATTATATACCGCTAAAAAGCTGAATTTACCACACTGTCAGCTTTGCCAGTATGCGCCCCGGTGGTGGAGATATCGCTGCGGTTAGTTTTGGTACTAATATCCCTCCACTGTCAGAAGGATGGGCTTTATAGCTCTAAGTCATTGTTGGACTGTGAGGAACGCTTCCTCCCGACAGTATTCTTCCATAGCATTGTACTGTGAGGGGAGGCATTTGTCACAGTCCAGTGATGATGCTGAAGCTCGCCCTTCTGACAGTGAAGGGAAATCTGTGCCAAAACTAAATGCAGCGATATCTCCAGCACCCGAGCTCATACTGGCAAAGCTGACAGCGCACTGTCTTTCTAATACCGTCCATCTCTGAGGGCATGAAAAGTCCTCTTCGAATGGGGCACTTGCTCTAGCGCCACCTTTTGGAAGGTAGCTTCTTATAGATCAATGCCTGATTTTCCTGAAACCTAATGACCTACGGTAATATGGGAATAAATCCAAGCCAGAATATCTCCTCCTAAAGGAACAGGGACCCATGACCTCTCACCCAGCCAGCTAGTACCCTGCTTTGTATTGAAGAGAGTCAATAACCTCGAAACCACCGTCTGCAGAAGGGTCTCTCATCATTTTGGAAGAGATGTTCTGACTTGGCTTTATTTCCAGGTCATGCATTCATCTATAGCAGAGGTGTCCAACGTTTTGGAGTCTCTAGGCCACATTATAAGAAGAAATGTTGTTCTGGACCACACATTATACACACACTAACAACAATTTTCATTATGTCTGCCACCACAGATGTAAGGTGTAGAAGTATCTGTAACAATCGAATAAGAAATCTTACCAGATTTATAAATCACATAATAAAATGGTAGGTTGAAATATAATACTCACAAGCGCATATAATGTCTGATGGTTTCAATTCCACCTTCTGCGCTTGGAATATAATACGCCAAAGGCCGCACACTGCCGAATCTACCATTCATACACACGTAGGCATGCATACGAATAGCAAGAGCGTACCCATGTTTATCTTATGTGACACTGCGACACATAATCACAAAAAACAGTTTACAATTTTATGTCGGGCCACATTCATAGCCATCCTGGGCCACATGCGGCCCTTTTGCCAACAAAGTGGTCTTATTTGCATGGTCAATAGAACTGCAGTCTACCTGGGACTTCACAAGGTTAGTTTGGATCATTAGAATGGTGCTTGGGCTGGGACCCAATGACGTAATACAGACACTAAGGCTATGGTTACACAGCAACATATGTCACCAAACAGTTATGTAACTGGTCTGTTGTGCAACTTTTTTAGTTGGCTGTAAAAACAGTCAAGTCGTAGACACATTGCTTGTGAGTCAGATGCGACTTTCGTGGACCAAGTCTATGGTAAAGAAGCTGCATGTGACCTTTGAGCAGAATCCAACAGGTTTGGATTTGCCACGACTGTCATGTCACAATGAAACAAGTGAACAGTACAGCACACTGAAATTTGTGCCACGCAACTCGTCGCCATGTAGACATAGCCTAAAATGCAGCCACATTAGGCTGTCTGAATAACTCACAAGAAGAGAGTGGTAGAGAATCTGTGCCAGGATTTATTGTCTCTGTATGTTTGCTGCTTCTAGTGAGAGGCCGACTGGTATAACCAGCAGCTTATATAACACCCACCATGAAATAGGGGCAAGACAGGAGCTGTGCACTCTCTCAGCTCAGAAGGAAGTCTGAGGAATGGGCAATATTAAGGTGGCCATAAGGTAGCTGTTGGGCAAGTACTCGTCCCAGCTATAGGCAAGTTTGGGATCATTTTTCACCAAGGTGTATCAACATGTGCCATCTGAAATCGGCCCTCCGTTTGTAGCATTTCCCACACTCAGAACAAGAGAAAGTCTCTTTGTTTTTCGGCAGGTGTACTCTTGAGTGTTTCCGGAGCTTACTCTTCTGAAGGAAACATTTCTTACAATCAGTACAGGTGTAGGGTTTCTCTCCTGTATGAATGTCCACATGTTGCTGAAGACTGCTCTTCTGTACAAAAGATTCTCCGCACACAGGACACACGTACAAGGCATTTCCTGTGTGACTTCTCTGGTGTGAGATGAGGGCAGACTTATTAATGTAAGATTTTCCACATTCCCCACAAGAAAATGGCTTCTTTCCAGTGTGTTTTATCTGATGCCTGTCAAGGTGAGACTTGGAGAAGAATTGCTGTCCACAATCTGAGCATACAATTGGCTTCTCCACCTGATGGACTATGATGCCTAGTTTCGATGGCGTGCACTTGCCGCACTCAGAGCATGTAAATAGTTTGTCTTCTGTATGCGCTGCCCGACACTGGTTGACAGCAGAACTACAAGAGAAGTTTTTGCCACACTGAGAACATGGTATTGTTTTCACTCCATGGACTTTTTGGGGGTTTATAGAACAGGAGTTGGTAGGTTGGTTGGTGTTGGGCTCAGCTATCTGAGATGGGTTTACCTTACTACCAGGCTTATACATGGGTGTGCTCAGGCTGTGAGTATTAATGTCCATAACTCTTAGGTGTTCTTGTTTGCAGGAGGGTGGTTTTACCTTTATATAGGTCATGGATGAACAACTGTCCACGTCTCGAAGGATTCCTTCACCACCAGAACTGGGCTCCTTTTTTATATTGTTAGCGGTATATTCTGTCTCCTCACTGAAATAAGGTTCTTCTTTTTTAATGATATTTGTGTAGTGCGAGTTATCCACAGGAGTGGAGACAGAAGCTTCAGTGAAATCTCCTTCATCCCCAGATAAAGACTCTTTCTTAATATTGAGCATGTCCACGTCTCTAAGGATTCCTTCACCACCAGAACCAAGCTCCTTTTTGATATGGTTGGCAGTATATTCTGTCTCCTCACTGAAACAAAGTTCTTTTTTAATGATAGTTGTGTAGTGCGAGTTATCCACAGGAGTGGAGCCAGAAGCTTCTGTGAAATTTCCTTCATCCCCAGATAAAGACTCTTTTTTAATATTGAGCACTGGGAGTTCTTCCATATCATACATGTGAGATATGTCATCTTCAGTCTTCACATCTGATTCTCTTTTTACACAAACTATTCTGTGTTCTGTGGTTATGTCCATATTTTCAGCTTCAAAGTCTTCTATGTCACAGGAGCTATGTCCCACAGGTTTGTCTCCTGGATGTCCTGAAGAGGACATTGGAAATCTTGAAGTGACGTCTGGCTCATCTGTTGGAAACAAAACTATCAGAGTTAAGAGCAAAACAGATATTAGAAGAAATACTGACTAGCTTGATAAACTTCCTCCAGCTGCTGTACATCATTGCCAGCCTCCACCAAACCTCGCACATATGCCATAGCCTTGTATTCCTGGGCATGCACAGTGCAGTAAGGTGTAATGTGCACAGCTTTATCACTGTCCTGCGCATGCGTCAGGATGGGCAAAGGGAGATTTCTGCATGTGTAATACAGAAATGAAGCTGAGCATAGCAATCGCAAAGGGTAAGGGGCCCGCAGTCAGCTGAAGATAACCAGGCCCTGCTGTCGGCTGCATCATAACAAGGGTCGGGGTAAGACTGTATTGTGATGCTAAGGCGGACTGCGGTCAGGTTATCATCAGCAGAGATCGAAACTTCAAACATCTGATCAGCAGGCATCCTGGGTTTCGCACCCCCACTATGGATAGAGAAGTCATCAATAATAAGGAACTGGAAAACCCCTTTATAGGGGTAAGCCGCCTTTTAGAAATTTATGGCCAATTATTAAGGTAGGCCATCAATTTGAGATCGGCGGTGGGGCTCCTGTAAATTATCTGCTTCCCAGAGCACACAGCTCCTGGCGTTGTCTATATGTGTGTTCAAGAATGCAGGATAGGAATGTGGAAGGAGAAAATTTTCATCCGGGGCCCATATGACTATATACGCCTCTGGCCTTACTGCACTATGCTTGTCTGCATCAGATTTAGTATAGAGGTTCCCTGTAAAAACCAAGAGAGATCCCTTACCTAGTGAGGAGCAGAGAGCCAGGTGATCATTCTGCATAACATCCTTGCAAACATCTTTGGCCGTATCCACAAACTTCTAAATAAATGGAAAGACAGCAACATCATATGATAATGAGAATTACATATAGTTACGTAATATGCCCCTTATGGTCAAAGAGTGGTGGTGTATAGAGTGGGGGGTTGGTAAGGTGTCCCAGCATCCCCAGCAGCGCTCACCTCTCCAATCAGCAGCTCTATGATCTGCTTGGTGAGCTCCAGGATCTTCTCTTTGTCCCCTCTCTTTGGTGACTGAGGCGGGGGCTCGATGATGATGTGCTCCCCAGACTTTTTCACTAGAAAATCTTCCTGCAAAGAGGAAGATCAAGTTTAAGTTATGTTGTGAGTGAAGTTCTATCTGCTTCTTGTATGGACAGTACATGTAAGTAACTGGCAGCATGGACTGGCGTAATGGCTACACCCTTAGGTAGGAGACTAAAAACGGCTGGATCACTGTATAAGCAATGCTACCTCTTGTGTCACCCCTTGCTACCTCATAGATTGTAAGCTCTTGTGACAATCCCATTGTGTGAATTGATTTATTACTCTGTAATGTCTCATTCCGTCTGCACTTTAACCCTATGATTTGTAAAGCGCTGCAGTATACAGTACAGACCAAAAGTTTGGACACACCTTCTCATTCCAAGAGTTTTCTGTATTTTCATGACTATAAAAATTGTAGATTCACACTGAAGGCATCAAAACTATGAATTAACACATGTGGAATTATATACTTAACAAAAAAGTGTGAAACTACTGAAAATATGTCTTATATTCTAGGTTCTTCAAAGTAGCCACCTTTTGCTTTGATTACTGCTTTGCACACTCTTGGCATTCTCTTGATGAGCTTCAAGAGGTAGTCACCTGAAATGGTTTTCACTTCACAGGTGTGCCCTGTCAGGTTTAATAAGTGGGATTTCTTGCCTTATAAATGGGGTTGGGACCATCAGTTGTGTTGTTCAGAAGTCAGGTGGATACACAGCCGATAGTCCTACTGAATGGAGTGTTAGAATTTGTATTATGGCAAGAAAAAAGCAGCTAAGTAAAGAAAAACGAGTGGCCATCATTACTTTAAGAAATGAAGGTCAGTCAGTCCGAAAAATTGAGAAAACTTTGAAAGTGTCCCCAAGTGCAGTGGCCAAAACCATCAAGCGCTACAAAGAAACTGGCTCACATGAGGATCGCCCCAGGAAAGGAAGACCAAGAGTCACCTCTGCTGCGGAGGATAAGTTCATCTGAGTCACCAGCCTCAGAAATCGCAGGTTAACAGCAGCTCAGATTAGAGACCAGGTCAATGCCACACAGAGTTCTAGCAGCAGACACATCTCTACAACAACTGTTAAGAGGAGACTGTGTGCAGCAGGCCTTCATGGTAAAATAGCTGCTAGGAAACCACTGCTAAGGATAGGCAACAAGCAGAAGAGACTTGTTTGGGCTAAAGAACACAAGGAATGGACATTAGACCTGTGAAAATTTGTGCTTTGGTCTGATGAGTCCAAAATTGAGACCTTTGGTTCCAACCACCGTGTCTTTGTGCAACGCATTTAAGGTGAACGAATGGACTCTACATGCCTGGTTCCCACCGTGAAGCATGGAGGAGGAGGTGTGATGGTGTGGGGGTGCTTTGCTGGTGACACTGTTGGGGATTTATTCAAAATTGAAGGAATACTGAACCAGCATGGTTACCACAGCATCTTGCAGCGGCATGCTATTCCATCCGGTTTGCGTTTAGTTGGACCATCATTTATTTTTCAACAGGACAATGACCCCAAACACACCTCCAGACTGTGTAAGGGCTATTTGACCAAGAAGGAGAGTGATGGGGTGCTACGCCAGATGACCTGGCCTCCACAGTCACCAGACCTGAACCCAATTGAGATGGTTTGGGGTGAGCTGGACCGCAGAGTGAAGGCAAAAGGGCCAACAAGTGCTAAGCATCTCTGGGAACTCCTTCAAGACTGTTGGAAGACCATTTCAGGTGACTGCCTCTTGAAGCTCATCAAGAGAATGCCAAGAGTGTGCAAAGCAGTAATCAAAGCAAAAGGTGGCTACTTTGAAGAACCTAGAATATAAGACATATTTTCAGTTGTTTCACACTTTTTTGTTAAGTATATAACTCCACATGTGTTAATTCATAGTTTTGATGCCTTCAGTGTGAATCTACAATTTTTATAGTCATGAAAATACAGAAAACTCTTGGAATGAGAAGGTGTGCCCAAACTTTTGGTCTGTACTGTATGTTGGCGCTATATAAATAACATGTATTATTATTATTCTGTTGGCATTTCAGACCGTTGCTCCAAACCTATGATGGATCAGAGCAACGGACTTCAGTAATAGCAGCATGAATGTACCATTGACTATAATGGGGTCCATCAGTTGACCATTATTTTTTAACGGACATCACTGAATAATAATGTCGGCCTTAGGCCTTTTTTATCCAGGATTCCTGCTGGACTCTGCACGGAGACTCTGATGAAGATGTGAACATAGTGTTAATCTGACAGTCCCAGCAGCAACGTGGGGGTCATCCACTCTACAGAAGGACTATTCAGTGCCCCCAGCTGCAGGCATAAGACATATATCCAGAATAAGGCAGACTTTCATGAATGGTGTTTGGTGGTCCAGTCTCTTCACTGAATTCATTGTGGATAAGGGCATTGTCAGAGTCTGTAAAGACCAGTGACAAGCTTAGCACATCTGTACATCACTAGTGTATTATAGCCGTTATCAGCCATAACAGGGGAAAACAGATAGTACAAAGAATTCCTTACTTGTCCGGTCAACAAGCAGATAACCTCCAAAGTCATCCTTAGTATCCTCTCCATGATCACACAGATTTGGGAGTTGTCCTGAAGATACCGCAGGACCTGGAGAAACAACATGAGCATCACTACGCAAACACGAACTGGAGACAAAAGACATCCATAATAAAGGGGACAGAGGAGGAAAACAACAGACGGTATAATAGAAATGAGTCTGTCACTATCCATCATTTATCCATTAGCCATAGACATTAAGGCTAAACAAATATTGGACACTTCACAGCCATCCTTTATTTAGAACGGAGACAAAACTCCTGCACCCCACACTATTATCTCTGCCAAAATAACGGACCTGTGACGGATTTGATGAAAACAGGCGACGTATCAAATCCCATTGAAATCTATGGGATTTTTAACAGATCTGTTAGTATCCATTGTTAACATTTTCTGATGGACGCTAACAGCGGTAGTGTGAACAGTCCCTTAATATGTATGCTTTGGCTATGACACAATGACTGCAGTTAATAAGAGCCAACATCCTCCTCGGTATGTAAAGTTATGTGGTCACGCACGCTGAGACACAAGGGTTGCAAAAAATCCAAATCTGATGGATTTTTGGCAACCGTTGTGCCCCAGTAAATTGCGATGTCACAAGTTTATGCGTTTTCTTTCATTACTTTTGAGGAAGCCATTGCTAGACATTACTATGTAGCCCTGGCCTTATAATACATGGCAGAGATAGAGACTGTGACTAGACCACAACTATATAACAGTACACAGGGAGATATTACCAGTCAGCAGGCTATCTGGCTGGGGCTTTCTTCTTCTCTGAGCTCTCTTTATGGTTGCCTTCTCGGCTCTCAAGTCCTTCCCTCTTCACACATTATCCACAGGATATAAATAATTGTAATCTCACATTCAGACCAGTAAGACTCCGGCCGCCATAGTTCTGGAGCGCAGCTCGTCCCCAACAAGATGGAGGACTCCAGCAGGTTATAAGCTTTTCCCTCTATCAGCGGCTCTAGAAACGAACCCTTGTGACCAATAGTAGGACTCCTTAAGCGCATGCGTTCTAACGCACAAAGGCCGGCAAAAGGAGGTGTCAGTCACAGGTGGTTTCTTCCAGCCAATGATACACAGAAGGGGCGTGTCTAGTGGTTGGCGGGAAGCTCGTTACTAAGCAGGAAGCTCGAGCGCTCTCTTTCTCCTCAGTCATCACCACAGAGGGTAAGAGTGTGGAGCAGAGGTGACTGCCGGTCTTGTGCTGTATCTGCCCGCCTTACTCCGCTTTCTCCCCGGCATAGACCTTCAGCGGGACCCCAATGACTGAATTCCCCTGCAGTCATCCATATACATAGACACTACTGGAAGGGGAATTCCATTTAGGCTCTGTTCACACATGTATTGTGATGAGTTATGGTATCAAATCCAGCCGAGGACAACATCTGCAAGGAGTTTGTATGTTCTTGTGTTTGGTGGTTTTCTCCCACACTCCAAAGACATCCTGATAGGGAATGTAGCTTGGGAGCCCTATATGGGACAGTGACTGACTGTGTACAGCGCTGCGGAATAAGATGGCGCTATATCGGTAAGAGAAGTAAACAATTGGCACTCTTGATGCGTCGCTGCTGCCAATAGTACAGCCAATGATTGATGGCGCATTAACCCTTTAGGCTACATTCATCTGTGTGAGCCTATTGGTAGGATCTGTGGAAATGGATTATCAAAGAACGGTCATGTGACTGGACACATTTAGAGGGGTTGTCTGTGATAAAACAATACTGTTCCTGTAAGCTAAACACCCTGCCTAACTGACTTACTATATCAACTATGTTTATCCTGAGTGCCAGGGTGGCCATGTGACCACCCCAGGCACATTTTATGATTTTCACTTCCTTCAGTGGGCTGGCTCTTCTGACAGCCTCCTACACCTGCATAATAGAGCTAGACGCAGATGCTGGCAGACATCAAGAGGAGAAGGAGCTAGCTGCACAGAAGGAAGTGAACTCCTGTGCCCAGAAGATCCGTCCAGGAAGACAGGTAAGTATGATGGGGTGGGCTGAGTTAGGAAGGGCTAGTAGTGAGTGGGCTAGCTAGGGAAACAGGAGGGGGTGTGATAGGAGGATGTAGTGAGAGTCAGCAATGGGTGAAGAGCAATACATCATGGTAGCTGTAGGTTAAGTGAACAAGAAGTTACACCATGTAAACCAATGCAGAAGATGCCAGGAGCTCCTAGAGAAACCCAGAAATCACTCAAAACACTCCTAAAGGTATTTGGGTGCACTTATTAACCCATTAATAGCACTAACACTTTTTTTAAAAGATGACTTCTTTTTTTTTGCCTGGAAAACCCCTTTAAGTCAATGGGGGAATTTATTACCCATTCACGTCAGTTTTCTGGCACAGATGAGTGATAATGGTGGCACAAGGCCCTTTCTTGCACCAAGGATGCACTACATTACCCATTCTGCACCTCACTCACCACTTTCTGTGAAAGGGGGCTGGAGCATGGAATGCATCGGCCTGACATATTGATCATAATTCATGCCAGGAAACTGAGCACCAGCCAGGGCCTTTATTAAAGGGGTTGTCACACAAAGTGAAGTCTGCGGGGCTTTTCTCCTGCTCCACATTCTGAGTGCAGCCAGGTTGAATATGGATGGGACTGGTGATGGTCGGTTCTTCCATTCACTTCAATCAGCTATTGCCAGTGTTCCCATTGTCACCAGTACTTACTGACATTCAGCCTGGCTGCACTTAGATTGAATGTCAGGGTCGGAGAAAGGTCCTACTGAGTTTATATTCTGGAATAACCCCTTTAAGACTGGCATAGGAAATCTCAGTCTTAAACCCTCCTTCTATGTCATGTTGTTGCTAAGGAAGTATGGAGAGGGCTCAGCAGCTGAAGTCTCTCCATACCCTAAATAACAGTCGATTGCGACTGTTAACCCTTTCAATTATGAGCAAGGCACCTAAATAGCAGTGTATGAGTGCTGCCATGTTGAACCTGATCGCTGCCCACCAAAATAGTGATTGGTTGTCATGACAACTGGGAGCCTATTAACGGCTCCCAGGCTTGTCGTTGCTAAGATTCTATCACGCTCCGCCATAAGCAGTGTGTAATAGAAATTAAAGGGGTTGTCCAGGATGAAATACAAATTAACCCCTAAACTAAACCCCCCTCCTCCTGCCTAACTTCTAATTTACTTATATTAACCACTTCTATACCGAAACAATTTCTGGTCCAGGCTGTAACATTTTTATAATTTGTGTTATTCAACTAATTTCTGCGGCTTTTTTCAGTGACACATAAGGCTTTATTTTTATGTTTTTATTTTTGCATGTGTTTTAATTTTTTTCTATATCTGGGAAAATCTAAACAAAAGAGGAGGGAAAACGGGTCTGTTTTTAACTTTTCATAATTTTTTTATTTAATAACACAAAGTACTACTAAAAAAAAACTTTATTAAATAGTTTTTACTCTCCGCTACGGTAATCTTTATTTTTTATGGTATCTTTGGGGGTGGGGCTATAACCTGTAATAAGGGAATTTTATTGGCGTATTATTTTATTTATTTATTTTTTTAACATTGTGTCCCCATAAGGTCATAATAGACCTTTGGGGACATCTGATTATTTTTTTTTTTTTTTTTGGTGGGGGGCTGATTTTCCCTGTAGGACCCAGCAACTCTTACAGAGGCTGATCTTGGCGGATCATGTGACTGCCGGGTCAGAGTGGAGCCACAAGATGGTGGCGCCCAGTGATCGGGAAGGTAAACATTCCCTGTCTTCTCTCTGGGAGCTCCAGCTGAAGTTACAGCCAGCTCCCCATTTCAGCAGCTGCATGATTTCATGCAGCTGCTGAGTTCTGCTTGGACGTACCGATACGTCCTTGCAGAACAAAACAACCTTCCGGACGTATATACTCTTTGGGCTGTCCGGAAGTGGTTAAAAAAAAAATCTATAATTACCCATATCCCTGGGGCGGTCATGTGACCGCCCCAGGCACTCTTTCTGATAATTCGGTGACGTACGGAAACGGAACGTCACCATTATTGCCCCGCACTCCATCTCTTTTGCACAGGTGTCAAAGGCACTTCCAGTCTGTGTACACGCCTACAGAGAGGAAGAGAAGCGTCTCCAGCCTGCGCACAGTGAAAGAAAAGGAGGAGCCGTCTTCCAAGAGGAAGACAGGTAAGTATGATGCAGTGGGGGGGAGTAGGTTGAGTTAGTTAGTTGGGAAGGGCTAGTAGTGGGTGGGATAGCTAGGGAGACGGAAGGGGGTGTAAGGGAGTGAGAGAGGAAGGGGGAGGTAGTGTGGAAGCTACACAGCAGGAAGCTACACCATGTAAACAAATGCAGAAGATGCTAGGAGCTCCCAGAGACACCCAGAAATTACTTAAAACACTGCTAAAGGTATACGGGTGCACTTATTAACCCATTAATAGCACTAACAGACATTTAAAAAAAATAAAAAAAAAATTTTGCCCAGAAAACCCCTTTAATGAATTTCACAATATATTGCAATACAGTTATATTATATCTGCGATCAGAGACGTTCTAGCATTGAAGTAGCCTATGAGGTGTGAAAATAAAAGATAAAAAAAAATTTTTTTTCACAAACTATAAAAAAAAAAAGTGTTTGTTACCCCCCCCCTTCCCTAGATTACAAGTACAAATAAACAACAATTAACAAATTAGGTATCCTCACATCTGAAAATGCCTGAACTATACAAATATAATGCTGTTTATTTCATATGGTAAACAGTATAGTGGGAAAAAAAATTCATACACACATACTGACATTTTTTCGTTGCTTCCCCTCCCGCAAAAACATTGAACAAATAGTGATTAAAGTATCATACAATTCCCAAAATGGGAATTTTATTCATAAAAACTACAACTTGCCCCACTAGAAAGCCTTTACACAGCAACGTATATGGGAATATAAAAAGGTAAGGGTGTCACAATATGGCGATGAAAAGAAGGTTATACATTTTTCAAAGTTTGAATTTCTGTAAAGGTGTTAAAACATACCAAAAACTATATAAATTTGGCATTGCCATGATTGTACCAACACACAATATAAGTAATGTGTACATTTTACCGCACAGTGAAAAATGTAAAAAAAAAAAATTGTGAAATTGCATTATTTTTTTAAATTCTACTCCATTCAGAATTTTTTTCCCAGCTTCCCAGTACAGCGTATGGAAAATTAAATGATACCACTATGAAATACCATTTGTCTCGCAAAAATAAGCCCTTGTATGACTGTGAACTGAAAAATAAAAAAGTTATTGATTTTTTTTTTTTTGAAAGTAGAGAGGAAAAAACAAAACCCAAAATCAGAAAGTCAATGTGGTTTAACCCCTTCCTGACATCTGCTGTACTATTAGGGTGGATGACCGGTCTTTAAAGATGGCGACCGCTGTGTAGAGCTGTATTCTACAGCAGAGACCTGGCGCTAATGCCCGTGATCAGATTTCACGCTCAGAAGATTTCAGGTTCAAGCCCCTAGGGGTGGTTAATAAAATAGTTTAAAAAAAAAAAAAAAGTTTAAAAATATTTAAAAATATAAAAAAACAAAAAAATTCAGATTCTCTTACCTAGATTTGAAATATAGATGAGTAAACAAAAAAATTATATATTCTCGTGTCCGAAAATGCCCGGTCTACAAACATAAAAATATTTCTCTCCTACAGTGAAAGCCTAGTGGGGGGGGAAAAAAAAAAATCAAAAGCACCAAATTGCTGTTTTGCTTCCATTAAAAATTGTACTAAAAAGTGATCAAAACATTAGACATTCCCCAAAATGGTATTACCAAAAAGACACCCTATGCTTCCCCGTAAATGGAAATATAAAATAAGTTATGGGTCTCAGAATATGGCGACTCCAAGTATAAAAAATTTTTTGCAGTTTTGAGGGGTTTTTTGTAAGGGGTAAAATGTAAAAACGGTGCGGTGGGAAGGGGTTGATAAATTTTCCCCAATATATTCTAAAAACATCTGTCACACATCTGTTTTAGACATTTGTGGGAATAAGGCCTAAGTGGTTGCTAATATTCATGTATACAGCGGTTACCAAGGGCTCAGAGAGACATTCTCACTTCATCCAACCATGGCTGAGATGGAAATATGCAGCTCCTTCTCCCAATGGCTGGGTCTCTTAGAGGTAAACAGAAGTTACAGAGACCGCGTATTTGCCGTGATTTACACAGTGTTTTTGTCTGTGGATATTAGAGATGAGCGAAGTATTCAAAAATTCGATTCGGCAACTTCGCCGAATTTCGCGATAAGATTCTATTCGATCCGAATTAATTCGTGGCAAATAAACAGCTAATTCCGGGCTGCAGAGAGCCAGGGTGGGCGGCAAAATGGCGGAAGCCCTTGGATGCCGCAGTCATGTCTCTTTCTCTCTCCAGCACGGACAACTTTTATTCATGTGGAAGGATCTGCTAACAAGTAAACCCAATTACATCACTAGAGAACATCATGTTGACCGTCTGATGTCACAAAGGTCCTTACTAAATATTTGTTATTACGAAGCATCAACAAATCCGGATTTCATGTGAATCGAATATTTCCTGAAATTTGTATTGAATTCCACTTCTGCAGCTTCGATTCGCTCATCTCTAGATATCATGAAAGAAAACCCAAGGATCTTTTTGTTTGCACAGATCATCCTATTCAAGTGGGTGGGGTAGAGCAGGACATAAGTACTGTGTATTGTCATGTATAATAATCAACAAGCAATCAGACCAGAGTGGGACTTCAAAAAAAAAAAAGGTTCAAAAATATAAAATAAAACCATAAAAAAACCAAAATAAACAAGACATATTTGGTATCACCACGTCAGTAAAAACTAATACAATAAAACTACAGTATTATTTAATCTGCCTGTTGAACGCAGTACAAAAAAATGGAATAAAAACCAATCAATCGTACATACCCAAAATGTTACCAATAAAAAGCAAAAAACAAGCCTTCAATCTGCTCAAATGACAGAAAAATAAAAATGTATTTGTAAATGCATTTACCCCTTATGTGGGGTATTTCTGTGCTGTGCATTTTGTTCTTTAACACCTTGTGAAAATGAAAAAAAATGTATTGGGAAAAAAATCTGTGAAACACCTGCGGGGTCTAAATACTCACGTTACACTTTGATGAGTTCATTGAGGGGGTTTTGTTTCCAAAATGGGTTTTCATTGTACTAGTACTCTAGGGGCTCTGCAAAAGGGACATGGTACCTGAAAACTATTCCAGCAAAATTTGCCCGCTGAGGCTCCACGTCGCGGAAACACAGCTTTTTTTTGTTGTGATTTTTTGAGCCAAAGCCAACAATGGCTACAAAAGGAATAGGAAATATATAGGAAGTTCTTATACTTCTCCCTTGTGCTCAATCCACTCCTGACTTTGGCGCAACAAAATCTGCAACAAAAAGAGCTGTGTAAGTGGTCAAGATGTATTCTCACCTTCACAGGTTGTGAACAGTCACAACCACTAAAGTAGCATGTAGATAAATATCAACACTGGTTTGCAGCAGGACATCAACTTGCCTTGGGATGTGGAATCCAGACAACAAACTGTAGATCATCAATTGTGGAGAAGCGAATATCTCCAAAAAGTGGAAGGTCTGCGCTAATTCCAGTGGATAAAGCTTTTACTCGTATTGCACAAACACACTACGTTACAACGTTTCGGGGAGTACCCCTTTCTCAAGTGTATAGTCGGCAAGTAATAAACTGAATACTATACTGCTTTAAATATGAAAATGCTCCTAGGTAACTCCCATAAAGGGAGGAGTTCAATAAAAACATTTACATAGAAACACACAAAGTACATAAAATCAAAACATCTGCAGCTCAATATGTTCACAAAATGGGTGGCTAAATCGTTTAGTGATGGTTCCTACTAGGACCTGGGGATGGGGAAAGTTAGTTTAGCAGGTTTGACGTCCAAAGTATTTTGTTGCACATGCGTGAAACAGTAAAAGCCCGCTGGACTTTACACGCTGCTGGCTACTTGGCCTGATGAAAAATTAATTGCGCATGCGCGGTTTACGCAAGTAGCATAACCCATGCTACACTGGCATTGTGACTCTGGGTCGGTTAGGCTCTGTTCTATTCAATTCAATGGTCTACTGCGCACGCGTAACTTACTTGATTAGCGTAAGTGGGCAGCGCAAACAACGTAGATTAATATTGTATTGTCGGCAGCCCTTGGTTAAGCTGAGCTAAAATCACATAGGGGAAGGGAAGAGGATATGGATAAGGTGATGTAAATGTTAAACTGGGCCAACCAGTGCTGTGGCACTAGGTCTCTCTACGTGGGATAAAAAGGGGGGAGTTGAAGAGATGGGTGGAGGTGCTCACCGCAGGAAAGATTTTGATAATCATTGATTACAAATTAAAATACATATGTCATATATAATATAAATTAGAAGTATAAATAAAAATTGATATTGAGTAACATGAATTTTCCAGACACTTTAGAACGGATCTTTCATGGTTCCAAACTGGAGTATGTTCAGACAAAGCTGTTTGGTTCAGATTTTAAGTGTGGATTTTTCCACTTGTTATAAGCAGTAGATGAAGTCTCAGGACAAGCAGAAATGAGTAGCTTACACACACTTGGATAAAGAGAAGAATGACTTAGTGAGAACCGGTGTCAGGAATCTAAATATCTGTGCTCCTTTTTCTCCACCCAGCAGTCGTTCCCTTCTGTGCAGCACTGCTGGGAGAGATTCTGTACAGCACGTGCATTTATTATACAGCCATCACTTTAAGTTTACCTGTGAACAAAACCTTTGCTGCGTCTGTTCAGAGGTTAGGGACGCAGAGCCAATCAGGGCTCTAGTTCAGCATCCAACCAAGGACTGGGGTTGGGGTATTATAACCTGACATTGCTTATTGCCTGTGACTGCGTAGTATCTATTCTCTGTGTTCTCTGTCTGGGGTGTGTCATTGTATTTACATCCGCCAGGGTTCTGAGCCGGGTCAGATGATCACAGCCAGACCCCGTTGCTCGTATCTCTCATTTTCGCCCCTAGTCTTCTGTGCTATGGGGGCTGGCTTTACTATAGTTACAGGTAAAATACCTTTCAAAACAGGAGAGGACCTGGACTCAGAACCAGCCAAGGTCTCGCATCAAGAAAAGCCAAGAGCATGTACAGTAAGTACAATTACACTCTGCAGACAACCCCTGGTTTACCACTCTTCTGTTGATTTGTCTTTGCGTGACACCTCCTAAACTTGATGTGGCCTTGTCTACTGGCATTTCTCTGCTTTCATTTTAGCTCTTTTGGTACTCTCCTGGTTTTTAACCCTACCTACTGTTACTTTGACTACCATAGGTTTTCTGATATATTGTTCCATGCAGCCAAGTCCTTCCTGCCTTGCGGTAGGTTCTGGTGAATACCTTGGGGCAACCTTAGACTCTGCTAATCGGGGCAGTGTTGGATTATATGTAGCTTATTTTAGTACTGTAAGGCCACAGAGGTAACCACTGAGCCACCGTGCTGCCCGTTCTGCATATTGGTGAATTTTCTAAATATCAATTCCATAACTTCATAGCAAATTTCTTCAGTAGCAATGCCTTCCAGCCGGAATCTTCTGTATATCGATTGTGTAAAAACTCTCGTGCCCCTCCTTAAGCAGCTTGACAGCGGCAGATTACCAACCATTATCAAGTCCGGCGATCAAACTAGACTGGAACATAGTACAGAACTCACAAAATAGAAGGTCTGTTCTTGTTTGTATCCAGTTTGTATTATGAATGCATAATTTGCATCTCAATAACAAGAGACCTTCTCAAGATCTAATTTGTGCTCAAGCACCCCCCCCCCCCCACCATAAACAGCCAAACAGGATAAAAATTGACGCTACGTTTATTAAGACCACTGGAGGCTTGCAACACAAGGACAAGAAACACATTCAAGTCTTTAGCGCCTACATGATCTTATATACAAATAGGAAGTAGTAATGTTTCCGTACAAGTTCCTCTATTATTTTATTTACAGAACCCATTAAATGTGTTTGTACAGTTAGAAAAACAAGGCTACTTTGTTCTAAACACACTGCCATACCTGTGCGTAGGTTATATGCGATATTACAGCTCTGTTCCATAAACCCAATACAGCTGAGCTGCAATGCCAGATGCAACCCTTAAACAGGGGTGGCGCTGTTACTGGTAGAAAGTAGCCATGTTTTTCCAATTCTGGACAACCCCTGTAATGCTTATTTGTTCGATTATTGCCTCAAACCAAGTCTTCTATGGCTACTGACACTCAGAGTAAGGGAAGACTCCTTCTGCCGCATGAATTCTCTGATGTCGGACCAGGTGTGACTTGTACGTGAAGTGCTTGCCACACTCAGAGCACAGGAAGGGCTTCTCCCCAGTGTGGATCCTCTTGTGTATAATAAGATAGGTGTGACGACTGAAGGATTTACCACACTCTGGGCATGTAAATGGCTTCTCCCCTGTGTGGATTCTCTGATGTCGGAGAAGATCGGATTTTTTGCTAAAACACTTGCCGCACTCTGAGCATGCGAATGGCCGTCCTCCCGTGTGAGTCCTACCGTGTGCTGCAAGGGCTGTCCGTTGACTAAAACACTTGCCACACTCTGTACAAACAAATGGCTTCTCCCCGGTGTGAATCCGTTGATGGATGCCCAGATAAGTGTGTCTACTGAAACACTTCCCGCATTCTGAACACGCAAAAGGCTTCTCTCCCGTGTGAATCCTCTGATGGCGCACCAAGTCAGACTTTGTGATGAAACATTTGCCACACTCAGAGCAGACGAAGTGTTTCTCTTCCGTGTGGATTCTCACATGCTTCCTCAGCTCATATTTCAGCACAAAGCTCTTTCCGCACTCTGAACATGGGTAAGGCTTCACCCCGGTGTGAAGGGTCATATGCTTGTTCAAATCTCTTTTCTGGGCAAAGCACTTTCCACACTCTGTGCAAGAAAAAGGCTTTTCACCCGTGTGTATCCTGCGGTGCGATATAAGGGTGGAGTACTGTGTGAAACACTTGCCACATTCCGAACACGAGAACGTCTTCTCTCCGGTGTGAACCCGACGGTGGATGACGAGATGAGAATGTCGGCTGAAACACTTGCCGCATTCAGAACATACAAATGGCTTCTCCCCCGTGTGAATCTTCTCGTGCCTGACAACATCGGATTTCTTGCGAAAACACTTTCCACACTGTGAACAAGAGAAGGGTTTTTCTCCTGTATGAATTCTCAAGTGTCGAATGAGCTGGGATTCTCTGGAGAAAATTTTCCCGCACTCGGAGCATGTAAAGTCACGCTCCGCTGTGTGGATTCTTTGATGTCTGATCAAATGCGAGTCCCGGCTAAAGCACTTCCCACATTCAGGACAGATGAATGGCTTTTCACCTGTGTGGATTTTCTCGTGTCTGATAACATCTGATTTTTTGCTAAAACTTTTCCCACACTCGTAACATAGAAAGGGTTTCTCTCCCGTGTGAATTCGCTCGTGTCTCGCCAGGTCTGATTTGCTGCTAAAACATTTGTCACACACTGAGCATGAGAATGGCTTCCCCCGCATGTGAATTTGCTGGTGTCTTGCTAGTTCCAGAGCTGTACTAAAGGCCTTTCCACATACAGGACAAGGATAATCTCCATCATATGGGTAGGGAAACTGTGGGTTTATGTGTTCTGCTGGCAAATAAAAGTCCCCATCTGTGAGGTTATCTTCATCACACGAGACAGACTCCTCTTTGATGATCACAGGGATATAATCTGTGGTGGAGAGCATCTCACCATCAGAGACATTCCCTTCCTCACAAGAATCTGATTCTGCCTTAAAGTTGGTAGATGAATGCCGATGTCCATGATCTTCAGATGAACATGTGACTCCATGTGTATCTTCACATGCTGATTCCTCATTGGCTTGGCCAGGTATGTGCTCTGAGTAGGCAGCATGCGTAGGTGAGTATGAGTCAGAGTCTGTGAGGCTTTCTTCCTCACATGAATTAGATTCTTCTTTGATATGAGTAGACACATACGGCTCTTCAGAAGTGCTTTCTTCTTCCGATAAGCAGTCTCTATTTATCTGAGCGGACGTATACGCTGCTTGTGTGTAATCAGTGGGTGTATTGATGTCAGAGGTTGTCGGATTTGCCTCCTCACTAGCCAATGAATCCATATGTCTGGTCGGGTTAGGGGTCTGAATGTCTGGGTGGTCTTCTTCCTTTATATGTTGTGTGGGATAGCGGTTTTCGCTTTCCTTATGTAACAAACACTCCTTTTCTACAAGTTCAACAGACTGTCTTTGTTTACAGTTTACAACACTTGGTCTTGAGATGGTATGGTCCAAGCAAGTCATACTAGGAAATCCTTCAGGTGGCTTATTGTCCGTGTCACAATCTACAAAAGAACAAGATCACAGTTATGTTCTCTCATTTTAGAGACTACACGATTCATTTTGTACCAAGAGATTAGGCCGACACATAATTCCTTTTTGGATAGTGCGGGCTTACACACAACAATACCAAATACGTTTGTTGATTTTTTTTATTTTTTTTTTAAATTTTGGTTTACATTTATTTTTTAAATTGTAAAGATTTATTTTATTTTATTTATTTTTTTACAGTACCACAGGGAGACTATTCCTGGATCTCTCGCTCCCCTGTACAATGTTACTTCTGTATTCCAGTACACTGTACCTGATTTTTTTAATTACTTTCTACTTTTTAATGTTTTACTACTTTTTGCATAATATTAACTAATTTCATAGAAAAATAACTTTTATTGATCCATCAATGCAGCAAAATATAAGTGCGCCTTCTACGGGGTGAGTTCTATAATGGAACCATTTTGAAGTAAATATACATTATTTATTAACTTTCTGCCATTGTTTTTGGATCTGTTGCCATTTAAAGGGAGTCTGTCAGCACAGAATTAAGATATAAATGAATCCCAGTACCTTGTACGGCTGTCGGCACAGTTTACAATGATGTATTTGTTATTCTGGACCGCTGCTCCATTGTTGTAAAAATGGTTCTTTTATCCCTATGCAACTGAGCAGAAAAGGACTTTTGGGGCGTGGCTTTCCATCAATGGTGATGTCACACTGCCCCTATCTGAATCCAGCTCCGCCCACTAAATGTATTGTGCATGTAGGAATCTGGCTTCAGATAGGGGCAGTGTGACATCACCATTGATGGAAAGCCACGCCCCAAAAGCCCTTTTATGCTCAGTTGCATAGGGATAAAAGGACCATTTTCACAACAATGGAGCAGTCCCGAATAAGAAATACATCATTATAAACTGTGCCGACAGCTCTACAAGGTACTGGGATTAGTTTATATCTCAGTTTTGTGATGACAGACTCCCTTAAATGGATTCTCTCTGTTTACATAGGGTCCAAACTTAAAAAAAAAAAAAAAGTTAGCAAAATATCTGTTATTTTTTTGGGTTTGTCCTAGATTCGCTAAATGGGTGTCCAAAACGCGATATGAGTGTACCCTAAAACAAGCCACGTCTGGGGCACAACCTTGCTGAAATATAGTCTTCTTTAGTAAGAGCAAAAAAAAAGTCTTCCATACCCATAGGTCCATGGCCTTTGACACATCGATCCTCATGGCCCGCTGCATGCTCCATGCTCTAAAGGAAAGGAAAGACCTATCAGGCACATAACAATGTCCATATATAATACTATCAGCGAAATTAGTGTGACTCATGAACATCCGAGAAGACCTATCAGGAAACTAACAATGTCCGAG
Organism: Leptodactylus fallax; assembly: GCA_947044405.1. NCBI lineage: Eukaryota > Metazoa > Chordata > Amphibia > Anura > Leptodactylidae > Leptodactylus > Leptodactylus fallax. Next base: position 404,031 of record CAMRHE010000360.1, on the reverse strand, counting down.
CGATCTATGAACATCTGAGGAACGCCGTGACCTCGTCATATTGCTGATCAGCGGGGGTTCAGACATCTTTTCGAACGAGTTGACTTTACAAAGTATAACATACAGATATTTCACAGTGTTAGTATTACTGTATAACATCCCAGCAGCACTCACTTCTCCAGTCAGCAGCTCAGGGATCTTGGCGGTGATGTCTAGGATCTTCTCGTAATTTTTTTTTATCATGGATCATGGACTGTGGTGGGGTCAGTACGATATGGTCCAGTTCTGCTCATTCTTCTGATGTCTTCTTCACAACAGAGTAGACCTAAGCCTATCACTAGAAAGTATTGCTGTGGTAAGACAAAGATGGCAGACAAGCAGTACAGGATTATTTCTGCAGTGTAGAGCAGGGTTATTTAAGGGCGTATACAGTCTGTATAATGTTACATTTTGGGGGGGCTGTACAGTATTATTTCTGCAGTGTAGGGCAGGGTTATTTAGGGGTATATACAGTCTGTATAGTGTTACATTTTGGGGGGCTGTACAGTATTATTTCTGCAGGGTTATTTAGGGGCGTATACAGTCTGTATAGTGTTACATTTTGGGGGGCTGTACAGTATTATTTCTGCAGTGTAGAGCAGGGTTATTTAAGGGCGTATACGGTCTGTATAGTGTTACATTTTGGGGGGCTGTACAGTATTATTTCTGCAGTGTTATTTAAGGGCGTATACGGTCTGTATAGTGTTACATTTTGGGGGGCTGTACAGTATTATTTCTGCAGTGTTATTTAGGGGCGTATACAGTCTGTATAGTGTTACATTTTGGGGGGCTGTACAGTATTATTTCTGCAGTGTAGAGCAGGGTTATTTAGGGGCGTATACGGTCTGTATAGTGTTACATTTTGGGGGCTGTACAGTATTATTTCTGCAGTGTAGGGCAGGGTTATTTAGGGGCGTATACAGTCTGTATAGTGTTATATTATGGGGGCAGTACAGGATTATTTGGGGGTTTTATGGTGTGTAAGGTGTTACATTTTGGGGACAGTACATTATTATTTCTGCCGTGTAAGGCAGAGTTATTTGGGGGTTATACAGTCCATATAGTGTTACATTTTGGGGAGGGGGGGGACAGTATTATTTCTGCAGTGTAAGGCACGGTTATATCGATACGATAGAGTAGATGACATCATATGGCGCTGTATATAGCATGAGGGGGTGTTTACAGGGGTATAAAGGCATGTAATAATTTAGGGACATATGATGGTTAATCATAGAGTGGCTGTGACATAGGGAGGGGTGATTACTGGAGCATTGTGGGTAATAGGATTAACCCTGAGATGTCCCCAGGACATGTAGAGGTAATAAATGAATAAACCAGGACAGACCCGCTCTCTGTCTCTTGTCCCAGCGCAGCCATTCTATCCCCCGGAAGTCCTCCCCTCTCAGCCTATCCGACACTTCCTGTTTGCGTTTCACACATTCTAGGAGTTGCAGGTGACGTGCGTTCCAGTATCTACTTACGTCATATCCGGCGCGTAGTAAACAAAGCGCAAGAGGAGCGGTCACTATGGTAACCGAGCAGTCACCGAACCCGAGCATGGCCTGAGCTTCTGTTCTCGCGCGCTCGATCTCCACCTGTCACGTGATCAGTAAGTGATCATGTGACGATTCCTTGCTGTGACGTCACTTGCAAACACTGACCGGAGCGGTCGTGAGGGAGGAGAGGAGGCGGGGACCGAGAACCGAGGGTGAGACGGTAACCGGGGACACCTGATGTAGCCGCCATACTGTGTGCGCTGTAATACCTTCCCCATAGTATCGAAGTCCATCTGTGGTATCCCTGTATCCATACATAAATCCGCATGCCAATGTCTGCGCATAAATCTGTCGTTTTTATCAAAATCCCACCTACTTTGCTGCTACTAAAATCTGCTGGATTTTTCCTCTCGAAAATGTGGAAAATCTGCAGCATTTTCGTGAATGTTTACGTGGCCTCAGCCGTGGATTCAGTCACGCTTGGCAGAAAATATAGCGCGCCGTACACCACAATTTATTCATGCAAAACGACGGACATTGCGAAGGGACACGGCAGACCCCAATATATGTCATAGGGATCTGTCGGGAGCCGTCGGCGGGACAGATTCAGCGCCAAGTGGTGTGAACAGAGCCTAACACTATTGTGGCACCAGTGATGTCTATAGCATTAGTGAAACTTGGGTCCAAACCATATCTATGCTACTTGCTTACTCTCCTGGAATGTTCTGGAGGCTCCTGAAAAGGGGAAGTGACCTCCAGGCGTCCCGGGAGAGTGGGCAAACCTCTTGGGCCATCCTGCATCCACCAGACTCCCACACTATACATGATGTGGGCACTTCACCAAAAAGAGGTTTGACCAGAACATTTAGTGCCCAAATCAGACAAGGGGGCCCGTCATGCCTCAATAATGGGTGCGACCCCCTAGGGGGTGGGGCTATAAGAAGGGATTGTTAAAGGGATTCTATCATTGGGAAAACCCATTTTTAAATAACAGCACGTGGTAATAGCCTTTAGAAAGGCTGTTCGTCTCCTACCTTTCTTTTTGTGATCCGCCGTTTTCTATATTTTTCTTATTTCGTGATTATGCAAATCAGTCTTCAGGATGCACAGGGGGTGCCCCCTGTGCTCACGTCAGCGTGCGAGTTCGCGATCCAAATCTCGCGCATGCTCTGTCGGCTCTGCCATTTTGCGTTGGACAGAGCCGGCTGCGTACGCCCATCAGCCATTTTCATGTGGCCTCTTACAAGAGCCGTACTGCGCCTGCGCTCGTGTAGTTCTAAGGCGTACAGAGCATACTGAGCATGCTCAGTAGCTCCCTACCTTCCTAAACCCGGAAGTAAAGCCATCCTGACTTCAATGGATGTAGACAGGCGGCCATAAACAGGTAAGTAACAGCAAGCTCTTGTAAGAGGCCACATGAAAATGGCCGATGGGCATGTGCAGTCAGGTCTGTCCAGAGTCAACAGAGCATGCGCGAGATTTGGATCGCAAACTCACACACTCGGTGGTTGATGATGTGGCGAATGATGTGACGTCAAGAGACGAAGAGAGAGGCGGTGTTGGATTTTGAAAACAGCGTATGACGTCAGCACAGGGAACGCCCCCTGTGCATCCTGAAGAGTGATTTGCATAATCTCGAAATAAGAAAAATATAGAAAACGGTGGCGCAGATCACAGAAAGAAAGGTGGCGACGAACAGCCTTTATAAAGGCTATTACCACGTGCTGTTATTTAAAAATGGGTTTTCCCAATGATAGAATCCCTTTAAAGGTTTTCATGACTCTGTTCCTACCAGGGCTGTGGAGTTGAAGTCGAGACCAATTTTGTGTCAGATAAAAGTTTAAAATTAAATTAATTATTTTTAATTACATTATATAATTATTAATATTATACAGTATAATTAGATGTATAGTTTGTGACATATTGACTGTCATAGGAATCAGTAGATTTTTCTTGAATTAGAGAATCTTCACTGCCTCTGCCTGACCGTGGCTGTCAGCCAGTATGAAGGAGTCAGAATCATGGTTTGGCCTACCGACTTCTCAGCCTTAGTTCCTCCAGGATGCCAGCCTGCAAAACTTTCAAAGTAATAAGGAGATTAAATTTTCCAAAAACACAACGCGTTTCGGGGTTCGTCCCTTTATCAAGTGCATATATGGCCCAACCCCGATAAAGGGGACCAACCTTAAAACGCGTTGTGTGTTTGGACATTAATAAAGAATCACTGTCTGGTAAGAGAATTTCATCTCCTTTTACTTTGCAACCTACATCCCGCCTGGAACGTGGCATCTTGGCAGACAGAAGTCCCGCTACTACCTGCAATTTCCTAAATGCCCACTAAAGTGATTGTGTCTAACACAACCCTATCAGGTGAGAGTACACCCAGACCACTATCTATGTGCGAGTGCACTCTCTTACCTTGTTTCTATGTCCACATCTCCTCTTGAGCACTGTTATCATACAAGTTACAGTTTTACGCTCTCTGATTTTTTACAGTTATGTGCCGCTCTGTGATTTTTTTTTTCTTTTTTACATTTAGAGCCTGAAAAACTTGGCAGACATAAAATATCTGATAAGCAATTAGATTTTGGGGTAGCCAACGCTGCCAGAAGTCCTGCATTGCATGTAACCACAGAGTCCAATCAGCGGCCACAGGATAGGAACCTGTCACATATGCAAGTGGCACAGGGAAGAAGACATAGCCTCTTCAAGCAGCTGATCGTTGTGGGTCCCAGCTGTCAGACCTTCACCGATTACGTATTTATGACCTATATACAGGCAGTTTAGTTGTTAATGTTGATGGTGGGATTGTTCAGACTAAAGATCCTATCGTCAGTCAGATGGCTGCATTATGGCTGCCCAATGTGTACAGCTCACCTTAGGCTGATTTCACGTGGCTTTGTCCAGGCAGGACAAAACAGTCCATGTATTGGTTCGATATTCTTGCGTGAACGTGGCTGAGCAGGGCAGCACCGACTCTGACGCCTTTATTTTCCCACAACCCAACTCTAACTTCTTCAAAAATGTCTGACAGTCATGGTCAGACAGAAGCGGTAAAGATCCTCTTATTTCAGGATAATCATTCGCTGAGGCAAGTGACTGTCTGAGTGGTCATTTCCTATGTGTCAAGAGACTCCAGAAAGTAGAGGTTAAAATATCCATTGCACAAGCCCAGTGATGTGTCCCAGTTAGAAAAAAAAAATAGGTGCAGACATCATAAACTAAGAAAATAACACCCCCTTTCCTTTTCAATACAGCACTGGCTCTCCATCCAATCCTCCCAATCTTTGTTTACATGCAAACGCCATGTGGTCACTGCAGTCAGTGGTGGCAGCGATCACGTGTCCGATTTGGAGCCACGATGCCATGAGTCTTATTTTAAAGATAATGATGAAAAAAAAGGGATAATGTTGGGACCTCTAATTTAGATGATGGAGACATCAGCTACTTGGTGATTCACGTTTGTCTTCTATTTGCAGGTAAACTACAATGACGAAATGCATTGTCAAAGGCTGTCCAAACACCAGTCGCAAGAACAGTCGTGGCACCGGTGTCACCTTACATGGCTTTCCTAACACCTTGGATAGAATTAAGCTGTGGCTTCAGCAGATAGGCAAGGATTTTGGGGATCTTGACACCTTTGCTCAGCGTGTCCTGGAAACCAGGAAAAGGAATATTTTCCGCATTTGCTCCGTCCATTTCTCACCTCAGAGTTATGTTTGGGAAGGCAAGAAACTAGTATTGCGTAAAGATGCCCTTCCAACAATTTTCCTTGGATGCAAACCTAAAGGTGACCTTGAGAATCACAGTGGTTTTCCACCAGCAAAAAGATTGAAGATTGAACCCTTATCAGATGGACAGGAAAATCCACAACCAAAACAATGGCGTCTATGTCCCAAGACGAAAACATTAACTTTAGAAAAAGGAGAGAACACTTACAACGAGATGGACGAGACTGGTGCCAGCATGTTTGCCAAACCAATCCATGTTCAAGATTCATTTACCACGACAGCCAGAAAGATGGTTGATGCCTCAACGTCTACAGATCACCATCTGTTCCAGGTTGATGTGGGCGCACAGTGGCCAGAATATGAGTTAAATTTTGATGGTGAGCCCTGGAAGGTGAAACATGATCACTTTTACCCATCCAGTCTTAATGCTAGAAGAAAGCCTAGTAAGAAACAAAAGGTAAATGGAGAGTATTCCGATGTTACTTATGGCAGACAGAATTCCACCACCGTGATACAACAAGATGGGTGCTCTGACTTGGAAACGCTTTTCATTGACGAAAGGGGACGTATGCACAGATCTGATGGCTGTCTTTTAGAACGGGCAACTGATAACACAAAAGCCTCCACCCCTGAGCCTACTGAACAGCTGAAGCTTCCAGAGAGAGATATGGCGATGGAAAGGAAATTCATAGTGTTTGAGTCTTGTCTTGATGACCTCTTTTTTAAGCTTTCTTGTCAGTTCGGAGATGGTTGCAGAGCTCCCATAATACAGCTGGAGAAGCATATCAATGGCACTTTCTTGTCTGTCAATGGACTCTGTCATAATGGACATCGCTTCCACCTGTGGAATAGCCAACCCTTCATTAAGCACAGTGCGGTAGGGAATCTTCTCTCCGCCTCCGCTATCCTGTTTAGCGGTTCAAGCTTTAGTAAAGTTCAGGAAATGAGTCATTTGATGGGACTCCAACAGATAAGTGCCTCCACCTACAGCAGATACCAACAGAGGTTCTTGTTTCCAACAGTTGATTTGCACTGGCAGTGGGAACGTCAGAGGCTGAAAGAAGCCCTCAAAGATGCCCAGCTGACCTTGACTGGCTCTAGCCAACATGGTGGATCAAGTCTCTGTTCTAAACACTGCACGTATGTCTTTATTGACATTGCCACAAAAAGGATCTTGGATTTTCAGATTGAGGAGTTTGGGTCAAACAGATCCCGAATTCCTGTAGCGAAAAAAGCCTTCCAAACATGCTTAGCCAGACTTCTCAATGAAAAGTTCGATATCAAAACTGTTGCCACCGACAGTCATCACGTCATAAAGAAAGTGATGGCAAAAAAATTTCTTCATCAACGACATGAATATGATGTTTGGCAATATGTTAAACGTCTCCGGAGCAGCCTACGAGCCGCTAGCAGGAAAAAGGCTTGCTTGGGGCTTGCTGTCTGGATTCCTTCCATTACGAATCATCTTTGTTGGTCATCATGCTCTAGCCAAGGAAATGTTTATGTTTTACGAGATCGCTGGAGGTCATTGCTTTCTCACATTGTGGGCGATTGTAACCAAACCTGCCCACATAAACCCCTAAATACCAAAGAACCCAGTCTATGCCCTTCCTTGAAAAGAGACAGTCCAGCTTACCAGAAACTCAGACAGGTGGTGCTCAGCTCAAGGATGACCAAGGATTTGACATGTATGTCACAGTTTTATCACCAAGGAGAAATAGATATCTTCCATAAGTTCACAGTAAAGTACCGCCCCAAAGGGACACACTACAAAACAGATGCTTTAGAAGCAAGGACAAAGCTGGCTATCCTGGCCCACAATGCCAATGTGCATCGACTACAAATGAAATACCCTACTATTAGGAGGTGCCTCAACAATCACAAATCTAGATTCCTGACCTCTCTGAATCGCCGTTTCACCAGGCAAACAGATCAAGTGGCCATGAGCGGGCACATTGTGGAGATGATATGCACCGTCCTTAAATTATGTACTGGAAATGTAAGGCACAGCTGGCTCCATACCCCGGCCTCCTTGCCTGCAAATATAGCCACTGAATCCCGGACTTAATGGAGATGGTGGAACTGTAGTGTGTGTCACTACCACTCCAACTCAATTTTACAGGACTGTTCTTGAATATATGTATATACCTGTTGTGGTCTGTATTCTAGCAGGCCCAGGTAAAACCTAGCCAGCGGTAGAAGAGTCAGTAATGACATGCTATAGGGTTACTAGACATTTTGAGAAATGCCTAGTAAATATACAGCAAACATATGCATGTCTGGCCTTATGTGTGACTTCTTCCCCAGTAGTCAGAAAAAAGCTCCTTGGTAGTCAGAGCATTGACTCTCTACCTCTAGTAGTAAAGATTGTGACCCTTACCTTCCTGCCCACTTTTGCTTAGCACTTCTCCACGAGGAACAGTTGGCCATACCCAAAACATCCCTTCCTTTCAGAAGACTCTCTAGTAGTTATAGCAGGTTCCTCTCAACTTGCCTAGTTATCAGCAGCGTCCTCCATAACCCACACACCCAGTAAGCACAGCAGCCCCATCCACTTCCGCAGTAGTCACTTAAGTCCTTTCCCAACCAGCCCCAGCCTAGTTGCCAGGTACAGCATGTTTAGTCTCATCTGCCTTTTCCGGTTGTCACAGCAGTACTCCACCCCGCTGCCAACCCATTTTCAGTAGTCACAGCTAGGTGATATCATTCATCACAGCATGGACTCCCTTAGCTCACATCTTCCCCCCGACCTAGTGACAGCATTCAGTGCTATGCATTGGGTTTGAGTAGAAGAACCTGGTCACGAAACGACTAAAGTCCTCGGAGTGACTGCTTTTCAAGACACTAAGGTGGCCTGGCAATTGGGTTTCCTGCAGCCCAGTATTATTATGTCTTCTGTCTGTATCTGTCGTAGTATATACCTATGCAGTATTGTAAAGCCTTCCTGTTTCTGAATATCACAGATTTTTGGTGCTGCATCTTTGTCTTTTGGTAATGAGAATTAAAAAAATAAACAAGGTTTTATCTGAGAAATTTCTACCATGGGAGATTGAAGACTGGATTCTGGATGTATTGTCCTCCATGTAGCAGAACTACATAGAGATCCCTTTAATAATGCCCATACACCCCAGATAGCTGTTCCTTTTGACCTCCACATACACATGCACACTTGGCTTTGCTGTTTGATTACAGTAGGGATCAGATACCTCTGCTCTCAGATATCTTTGGCAGCGACTTATCACCCTTGAGAAAAGAATCGGGCATGTTGAGATCCAGCTTTGCAATCCTCTTTTCCCCTACAGTCATGGGACACCTATATTCACAAATTTAGGCAAGCCAACATTTATCTAATGTGTAATGAGTTCTTACATACTGAGCCTCTTGCCTTATCTAAATTTCATTGGGTAGAAAACCTCCTTCCATCCAGCTGCTGCAGGACAATAAGCCGCACCCCAGGAATCTTCTGTGATTGGTCCATCTTAGAGCTATTTAAAGCTGTAACCCGCGTCATATCAGACAACGTAGACCAATTGTAATTGTTATAATAGACGTGACAATCGATAAGTTCTTGCCCTTAATAGTTCCTCTTTGGATCAGAACAGACAGACATACAGTGATGGAAATAAGTATTTGATCTCTTGCTGATCTTGTAAGTTTGCTCACTGACAAGGACATGAACAGTCTATAATTTTAAGGGTAGGATCATTTTAACAGTGAGAGAATATCAAAAATAAAATCCAGAAAATCACATTGTATAAATTTTATAAATTTATTGCATTTTGCAGAGAGAAATAAGTATTTGATCCCTCTGGCAAACAAGACTTAATACTTGGTGGCAAAACCCTTATTGGCAGGCCCAGCAGTCAGATGTATTTTGTAGTTGATGATGAGGTTTCGGACATGTCAGGAGAATTTTGGTCCACTCCTCTTTGCAGATCATCTCTAAATCATTAAGATTTTGAGGCTGTCGCTTGGCAACTCGGAGCTTCAGCTCCCTCCATAAGTTTTCTATGGGATTAAGGCCTGGAGACTGGCTAGGCCACTCCATGACCTTAATGTTGTTCTTTTTGAGCCCCTCCTTTGTTGCCTTGGCTGTATGTTTTGGGTCATTGTCCTGCTGAAGACCCAGCCACCACCCATTTTTAATGGCCTGGCGGAGGGAAGGAGGTTGTCACTCAGGATTTTACGGTAAATGGCTCCATCCATTCTCCCATTGATGCGGTGAAGTATTCCTGTGCCCTTAGCAGAGAAACACCCCCAAAACATAATGTTTCCACCTCCATGCTTGACAGTGGGGATGGTGTTCTTTGGGTCATAGGCGGCATTTCTCTTCCTACAAACACGGTGAGTTGAGTTAATGCCAAAGAGCTCAATTTTTGTCTCCTCTGACCACAGCACCTTCTCCCATTCACTCGCAGAATCTTCCAGGTGTTCATTGACAAACTTCAGACGGGCCTGCACATGGGCCTTCTTGAGCAGGGGGACCTTGCGGGCACTGCAGGATTTTAATCCATTTCGGCGTAATGTGTTACCAATGGATTTCTTAGTGACTGTGGTCCCAGCTGCCTTTAGATCATTAACAAGTTCCCCCTGTGTAGTTTTAGGCCGATCTCTCACCTTCCTCATGATCAAGGATACCCCACGAGGTGAGATTTTGCATGGAGCCCCAGATCGATATCAATTGACAGTCATTTTGTATTTCTTCCATTTTATTACTATTGCACCAACAGTTGTCTCCTTCTCACCCAGCGTCTTACTTATGGTTTTGTAGCCCATTCCAGCCTTGTGCAGGTCTATGATCCTGTCCCTGACATCCTGAGAAAGCTCTTTGGTCTTGCCCATGTTGTAGAGGTTAGAGTCTGACTGATTCATTGAGTCTGTGGACAGGAGTCTTATACAGGTGACAATATAAGAGAGCGTCTAACTGGTCTGTAGGAGTCAGAACTCTTAATGGTTGGTAGGGGAGCAAATACTTATTTCTCTCTGCAAAATGCAAATAAATTTATAAAATTTATACAATGTGATTTTCTGGATTTTATTTTTGATATTCTCTCTCTCACTGTTAAATGAACCTACCCTTAAAATTATAGACTCTTCAGGTCTTTGTCAGTGGGCAAACGTACAAAATCAGCAAGGGATCAAATACTTATTTCCTTCACTGTAGGTGGGAGACTTCTTTGAGTGTTTATAGATGTCAGTGGTTCATTTGGTGGTTGGTCCATATTTACACCAGTCATATATGACAGACTTGTAGGATGCTGGGAAATTTTAAGCAATATAACCCAAGTGGACAGAAGGTTTATGGTGGCAACTTCAGTTTGTTAGCTTTATTGCGGCAGAATGGTCAGTGGTATGTCTCAGCCAGGTCGAGATGTTTCTGTCTTTGTTATTTTTGCCCCTATCTACTGTACCACTGACCTACATTTAGACAGTACTCTGATTTATCATGCCTTGTATGCAAGTTCTCTGGTGTACAATTCATGACAACAGTCACAGAAAACTGGGCAAGTTATGGCTGAATCCTACTCCAGCCTATGTAGCGTACATTTCAATTCTGGCACAAGGGCCTCCCAAGATATACCAGAATTATTAAAGGAGATGACCTCAAGATAATTGATACTAATGACCTATCCACACCTGGACCCCACACCAATCAGCTGATATGGCTGCTGGAAGCTGTATATAAGGTATACGGCTGGAAGCAGCCCTGCTCCTGAGGAATATATCAAGGTACTACTAAACTGAATAAACTAATAAGCTAGGAGAATGCGCCCTGAAGGTCTCGTTCAATCAGATGCATATGGCACAGCCACACCACCTATGGTAGTTTCATGGTACAGACTCATGGTGAATGTGTATGAGAACTGGAAAGCAGTGCGGCAGAATCTCGCATATTTAGCACCGAGTTTGTGCAGCAAGACTAGAACCCTGGACTAACAAGATGGTGATTTTATCACAAAAACGCACAGACAGATTCAGTCACATATGGGCTGTGCCTAGGCGGTGCAATGTCTGAGTTTTTGTTCTTGTTCTTATTATTAGCGCTGTATTTGCCGAGCTGTGTTTTTGTACTTGTGCTGGGAGTGAGCCTGCTGGAGCTGCTGTGCCCTGTCACTCACACTTAGGTCCTGATGAACTAATCTCTACCAGGAATGTTAACTGAGTTCATTTTGAACTAATCGTTCATGACCTACCCATGGTTGTCGGACCCCCACCAAGAAGCAGATGGCCTATCCTGTTGGACAACCCCTTTAATAAATAAACCTATATGCCTCATATAGATCATAGGCACAATTTGTGGACTCTGATATCGTATTTCTTTGTAGTCCAGTATCCAATCTTTATGTACCCTCATTTGCCATACATAAGACCGGGGACACACATCTGTACCTGCCATTGTAGCCTATAGCTCAGACATGTGCTTACATGATGTACTGAGCAGAGTAGAATAAAGAATTTGGGGGGGGCCTTGTATGAACAAGATTTTGCACAGTTAGGCTACTTCCACATCAGCAGGGGGTTCTCTGAAGGGCCAGAAGTTCACAGATATGAACCTTGCCTAAATCTTCTGAAAATGTCTCTCCAAGCTGACATTGGGTGCACAGTGTCCAGTGGCCAAGCAAAGCACTAGATATCAGGTACATCACACACAGGCAGGAGACGGTATATCATGTAATTATATGGACTATTCCTCTCAGACTGTCCATGAAGGGGGATACAATCTTATCACAGTTACTAATGGCTATAGGGATTCCTTATCCCATAGTGAAGCATCGTAGACTCTACACTTATTATCACTAAAGGCAGAAGTTGTCGGCCGATTCAGGCAACAGCTATTCCTCTTAGTCTCCCATCCCTCAGCCAAGCATGCGTGTTCTCTATAGGAAGAAAATAACCTGCTGTCAGACACCTCTGGTGGCGTCTTATCTTTTTTGACAAGAAAGGATCAGGTATGTTAAAATTCAATAGCCCGATTCTTCTTTCCGACACCTGTTGTAGTAGGAGAATCCAGGCCTGGACGTATCCTACTGTATACGCCATGATGACGTGACTACTGTATACGCCATGATGACCTGCCTCAGTCAGTGACTGTCTAAATGGTCATTTCTATCAGAGTAAAGAAACTAGCTGGGACCCTGGAAGAGACTGAACAGGAGCATCAGGGGACCGGTGATGTAAATTAGTATGCTGGAACATCCCTTTAAAGAGTAACTAAACTTTCAGACAACTTGTGATTTTTCTGGCAGTTTTTGTGTCATTCATACATTTTGTAATAACTTTATGAACAGATTTTGTTTCGTTTCTGTGACATGCGGCATTTTTCCCTCTTCCCCGTTTCTTTATTGAGAGCTGTTCCTGCCTCTCACTGAATGCTACTGTGTATGGAGGACGGGGCTGTGTAATATGTAGAGAGAATGGGGGGAGGGGGTCACTACATACAATATATCTCCCACATTATAAAATTTACAAACTTGTTTTTGGTGTTGTAGGAAAGAGGAGATTCTTGCAGTGCTATCTAAGTTATTGCCAGAGATATCACTGGTTGAAAACACAGTCAGGATTGGGAATGTTCTATCATGTATATTATACAGCTGTATATAAATATCCTAATCCCGATATAAATATCCTAGAGTTAAAGGGGTTTCTAACAATAATGGACTTTCTTTAGGATAATAATAATAATAATAATAATAATAATAATAGTCCTTTAATAGTCCCACAGTGGGGAAATTCAGTAAAAAAAAAAAAAAAAAAAAAGGATAGCCATCAATATTAGATCTGCGGGGTCCGGCACCCGAGACTTCCACAGATCACCGGTACTGAAACAGCGTGGTTTGCAGATTTGTTTAGCTACCGCATAGATTTCAACGGGATAGCAGTGCAGTACCCGCACTCGCCTCTACAGTTTGTACATTGAGTGAGCAGCGTGGCTTGCGGTATGTAAACAATACCGCGCTGTCTAAGTACCAGTGACCTGCAGGGTTTCGGGTATCGGACCCAACAAGGATAGGCCATCAATATTAGAAACCAGATAACCCCTGTAATTCCTAGTGGGGTCAGCGTCTTGAAAATACTTCAGAACTTATCATAAAATCCCTGCTGATCTCTATGTCTCCAAGACAAGGAAACCTGTCAGGTCGATTTGACTCACTAAATCCCACACAGGTCCTTATGAACCAGCACTGTAGTGTCCCAAAGAGCCTTGTAACTCAGTCCACCCCTGCATTAAAGGAAAAAAATATTCATTCTTGACTATAGATGAGTCTTATAGAACTTTGTGCAAGCAAAAAGTGAGGCTGCCATCCATAGCAACCAGTCAGTCTGCAGCTATTTTACCGCCATGTGCAGTTGCTATACGATACTCCTGAGGAACTTATATGTGTACTAGAGGGACTAAGACACTTATAGAGGCACATAAGGCACGTCTAAGAGGTACATGAGGAATTTCTGGAGTCATTTGAGGCACTTGTAGAGCTACATAATTTTGAGGTACATAAGACACTTATGCAGGCACTTGTAGAGGCATTTAGAATAGAATACAGATGTCTTGAGGTACATAAAATTCTTACAGAAGCTCCTAAGGCACTTATACACAATTGTTCCAGATTTTGGGTGATGTCTTGGGTGGCGGGCTGTATGTCCTGACTCTCCACATCCACAAGATGCAGATATAGTTGAATACAATGGTGGAGCAGGGAGCCGTCAGCCCCGGGCTCTACCATTCGGCCCCTGTCACTACTGCTGGCGTCTTAGATGTGGTGATGTCACTATATCATGTCTGCACAGTGTTGGACTGAGGTTCTTGGGCCCACTAGAAAGCAATTCTGGAACCCACACTCCAACAACCCACTGGGAAATAGACCATAGTACCCTTCAAGTTTGGGTGTCTTCTGCTGAATTAGTATGGATCCTCTGGTGGGCCACTCTGACACTGTGCCTGCTGTTAACGGTAGAAACTGGAGTGGGCAAGGAGAGAATTAATTATATTTTTTTGCGTTTTATTGTGGGGGTGGCAACAAGGGGGGACATTATACTATTAAAGGGGGGATTGCACTGTGTGGTGGTGACAGGAGGCCATTATACTGTGTGGAGACACTAAGGGGGCATTACACTGTGTGGGGGCAATAAGGGGGTATTATACTGTGTGGAGGCACTAAGGGGACATTACACTGTATGGGGGCAATAAGGGGGTATTATACTGTGTGGAGGCACTAAGGAGGCATTACACTGTATGGGGGCAATAAGGGGGTATTATACTGTGGGGCAACAAAGGGGGCATTATACTGTGTCGGGGCAATAAGGGGGTATTATACTGTGTGGAGGCAACTAAGGGGGCATTACACTGTGGGGCAACAAGGGGGGCATTATACTGTCTGCCAGCACTAAGAGGACATTACACTGTGTGGGGTCCACATGGGTGGGCATTATACTTTGTGAAGGTCACAATTGTGAATTACACTATGTGGGTACACCATTATACTCCATGCAGGCCACACTGTGTGTGGGGCACTAAAGGGGGAATTACATTGTTTTTGGGGCACTTGGGAGGCTTCATCACTGTCACACAATGGAGGACACTATTAGTTTATGTCCACAGCACATTGTGACTTCCCTGTCACTCACACCTACTACTAGTCTCTCTGTTATCAGCTGCTCTTCCCTCCTGTGTACTCAGCCTCGCCCCTCCTGCACGGTCACGTGACCTGCCAGTGACAGGAGATCCTCCCAGAATCCCCCGCGGCTCCATAGCAACACTTCCTGAGGACGGAGAGCGGAGCAGCAGCAGCAGCAGCAGCCGGCGGCCATGTGAAAGGTGAGGAGGAGGAGGCGGAGTCTAGCCCCATGTATGTCACTGCTGTATATGTGTGGTCATATCACTCCTGTACTGTATTATATACTGTATACGTGTACTGTTATATCATGTGGTATATACTGTATATATGTGCTGTTATATCATGTGGTATATACTATATACATGTGCTGTTATATCATGTGGTATATACTGTATACGTGTGCTGTTATATCATGTGGTATATACTATATACATGTGCTGTTATATCATGTGGTATATACTGTATACGTGTGCTGTTATATCATGTGGTATATACTGTATACGTGTACTGTTATATCATGTGGTATATACTGTATACGTGTACTGTTATATCATGTGCTATATACTGTATACATGTGCTGTTATATCATGTGGTATATACTGTATACGTGTGCTGTTATAGCATGTGGTATATACTGTATATATGTGCTGTTATATCATGTGCTATATACTGTATACGTGTGCTGTTATATCATGTGGTATATACTGTATACGTGGGCTGTTATATCATGTGGTATATACTGTATACGTGTGCTGTTATATCATGTGGTATATACTATATACATGTGCTGTTATATCATGTGGTATATACTGTATACGTGTGCTGTTATATCATGTGGTATATACTGTATACGTGGGCTGTTATATCATGTGCTATATACTGTATACATGTGCTGTTATAGCATGTGGTATATACTGTATACGTGTGCTGTTATAGCATGTGGTATATACTGTATACGTGTGCTGTTATAGCATGTGGTATATACTGTATACGTGTGCTGTTATAGCATGTGGTATATACTGTATATATGTGCTGTTATATCATGTGCTATATACTGTATACATGTGCTGTTATATCATGTGGTATATACTGTATACGTGTGCTGTTATAGCATGTGGTATATACTGTATACGTGGGCTGTTATATCATGTGGTATATACTGTATACGTGGGCTGTTATATCATGTGGTATATACTGTATACGTGTGCTGTTATAGCATGTGGTATATACTGTATACGTGGGCTGTTATATCATGTGGTATATACTATATACATGTGCTGTTATAGCATGTGGTATATACTGTATACGTGGGCTGTTATATCATGTGGTATATACTGTATACGTGGGCTGTTATATCATGTGGTATATACTGTATACGTGGGCTGTTATATCATGTGGTATATACTGTATACGTGTGCTGTTATATCATGTGCTATATACTGTATACGTGTGCTGTTATATCATGTGGTATATACTATATACATGTGCTGTTATATCATGTGGTATATACTGTATACATGTGCTGTTATATCATGTGGTATATACTGTATACGTGTGCTGTTATAGCATGTGGTATATACTGTATATATGTGCTGTTATATCATGTGCTATATACTGTATACGTGTGCTGTTATAGCATGTGGTATATACTGTATACGTGTGCTGTTATATCATGTGGTATATACTGTATACGTGGGCTGTTATATCATGTGGTATATACTGTATACGTGTGCTGTTATAGCATGTGGTATATACTGTATACGTGGGCTGTTATATCATGTGGTATATACTGTATACGTGTGCTGTTATAGCATGTGGTATATACTGTATACGTGGGCTGTTATATCATGTGGTATATACTGTATACGTGGGCTGTTATATCATGTGGTATATACTGTATACATGTGCTGTTATAGCATGTGGTATATACTGTATATATGTGCTGTTATATCATGTGCTATATACTGTATACATGTGCTGTTATATCATGTGGTATATACTGTATACGTGTGCTGTTATAGCATGTGGTATATACTGTATACGTGGGCTGTTATATCATGTGGTATATACTGTATACGTGGGCTGTTATATCATGTGGTATATACTGTATACGTGTGCTGTTATAGCATGTGGTATATACTGTATACGTGGGCTGTTATATCATGTGGTATATACTATATACATGTGCTGTTATATCATGTGGTATATACTGTATACGTGGGCTGTTATATCATGTGGTATATACTGTATACGTGGGCTGTTATATCATGTGCTATATACTGTATACATGTGCTGTTATATCATGTGGTATATACTGTATACGTGTGCTGTTATAGCATGTGGTATATACTGTATACGTGGGCTGTTATATCATGTGGTATATACTGTATACGTGGGCTGTTATATCATGTGGTATATACTGTATACGTGGGCTGTTATATCATGTGCTATATACTGTATACGTGTGCTGTTATATCATGTGGTATATACTATATACATGTGCTGTTATATCATGTGGTATATACTGTATACGTGGGCTGTTATATCATGTGGTATATACTGTATACGTGGGCTGTTATATCATGTGGTATATACTGTATACGTGTGCTGTTATATCATGTGGTATATACTGTATACGTGGGCTGTTATATCATGTGCTATATACTGTATACATGTGCTGTTATAGCATGTGGTATATACTGTATACGTGTGCTGTTATAGCATGTGGTATATACTGTATACGTGGGCTGTTATATCATGTGGTATATACTGTATACGTGGGCTGTTATATCATGTGGTATATACTGTATACATGGGCTGTTATATCATGTGCTATATACTGTATATATGTGCTGTTATATCATGTGGTATATACTGTATACGTGGGCTGTTATATCATGTGGTATATACTATATACATGTGCTGTTATAGCATGTGGTATATACTGTATACGTGTGCTGTTATAGCATGTGGTATATACTGTATACGTGGGCTGTTATATCATGTGGTATATACTATATACATGTGCTGTTATAGCATGTGGTATATACTGTATACGTGGGCTGTTATATCATGTGGTATATACTGTATACGTGGGCTGTTATATCATGTGGTATATACTGTATACGTGTGCTGTTATATCATGTGGTATATACTGTATACGTGGGCTGTTATATCATGTGCTATATACTGTATACATGTGCTGTTATAGCATGTGGTATATACTATATACATGTGCTGTTATATCATGTGGTATATACTGTATACGTGTGCTGTTATATCATGTGGTATATACTGTATACGTGTACTGTTATATCATGTGGTATATACTGTATACGTGTACTGTTATATCATGTGCTATATACTGTATACATGTGCTGTTATATCATGTGGTATATACTGTATACGTGTGCTGTTATAGCATGTGGTATATACTGTATATATGTGCTGTTATATCATGTGCTATATACTGTATACATGTGCTGTTATATCATGTGGTATATACTGTATACGTGTGCTGTTATATCATGTGGTATATACTGTATACGTGGGCTGTTATATCATGTGGTATATACTGTATACGTGTGCTGTTATATCATGTGGTATATACTATATACATGTGCTGTTATATCATGTGGTATATACTGTATACGTGTGCTGTTATATCATGTAGTATATACTGTATACGTGGGCTGTTATATCATGTGCTATATACTGTATACATGTGCTGTTATAGCATGTGGTATATACTGTATACGTGTGCTGTTATAGCATGTGGTATATACTGTATACGTGTGCTGTTATAGCATGTGGTATATACTGTATATATGTGCTGTTATATCATGTGCTATATACTGTATACATGTGCTGTTATATCATGTGGTATATACTGTATACGTGTGCTGTTATAGCATGTGGTATATACTGTATACGTGGGCTGTTATATCATGTGGTATATACTGTATACGTGGGCTGTTATATCATGTGGTATATACTGTATACGTGTGCTGTTATAGCATGTGGTATATACTGTATACGTGGGCTGTTATATCATGTGGTATATACTATATACATGTGCTGTTATAGCATGTGGTATATACTGTATACGTGGGCTGTTATATCATGTGGTATATACTGTATACGTGTGCTGTTATAGCATGTGGTATATACTGTATATATGTGCTGTTATATCATGTGCTATATACTGTATACATGTGCTGTTATATCATGTGGTATATACTGTATACGTGTGCTGTTATATCATGTGGTATATACTGTATACGTGGGCTGTTATATCATGTGGTATATACTGTATACGTGTGCTGTTATATCATGTGGTATATACTATATACATGTGCTGTTATATCATGTGGTATATACTGTATACGTGTGCTGTTATATCATGTGGTATATACTGTATACGTGGGCTGTTATATCATGTGCTATATACTGTATACATGTGCTGTTATAGCATGTGGTATATACTGTATACGTGTGCTGTTATAGCATGTGGTATATACTGTATACGTGTGCTGTTATAGCATGTGGTATATACTGTATATATGTGCTGTTATATCATGTGCTATATACTGTATACATGTGCTGTTATATCATGTGGTATATACTGTATACGTGTGCTGTTATAGCATGTGGTATATACTGTATACGTGGGCTGTTATATCATGTGGTATATACTGTATACGTGGGCTGTTATATCATGTGGTATATACTGTATACGTGTGCTGTTATAGCATGTGGTATATACTGTATACGTGGGCTGTTATATCATGTGGTATATACTATATACATGTGCTGTTATAGCATGTGGTATATACTGTATACGTGGGCTGTTATATCATGTGGTATATACTGTATACGTGGGCTGTTATATCATGTGGTATATACTGTATACGTGGGCTGTTATATCATGTGGTATATACTGTATACGTGTGCTGTTATATCATGTGCTATATACTGTATACGTGTGCTGTTATATCATGTGGTATATACTATATACATGTGCTGTTATATCATGTGGTATATACTGTATACATGTGCTGTTATATCATGTGGTATATACTGTATACGTGTGCTGTTATAGCATGTGGTATATACTGTATATATGTGCTGTTATATCATGTGCTATATACTGTATACGTGTGCTGTTATAGCATGTGGTATATACTGTATACGTGTGCTGTTATATCATGTGGTATATACTGTATACGTGGGCTGTTATATCATGTGGTATATACTGTATACGTGTGCTGTTATAGCATGTGGTATATACTGTATACGTGGGCTGTTATATCATGTGGTATATACTGTATACGTGTGCTGTTATAGCATGTGGTATATACTGTATACGTGGGCTGTTATATCATGTGGTATATACTGTATACGTGGGCTGTTATATCATGTGGTATATACTGTATACATGTGCTGTTATAGCATGTGGTATATACTGTATATATGTGCTGTTATATCATGTGCTATATACTGTATACATGTGCTGTTATATCATGTGGTATATACTGTATACGTGTGCTGTTATAGCATGTGGTATATACTGTATACGTGGGCTGTTATATCATGTGGTATATACTGTATACGTGGGCTGTTATATCATGTGGTATATACTGTATACGTGTGCTGTTATAGCATGTGGTATATACTGTATACGTGGGCTGTTATATCATGTGGTATATACTATATACATGTGCTGTTATATCATGTGGTATATACTGTATACGTGGGCTGTTATATCATGTGGTATATACTGTATACGTGGGCTGTTATATCATGTGGTATATACTGTATACGTGTGCTGTTATATCATGTGGTATATACTATATACATGTGCTGTTATATCATGTGGTATATACTGTATACGTGTGCTGTTATATCATGTGGTATATACTGTATACGTGGGCTGTTATATCATGTGCTATATACTGTATACATGTGCTGTTATAGCATGTGGTATATACTGTATACGTGTGCTGTTATAGCATGTGGTATATACTGTATACGTGTGCTGTTATAGCATGTGGTATATACTGTATATATGTGCTGTTATATCATGTGCTATATACTGTATACATGTGCTGTTATATCATGTGGTATATACTGTATACGTGTGCTGTTATAGCATGTGGTATATACTGTATACGTGGGCTGTTATATCATGTGGTATATACTGTATACGTGGGCTGTTATATCATGTGGTATATACTGTATACGTGTGCTGTTATAGCATGTGGTATATACTGTATACGTGGGCTGTTATATCATGTGGTATATACTATATACATGTGCTGTTATAGCATGTGGTATATACTGTATACGTGGGCTGTTATATCATGTGGTATATACTGTATACGTGGGCTGTTATATCATGTGGTATATACTGTATACGTGGGCTGTTATATCATGTGGTATATACTGTATACGTGTGCTGTTATATCATGTGCTATATACTGTATACGTGTGCTGTTATATCATGTGGTATATACTATATACATGTGCTGTTATATCATGTGGTATATACTGTATACATGTGCTGTTATATCATGTGGTATATACTGTATACGTGTGCTGTTATAGCATGTGGTATATACTGTATATATGTGCTGTTATATCATGTGCTATATACTGTATACGTGTGCTGTTATAGCATGTGGTATATACTGTATACGTGTGCTGTTATATCATGTGGTATATACTGTATACGTGGGCTGTTATATCATGTGGTATATACTGTATACGTGTGCTGTTATAGCATGTGGTATATACTGTATACGTGGGCTGTTATATCATGTGGTATATACTGTATACGTGTGCTGTTATAGCATGTGGTATATACTGTATACGTGGGCTGTTATATCATGTGGTATATACTGTATACGTGGGCTGTTATATCATGTGGTATATACTGTATACATGTGCTGTTATAGCATGTGGTATATACTGTATATATGTGCTGTTATATCATGTGCTATATACTGTATACATGTGCTGTTATATCATGTGGTATATACTGTATACGTGTGCTGTTATAGCATGTGGTATATACTGTATACGTGGGCTGTTATATCATGTGGTATATACTGTATACGTGGGCTGTTATATCATGTGGTATATACTGTATACGTGTGCTGTTATAGCATGTGGTATATACTGTATACGTGGGCTGTTATATCATGTGGTATATACTGTATACGTGGGCTGTTATATCATGTGGTATATACTGTATACGTGGGCTGTTATATCATGTGGTATATACTATATACATGTGCTGTTATATCATGTGGTATATACTGTATACGTGGGCTGTTATATCATGTGGTATATACTGTATACGTGGGCTGTTATATCATGTGGTATATACTGTATACGTGGGCTGTTATATCATGTGCTATATACTGTATACATGTGCTGTTATATCATGTGGTATATACTGTATACGTGTGCTGTTATAGCATGTGGTATATACTGTATACGTGGGCTGTTATATCATGTGGTATATACTGTATACGTGGGCTGTTATATCATGTGGTATATACTGTATACGTGGGCTGTTATATCATGTGCTATATACTATATACATGTGCTGTTATATCATGTGGTATATACTGTATACGTGGGCTGTTATATCATGTGGTATATACTGTATACGTGGGCTGTTATATCATGTGGTATATACTGTATACGTGTGCTGTTATATCATGTGGTATATACTGTATACGTGGGCTGTTATATCATGTGCTATATACTGTATACATGTGCTGTTATAGCATGTGGTATATACTGTATACGTGTGCTGTTATAGCATGTGGTATATACTGTATACGTGGGCTGTTATATCATGTGGTATATACTGTATACGTGGGCTGTTATATCATGTGGTATATACTGTATACGTGGGCTGTTATATCATGTGGTATATACTGTATACGTGGGCTGTTATATCATGTGGTATATACTGTATACGTGGGCTGTTATAGCATGTGGTATATACTGTATACGTGGGCTGTTATATCATGTGGTATATACTGTATACGTGGGCTGTTATATCATGTGCTATATATTGTATACATGTGCTGTTATAGCATGTGGTATATACTGTATATACAGTACAGACCAAAAGTTTGGACACACCTTCTCATTCCAAGAGATTTCTGTATTTTCATGACTATAAAAATTGTAGATTCACACTGAAGGCATCAAAACTATGAAATAACACATGTGGAATTATATACTTAACAAAAAAGTGTGAAACAACTGAAAATATGTCTTATATTCTAGGTCCTTTTGCTTTGATTACTGCTTTGCACACTCTTGGCATTCTCTTGATGAGCTTCATGCCCATGGTAGCTTCTGGTGCCTGGATCATGCAGGTTCTGGGTCTAACCCCACCAATCAGATACCAATGACCGATCCTGTGGATAGATCATCAATATAGAAAACCGCATAGAGGCCCAAAAAACCGTTGATTTTGAAACAACAAGGAAAACAAAAAGTTTTTCTGGAGTTCTGCTTTAAAGGGGTTGTAACAACTTTAAAACTTTTCAATAGGGTAGAGATAACTTCATGATGCTGGGGTCCAATCATTCAAACCCCCGCCGATCCTAAAAACGGATATATGGTTCCCCTGTCCCAGTGGAGTGGCAGGCCAAGTATGCACCTAGATATAGCCAATAACTATTAAAAAATCCTTATAATGTATTATATTCCTGATTATTATATTATTCTGCATTTCCAGGATAACAGGCCAGTCAGAAACACCTCAGTACAAGATAATCCCCAGAGTTGGGCAAGATGGAGAAAGAAAAGAGTGCGATAACAGAGCAAATAATAAACCTTACCCTGGAGATCCTCTACCTGCTGACCGGAGAGGTGAGGGATTCTGGGAATATCACATCACATGACCTCACTCTTATCTCTATTAATAACACAGGACATGACCGGGGAGGTGAGGGATTCTGGGAATTATATCACATGACCTCGCTCTTATCTCTATTAGTAATATGGTGACATCACAGGAGAGGTGAGGGATTCTGCGAATTATCATTTTTAAACACTTTCTGACATACACTGTTCCCTAACGCACAGGGATTTTGTATACCATTACAAAGCTGTCCTGGCGCTGAATTCAGTGCACTTTCAGATTTGTCAGGAGGTTGCAGAGATGTCGGTGTTGTTAGTGTCCTACACCAATACCGCTATCCTTTCAGGCGAGCAGGATTTACAGCTCAGCGTCATTCCTGGGTGGTGGAGCACACTTCATTCACTGTAGAAGTGTACTGTCAGGGGGTGTTCACCACTGCCCAGCGATGACTCTAGACTGTAAAGCCAACCCCCCTGACACTACAGTGATATCAGTAGTCAAAACTAACAGCACCAATATCTCCGCAACATGGGAACCTACAAGGATTTGCTTTATATTGTCATTTCCACACTCAATTCACTATATGTAACATCAAGTGGTCCTTTAAAAATAAAACTTGTCCTGCAAAAAAACAAGCTCTGCTATTATTTAGGGCTTATTCACGATGCCGATTTTTTTTTTTTTTTTTATCCTCCATGGTGTCTCCACAAACCACAGAGTAAGTAGGTGTGTGGTCAGTGCTCAATTCTTGCAATTCTCGGACCAGATTGGGACATGCTGTACGTTTTTTCACAAAGATTATGAGTTTACATCAAAAAACAAGTGTTTATGATCCCGTTCATTGCGGTGGGTTTGTATGCGGCCCGTCCGAGTGTTCTTACGTATTTCACCCAAAGCACATATACCTAAAGAGTAGAGGGGGAGATATCTTGGATCATGCAGGGGTGTATTATAGACTGAGGACTGGTGTGTTTTCAGGACCATGTTTGTACCCAGGTTTCTTGCCACTCTACAGGATTATATTATCGTGAAGAAACCAGGAGGGCAAACCACACACAACAGGCTTCAGGTCGTTGAAGGCATCTGTAGAACTCTGGGAAATGTTTTCCTGACTCCATTTCACTCAATGACACCTCAAGAGGACAAGGAGCAGAAGATCCTGGAGCTCACCAACAAGATCATCGAGCTGCTGACTGGAGAGGTGAGCGCTGCTGGGAATGCTGGGACATTAGACAGTAACACAAGGGATGATGTGTCTGGATAATGACTGTATCATTGTGTTGTCAGGTTCCTATAAGGTGTCAGGATGTCGCCGTCTATTTCTCCATGGAGGAGTGGGAGTACATAGAAGGACACAAGGATCTGTATGACGAGATCATGAAGGAGAAACACCAAAATATTGTACTACCGGGTAAGTGAAGAATGCTTTTGCACTTGAATGATGAATTTTGTGTTGTCCTCCTTATTAAAGGCACTGATGCCTCTTTAGTCTTTGCCATGTACATGATGCCAAATCGCACCCACTTCATGGTAAATACCTCTGTATTTTTCTTGTCTTGTAGATGCCACTATTTGCAAAAATAGTCTTCTCCATAATGTAACATCAGTT
Source organism: Leptodactylus fallax (assembly GCA_947044405.1). Lineage (NCBI taxonomy): Eukaryota > Metazoa > Chordata > Amphibia > Anura > Leptodactylidae > Leptodactylus > Leptodactylus fallax. Next base: position 378,673 of record CAMRHE010000360.1, on the reverse strand, counting down.
CTCGTAAATGACGATGACATGGATATTGAATCAGGGACAGAAAGCTCAGAAATATATAATTCCCAAGAAATACAAAAGATTTCCAGTGGAACCGATACCGAAAACACATTTGGATATGAGAATTGGACTATCAGTGATGTAGATCATACCCAGTACTCCTCTGTCCGTATCAAGGAAGAACCATGTGATATCTCATGGGATGAAGAACATCTCCCAAATACTACAACACCCTCAGCTGTACAATTTCACTCTTTGCATATTAAGGAGGAACCAGTCTCAGATGGTGGAGAAGACCTCACCAACGCCAACATGTATAGGACCACAGGTCATACACATCATACTTATCCTTATATTATGGAGAAATCGGTCTTACATGTTGAACAAAACCTCAAACATCCCAATATTTATCCATCCACAAGTCCATCTCCATATTTATCTTCTCCTATTATGGAGGAACCATCCTCATCCAACAAAGTAGACCTTGGTGACACTAACTTGAATAGACAGTTCTTACCTATTTGTATCAAGGAGGAACCAGTCTCCTTTGAAGAACCTAAAGATACCAAAACATGCAGATATCCTAAACAACAATCTACATCTGTGAAGCAGAGGGAACCAGGCTCACGTCATGGAAGAAAGCGCAAAATCCTTAAAAATACTCTTAAGGAGCCTCGAGTTGCATTGCCCCTTCCAGAGCATCCTGAAACAGACGGTGATAATGAGAACATCAGTTCTTCTGTCTACTCCGTCCGTCAAAGCGACAACACCATGGAGATCCTGTATCACTGTCCCAGCTGCCATAAAGGCTTTTTCAGTAACTTGGATCTTGCTCGACATCAGGTCATTCACACTGTAGATAAACTCTTTATATGTTCCCTATGTGGGAAAAGCTTCACCGAGTTGTCATTCCTTGTCAAACACCAGGTCATTCACACGGACTTGAAGTTGTGTGTGTGCTCCGTGTGTGGAGGTTGTTTCTACAGCGAAACGTCACTGGCGAAACATCAGAAAAGTCACTCGTTGCCTGTGTACTGCTTCACGTGCGGTCGGTGCTTTTTCGATAAGACCGAGTTGGAAGTACACAAGCGGAAGCACACGGGAGAGCGACCCTATGCCTGTCACCTGTGCGGCAAACATTTCATTGCCAAATCAGTTCTCAAAAAACATGTGTTAACTCATACACAGGCAGAACATTGTAAATGATGTGGTCATGAGGTTGCCACCTGGTCTTACCTCAACTTCCGTGACTTAATAGCATATTAGCGAGCGAGATTTTTGAGGTTTATGTGAAGTCTAGTGATGGAAAACACTACCAGAATGTGCCCCATGTTTACACCAGCTCCCCTATATCTTACATATCACTTATTTATCTCCTGACGTAAACTTGAAAATGAGGGACAACGTTTGTAGTTAAGTTGTCGAATCCTGGAGACCACATTCTGTTCCGACTTCAGTAGGGAAAGCTTAGTGAGGCTGCTTTTGGTCTCGTTCCTTTTGAGAAATCTCTTGAGAAGGTCTCTTCTGAGCTCTATGACTTTAGGGTGCGGTATTGTCAATGTTCTTGTTATGGTGGAAGCCCGATCTCTGTAGTATTTCTACACAATCTGTAAGCATACAGTTGTACCATGTAGGGCTGAGCAGCTGCTCCATCATTTATGCTATAGAGGGTTACTCTATCTTATTCCACGTTGCAATGTTGAGACCAACATCTCATTTCACTATTTTAGTTGTAATTTGGTACCTTTGAAATCTTGTTATGGACGGTTTCACTCACTGTCATTTGAGACACACCAAGATACATAATGCCCTACTCACTAGTATTAAAGTTTCCGTCTTCAAGGATGCTCCTCAACTCTAGAAGAAACATCATGGAACCCTCTACTGGGATTACTGCATAGAGACTGTGTGGAAAAATAAAGGGGGTGTAGTACAGGGTGTAAATAGGATGGATTGATAGGTTACGAAGGCCCAGTAGATGCAGGTCTCCAGCAGTCACAAGAATGCGTGGCCAAGTGTACTAAATGTTCTGTAGAACTTCTGGAACAGTGATCTTTGTCAGCCCCATAGAAGTGAATGGAGCTGTAGCTCAGCGTCTGCTCCACCGTTCCATTCATATGGTGCATTCAAGGGCCCCCATTCTCATGAACCCGTGTTTAGACACTTATCTTCTGTCCTGTGAATAGGGGATAAGTGCCATTAGTCAGAAAACCCCTTTAAGTATACATAAAGAGACCCTCCAGTGTAAGAGTCCCTGGCCCAGAGAAAGCCGATACCTGCTAAACACAACTCCAGTCTCTTATAGGCTTTATTTTTGTTATATTTTATACCATTGACACCAATTGTGGTCCGGAGAAGTGACATTTTATGTTATGGTGCCTTACACTACTGAAGTAATATCCCACACAGACTCTGCAGTGACCCTTTACACCTCAGTCATCCAGCAAATGCATCTCTTGTCCACTATCCTGTTCCAATAAGTTGTGTTCATTGTGCCTAAACCAACCATCTTCTTGATGTCTCTGCGCACATTTCACATTTAGTTCATTAAAGGGGTTGTCCATGGGTTAGGGCGACTGATGACCTATCCATGGAATAGTATCAGATCGGTGGGGGTGTGGTATTCGGACCCTGCACCGATCACTTGATTCGGCTGCTGGAAGCCATGTACGTGGCCAGAAGCAGCTCTGCTCCTATTGAAGTGTATGGGAGCGGAGCTGCCGTTCCCCAGCACCACTGCCACAGTGTACAGAACTCCATACACTACAGTAGGAGCAGAGCTGCTTCTGGCCATATACCTTGCATACAACTTTAAATAGCAGGATCAGTTGATCGATCCAGATTTCAGACCCCCACCGATCTGATGATCCATCTTGTGGACAGGTCATCAGTATCCATTACCCATGGGTCTCAGACAATCCCTTTACCTGCAGTTATTGTTTTGGGACTTTCCTGCAGCAAATATGAGGTTTAGTAACATTAAGAACAGCGGCTTTGATCAGGTCACATGACCACCTCCGAAAACCATAGACCAGACATCTGACCAAAGGTTTTACAAGGAAGACCCTCCCCCATATAAAGGTTCTCATCATCTTATTAATATTACATAAACTGTAAGAAGGTTCATGACAGGTGAAGTTAAACTTAGGAAATGTTATCTGTGCGCTGAGCAATAAAATATTGTTTCAGGTTTTTGCGTCTTCATTTCTGTTGGTGGTCGCTGACCCGACACTGAGGTGTTCACTTACCTGTAACTAAATTGTCCTAAAATACACAATATGGAGAAAAATATGGGGACACGTTCACATTACACTTTGTGACATCCCATTATAAATCCATAGACATTACTATGGGAAGGTTTTCTACAAGACTTTGCAGGGTATTTGTGTGACTCTGATCTTAGACAAAATGCATCAAAACCTCCATAGTGTTTAAGTCACCCAAAGAAATAAAGTATCTTAGAGGAATAAAGGTGTCAGCCTGCAGATATGTAAATGATTACAGGTATAGTCTGATTAGCCACAAGAGGGCGTAAGCCTGCTCCCGTCCACACTGCTCTATGAAAAGGCTCTCAGAGGCCACTTTTGGGTGGTGTACCTCTTGGTGAGAGATCATTTAGCACGGTAGTTCAGTGGTTAGCGAGTTTCCTTGTAGTCCTTGCTTCAGATCTGACCAGGGACAACATTTGCATGGAATTTGTGTGTTTTTCCCGTGTTTGGGTCTCCTCCAACAACCCAAAGATATAGTGATAGGGAATTTAGATTGTGAGGCCTACCTGGGACTATCTGTAAAGTGCTGTGGAATATGTTGGTGCCATATATGAAAGAGAAATAAATAAATGAAACCTCATTCCAAGACAATTTGCTCCATTGATAGACTTCTGTAGAAGAAGGGTGGTCATTTGGACAAATTGCTCTCCACCTAGGCCATTCTGACCTAGTTGTCAGGAGATGTTGGGGCAGTGGTTATGTGAGGACACGCACATGGATGGCCCAGACAGATCACCAGTAGACGATTCTTTGATCCACCAACAAGCACGAGCGGCTCCCACAGTTTCCTTGGCCGCCATCCATTACACCCCCCAGTCTCTGCCTGGACCATTGCCAGGTCCTTAGCAAAAGGAAATTTTGTGTCACAGCACCCCTTATGTCCTGCCATTGACAATCAGACACCGTCACCTTCGTTTGCAGGGATATCATGAAACATCCAGGTTCTTTTTGGGATCTAGTGACACGTCTTCAAGTATGGAGACCTCGTGGTGACAACTTCAATCCTGTCTGCTATGGAGCAACACACTGCCCCCTACTGCTGTGATGATGTGGGGAGCCATCAGATACGACATAGTAATGATACGAGGACACGAACAGCTCAGTGATATATACAGTAGCATTACAGTAGAGGAGATATCACTAAATCTCAAGTAGACCCTCCAGCACTGGCTAACCAGAGCGGTGGGTGTAACCAGCAGCTTTTAACCTATGTAAAGTGCAGTTGGACACCCGTGGCGACTACCGCAGATAAGCCACCGCGAAGACACAATTTTTGGTGGCGGTGTCTTTCAGGAAAGCACACTGCTGAACTTCCCTGATGGAAATTCATCAATGTGTCCATCGTCTGTGTCTCCAGCCTTAGGCTCCATTCACAAGGCAGAGCCCTGCACTAGGGCCTGAAAAGAGTCCACACCCGAGGTTAATCCGATTACACGGGATGACCTCAGTCATGAACCCCATCATGTGAATGAGTCTAGGCAAATACTGTTTAATGGTGCCCCACCTGCCATTATCACCCCCAGCCTTAGCTGTGATGGTGTCCAGTAGGCCCTAGTGGTAAAAGTATAGGCTGCACCTAAACCATGAACTAATATTAACTCTCTAGGTCAAAGATTTTAAAATGGCAGACCGCAGTATGAAGCCAAACTGCAGCTGTCCGGACCCCTGCCTCCCGGCTCTTTCATCATGACAGCGGGCGGGAGAAACCTTCACCTCCCGCACCCTATCCCCAAGCACTGATCCCTTACACTAAGCGGCAGCAGGGACCGGTAGTCATCCCTGCTGCCTTCACAACTGTCAGCTCTTGCACAGGCAGCAGGGATGACTGCCCATCACAGGCAGGAGATCAATGTTTCTCCTGGTTACTGTTAATGTTAATTATGTGTGTGGGCTCTAATTATACTGCGAGGGGGGGGGAGTACTATGGAGCATACAGTGAGGAGGCATAATAATGGGGCATTATACAGTATAATGCTCCTTAGTGCTCCCACCCACCGTATAATGCTCCTTAGTGCTCCCACCCACCGTATAATGCTCCTTAGTGCCCCTGCACTGTATAATATCTCCTTAGTGCCCCCATACACGCATAATATCTCCTTAGTGCCCCCATCCACAGTATAATGCTCCTTAGTGCCCCATGCACCGTATAATATCTCCTTAGTGCCTCTGCACAGTATAATGCTCCTTAGTGCCCCCATCCACAGTATAATGCTCCTTAGTGCCTCCACCCACAGTATAATGCTCCTTAGTGCCTCCACCCACAGTATAATGCTCCTTAGTGCCCCACCCACAGTATAAGCCTCCTTAGTGCCCCATGCACCGTATAATATCTCCTTAGTGCCCCCACCCACAGTATAATGCTCCTTAGTGCCCCCACCCACAGTATAATGCTCCTTAGTGCCCCCACCCACAGTATAATGCTCCTTAGTGCCCCCACCCACAGTATAATGCTCCTTAGTGCCCCCGCACAGTATAATGCTCCTTAGTGCCCCCACCCACAGTATAATGCTCCTTAGTGCCCCCACCCACAGTATAATGCTCCTTAGTGCCCCCACCCACAGTATAATGCTCCTTAGTGCCCCCACCCACAGTATAATGCTCCTTAGTGCCCCCACACAGTATAATGCTCCTTAGTGCCCCCCACACAGTATAATGCTCCTTAGTGCCCCCCCCCCGCACAGTATAATGCTCCTTAGTGCCCCCCGCACAGTATAATGCTCCTTAGTGCCCCCCGCACAGTATAATGCTCCTTAGTGCCCCCACCCACAGTATAATGCTCCTTAGTGCCCCCACACAGTATAATGCTCCTTAGTGCCCCCCACACAGTATAATGCTCCTTAGTGCCCCCATCCACAGTATAATGCTCCTTAGTGCCCCATGCACCGTATAATATCTCCTTAGTGCCTCTGCACAGTATAATGCTCCTTAGTGCCCCCATCCACAGTATAATGCTCCTTAGTGCCTCCACCCACAGTATAATGCTCCTTAGTGCCTCCACCCACAGTATAATGCTCCTTAGTGCCCCACCCACAGTATAAGCCTCCTTAGTGCCCCATGCACCGTATAATATCTCCTTAGTGCCCCCACCCACAGTATAATGCTCCTTAGTGCCCCCACCCACAGTATAATGCTCCTTAGTGCCCCCACCCACAGTATAATGCTCCTTAGTGCCCCCACCCACAGTATAATGCTCCTTAGTGCCCCCGCACAGTATAATGCTCCTTAGTGCCCCCACCCACAGTATAATGCTCCTTAGTGCCCCCACCCACAGTATAATGCTCCTTAGTGCCCCCACCCACAGTATAATGCTCCTTAGTGCCCCCACCCACAGTATAATGCTCCTTAGTGCCCCCACCCACAGTATAATGCTCCTTAGTGCCCCCACACAGTATAATGCTCCTTAGTGCCCCCCACACAGTATAATGCTCCTTAGTGCCCCCCCCCCGCACAGTATAATGCTCCTTAGTGCCCCCCGCACAGTATAATGCTCCTTAGTGCCCCCCGCACAGTATAATGCTCCTTAGTGCCCCCACCCACAGTATAATGCTCCTTAGTGCCCCCACACAGTATAATGCTCCTTAGTGCCCCCCACACAGTATAATGCTCCTTAGTGCCCCCCCCGCACAGTATAATGCTCCTTAGTGCCCCCCCCCGCACAGTATAATGCTCCTTAGTGCCCCCCGCACAGTATAATGCTCCTTAGTGCCCCCGCACAGTATAATGCTCCTTAGTGCCCCCACCCACAGTATAATGCTCCTTAGTGCCCCCACCCACAGTATAATGCTCCTTAGTGCCCCCACACAGTATAATGCTCCTTAGTGCCCCCCACACAGTATAATGCTCCTTAGTGCCCCCCCCCGCACAGTATAATGCTCCTTAGTGCCCCCCGCACAGTATAATGCTCCTTAGTGCCCCCACCCACAGTATATTGCTCCTTAGTGCCCCTGCACCGTATAATATCTCCTTAGTGCCTCTGCACAGTATAATGCTCCTTAGTGCCCCCACCCACAGTATAATGCTCCTTAGTGCCCCCACCCACAGTATAATGCTCCTTAGTGCCCCCACCCACAGTATAATGCTCCTTAGTGCCCCCACCCACAGTATAATGCTCCTTAGTGCCCCCATCCACAGTATAATGCTCCTTAGTGCCCCCACCCACAGTATAATGCTCCTTAGTGCCCCCACCCACAGTATAATGCTCCTTAGTGCCCCCATCCACAGTATAATGCTCCTTAGTGCTCCCACCCACTGTATAATGCTCCTTAGTGCCCCCACCCACAGTATAATGCTCCTTAGTGCCCCCACCCACAGTATAATGCTCCTTAGTGCCCCCACACAGTATAATGCTCCTTAGTGCCCCCCACACAGTATAATGCTCCTTAGTGCCCCCCCCCCCGCACAGTATAATGCTCTTTAGTGCCCCCCGCACAGTATAATGCTCCTTAGTGCCCCCCCGCACAGTATAATGCTCCTTAGTGCCCCCACCCACAGTATAATGCTCCTTAGTGCCCCCACACAGTATAATGCTCCTTAGTGCCCCCCACACAGTATAATCCTCCTTAGTGCCCCCCCCCCCGCACAGTATAATGCTCCTTAGTGCCCCCCCGCACAGTATAATGCTCCTTAGTGTCCCCCGCACAGTATAATGCTCCTTAGTGCCCCCACCCACAGTATATTGCTCCTTAGTGCCCCTGCACCGTATAATGTCTCCTTAGTGCCTCTGCACAGTATAATGCTCCTTAGTGCCCCCACCCACAGTATAATGCTCCTTAGTGCCCCCACCCACAGTATAATGCTCCTTAGTGCCCCCACCCACAGTATAATGCTCCTTAGTGCCCCCACCCACAGTATAATGCTCCTTAGTGCCCCCACCCACAGTATAATGCTCCTTAGTGCCCCCACCCACAGTATAATGCTCCTTAGTGCCCCCACCCACAGTATAATGCTCCTTAGTGCCCCCACACAGTATAATGCTCCTTAGTGCCCCCCACACAGTATAATGCTCCTTAGTGCCCCCCGCACAGTATAATGCTCCTTAGTGCCCCCACCCACAGTATAATGCTCCTTAGTGCCCCCACACAGTATAATGCTCCTTAGTGCCCCCCACACAGTATAATGCTCCTTAGTGCCCCCCCCCGCACAGTATAATGCTCCTTAGTGCCCCCACCCACAGTATAATGCTCCTTAGTGCCCCCACCCACAGTATAATGCTCCTTAGTGCCCCCATCCACAGTATAATGCTCCTTAGTGCTCCCACCCACTGTATAATGCTCCTTAGTGCCCCCACCCACAGTATAATGCTCCTTAGTGCCCCCACCCACAGTATAATGCTCCTTAGTGCCCCCACACAGTATAATGCTCCTTAGTGCCCCCCACACAGTATAATGCTCCTTAGTGCCCCCCCCGCACAGTATAATGCTCTTTAGTGCCCCCCCGCACAGTATAATGCTCCTTAGTGCCCCCCGCACAGTATAATGCTCCTTAGTGCCCCCACCCACAGTATAATGCTCCTTAGTGCCCCCACACAGTATAATGCTCCTTAGTGCCCCCCACACAGTATAATGCTCCTTAGTGCCCCCCCCCGCACAGTATAATGCTCCTTAGTGCCCCCACCCACAGTATAATGCTCCTTAGTGCCCCCACCCACAGTATAATGCTCCTTAGTGCCCCCATCCACAGTATAATGCTCCTTAGTGCCCCCACCCACAGTATAATGCTCCTTAGTGCCCCCACCCACAGTATAATGCTCCTTAGTGCCCCCATCCACAGTATAATGCTCCTTAGTGCTCCCACCCACTGTATAATGCTCCTTAGTGCCCCCACCCACAGTATAATGCTCCTTAGTGCCCCCACCCACAGTATAATGCTCCTTAGTGCCCCCACACAGTATAATGCTCCTTAGTGCCCCCCACACAGTATAATGCTCCTTAGTGCCCCCCCCCGCACAGTATAATGCTCTTTAGTGCCCCCCGCACAGTATAATGCTCCTTAGTGCCCCCCGCACAGTATAATGCTCCTTAGTGCCCCCACCCACAGTATAATGCTCCTTAGTGCCCCCACACAGTATAATGCTCCTTAGTGCCCCCCACACAGTATAATGCTCCTTAGTGCCCCCCCCGCACAGTATAATGCTCCTTAGTGCCCCCCCGCACAGTATAATGCTCCTTAGTGCCCCCCGCACAGTATAATGCTCCTTAGTGCCCCCACCCACAGTATATTGCTCCTTAGTGCCCCTGCACCGTATAATATCTCCTTAGTGCCTCTGCACAGTATAATGCTCCTTAGTGCCCCCACCCACAGTATAATGCTCCTTAGTGCCCCCACCCACAGTATAATGCTCCTTAGTGCCCCCACCCACAGTATAATGCTCCTTAGTGCCCCCACCCACAGTATAATGCTCCTTAGTGCCCCCGCACAGTATAATGCTCCTTAGTGCCCCCACCCACAATATAATGCTCCTTAGTGCCCCCACCCACAGTATAATGCTCCTTAGTGCCCCCACCCACAGTATAATGCTCCTTAGTGCCCCCACACAGTATAATGCTCCTTAGTGCCCCCCACACAGTATAATGCTCCTTAGTGCCCCCCCCCCGCACAGTATAATGCTCCTTAGTGCCCCCCGCACAGTATAATGCTCCTTAGTGCCCCCCGCACAGTATAATGCTCCTTAGTGCCCCCACCCACAGTATAATGCTCCTTAGTGCCCCCACACAGTATAATGCTCCTTAGTGCCCCCCACACAGTATAATGCTCCTTAGTGACCCCCCCCCCGCACAGTATAATGCTCCTTAGTGCCCCCCCCGCACAGTATAATGCTCCTTAGTGCCCCCCGCACAGTATAATGCTCCTTAGTGCCCCCGCACAGTATAATGCTCCTTAGTGCCCCCACCCACAGTATAATGCTCCTTAGTGCCCCCACCCACAGTATAATGCTCCTTAGTGCCCCCACACAGTATAATGCTCCTTAGTGCCCCCCACACAGTATAATGCTCCTTAGTGCCCCCCCCCCCCGCACAGTATAATGCTCCTTAGTGCCCCCCGCACAGTATAATGCTCCTTAGTGCCCCCCGCACAGTATAATGCTCCTTAGTGCCCCCACCCACAGTATATTGCTCCTTAGTGCCCCTGCACCGTATAATATCTCCTTAGTGCCTCTGCACAGTATAATGCTCCTTAGTGCCCCCACCCACAGTATAATGCTCCTTAGTGCCCCCACCCACAGTATAATGCTCCTTAGTGCCCCCACCCACAGTATAATGCTCCTTAGTGCCCCCACCCACAGTATAATGCTCCTTAGTGCCCCCATCCACAGTATAATGCTCCTTAGTGCCCCCACCCACAGTATAATGCTCCTTAGTGCCCCCACCCACAGTATAATGCTCCTTAGTGCCCCCATCCACAGTATAATGCTCCTTAGTGCTCCCACCCACTGTATAATGCTCCTTAGTGCCCCCACCCACAGTATAATGCTCCTTAGTGCCCCCACCCACAGTATAATGCTCCTTAGTGCCCCCACACAGTATAATGCTCCTTAGTGCCCCCCACACAGTATAATGCTCCTTAGTGCCCCCACCCACAGTATAATGCTCCTTAGTGCCCCCATCCATAGTATAATGCTCCTTAGTGCTCCCACCCACTGTATAATGCTCCTTAGTGCCCCCACCCACAATATAATGCTCCTTAGTGCCCCCACCCACAGTATAATGCTCCTTAGTGCCCCCACACAGTATAATGCTCATTAGTGCCCCCCACACAGTATAATGCTCCTTAGTGCCCCCCCCCACACAGTATAATGCTCCTTAGTGCCCCCCACACAGTATAATGCTCCTTAGTGCCCCCCCCGCACAGTATAATGCTCCTTAGTGCCCCCCGCACAGTATAATGCTCCTTAGTGCCCCCCGCACAGTATAATGCTCCTTAGTGCCCCCACCCACAGTATAATGCTCCTTAGTGCCCCCACACAGTATAATGCTCCTTAGTGCCCCCCACACAGTATAATGCTCCTTAGTGCCCCCCCCCGCACAGTATAATGCTCCTTAGTGCCCCCCCCCCGCACAGTATAATGCTCCTTAGTGCCCCCCGCACAGTATAATGCTCCTTAGTGCCCCCGCACAGTATAATGCTCCTTAGTGCCCCCACCCACAGTATAATGCTCCTTAGTGCCCCCACCCACAGTATAATGCTCCTTAGTGCCCCCACACAGTATAATGCTCCTTAGTGCCCCCCACACAGTATAATGCTCCTTAGTGCCCCCCCCCCGCACAGTATAATGCTCCTTAGTGCCCCCCGCACAGTATAATGCTCCTTAGTGCCCCCCGCACAGTATAATGCTCCTTAGTGCCCCCACCCACAGTATATTGCTCCTTAGTGCCCCTGCACCGTATAATATCTCCTTAGTGCCTCTGCACAGTATAATGCTCCTTAGTGCCCCCACCCACAGTATAATGCTCCTTAGTGCCCCCACCCACAGTATAATGCTCCTTAGTGCCCCCACCCACAGTATAATGCTCCTTAGTGCCCCCACCCACAGTATAATGCTCCTTAGTGCCCCCCACACAGTATAATGCTCCTTAGTGCCCCCCGCACAGTATAATGCTCCTTAGTGCCCCCCGCACAGTATAATGCTCCTTAGTGCCCCCACCCACAATATAATGCTCCTTAGTGCCCCCACACAGTATAATGCTCCTTAGTGCCCCCCACACAGTATAATGCTCCTTAGTGCCCCCCCCGCACAGTATAATGCTCCTTAGTGCCCCCCCGCACAGTATAATGCTCCTTAGTGCCCCCCGCACAGTATAATGCTCCTTAGTGCCCCCGCACAGCATAATGCTCCTTAGTGCCCCCACCCACAGTATAATGCTCCTTAGTACCCCCACACAGTATAATGCTCCTTAGTGCCCCCCACACAGTATAATGCTCCTTAGTGCCCCCCCCCGCACAGTATAATGCTCCTTAGTGCCCCCCGCACAGTATAATGCTCCTTAGTGCCCCCCGCACAGTATAATGCTCCTTAGTGCCCCCACCCACAGTATATTGCTCCTTAGTGCCCCTGCACCGTATAATATCTCCTTAGTGCCTCTGCACAGTATAATGCTCCTTAGTGCCCCCACCCACAGTATAATGCTCCTTAGTGCCCCCACCCACAGTATAATGCTCCTTAGTGCCCCCACACAGTATAATGCTCCTTAGTGCCCCCCACACAGTATAATGCTCCTTAGTGCCCCCCCCCCGCACAGTATAATGCTCCTTAGTGCCCCCACCCACAGTATAATGCTCCTTAGTGCCCCCACCCACAGTATAATGCTCCTTAGTGCCCCCATCCACAGTATAATGCTCCTTAGTGCTCCCACCCACTGTATAATGCTCCTTAGTGCCCCCACCCACAGTATAATGCTCCTTAGTGCCCCCACCCACAGTATAATGCTCCTTAGTGCCCCCACACAGTATAATGCTCCTTAGTGCCCCCCACACAGTATAATGCTCCTTAGTGCCCCCCCCCGCACAGTATAATGCTCTTTAGTGCCCCCCGCACCGTATAATATCTCCTTAGTGCCTCTGCACAGTATAATGCTCCTTAGTGCCCCCACCCACAGTATAATGCTCCTTAGTGCCCCCACCCACAGTATAATGCTCCTTAGTGCCCCCACCCACAGTATAATGCTCCTTAGTGCCCCCACCCACAGTATAATGCTCCTTAGTGCCCCCATCCACAGTATAATGCTCCTTAGTGCCCCCATCCACAGTATAATGCTCCTTAGTGCCCCCACCCACAGTATAATGCTCCTTAGTGCCCCCACCCACAGTATAATGCTCCTTAGTGCCCCCATCCACAGTATAATGCTCCTTAGTGCTCCCACCCACTGTATAATGCTCCTTAGTGCCCCCACCCACAGTATAATGCTCCTTAGTGCCCCCACACAGTATAATGCTCCTTAGTGCCCCCCACACAGTATAATGCTCCTTAGTGCCCCCCCCGCACAGTATAATGCTCTTTAGTGCCCCCCCGCACAGTATAATGCTCCTTAATGCCCCCCCGCACAGTATAATGCTCCTTAGTGCCCCCACCCACAGTATAATGCTCCTTAGTGCCCCCACACAGTATAATGCTCCTTAATGCCCCCCACACAGTATAATGCTCCTTAGTGCCCCCCCCCCCCCGCACAGTATAATGCTCCTTAGTGCCCCCCGCACAGTATAATGCTCCTTAGTGCTCCCCGCACAGTATAATGCTCCTTAGTGCCCCCACCCACAGTATAATGCTCCTTAGTGCCCCCACCCACAGTATAATGCTCCTTAGTGCCCCCACCCACAGTATAATGCTCCTTAGTGCCCCCGCACAGTATAATGCTCCTTAGTGCCCCCACCCACAGTATAATGCTCCTTAGTGCCCCCACCCACAGTATAATGCTCCTTAGTGCCCCCACCCACAGTATAATGCTCCTTAGTGCCCCCACACAGTATAATGCTCCTTAGTGCCCCCCACACAGTATAATGCTCCTTAGTGCCCCCCCCCCCCGCACAGTATAATGCTCCTTAGTGCCCCCCGCACAGTATAATGCTCCTTAGTGCCCCCCGCACAGTATAATGCTCCTTAGTGCCCCCACCCACAGTATAATGCTCCTTAGTGCCCCCACACAGTATAATGCTCCTTAGTGCCCCCCACACAGTATAATGCTCCTTAGTGCCACCCTGCACAGTATAATGCTCCTTAGTGCCCCCCCCCCCGCACAGTATAATGCTCCTTAGTGCCCCCCGCACAGTATAATGCTCCTTAGTGCCCCCGCACAGTATAATGCTCCTTAGTGCCCCCACCCACAGTATAATGCTCCTTAGTGCCCCCACCCACAGTATAATGCTCCTTAGTGCCCCCACACAGTATAATGCTCCTTAGTGCCCCCACACAGTATAATGCTCCTTAGTGCCCCCCCCCCCGCACAGTATAATGCTCCTTAGTGCCCCCCGCACAGTATAATGCTCCTTAGTGCCCCCCGCACAGTATAATGCTCCTTAGTGCCCCCACCCACAGTATATTGCTCCTTAGTGCCCCTGCACCGTATAATATCTCCTTAGTGCCTCTGCACAGTATAATGCTCCTTAGTGCCTCCACCCACAGTATAATGCTCCTTAGTGCCCCCACCCACAGTATAATGCTCCTTAGTGCCCCCACCCACAGTATAATGCTCCTTAGTGCCCCCACCCACAGTATAATGCTCCTTAGTGCCCCCATCCACAGTATAATGCTCCTTAGTGCCCCCATCCACAGTATAATGCTCCTTAGTGCCCCCACCCACAGTATAATGCTCCTTAGTGCCCCCATCCACAGTATAATGCTCCTTAGTGCTCCCACCCACTGTATAATGCTCCTTAGTGCCCCCACCCACAGTATAATGCTCCTTAGTGCCCCCACCCACAGTATAATGCTCCTTAGTGCCCCCACACAGTATAATGCTCCTTAGTGCCCCCCACACAGTATAATGCTCCTTATTGCCCCCCCCGCACAGTATAATGCTCTTTAGTGCCCCCCGCACAGTATAATGCTCCTTAGTGCCCCCCGCACAGTATAATGCTCCTTAGTGCCCCCACCCACAGTATAATGCTCCTTAGTGCCCCCACCCACAGTATAATGCTCCTTAGTGCCCCCACCCACAGTATAATGCTCCTTAGTGCCCCCACACAGTATAATGCTCCTTAGTGCCCCCCACACAGTATAATGCTCCTTAGTGCCCCCCCCCGCACAGTATAATGCTCCTTAGTGCCCCCCGCACAGTATAATGCTCCTTAGTGCCCCCCGCACAGTATAATGCTCCTTAGTGCCCCCACCCACAGTATAATGCTCCTTAGTGCCCCCACACAGTATAATGCTCCTTAGTGCCCCCCACACAGTATAATCCTCCTTAGTGCCCCCCCCCCCGCACAGTATAATGCTCCTTAGTGCCCCCCGCACAGTATAATGCTCCTTAGTGTCCCCCGCACAGTATAATGCTCCTTAGTGCCCCCACCCACAGTATATTGCTCCTTAGTGCCCCTGCACCGTATAATGTCTCCTTAGTGCCTCTGCACAGTATAATGCTCCTTAGTGCCCCCACCCACAGTATAATGCTCCTTAGTGCCCCCACCCACAGTATAATGCTCCTTAGTGCCCCCACCCACAGTATAATGCTCCTTAGTGCCCCCACCCACAGTATAATGCTCCTTAGTGCCCCCACCCACAGTATAATGCTCCTTAGTGCCCCCACCCACAGTATAATGCTCCTTAGTGCCCCCACCCACAGTATAATGCTCCTTAGTGCCCCCACCCACAGTATAATGCTCCTTAGTGCCCCCACACAGTATAATGCTCCTTAGTGCCCCCCACACAGTATAATGCTCCTTAGTGCCCCCCGCACAGTATAATGCTCCTTAGTGCCCCCACCCACAGTATAATGCTCCTTAGTGCCCCCACACAGTATAATGCTCCTTAGTGCCCCCCACACAGTATAATGCTCCTTAGTGCCCCCCCCCGCACAGTATAATGCTCCTTAGTGCCCCCACCCACAGTATAATGCTCCTTAGTGCCCCCACCCACAGTATAATGCTCCTTAGTGCCCCCATCCACAGTATAATGCTCCTTAGTGCTCCCACCCACTGTATAATGCTCCTTAGTGCCCCCACCCACAGTATAATGCTCCTTAGTGCCCCCACCCACAGTATAATGCTCCTTAGTGCCCCCACACAGTATAATGCTCCTTAGTGCCCCCCACACAGTATAATGCTCCTTAGTGCCCCCCCCGCACAGTATAATGCTCTTTAGTGCCCCCCGCACAGTATAATGCTCCTTAGTGCCCCCCGCACAGTATAATGCTCCTTAGTGCCCCCACCCACAGTATAATGCTCCTTAGTGCCCCCACACAGTATAATGCTCCTTAGTGCCCCCCACACAGTATAATGCTCCTTAGTGCCCCCCCCGCACAGTATAATGCTCCTTAGTGCCCCCACCCACAGTATAATGCTCCTTAGTGCCCCCACCCACAGTATAATGCTCCTTAGTGCCCCCATCCACAGTATAATGCTCCTTAGTGCCCCCACCCACAGTATAATGCTCCTTAGTGCCCCCACCCACAGTATAATGCTCCTTAGTGCCCCCATCCACAGTATAATGCTCCTTAGTGCTCCCACCCACTGTATAATGCTCCTTAGTGCCCCCACCCACAGTATAATGCTCCTTAGTGCCCCCACCCACAGTATAATGCTCCTTAGTGCCCCCACACAGTATAATGCTCCTTAGTGCCCCCCACACAGTATAATGCTCCTTAGTGCCCCCCCCGCACAGTATAATGCTCTTTAGTGCCCCCCGCACAGTATAATGCTCCTTAGTGCCCCCCGCACAGTATAATGCTCCTTAGTGCCCCCACCCACAGTATAATGCTCCTTAGTGCCCCCACACAGTATAATGCTCCTTAGTGCCCCCCACACAGTATAATGCTCCTTAGTGCCCCCCCCGCACAGTATAATGCTCCTTAGTGCCCCCCGCACAGTATAATGCTCCTTAGTGCTCCCCGCACAGTATAATGCTCCTTAGTGCCCCCACCCACAGTATATTGCTCCTTAGTGCCCCTGCACCGTATAATATCTCCTTAGTGCCTCTGCACAGTATAATGCTCCTTAGTGCCCCCACCCACAGTATAATGCTCCTTAGTGCCCCCACCCACAGTATAATGCTCCTTAGTGCCCCCACCCACAGTATAATGCTCCTTAGTGCCCCCACCCACAGTATAATGCTCCTTAGTGCCCCCGCACAGTATAATGCTCCTTAGTGCCCCCACCCACAATATAATGCTCCTTAGTGCCCCCACCCACAGTATAATGCTCCTTAGTGCCCCCACCCACAGTATAATGCTCCTTAGTGCCCCCACACAGTATAATGCTCCTTAGTGCCCCCCACACAGTATAATGCTCCTTAGTGCCCCCCCCCCCGCACAGTATAATGCTCCTTAGTGCCCCCCGCACAGTATAATGCTCCTTAGTGCCCCCCCGCACAGTATAATGCTCCTTAGTGCCCCCACCCACAGTATAATGCTCCTTAGTGCCCCCACACAGTATAATGCTCCTTAGTGCCCCCCACACAGTATAATGCTCCTTAGTGACCCCCCCCCCCGCACAGTATAATGCTCCTTAGTGCCCCCCCCGCACAGTATAATGCTCCTTAGTGCCCCCCGCACAGTATAATGCTCCTTAGTGCCCCCGCACAGTATAATGCTCCTTAGTGCCCCCACCCACAGTATAATGCTCCTTAGTGCCCCCACCCACAGTATAATGCTCCTTAGTGCCCCCACACAGTATAATGCTCCTTAGTGCCCCCCACACAGTATAATGCTCCTTAGTGCCCCCCCCCCCCGCACAGTATAATGCTCCTTAGTGCCCCCCGCACAGTATAATGCTCCTTAGTGCCCCCCGCACAGTATAATGCTCCTTAGTGCCCCCACCCACAGTATATTGCTCCTTAGTGCCCCTGCACCGTATAATATCTCCTTAGTGCCTCTGCACAGTATAATGCTCCTTAGTGCCCCCACCCACAGTATAATGCTCCTTAGTGCCCCCACCCACAGTATAATGCTCCTTAGTGCCCCCACCCACAGTATAATGCTCCTTAGTGCCCCCACCCACAGTATAATGCTCCTTAGTGCCCCCATCCACAGTATAATGCTCCTTAGTGCCCCCACCCACAGTATAATGCTCCTTAGTGCCCCCACCCACAGTATAATGCTCCTTAGTGCCCCCATCCACAGTATAATGCTCCTTAGTGCTCCCACCCACTGTATAATGCTCCTTAGTGCCCCCACCCACAGTATAATGCTCCTTAGTGCCCCCACCCACAGTATAATGCTCCTTAGTGCCCCCACACAGTATAATGCTCCTTAGTGCCCCCCACACAGTATAATGCTCCTTAGTGCCCCCACCCACAGTATAATGCTCCTTAGTGCCCCCATCCATAGTATAATGCTCCTTAGTGCTCCCACCCACTGTATAATGCTCCTTAGTGCCCCCACCCACAATATAATGCTCCTTAGTGCCCCCACCCACAGTATAATGCTCCTTAGTGCCCCCACACAGTATAATGCTCCTTAGTGCCCCCCACACAGTATAATGCTCCTTAGTGCCCCCCCCCCACACAGTATAATGCTCCTTAGTGCCCCCCACACAGTATAATGCTCCTTAGTGCCCCCCCCGCACAGTATAATGCTCCTTAGTGCCCCCCGCACAGTATAATGCTCCTTAGTGCCCCCCGCACAGTATAATGCTCCTTAGTGCCCCCACCCACAGTATAATGCTCCTTAGTGCCCCCACACAGTATAATGCTCCTTAGTGCCCCCCACACAGTATAATGCTCCTTAGTGCCCCCCCCCGCACAGTATAATGCTCCTTAGTGCCCCCCCCCCGCACAGTATAATGCTCCTTAGTGCCCCCCGCACAGTATAATGCTCCTTAGTGCCCCCGCACAGTATAATGCTCCTTAGTGCCCCCACCCACAGTATAATGCTCCTTAGTGCCCCCACCCACAGTATAATGCTCCTTAGTGCCCCCACACAGTATAATGCTCCTTAGTGCCCCCCACACAGTATAATGCTCCTTAGTGCCCCCCCCCGCACAGTATAATGCTCCTTAGTGCCCCCCGCACAGTATAATGCTCCTTAGTGCCCCCCGCACAGTATAATGCTCCTTAGTGCCCCCACCCACAGTATATTGCTCCTTAGTGCCCCTGCACCGTATAATATCTCCTTAGTGCCTCTGCACAGTATAATGCTCCTTAGTGCCCCCACCCACAGTATAATGCTCCTTAGTGCCCCCACCCACAGTATAATGCTCCTTAGTGCCCCCACCCACAGTATAATGCTCCTTAGTGCCCCCACCCACAGTATAATGCTCCTTAGTGCCCCCCACACAGTATAATGCTCCTTAGTGCCCCCCGCACAGTATAATGCTCCTTAGTGCCCCCCGCACAGTATAATGCTCCTTAGTGCCCCCACCCACAATATAATGCTCCTTAGTGCCCCCACACAGTATAATGCTCCTTAGTGCCCCCCACACAGTATAATGCTCCTTAGTGCCCCCCCCGCACAGTATAATGCTCCTTAGTGCCCCCCCGCACAGTATAATGCTCCTTAGTGCCCCCCGCACAGTATAATGCTCCTTAGTGCCCCCGCACAGCATAATGCTCCTTAGTGCCCCCACCCACAGTATAATGCTCCTTAGTGCCCCCACCCACAGTATAATGCTCCTTAGTACCCCCACACAGTATAATGCTCCTTAGTGCCCCCCACACAGTATAATGCTCCTTAGTGCCCCCCCCCCGCACAGTATAATGCTCCTTAGTGCCCCCCGCACAGTATAATGCTCCTTAGTGCCCCCCGCACAGTATAATGCTCCTTAGTGCCCCCACCCACAGTATATTGCTCCTTAGTGCCCCTGCACCGTATAATATCTCCTTAGTGCCTCTGCACAGTATAATGCTCCTTAGTGCCCCCACCCACA
The DNA here is from genome assembly GCA_947044405.1 of Leptodactylus fallax. NCBI lineage: Eukaryota > Metazoa > Chordata > Amphibia > Anura > Leptodactylidae > Leptodactylus > Leptodactylus fallax. The sequence continues at coordinate 358,898 of CAMRHE010000360.1, read as the reverse complement.
GTATAATGCTCCTTAGTGCCCCCACCCACAGTATAATGCTCCTTAGTGCCCCCACACAGTATAATGCTCCTTAGTGCCCCCCACACAGTATAATGCTCCTTAGTGCCCCCCCCCCCCGCACAGTATAATGCTCCTTAGTGCCCCCACCCACAGTATAATGCTCCTTAGTGCCCCCACCCACAGTATAATGCTCCTTAGTGCCCCCATCCACAGTATAATGCTCCTTAGTGCTCCCACCCACTGTATAATGCTCCTTAGTGCCCCCACCCACAGTATAATGCTCCTTAGTGCCCCCACCCACAGTATAATGCTCCTTAGTGCCCCCACACAGTATAATGCTCCTTAGTGCCCCCCACACAGTATAATGCTCCTTAGTGCCCCCCCCGCACAGTATAATGCTCTTTAGTGCCCCCCGCACCGTATAATATCTCCTTAGTGCCTCTGCACAGTATAATGCTCCTTAGTGCCCCCACCCACAGTATAATGCTCCTTAGTGCCCCCACCCACAGTATAATGCTCCTTAGTGCCCCCACCCACAGTATAATGCTCCTTAGTGCCCCCACCCACAGTATAATGCTCCTTAGTGCCCCCATCCACAGTATAATGCTCCTTAGTGCCCCCATCCACAGTATAATGCTCCTTAGTGCCCCCACCCACAGTATAATGCTCCTTAGTGCCCCCACCCACAGTATAATGCTCCTTAGTGCCCCCATCCACAGTATAATGCTCCTTAGTGCTCCCACCCACTGTATAATGCTCCTTAGTGCCCCCACCCACAGTATAATGCTCCTTAGTGCCCCCACACAGTATAATGCTCCTTAGTGCCCCCCACACAGTATAATGCTCCTTAGTGCCCCCCCCCGCACAGTATAATGCTCTTTAGTGCCCCCCGCACAGTATAATGCTCCTTAATGCCCCCCGCACAGTATAATGCTCCTTAGTGCCCCCACCCACAGTATAATGCTCCTTAGTGCCCCCACACAGTATAATGCTCCTTAATGCCCCCACACACAGTATAATGCTCCTTAGTGCCCCCCCCCCCGCACAGTATAATGCTCCTTAGTGCCCCCCGCACAGTATAATGCTCCTTAGTGCTCCCCGCACAGTATAATGCTCCTTAGTGCCCCCACCCACAGTATAATGCTCCTTAGTGCCCCCACCCACAGTATAATGCTCCTTAGTGCCCCCACCCACAGTATAATGCTCCTTAGTGCCCCCACCCACAGTATAATGCTCCTTAGTGCCCCCGCACAGTATAATGCTCCTTAGTGCCCCCACCCACAGTATAATGCTCCTTAGTGCCCCCACCCACAGTATAATGCTCCTTAGTGCCCCCACCCACAGTATAATGCTCCTTAGTGCCCCCACACAGTATAATGCTCCTTAGTGCCCCCCACACAGTATAATGCTCCTTAGTGCCCCCCCCCCGCACAGTATAATGCTCCTTAGTGCCCCCCGCACAGTATAATGCTCCTTAGTGCCCCCCGCACAGTATAATGCTCCTTAGTGCCCCCACCCACAGTATAATGCTCCTTAGTGCCCCCACACAGTATAATGCTCCTTAGTGCCCCCCACACAGTATAATGCTCCTTAGTGCCACCCTGCACAGTATAATGCTCCTTAGTGCCCCCCCCCCGCACAGTATAATGCTCCTTAGTGCCCCCCGCACAGTATAATGCTCCTTAGTGCCCCCGCACAGTATAATGCTCCTTAGTGCCCCCACCCACAGTATAATGCTCCTTAGTGCCCCCACCCACAGTATAATGCTCCTTAGTGCCCCCACACAGTATAATGCTCCTTAGTGCCCCCACACAGTATAATGCTCCTTAGTGCCCCCCCCCCGCACAGTATAATGCTCCTTAGTGCCCCCCGCACAGTATAATGCTCCTTAGTGCCCCCCGCACAGTATAATGCTCCTTAGTGCCCCCACCCACAGTATATTGCTCCTTAGTGCCCCTGCACCGTATAATATCTCCTTAGTGCCTCTGCACAGTATAATGCTCCTTAGTGCCTCCACCCACAGTATAATGCTCCTTAGTGCCCCCACCCACAGTATAATGCTCCTTAGTGCCCCCACCCACAGTATAATGCTCCTTAGTGCCCCCACCCACAGTATAATGCTCCTTAGTGCCCCCATCCACAGTATAATGCTCCTTAGTGCCCCCATCCACAGTATAATGCTCCTTAGTGCCCCCACCCACAGTATAATGCTCCTTAGTGCCCCCATCCACAGTATAATGCTCCTTAGTGCTCCCACCCACTGTATAATGCTCCTTAGTGCCCCCACCCACAGTATAATGCTCCTTAGTGCCCCCACCCACAGTATAATGCTCCTTAGTGCCCCCACACAGTATAATGCTCCTTAGTGCCCCCCACACAGTATAATGCTCCTTATTGCCCCCCCCGCACAGTATAATGCTCTTTAGTGCCCCCCGCACAGTATAATGCTCCTTAGTGCCCCCCGCACAGTATAATGCTCTTTAGTGCCCCCACCCACAGTATAATGCTCCTTAGTGCCCCCACACAGTATAATGCTCCTTAGTGCCCCCCACACAGTATAATGCTCCTTAGTGCCCCCCCCCCCGCACAGTATAATGCTCCTTAGTGCCCCCCCCCCCGCACAGTATAATGCTCCTTAGTGCCCCCCGCACAGTATAATGCTCCTTAGTGCCCCCACCCACAGTATATTGCTCCTTAGTGCCCCTGCACCGTATAATATCTCCTTAGTGCCTCTGCACAGTATAATGCTCCTTAGTGCCCCCACCCACAGTATAATGCTCCTTAGTGCCCCCACCCACAGTATAATGCTCCTTAGTGCCCCCACCCACAGTATAATGCTCCTTAGTGCCCGCATCCACAGTATAATGCTCCTTAGTGCCCCCACCCACAGTATAATGCTCCTTAGTGCCCCCACCCACAGTATAATGCTCCTTAGTGCCCCTGCACCGTATAATATCTCCTTAGTGCCTCTGCACAGTATAATGCTCCTTAGTGCCCCCACCCACAGTATAATGCTCCTTAGTGCCCCCACCCACAGTATAATGCTCCTTAGTGCCCCCACCCACAGTATAATGCTCCTTAGTGCCTCCACCCACAGTATAATGCTCCTTAGTGCCCCACCCACAGTATAAGCCTCCTTAGTGCCCCATGCACCGTATAATATCTCCTTAGTGCCCCCACCCACAGTATAATGCTCCTTAGTGCCCCCACCCACAGTATAATGCTCCTTAGTGCCCCCACCCACAGTATAATGCTCCTTAGTGCCCCCAACCACAGTATAATGCTCCTTAGTGCCCCCGCACAGTATAATGCTCCTTAGTGCCCCCACCCACAGTATAATGCTCCTTAGTGCCCCCACCCACAGTGTAATGCTCCTTAGTGCCCCCACCCACAGTATAATGCTCCTTAGTGCCCCCACCCACAGTATAATGCTCCTTAGTGCCCCCACACAGTATAATGCTCCTTAGTGCCCCCCACACAGTATAATGCTCCTTAGTGCCCCCCCGCACAGTATAATGCTCCTTAGTGCCCCCCGCACAGTATAATGCTCCTTAGTGCCCCCCGCACAGTATAATGCTCCTTAGTGCCCCCACCCACAGTATAATGCTCCTTAGTGCCCCCACCCACAGTATAATGCTCCTTAGTGCCCCCACACAGTATAATGCTCCTTAGTGCCCCCCCCCCGCACAGTATAATGCTCCTTAGTGCCCCCCGCACAGTATAATGCTCCTTAGTGCCCCCACCCACAGTATATTGCTCCTTAGTGCCCCTGCACCGTATAATATCTCCTTAGTGCCTCTGCACAGTATAATGCTCCTTAGTGCCCCCACCCACAGTATAATGCTCCTTAGTGCCCCCACCCACAGTATAATGCTCCTTAGTGCCCCCACCCACAGTATAATGCTCCTTAGTGCCCCCACCCACAGTATAATGCTCCTTAGTGCCCCCATCCACAGTATAATGCTCCTTACTGCCCCCACCCACAGTATAATGCTCCTTAGTGCCCCCACCCACAGTATAATGCTCCTTAGTGCCCCTGCACCGTATAATATCTCCTTAGTGCCTCTGCACAGTATAATGCTCCTTAGTGCCCCCATCCACAGTATAATGCTCCTTAGTGCCTCTACCCACAGTATAATGCTCCTTAGTGCCTCCACCCACAGTATAATGCTCCTTAGTGCCCCACCCACAGTATAAGCCTCCTTAGTGCCCCATGCACCGTATAATATCTCCTTAGTGCCCCCACCCACAGTATAATGCTCCTTAGTGCCCCCACCCACAGTATAATGCTCCTTAGTGCCCCCACCCACAGTATAATGCTCCTTAGTGCCCCCACCCACAGTATAATGCTCCTTAGTGCCCCCGCACAGTATAATGCTCCTTAGTGCCCCCACCCACAGTATAATGCTCCTTAGTGCCCCCACCCACAGTATAATGCTCCTTAGTGCCCCCACCCACAGTATAATGCTCCTTAGTGCCCCCACCCACAGTATAATGCTCCTTAGTGCCCCCACACAGTATAATGCTCCTTAGTGCCCCCCACACAGTATAATGCTCCTTAGTGCCCCCCCCCCGCACAGTATAATGCTCCTTAGTGCCCCCCGCACAGTATAATGCTCCTTAGTGCCCCCCCGCACAGTATAATGCTCCTTAGTGCCCCCACCCACAGTATAATGCTCCTTAGTGCCCCCACCCACAGTATAATGCTCCTTAGTGCCCCCACACAGTATAATGCTCCTTAGTGCCCCCCACAAAGTATAATGCTCCTTAGTGCCCCCCCCCCGCACAGTATAATGCTCCTTAGTGCCCCCCGCACAGTATAATGCTCCTTAGTGCCCCCCGCACAGTATAATGCTCCTTAGTGCCCCCACCCACAGTATAATGCTCCTTAGTGCCCCCACACAGTATAATGCTCCTTAGTGCCCCCCACACAGTATAATGCTCCTTAGTGCCCCCCCCCGCACAGTATAATGCTCCTTAGTGCCCCCCCCAGCACAGTATAATACTCCTTAGTGCCCCCCACACAGTATAATGCTCCTTAGTGCCCCCGCACAGTATAATGCTCCTTAGTGCCCCCACCCACAGTATAATGCTCCTTAGTGCCCCCACCCACAGTATAATGCTCCTTAGTGCCCCCACACAGTATAATGCTCCTTAGTGCCCCCCACACAGTATAATGCTCCTTAGTGCCCCCCCCCCCCGCACAGTATAATGCTCCTTAGTGCCCCCCGCACAGTATAATGCTCCTTAGTGCCCCCCGCACAGTATAATGCTCCTTAGTGCCCCCACCCACAGTATATTGCTCCTTAGTGCCCCTGCACCGTATAATATCTCCTTAGTGCCTCTGCACAGTATAATGCTCCTTAGTGCCCCCACCCACAGTATAATGCTCCTTAGTGCCCTCACCCACAGTATAATGCTCCTTTGTGCCCCCACCCACAGTATAATGCTCCTTAGTGCCCCCACCCACAGTATAATGCTCCTTAGTGCCCCCATCCACAGTATAATGCTCCTTAGTGCCCCCACCCACAGTATAATGCTCCTTAGTGCCCCCACCCACAGTATAATGCTCCTTAGTGCCCCCATCCACAGTATAATGCTCCTTAGTGCTCCCACCCACTGTATAATGCTCCTTAGTGCCCCCACCCACAGTATAATGCTCCTTAGTGCCCCCACCCACAGTATAATGCTCCTTAGTGCCCCCACACAGTATAATGCTCCTTAGTGCCCCCCACACAGTATAATGCTCCTTAGTGCCCCACCGCACAGTATAATGCTCCTTAGTGCCCCCCGCACAGTATAATGCTCCTTAGTGCCCCCCGCACAGTATAATGCTCCTTAGTGCCCCCACCCACAGTATAATGCTCCTTTGTGCCCCCACACAGTATAATGCTCCTTAGTGCCCCCCACACAGTATAATGCTCCTTAGTGCCCCCCCCGCACAGTATAATGCTCCTTAGTGCCCCCCGCACAGTATAATGCTCCTTAGTGCCCCCCGCACAGTATAATGCTCCTTAGTGCCCCCACCCACAGTATATTGCTTCTTAGTGCCCCTGCACCGTATAATATCTCCTTAGTGCCTCTGCACAGTATAATGCTCCTTAGTGCCCCCACCCACAGTATAATGCTCCTTAGTGCCCCCACCCACAGTATAATGCTCCTTAGTGCCCCCACCCACAGTATAATGCTCCTTAGTGCCCCCATCCACAGTATAATGCTCCTTAGTGCCCCCACCCACAGTATAATGCTCCTTAGTGCCCCCACCCACAGTATAATGCTCCTTAGTGCCCCCACCCACAGTATAATGCTCCTTAGTGCCTCCACCCACAGTATAATGCTCCTTAGTGCCCCACCCACAGTATAAGCCTCCTTAGTGCCCCATGCACCGTATAATATCTCCTTAGTGCCCCCACCCACAGTATAATGCTCCTTAGTGCCCCCACCCACAGTATAATGCTCCTTAGTGCCCCCAACCACAGTATAATGCTCCTTAGTGCCCCCGCACAGTATAATGCTCCTTAGTGCCCCCACCCACAGTATAATGCTCCTTAGTGGCCCCACCCACAGTATAATGCTCCTTAGTGCCCCCACCCACAGTATAATGCTCCTTAGTGCCCCCACCCACAGTATAATGCTCCTTAGTGCCCCCACACAGTATAATGCTCCTTAGTGCCCCCCGCACAGTATAATGCTCCTTAGTGCCCCCACCCACAGCATAATGCTCCTTAGTGCCCCCACACAGTATAATGCTCCTTAGTGCCCCCCACACAGTATAATGCTCCTTAGTGCCCCCCCCCCCGCACAGTATAATGCTCCTTAGTGCCCCCCGCACAGTATAATGCTCCTTAGTGCCCCCCGCACAGTATAATGCTCCTTAGTGCCCCCACCCACAGTATAATGCTCCTTAGTGCCCCCACACAGTATAATGCTCCTTAGTGCCCCCCAAACAGTATAATGCTCCTTAGTGCCCCCCGCACAGTATAATGCTCCTTAGTGCCCCCCCCGCACAGTATAATGCTCCTTAGTGCCCCCCGCACAGTATAATGCTCCTTAGTGCCCCCGCACAGTATAATGCTCCTTAGTGCCCCCACCCACAGTATAATGCTCCTTAGTGCCCCCACCCACAGTATAATGCTCCTTAGTGCCCCCACACAGTATAATGCTCCTTAGTGCCCCCCACACAGTATAATGCTCCTTAGTGCCCCCCCCCCCGCACAGTATAATGCTCCTTAGTGCCCCCCGCACAGTATAATGCTCCTTAGTGCCTCCCGCACAGTATAATGCTCCTTAGTGCCCCCACCCACAGTATATTGCTCCTTAGTGCCCCTGCACCGTATAATATCTCCTTAGTGCCTCTGCACAGTATAATGCTCCTTAGTGCCCCCACCCACAGTATAATGCTCCTTAGTGCCCCCACCCACAGTATAATGCTCCTTAGTGCCCCCACCCACAGTATAATGCTCCTTAGTGCCCCCACCCACAGTATAATGCTCCTTAGTGCCCCCACCCACAGTATAATGCTCCTTAGTGCCCCCATCCACAGTATAATGCTCCTTAGTGCCCCCACCCACAGTATAATGCTCCTTAGTGCCCCCACCCACAGTATAATGCTCCTTAGTGCCCCCATCCACAGTATAATGCTCCTTACTGCCCCCACCCACAGTATAATGCTCCTTAGTGCCCCCATCCACAGTATAATGCTCCTTAGTGCTCCCACCCACTGTATAATGCTCCTTAGTGCCCCCACCCACAGTATAATGCTCCTTAGTGCCCCCACCCACAGTATAATGCTCCTTAGTGCCCCCACACAGTATAATGCTCCTTAGTGCCCCCACACAGTATAATGCTCCTTAGTGCCCCCCACACAGTATAATGCTCCTTAGTGCCCCCCCCGTACAGTATAATGCTCCTTAGTGCCCCCCGCACAGTATAATTCTCCTTAGTGCCCCCCGCACAGTATAATGCTCCTTAGTGCCCCCACCCACAGTATAATGCTCCTTAGTGCCCCCACACAGTATAATGCTCCTTAGTGCCCCCCACACAGTATAATGCTCCTTAGTGCCCCCCCCCCCGCACAGTATAATGCTCCTTAGTGCCCCCCGCACAGTATAATGCTCCTTAGTGCCCCCACCCACAGTATATTGCTCCTTAGTGCCCCTGCACCGTATAGTATCTCCTTAGTGCCTCTGCACAGTATAATGCTCCTTAGTGCCCCCACCCACAGTATAATGCTCCTTAGTGCCCCCACCCACAGTATAATGCTCCTTAGTGCCCCCACCCACAGTATAATGCTCCTTAGTGCCCCCACCCACAGTATAATGCTCCTTAGTGCCCCCATCCACAGTATAATGCTCCTTAGTGCCCCCACCCACAGTATAATGCTTCTTAGTGCCCCCACCCACAGTATAATGCTCCTTAGTGCCCCTGCACCGTATAATATCTCTTTAGTGCCTCTGCACAGTATAATGCTCCTTAGTGCCCCCACCCACAGTATAATGCTCCTTAGTGCCCCCACCCACAGTATAATGCTCCTTAGTGCCCCCACCCACAGTATAATGCTCCTTAGTGCCCCCACCCACAGTATAATGCTCCTTAGTGCCCCCACCCACAGTATAATGCTCCTTAGTGCCCCCACACAGTATAATGCTCCTTAGTGCCCCCCACACAGTATAATGCTCCTTAGTGACCCCCCCCGCACAGTATAATGCTCCTTAGTGCCCCCCGCACAGTATAATGCTCCTTAGTGCCCCCCGCACAGTATAGTGCTCCTTAGTGCCCCCACCCACAGTATAATGCTCCTTAGTGCCCCTGCACCGTATAATATCTCCTTAGTGCCTCTGCACAGTATAATGCTCCTTAGTGCCCCCACCCACAGTATAATGCTCCTTAGTGCCACCACCCACAGTATAATGCTCCTTAGTGCCCCCACCCACAGTATAATGCTTCTTAGTGCCCCCACCCACAGTATAATGCTCCTTAGTGCCCCCACCCACAGTATAATGCTCCTTAGTGCCCCCACCCACAGTATAATGCTCCTTAGTGCCCCCACCCACAGTATAATGCTCCTTAGTGCCCCCACACAGTATAATGCTCCTTAGTGCCCCCCACACAGTATAATGCTCCTTAATGCCCCCCCCCCCCGCACAGTATAATGCTCCTTAGTGCCCCCCACACAGTATAATGCTCCTTAGTGCCCCCACCCACAATATATTGCTCCTTAGTGCCCCTGCACCGTATAATATCTCCTTAGTGCCTCTGCACAGTATAATGCTCCTTAGTGCCCCCACCCACAGTATAATGCTCCTTAGTGCCCCCACCCACAGTATAATCCTCCTTAGTGCCCCCACCCACAGTATAATGCTCCTTAGTGCCCCCATCCACAGTATAATGCTCCTTAGTGCCCCCATCCACAGTATAATGCTCCTTAGTGCCCCCACCCACAGTATAATGCTCCTTAGTGCCCCCACCCACAGTATAATGCTCCTTAGTGCCCCTGCACCGTATAATATCTCCTTAGTGCCTCTGCACAGTATAATGCTCCTTAGTGCCCCCACCCACAGTATAATGCTCCTTAGTGCCCCCACCCACAGTATAATGCTCCTTAGTGCCCCCACCCACAGTATAATGCTCCTTAGTGCCCCCACCCACAGTATAATGCTCCTTAGTGCCCCCACCCACAGTATAATGCTCCTTAGTGCCCCCACCCACAGTATAATGCTCCTTAGTGCCCCCATCCACAGTATAATGCTCCTTAGTGCTCCCACCCACTGTATAATGCTCCTTAGTGCCCCTGCACTGTATAATATCTCCTTAGTGCCCCATGCACGCATAATATCTCCTTAGTGCCTCTGCACAGTATAATGCTCCTTAGTGCCCCCATCCACAGTATAATGCTCCTTAGTGCCCCCATCCACAATATAATGCTCCTTAGTGCCCTCACCCACAGTATAATGCTCCTTAGTGCCCCATGCACCGTATAATATCTCCTTAGTGCCCCCACACAGTATAATGCTCCTTAGTGCCCCACCCACAGTATAATGCTCCTTAGTGCCCCCACACAGTATAATGCTCCTTAGTGCCCCCACCCACAGTATAATGCTCCTTAGTGCCCCCACCCACAGTATAATGCTCCTTAGTGCCCCCACCCACAGTATAATGCTCCTTAGTGCCCCCACCCACAGTATAATGCTCCTTAGTGCCCCCACACAGTATAATGCTCCTTAGTGCCCCCCACACAGTATAATGCTCCTTAGTGCCCCCCCCCACACAGTATAATGCTCCTTAGTGCCCCCCGCACAGTATAATGCTCCTTAGTGCCCCCTGCACAGTATAATGCTCCTTAGTGCCCCCACCCACAGTATATTGCTCCTTAGTTCCCCTGCACCGTATAATATCTCCTTAGTGCCTCTGCACAGTATAATGCTCCTTAGTGCCCCCACCCACAGTATAATGCTCCTTAGTGCCCCCACCCACAGTATAATGCTCCTTAGTGCCCCCACCCACAGTATAATGCTCCTTAGTGCCCCCACCCACAGTATAATGCTCCTTAGTGCCCCCATCCACAGTATAATGCTCCTTAGTGCCCCCACCCACAGTATAATGCTCCTTAGTGCCCCCACCCACAGTATAATGCTCCTTAGTGCCCCTGCACCGTATAATATCTCCTTAGTGCCTCTGCACAGTATAATGCTCCTTAGTGCCCCCACCCACAGTATAATGCTCCTTAGTGCCCCCACCCACAGTATAATGCTCCTTAGTGCCCCCACCCACAGTATAATGCTTCTTAGTGCCCCCACCCACAGTATAATGCTCCTTAGTGCCCCCATCCACAGTATAATGCTCCTTAGTGCTCCCACCCACTGTATAATGCTCCTTAGTGCCCCCACCCACAGTATAATGCTCCTTAGTGCCCCCACCCACAGTATAATGCTCCTTAGTGCCCCTACACAGTATAATGCTCCTTAGTGCCCCCCACACAGTATAATGCTCCTTAGTGCCCCCCCCCCCGCACAGTATAATGCTCCTTAGTGCCCCCCGCACAGTATAATGCTCCTTAGTGCCCCCCGCACAGTATAATGCTCCTTAGTGCCCCCACCCACAGTATAATGCTCCTTAGTGCCCCCACACAGTATAATGCTCCTTAGTGCCCCCCACACAGTATAATGCTCCTTAGTGCCCCCCCCCGCACAGTATAATGCTCCTTAGTGCCCCCCGCACAGTATAATGCTCCTTAGTGCCCCCCGCACAGTATAATGCTCCTTAGTGCCCCCACCCACAGTATATTGCTCCTTATTGCCCCTGCACCGTATAATATCTCCTTAGTGCCTCTGCACAGTATAATGCTCCTTAGTGCCCCCACCCACAGTATAATGCTCCTTAGTGCCCCCACCCACAGTATAATGCTCCTTAGTGCCCCCACCCACAGTATAATGCTCCTTAGTGCCCCCACCCACAGTATAATGCTCCTTAGTGCCCCCATCCACAGTATAATGCTCCTTAGTGCCCCCACCCACAGTATAATGCTCCTTAGTGCCCCCACCCACCGTATAATGCTCCTTAGTGCCCCTGCACCGTATAATATCTCCTTAGTGCCTCTGCACAGTATAATGCTCCTTAGTGCCCCCACCCACAGTATAATGCTCCTTAGTGCCCCCCACACAGTATAATGCTCCTTAGTGCCCCCCCCCGCACAGTATAATGCTCCTTAGTGCCCCCCGCACAGTATAATGCTCCTTAGTGCCCCCACCCACAGTATATTGCTCCTTAGTTCCCCTGCACCGTATAATATCTCCTTAGTGCCTCTGCACAGTATAATGCTCCTTAGTGCCCCCACCCACAGTATAATGCTCCTTAGTGCCCCCACCCACAGTATAATGCTCCTTAGTGCCCCCACCCACAGTATAATGCTCCTTAGTGCCCCCACCCACAGTATAATGCTCCTTAGTGCCCCCATCCACAGTATAATGCTCCTTAGTGCCCCCACCCACAGTATAATGCTCCTTAGTGCCCCCACCCACAGTATAATGCTCCTTAGTGCCCCTGCACCGTATAATATCTCCTTAGTGCCTCTGCACAGTATAATGCTCCTTAGTGCCCCCACCCACAGTATAATGCTCCTTAGTGCCCCCACCCACAGTATAATGATCCTTAGTGCCCCCACCCACAGTATAATGCTCCTTAGTGCCCCCACCCACAGTATAATGCTCCTTAGTGCCCCCATCCACAGTATAATGCTCCTTAGTTCTCCCACCCACTGTATAATGCTCCTTAGTGCCCCCACCCACAGTATAATGCTCCTTAGTGCCCCCACCCACAGTATAATGCTCCTTAGTGCCCCCACACAGTATAATGCTCCTTAGTGCCCCCCACACAGTATAATGCTCCTTAGTGACCCCCCGCACAGTATAATGCTCCTTAGTGCCCCCCGCACAGTATAATGCTCCTTAGTGCCCCCCGCACAGTATAATGCTCCTTAGTGCCCCCACCCACAGTATAATGCTCCTTAGTGCCCCCACACAGTATAATGCTCCTTAGTGCCCCCCACACAGTATAATGCTCCTTAGTGCCCCCCCCGCACAGTATAATGCTCCTTAGTGCCCCCCGCACAGTATAATGCTCCTTAGTGCCCCCCGCACAGTATAATGCTCCTTAGTGCCCCCACCCACAGTATATTGCTCCTTATTGCCCCTGCACCGTATAATATCTCCTTAGTGCCTCTGCACAGTATAATGCTCCTTAGTGCCCCCACCCACAGTATAATGCTCCTTAGTGCCCCCACCCACAGTATAATGCTCCTTAGTGCCCCCACCCACAGTATAATGCTCCTTAGTGCCCCCACCCACAGTATAATGCTCCTTAGTGCCCCCATCCACAGTATAATGCTCCTTAGTGCCCCCACCCACAGTATAATGCTCCTTAGTGCCCCCACCCACAGTATAATGCTCCTTAGTGCCCCTGCACCGTATAATATCTCCTTAGTGCCTCTGCACAGTATAATGCTCCTTAGTGCCCCCACCCACAGTATAATGCTCCTTAGTGCCCCCCACACAGTATAATGCTCCTTAGTGCCCCCCCCGCACAGTATAATGCTCCTTAGTGCCCCCCGCACAGTATAATGCTCCTTAGTGCCCCCACCCACAGTATATTGCTCCTTAGTTCCCCTGCACCGTATAATATCTCCTTAGTGCCTCTGCACAGTATAATGCTCCTTAGTGCCCCCACCCACAGTATAATGCTCCTTAGTGCCCCCACCCACAGTATAATGCTCCTTAGTGCCCCCACCCACAGTATAATGCTCCTTAGTGCCCCCACCCACAGTATAATGCTCCTTAGTGCCCCCATCCACAGTATAATGCTCCTTAGTGCCCCCACCCACAGTATAATGCTCCTTAGTGCCCCCACCCACAGTATAATGCTCCTTAGTGCCCCTGCACCGTATAATATCTCCTTAGTGCCTCTGCACAGTATAATGCTCCTTAGTGCCCCCACCCACAGTATAATGCTCCTTAGTGCCCCCACCCACAGTATAATGATCCTTAGTGCCCCCACCCACAGTATAATGCTCCTTAGTGCCCCCACCCACAGTATAATGCTCCTTAGTGCCCCCATCCACAGTATAATGCTCCTTAGTTCTCCCACCCACTGTATAATGCTCCTTAGTGCCCCCACCCACAGTATAATGCTCCTTATTGCCCCCACCCACAGTATAATGCTCCTTAGTGCCCCCACACAGTATAATGCTCCTTAGTGCCCCCCACACAGTATAATGCTCCTTAGTGACCCCCCGCACAGTATAATGCTCCTTAGTGCCCCCCGCACAGTATAATGCTCCTTAGTGCCCCCCGCACAGTATAATGCTCCTTAGTGCCCCCACCCACAGTATAATGCTCCTTAGTGCCCCCACACAGTATAATGCTCCTTAGTGCCCCCCACACAGTATAATGCTCCTTAGTGCCCCCCCCCCACAGTATAATGCTCCTTAGTGCCCCCCGCACAGTATAATGCTCCTTAGTGCCCCCCCGCACAGTATAATGCTCCTTAGTGCCCCCATCCACAGTATATTGCTCCTTATTGCCCCTGCACCGTATAATATCTCCTTAGTGCCTCTGCACAGTATAATGCTCCTTAGTGCCCCCACCCACAGTATAATGCTCCTTAGTGCCCCCACCCACAGTATAATGCTCCTTAGAGCCCCCACCCACAGTATAATGCTCCTTAGTGCCCCCACCCACAGTATAATGCTCCTTAGTGCCCCCATCCACAGTATAATGCTCCTTAGTGCCCCCACCCACAGTATAATGCTCCTTAGTGCCCCCACCCACAGTATAATGCTCCTTAGTGCCCCTGCACCGTATAATATCTCCTTAGTGCCTCTGCACAGTATAATGCTCCTTAGTGCCCCCACCCACAGTATAATGCTCCTTAGTGCCCCCACCCACAGTATAATGCTCCTTAGTGCCCCCACCCACAGTATAATGCTCCTTAGTGCCCCCACCCACAGTATAATGCTCCTTAGTGCCCCCACCCACAGTATAATGCTCCTTAGTGCCCCCATCCACAGTATAATGCTCCTTAGTGCTCCCACCCACTGTATAATGCTCCTTAGTGCCCCCACCCACAGTATAATGCTCCTTAGTGCCCCCACCCACAGTATAATGCTCCTTAGTGCCCCCACACAGTATAATGCTCCTTAGTGCCCCCCACACAGTATAATGCTCCTTAGTGCCCCCCCCGCACAGTATAATGCTCCTTAGTGCCCCCCGCACAGTATAATGCTCCTTAGTGCCCCCATCCACAGTATAATGCTCCTTAGTGCCCCCACCCACAGTATAATGCTCCTTAGTGCCCCCACACAGTATAATGCTCCTTAGTGCCCCCCACACAGTATAATGCTCCTTAGTGCCCCCCCCCGCACAGTATAATGCTCCTTAGTGCCCCCGCACAGTATAATGCTCCTTAGTGCCCCCCGCACAGTATAATGCTCCTTAGTGCCCCCACCCACAGTATATTGCTCCTTAGTGCCCCTGCACCGTATAATATCTCCTTAGTGCCTCTGCACAGTATAATGCTCCTTAGTGCCCCCACCCACAGTATAATGCTCCTTAGTGCCCCCACCCACAGTATAATGCTCCTTAGTGCCCCCACCCACAGTATAATGCTCCTTAGTGCCCCCACCCACAGTATAATGCTCCTTAGTGCCCCCATCCACAGTATAATGCTCCTTAGTGCCCCCACCCACAGTATAATGCTCCTTAGTGCCCCCACCCACAGTATAATGCTCCTTAGTGCCCCTGCACCGTATAATATCTCCTTAGTGCCTCTGCACAGTATAATGCTCCTTAGTGCCCCCACCCACAGTATAATGCTCCTTAGTGCCCCCACCCACAGTATAATGCTCCTTAGTGCCCCCACCCACAGTATAATGCTCCTTAGTGCCCCCATCCACAGTATAATGCTCCTTAGTGCCCCCACCCACAGTATAATGCTCCTTAGTGCCCCCACCCACAGTATAATGCTCCTTAGTGCCCCTGCACCGTATAATATCTCCTTAGTGCCTCTGCACAGTATAATGCTCCTTAGTGCCCCCACCCACAGTATAATGCTCCTTAGTGCCCCCACCCACAGTATAATGCTCCTTAGTGCCCCCACCCACAGTATAATGCTCCTTAGTGCCCCCACCCACAGTATAATGCTCCTTAGTGCCCCCACCCACAGTATAATGCTCCTTAGTGCCCCCATCCACAGTATAATGCTCCTTAGTGCCCCCACCCACAGTATAATGCTCCTTAGTGCCCCCACCCACAGTATAATGCTCCTTAGTGCCCCCACACAGTATAATGCTCCTTAGTGCCCCCCACACAGTATAATGCTCCTTAGTGCCCCCCCCGCACAGTATAATGCTCCTTAGTGCCCCCCGCACAGTATAATGCTCCTTAGTGCCCCCACCCACAGTATAATGCTCCTTAGTGCCCCCACCCACAGTATAATGCTCCTTAGTGCCCCCACACAGTATAATGCTCCTTAGTGCCCCCACACAGTATAATGCTCCTTAGTGCCCCCCACACAGTATAATGCTCCTTAGTGCCCCCCCCGCACAGTATAATGCTCCTTAGTGCCCCCCGCACAGTATAATGCTCCTTAGTGCCCCCCGCACAGTATAATGCTCCTTAGTGCCCCCACCCACAGTATAATGCTCCTTTGTGCCCCCACACAGTATAATGCTCCTTAGTGCCCCCCACACAGTATAATGCTCCTTAGTGCCCCCCCGCACAGTATAATGCTCCTTAGTGCCCCCCGCACAGTATAATGCTCCTTAGTGCCCCCCGCACAGTATAATGCTCCTTAGTGCCCCCACCCACAGTATATTGCTTCTTAGTGCCCCTGCACCGTATAATATCTCCTTAGTGCCTCTGCACAGTATAATGCTCCTTAGTGCCCCCACCCACAGTATAATGCTCCTTAGTGCCCCCACCCACAGTATAATGCTCCTTAGTGCCCCCACCCACAGTATAATGCTCCTTAGTGCCCCCATCCACAGTATAATGCTCCTTAGTGCCCCCACCCACAGTATAATGCTCCTTAGTGCCCCCACCCACAGTATAATGCTCCTTAGTGCCCCCACCCACAGTATAATGCTCCTTAGTGCCTCCACCCACAGTATAATGCTCCTTAGTGCCCCACCCACAGTATAAGCCTCCTTAGTGCCCCATGCACCGTATAATATCTCCTTAGTGCCCCCACCCACAGTATAATGCTCCTTAGTGCCCCCACCCACAGTATAATGCTCCTTAGTGCCCCCAACCACAGTATAATGCTCCTTAGTGCCCCCGCACAGTATAATGCTCCTTAGTGCCCCCACCCACAGTATAATGCTCCTTAGTGGCCCCACCCACAGTATAATGCTCCTTAGTGCCCCCACCCACAGTATAATGCTCCTTAGTGCCCCCACCCACAGTATAATGCTCCTTAGTGCCCCCACACAGTATAATGCTCCTTAGTGCCCCCCGCACAGTATAATGCTCCTTAGTGCCCCCACCCACAGCATAATGCTCCTTAGTGCCCCCACACAGTATAATGCTCCTTAGTGCCCCCCACACAGTATAATGCTCCTTAGTGCCCCCCCCCGCACAGTATAATGCTCCTTAGTGCCCCCCGCACAGTATAATGCTCCTTAGTGCCCCCCGCACAGTATAATGCTCCTTAGTGCCCCCACCCACAGTATAATGCTCCTTAGTGCCCCCACACAGTATAATGCTCCTTAGTGCCCCCCACACAGTATAATGCTCCTTAGTGCCCCCCCGCACAGTATAATGCTCCTTAGTGCCCCCCCCGCACAGTATAATGCTCCTTAGTGCCCCCAGCACAGTATAATGCTCCTTAGTGCCCCCGCACAGTATAATGCTCCTTAGTGCCCCCACCCACAGTATAATGCTCCTTAGTGCCCCCACCCACAGTATAATGCTCCTTAGTGCCCCCACACAGTATAATGCTCCTTAGTGCCCCCACACACAGTATAATGCTCCTTAGTGCCCCCCCCCCCCCGCACAGTATAATGCTCCTTAGTGCCCCCCGCACAGTATAATGCTCCTTAGTGCCTCCCGCACAGTATAATGCTCCTTAGTGCCCCCACCCACAGTATATTGCTCCTTAGTGCCCCTGCACCGTATAATATCTCCTTAGTGCCTCTGCACAGTATAATGCTCCTTAGTGCCCCCACCCACAGTATAATGCTCCTTAGTGCCCCCACCCACAGTATAATGCTCCTTAGTGCCCCCACCCACAGTATAATGCTCCTTAGTGCCCCCACCCACAGTATAATGCTCCTTAGTGCCCCCACCCACAGTATAATGCTCCTTAGTGCCCCCATCCACAGTATAATGCTCCTTAGTGCCCCCACCCACAGTATAATGCTCCTTAGTGCCCCCACCCACAGTATAATGCTCCTTAGTGCCCCCATCCACAGTATAATGCTCCTTACTGCCCCCACCCACAGTATAATGCTCCTTAGTGCCCCCATCCACAGTATAATGCTCCTTAGTGCTCCCACCCACTGTATAATGCTCCTTAGTGCCCCCACCCACAGTATAATGCTCCTTAGTGCCCCCACCCACAGTATAATGCTCCTTAGTGCCCCCACACAGTATAATGCTCCTTAGTGCCCCCCACACAGTATAATGCTCCTTAGTGCCCCCCCCGTACAGTATAATGCTCCTTAGTGCCCCCCGCACAGTATAATTCTCCTTAGTGCCCCCCCGCACAGTATAATGCTCCTTAGTGCCCCCACCCACAGTATAATGCTCCTTAGTGCCCCCACACAGTATAATGCTCCTTAGTGCCCCCCACACAGTATAATGCTCCTTAGTGCCCCCCCCCCCCACAGTATAATGCTCCTTAGTGCCCCCCGCACAGTATAATGCTCCTTAGTGCCCCCACCCACAGTATATTGCTCCTTAGTGCCCCTGCACCGTATAATATCTCCTTAGTGCCTCTGCACAGTATAATGCTCCTTAGTGCCCCCACCCACAGTATAATGCTCCTTAGTGCCCCCACCCACAGTATAATGCTCCTTAGTGCCCCCACCCACAGTATAATGCTCCTTAGTGCCCCCACCCACAGTATAATGCTCCTTAGTGCCCCCATCCACAGTATAATGCTCCTTAGTGCCCCCACCCACAGTATAATGCTTCTTAGTGCCCCCACCCACAGTATAATGCTCCTTAGTGCCCCTGCACCGTATAATATCTCTTTAGTGCCTCTGCACAGTATAATGCTCCTTAGTGCCCCCACCCACAGTATAATGCTCCTTAGTGCCCCCACCCACAGTATAATGCTCCTTAGTGCCCCCACCCACAGTATAATGCTCCTTAGTGCCCCCACCCACAGTATAATGCTCCTTAGTGCCCCCACCCACAGTATAATGCTCCTTAGTGCCCCCACACAGTATAATGCTCCTTAGTGCCCCCCACACAGTATAATGCTCCTTAGTGACCCCCCCCGCACAGTATAATGCTCCTTAGTGCCCCCCGCACAGTATAATGCTCCTTAGTGCCCCCCGCACAGTATAGTGCTCCTTAGTGCCCCCACCCACAGTATAATGCTCCTTAGTGCCCCTGCACCGTATAATATCTCCTTAGTGCCTCTGCACAGTATAATGCTCCTTAGTGCCCCCACCCACAGTATAATGCTCCTTAGTGCCCCCACCCACAGTATAATGCTCCTTAGTGCCCCCACCCACAGTATAATGCTTCTTAGTGCCCCCACCCACAGTATAATGCTCCTTAGTGCCCCCACCCACAGTATAATGCTCCTTAGTGCCCCCACCCACAGTATAATGCTCCTTAGTGCCCCCACCCACAGTATAATGCTCCTTAGTGCCCCCACACAGTATAATGCTCCTTAGTGCCCCCCACACAGTATAATGCTCCTTAATGCCCCCCCCCCGCACAGTATAATGCTCCTTAGTGCCCCCCACACAGTATAATGCTCCTTAGTGCCCCCACCCACAATATATTGCTCCTTAGTGCCCCTGCACCGTATAATATCTCCTTAGTGCCTCTGCACAGTATAATGCTCCTTAGTGCCCCCACCCACAGTATAATGCTCCTTAGTGCCCCCACCCACAGTATAATCCTCCTTAGTGCCCCCACCCACAGTATAATGCTCCTTAGTGCCCCCATCCACAGTATAATGCTCCTTAGTGCCCCCATCCACAGTATAATGCTCCTTAGTGCCCCCACCCACAGTATAATGCTCCTTAGTGCCCCCACCCACAGTATAATGCTCCTTAGTGCCCCTGCACCGTATAATATCTCCTTAGTGCCTCTGCACAGTATAATGCTCCTTAGTGCCCCCACCCACAGTATAATGCTCCTTAGTGCCCCCACCCACAGTATAATGCTCCTTAGTGCCCCCACCCACAGTATAATGCTCCTTAGTGCCCCCACCCACAGTATAATGCTCCTTAGTGCCCCCACCCACAGTATAATGCTCCTTAGTGCCCCCACCCACAGTATAATGCTCCTTAGTGCCCCCATCCACAGTATAATGCTCCTTAGTGCTCCCACCCACTGTATAATGCTCCTTAGTGCCCCTGCACTGTATAATATCTCCTTAGTGCCCCATGCACGCATAATATCTCCTTAGTGCCTCTGCACAGTATAATGCTCCTTAGTGCCCCCATCCACAGTATAATGCTCCTTAGTGCCCCCATCCACAATATAATGCTCCTTAGTGCCCCCACCCACAGTATAATGCTCCTTAGTGCCCCATGCACCGTATAATATCTCCTTAGTGCCCCCACACAGTATAATGCTCCTTAGTGCCCCACCCACAGTATAATGCTCCTTAGTGCCCCCACACAGTATAATGCTCCTTAGTGCCCCCACCCACAGTATAATGCTCCTTAGTGCCCCCACCCACAGTATAATGCTCCTTAGTGCCCCCACCCACAGTATAATGCTCCTTAGTGCCCCCACCCACAGTATAATGCTCCTTAGTGCCCCCACACAGTATAATGCTCCTTAGTGCCCCCCACACAGTATAATGCTCCTTAGTGCCCCCCCCACACAGTATAATGCTCCTTAGTGCCCCCCGCACAGTATAATGCTCCTTAGTGCCCCCTGCACAGTATAATGCTCCTTAGTGCCCCCACCCACAGTATATTGCTCCTTAGTTCCCCTGCACCGTATAATATCTCCTTAGTGCCTCTGCACAGTATAATGCTCCTTAGTGCCCCCACCCACAGTATAATGCTCCTTAGTGCCCCCACCCACAGTATAATGCTCCTTAGTGCCCCCACCCACAGTATAATGCTCCTTAGTGCCCCCACCCACAGTATAATGCTCCTTAGTGCCCCCATCCACAGTATAATGCTCCTTAGTGCCCCCACCCACAGTATAATGCTCCTTAGTGCCCCCACCCACAGTATAATGCTCCTTAGTGCCCCTGCACCGTATAATATCTCCTTAGTGCCTCTGCACAGTATAATGCTCCTTAGTGCCCCCACCCACAGTATAATGCTCCTTAGTGCCCCCACCCACAGTATAATGCTCCTTAGTGCCCCCACCCACAGTATAATGCTTCTTAGTGCCCCCACCCACAGTATAATGCTCCTTAGTGCCCCCATCCACAGTATAATGCTCCTTAGTGCTCCCACCCACTGTATAATGCTCCTTAGTGCCCCCACCCACAGTATAATGCTCCTTAGTGCCCCCACCCACAGTATAATGCTCCTTAGTGCCCCCACACAGTATAATGCTCCTTAGTGCCCCCCACACAGTATAATGCTCCTTAGTGCCCCCCCCCGCACAGTATAATGCTCCTTAGTGCCCCCCGCACAGTATAATGCTCCTTAGTGCCCCCCCGCACAGTATAATGCTCCTTAGTGCCCCCACCCACAGTATAATGCTCCTTAGTGCCCCCACACAGTATAATGCTCCTTAGTGCCCCCCACACAGTATAATGCTCCTTAGTGCCCCCCCCCGCACAGTATAATGCTCCTTAGTGCCCCCCGCACAGTATAATGCTCCTTAGTGCCCCCCGCACAGTATAATGCTCCTTAGTGCCCCCACCCACAGTATATTGCTCCTTATTGCCCCTGCACCGTATAATATCTCCTTAGTGCCTCTGCACAGTATAATGCTCCTTAGTGCCCCCACCCACAGTATAATGCTCCTTAGTGCCCCCACCCACAGTATAATGCTCCTTAGTGCCCCCACCCACAGTATAATGCTCCTTAGTGCCCCCACCCACAGTATAATGCTCCTTAGTGCCCCCATCCACAGTATAATGCTCCTTAGTGCCCCCACCCACAGTATAATGCTCCTTAGTGCCCCCACCCACAGTATAATGCTCCTTAGTGCCCCTGCACCGTATAATATCTCCTTAGTGCCTCTGCACAGTATAATGCTCCTTAGTGCCCCCACCCACAGTATAATGCTCCTTAGTGCCCCCCACACAGTATAATGCTCCTTAGTGCCCCCCCCGCACAGTATAATGCTCCTTAGTGCCCCCCGCACAGTATAATGCTCCTTAGTGCCCCCACCCACAGTATATTGCTCCTTAGTTCCCCTGCACCGTATAATATCTCCTTAGTGCCTCTGCACAGTATAATGCTCCTTAGTGCCCCCACCCACAGTATAATGCTCCTTAGTGCCCCCACCCACAGTATAATGCTCCTTAGTGCCCCCACCCACAGTATAATGCTCCTTAGTGCCCCCACCCACAGTATAATGCTCCTTAGTGCCCCCATCCACAGTATAATGCTCCTTAGTGCCCCCACCCACAGTATAATGCTCCTTAGTGCCCCCACCCACAGTATAATGCTCCTTAGTGCCCCTGCACCGTATAATATCTCCTTAGTGCCTCTGCACAGTATAATGCTCCTTAGTGCCCCCACCCACAGTATAATGCTCCTTAGTGCCCCCACCCACAGTATAATGATCCTTAGTGCCCCCACCCACAGTATAATGCTCCTTAGTGCCCCCACCCACAGTATAATGCTCCTTAGTGCCCCCATCCACAGTATAATGCTCCTTAGTTCTCCCACCCACTGTATAATGCTCCTTAGTGCCCCCACCCACAGTATAATGCTCCTTAGTGCCCCCACCCACAGTATAATGCTCCTTAGTGCCCCCACACAGTATAATGCTCCTTAGTGCCCCCCACACAGTATAATGCTCCTTAGTGACCCCCCGCACAGTATAATGCTCCTTAGTGCCCCCCGCACAGTATAATGCTCCTTAGTGCCCCCCGCACAGTATAATGCTCCTTAGTGCCCCCACCCACAGTATAATGCTCCTTAGTGCCCCCACACAGTATAATGCTCCTTAGTGCCCCCCACACAGTATAATGCTCCTTAGTGCCCCCCCCCGCACAGTATAATGCTCCTTAGTGCCCCCCGCACAGTATAATGCTCCTTAGTGCCCCCCCGCACAGTATAATGCTCCTTAGTGCCCCCATCCACAGTATATTGCTCCTTATTGCCCCTGCACCGTATAATATCTCCTTAGTGCCTCTGCACAGTATAATGCTCCTTAGTGCCCCCACCCACAGTATAATGCTCCTTAGTGCCCCCACCCACAGTATAATGCTCCTTAGTGCCCCCACCCACAGTATAATGCTCCTTAGTGCCCCCACCCACAGTATAATGCTCCTTAGTGCCCCCATCCACAGTATAATGCTCCTTAGTGCCCCCACCCACAGTATAATGCTCCTTAGTGCCCCCACCCACAGTATAATGCTCCTTAGTGCCCCTGCACCGTATAATATCTCCTTAGTGCCTCTGCACAGTATAATGCTCCTTAGTGCCCCCACCCACAGTATAATGCTCCTTAGTGCCCCCACCCACAGTATAATGCTCCTTAGTGCCCCCACCCACAGTATAATGCTCCTTAGTGCCCCCACCCACAGTATAATGCTCCTTAGTGCCCCCACCCACAGTATAATGCTCCTTAGTGCCCCCATCCACAGTATAATGCTCCTTAGTGCTCCCACCCACTGTATAATGCTCCTTAGTGCCCCCACCCACAGTATAATGCTCCTTAGTGCCCCCACCCACAGTATAATGCTCCTTAGTGCCCCCACACAGTATAATGCTCCTTATGGCCCCCACACAGTATAATGCTCCTTAGTGCCCCCCCCCGCACAGTATAATGCTCCTTAGTGCCCCCCCGCACAGTATAATGCTCCTTAGTGCCCCCATCCACAGTATAATGCTCCTTAGTGCCCCCACCCACAGTATAATGCTCCTTAGTGCCCCCACACAGTATAATGCTCCTTAGTGCCCCCCACACAGTATAATGCTCCTTAGTGCCCCCCCCGCACAGTATAATGCTCCTTAGTGCCCCCGCACAGTATAATGCTCCTTAGTGCCCCCCCGCACAGTATAATGCTCCTTAGTGCCCCCACCCACAGTATATTGCTCCTTAGTGCCCCTGCACCGTATATTATCTCCTTAGTGCCTCTGCACAGTATAATGCTCCTTAGTGCCCCCACCCACAGTATAATGCTCCTTAGTGCCCCCACCCACAGTATAATGCTCCTTAGTGCCCCCACCCACAGTATAATGCTCCTTAGTGCCCCCACCCACAGTATAATGCTCCTTAGTGCCCCCATCCACAGTATAATGCTCCTTAGTGCCCCCACCCACAGTATAATGCTCCTTAGTGCCCCCACCCACAGTATAATGCTCCTTAGTGCCCCTGCACCGTATAATATCTCCTTAGTGCCTCTGCACAGTATAATGCTCCTTAGTGCCCCCACCCACAGTATAATGCTCCTTAGTGCCCCCACCCACAGTATAATGCTCCTTAGTGCCCCCACCCACAGTATAATGCTCCTTAGTGCCCCCATCCACAGTATAATGCTCCTTAGTGCCCCCACCCACAGTATAATGCTCCTTAGTGCCCCCACCCACAGTATAATGCTCCTTAGTGCCCCTGCACCGTATAATATCTCCTTAGTGCCTCTGCACAGTATAATGCTCCTTAGTGCCCCCACCCACAGTATAATGCTCCTTAGTGCCCCCACCCACAGTATAATGCTCCTTAGTGCCCCCACCCACAGTATAATGCTCCTTAGTGCCCCCACCCACAGTATAATGCTCCTTAGTGCCCCCACCCACAGTATAATGCTCCTTAGTGCCCCCATCCACAGTATAATGCTCCTTAGTGCTCCCACCCACTGTATAATGCTCCTTAGTGCCCCCACCCACAGTATAATGCTCCTTAGTGCCCCCACCCACAGTATAATGCTCCTTAGTGCCCCCACACAGTATAATGCTCCTTAGTGCCCCCCACACAGTATAATGCTCCTTAGTGCCCCCCCCCCGCACAGTATAATGCTCCTTAGTGCCCCCCCGCACAGTATAATGCTCCTTAGTGCCCCCACCCACAGTATAATGCTCCTTAGTGCCCCCACCCACAGTATAATGCTCCTTAGTGCCCCCACACAGTATAATGCTCCTTAGTGCCCCCCACACAGTATAATGCTCCTTAGTGCCCCCCCCCCGCACAGTATAATGCTCCTTAGTGCCCCCGCACAGTATAATGCTCCTTAGTGCCCCCCCGCACAGTATAATGCTCCTTAGTGCCCCCACCCACAGTATATTGCTCCTTAGTGCCCCTGCACCGTATAATATCTCCTTAGTGCCTCTGCACAGTATAATGCTCCTTAGTGCCCCCACCCACAGTATAATGCTCCTTAGTGCCCCCACCCACAGTATAATGCTCCTTAGTGCCCCCACCCACAGTATAATGCTCCTTAGTGCCCCCACCCACAGTATAATGCTCCTTAGTGCCCCCATCCACAGTATAATGCTCCTTAGTGCCCCCACCCACAGTATAATGCTCCTTAGTGCCCCCACCCACAGTATAATGCTCCTTAGTGCCCCTGCACCGTATAATATCTCCTTAGTGCCTCTGCACAGTATAATGCTCCTTAGTGCCCCCACCCACAGTATAATGCTCCTTAGTGCCCCCACCCACAGTATAATGCTCCTTAGTGCCCCCACCCACAGTATAATGCTCCTTAGTGCCCCCACCCACAGTATAATGCTCCTTAGTGCCCCCACCCACAGTATAATGCTCCTTAGTGCCCCCACCCACAGTATAATGCTCCTTAGTGCCCCCATCCACAGTATAATGCTCCTTAGTGCTCCCACCCACTGTATAATGCTCCTTAGTGCCCCTGCACTGTATAATATCTCCTTAGTGCCCCATGCACGCATATCTCCTTAGTGCCTCTGCACAGTATAATGCTCCTTAGTGCCCCCATCCACAGTATAATGCTCCTTAGTGCCCCCATCCACAGTATAATGCTCCTTAGTGCCCCCATCCACAATATAATGCTCCTTAGTGCCCCCACCCACAGTATAATGCTCCTTAGTGCCCCATGCACCGTATAATATCTCCTTAGTGCCCCCACACAGTATAATGCTCCTTAGTGCCCCACCCACAGTATAATGCTCCTTAGTGCCCCCACCCACAGTATAAGCCTCCTTAGTGCACCATGCACCGTATAATATCTCCTTAGTGCCCCACACAGTATAATGCTCCTTAGTGCCCCCACCCACAGTATAATGCTCCTTAGTGCCCCCACCCACAGTATAATGCTCCTTAGTGCCCCCACACAGTATAATGCTCCTTAGTGCCCCCACCCACAGTATAATGCTCCTTAGTGCCCCCACACAGTATAATGCTCCTTAGTGCCCCCCACACAGTATAATGCTCCTTAGTGCCCCCCACACAGTATAATGCTCCTTAGTGCCCCCCGCACAGTATAATGCTCCTTAGTGCCCCCCGCACAGTATAATGCCACATTTGTATGTGCGTCTTTTTGTCTGAAAAATACCATAAGTACTGGATGTGTTCAGCTGCTGTTCATCTCAGACCTTTACTTGATGGTAAACCCGGTCAAAGGACCTTTACTAAAAATAGTTGGGTACCCCTGCTGTAGGTTCTAATATGGTGTAGTTTACCTATTCTTAACCTGGCCATACACATTAGATTCCGGATGGCCATAATGGGCCATTCGATCGACGATAGGATTGTTCTTACAAATGATCCCACCATCAACATTAACAACTAAAGTGCCCGACCAGAACCTGCGCACATTGCCTGAAGAGATTTTGTTTTTGGCTGATCTTGCCAAATGCTGATATTTTCAGCTGAACTGTTTTTGGCAGACTAAGGTCAGCTGTTTGTGGCATTTTCATGGCCGACTGTCAGACAAAAAATCTAATGTGTAGGGTCACCTTTAAACTCACAACTCTGGAATATTTTATAGGTTAGGTTTTCTGGGTTTTGTCAGTTACTACTTGTTGGGACAGGAAACACAAAAAGAAAAATTGGTGCAGTTTCCTATAGTAAGTGTTCTTATCTCCCAGTCTGTCTAGGCCAGGACTGATATTACGGTATTATATTGCTGTGATGCGTTGTGTGATATACACAGTTATCATCACTAGAACAGGGATCAGTGAAGAGAATTTTGTGATAAATGCAAAAAAATAAATTTCCAAATTTTTGCAAAAAATCTGTGCGTGATCTGGCGATACGCTTCTCTGCACATTACTAAGGCCATGCAGCCCTGACCTATGGGGTATGAGAGCTGTATAGCAGTTCTGGCGTGGCGTGTAATGCACAAGGGTTGTACCGAGCTTCTATATCACTAGTCCTGGACGTCGCTCACTATAATGGAGTCATTCATGTGAGGTTTGTGGCACAGGGAGGAATGTGAAGACCATGGTAATCTTACTCCACGTCGGCTTCGTGGTGTATAGTGATAAATATCTTACGAAAAATGAACATAACATGAGATTTATCCCCTCTTAAGGAACGCCATGGATTTTCAGAGTAAGTGTGACTATAAGAGTGTGTCACCCCCAAGATGGCTCCACAACCTAGGACATGCGATAACGTGTAGTGTTCCCTCTAGTGCTTAGTGCCTGCTACTGCAATAAACTACAACTCCCATAATTCCATGCATCAGCAACTACATCCGGGTTATCTTACTATCCCTGCTGTATGTGATAAACAATCCAACTTACAGAGTAAGGTAAAGGAGAAGTCAGATCTGTCATGTGTGATATATAATGTACATTATAATATAATAGAGGCGGAGGAGAATATATAATGGGGAGACCAATACGAGAAGTAGGTGATATGTGTGTTATAGTACTAGGAGGGGGTGAGATAATGGACCCAATAACCATAACAGTGGGATGTGAAATGTGCACTATAATACTAGAAACAGGGGACATAATATGCCTTATAGTACTAGGAGCGGATCATATATGTGTTATAGTACTAGGAGCGGATCCTATGTGTGTTATAGTACTAGGAGCGGATCATATATGTGTGTCATAGTACTAGGAGCGGATCATATATGTGTGTTATAGTACTAGGAGCGGGCCATATATGTGTTATAGTACTAGGAGCGGATCCTATGTGTGTTATAGTACTAGGAGCGGATCATATATGTGTGTTATAGTACTAGGAGCGGGCCATATGTGTGTCATAGTACTAGGAGCGGGCCATATGTGTGTTATAGTACTAGGAGCGGATCATATATGTGTGTCATAGTACTAGGAGCGGGCCATATGTGTGTTATAGTACTAGGAGCGGATCATATATGTGTGTCATAGTACTAGGAGCGGGCCATATGTGTGTTATAGTACTAGGAGCGGGCCATATATGTGTTATAGTACTAGGAGTGGGCCATATGTGTGTTATAGTACTAGGAGCGGGCCATATATGTGTTATAGTACTAGGAGCGGGCCATATATGTGTTATAGTACTAGGAGCGGATCATATATGTGTTATAGTACTAGGAGCGGGCCATATGTGTGTTATAGTACTAGGAGCGGATCCTATGTGTGTTATAGTACTAGGAGCGGATCATATATGTGTGTCATAGTACTAGGAGCGGGCCATATGTGTGTTATAGTACTAGGAGCGGATCATATATGTGTGTCATAGTACTAGGAGCGGGCCATATGTGTGTCATAGTACTAGGAGCCGGCCATATGTGTGTTATAGTACTAGGAGCGGATCCTATGTGTGTCATAGTACTAGGAGCGGATCATATATGTGTGTCATAGTACTAGGAGCGGATCATATATGTGTGTTATAGTACTAGGAGCGGGCCATATATGTGTTATAGTACTAGGAGCGGATCCTATGTGTGTTATAGTACTAGGAGCGGATCATATATGTGTGTTATAGTACTAGGAGCGGGCCATATGTGTGTCATAGTACTAGGAGCGGGCCATATGTGTGTTATAGTACTAGGAGCGGATCATATATGTGTGTCATAGTACTAGGAGCGGGCCATATGTGTGTTATAGTACTAGGAGCGGATCATATATGTGTGTCATAGTACTAGGAGCGGGCCATATGTGTGTTATAGTACTAGGAGCGGGCCATATATGTGTTATAGTACTAGGAGTGGGCCATATGTGTGTTATAGTACTAGGAGCGGGCCATATATGTGTTATAGTACTAGGAGCGGGCCATATATGTGTTATAGTACTAGGAGCGGATCATATATGTGTTATAGTACTAGGAGCGGGCCATATGTGTGTTATAGTACTAGGAGCGGATCCTATGTGTGTTATAGTACTAGGAGCGGATCATATATGTGTGTCATAGTACTAGGAGCGGGCCATATGTGTGTTATAGTACTAGGAGCGGATCATATATGTGTGTCATAGTACTAGGAGCGGGCCATATGTGTGTCATAGTACTAGGAGCCGGCCATATGTGTGTTATAGTACTAGGAGCGGATCCTATGTGTGTCATAGTACTAGGAGCGGATCATATATGTGTGTCATAGTACTAGGAGCGGATCATATATGTGTGTTATAGTACTAGGAGCGGGCCATATATGTGTTATAGTACTAGGAGCGGATCCTATGTGTGTTATAGTACTAGGAGCGGATCATATATGTGTGTCATAGTACTAGGAGCGGATCATATATGTGTGTCATAGTACTAGGAGCGGATCATATATGTGTGTCATAGTACTAGGAGCGGGCCATATGTGTGTTATAGTACTAGGAGCGGGCCATATATGTGTTATAGTACTAGGAGCGGGCCATATGTGTGTTATAGTACTAGGAGCGGGCCATATATGTGTTATAGTACTAGGAGCGGGCCATATGTGTGTTATAGTACTAGGAGCGGGCCATATATGTGTTATAGTACTAGGAGCGGATCATATATGTGTTATAGTACTAGGAGCGGGCCATATGTGTGTTATAGTACTAGGAGCGGATCCTATGTGTGTTATAGTACTAGGAGCGGATCATATATGTGTTATAGTACTAGGAGCGGGCCATATATGTGTTATAGTACTAGGAGCGGATCCTATGTGTGTTATAGTACTAGGAGCGGGCCATATATGTGTTATAGTACTAGTAGCGGGCCATATGTGTGTTATAGTACTAGGAGCGGGCCATATATGTGTGTTATAGTACTAGGAGCGGGCCATATATGTGTTATAGTACTAGGAGCGGATCCTATGTGTGTTATAGTACTAGGAGCGGATCATATATGTGTTATAGTACTAGGAGCGGGCCATATGTGTGTCATAGTACTAGGAGCGGGCCATATGTGTGTTATAGTACTAGGAGCGGGCCATATGTGTGTCATAGTACTAGGAGCGGGCCATATGTGTGTCATAGTACTAGGAGCGGATCATATGTGTGTTATAGTACTAGGAGCGGGCCATATGTGTGTCATAGTACTAGGAGCGGGCCATATGTGTGTCATAGTACTAGGAGCGGGCCATATGTGTGTTATAGTACTAGGAGCGGATCATATGTGTGTTATAGTACTAGGAGCGGGCCATATGTGTGTCATAGTACTAGGAGCGGGCCATATGTGTGTCATAGTACTAGGAGCGGGCCATATGTGTGTTATAGTACTAGGAGCGGATCATATGTGTGTTATAGTACTAGGAGCGGATCATATCTGTGTCATAGAACTAGGAGCGGGCCATATGTGTGTCATAGTACTAGGAGCGGGCCATATGTGTGTTATAGTACTAGGAGCGGATCATATGTGTGTTATAGTACTAGGAGCGGGCCATATATGTGTGTCATAGTACTAGGAGCGGGCCATATGTGTGTTATAGTACTAGGAGCGGGCCATATGTGTGTTATAGTACTAGGAGCGGATCATATGTGTGTTATAGTACTAGGAGCGGATCATATGTGTGTCATAGTACTAGGAGCGGATCCTATGTGTGTTATAGTACTAGGAGCGGATCATATGTGTGTCATAGTACTAGGAGCCGGCCATATGTGTGTCATAGTACTAGGAGTGGATCCTATGTGTGTTATAGTACTAGGAGCGGATCATATGTGTGTCATAGTACTAGGAGCGGATCCTATGTGTGTTATAGTACTAGGAGCGGATCATATGTGTGTCATAGTACTAGGAGCGGGCCATATGTGTGTCATAGTACTAGGAGCGGGCCATATGTGTGTCATAGTACTAGGAGCGGGCCATATGTGTGTCATAGTACTAGGAGCGGGCCATATGTGTGTCATAGTACTAGGAGCGGGCCATATGTGTGTCATAGTACTAGGAGCGGGCCATATGTGTGTCATAGTACTAGGAGCGGGCCATATGTGTGTCATAGTACTAGGAGCCGGCCATATGTGTGTCATAGTACTAGGAGTGGATCCTATATGTGTTATAGTACCAGGAGCGGATCATATATGTGTGTTATAGTACCAGGAGCGGATCATATATGTGTGTCATAGTACCAGGAGTGGGCCATTTAATGGACTATATAACAATAACCGCAGGACGTGTAATGTGCACTACAATACCAGAAGCAGGAGATATAATATGTCTTATAGTACTAGGAGCAGACGATATAATGGATGGAGATCAGGATGTGATAGACTGAGCTCAGTCAATAACATAGCCAAGGGTCAGAGTCAGGAGTAGAACTACAGATACCAGGCAGACAATCTGAAGGACAAGGCAAGAGGACTTGGGTCTGGATCAGGATCAGTACCAAGACAATGTCTGAGCCTGAAAATGTCTGTACCTGGATTAAAGGGGTTATACCGCAATAATGATTTATCCCCTATCCTGGGATAGTCCTGGATTCTGGCTGCAGTCCCGGTCAGCGGGAGGTTTGTCACAGCATCAACTCCTCTGCGTCCATGATCTGCTTCACCATTCCAGCTTGGAGGCAGACCGGGGCAATGTAGTGACAAAGGCACCAGCGTCAGACACCAGGGTGGAGAAGGGGCAATGTTAGTATTAGGAATTTTGTCGAGGTCTACCCTACATTCTGATTAAAACACCCAGAAATGTCTCCCTTTTAAGTATCTCTCCTATGGCTATAGGGGATAAATAATTTTCGTGGTACAACCCCATTAATATGCAAAGCATAACAGGATGATTCCCATTAACTAGGCTACCATCTTTGGTTGCCTCAGCGACCTGAAGCCAGTGTAATGCTGAGCAGAAGGCCGCAGGCCTGGTGAGGGAGGGGAGCTTTAACAGGAGGGAAAGGGTGCCCCAGTTGTGTGCCCAGCAATTGTATACGGCCATCAGCAGGAGTCGGGATATCATGCTGAAACCAGCTGAGATTAATAACACGACATTGGCCCTGTCTCCTGACAACGCTCAGCTGGAGGGCCCCTGACGTGAACCATGGTGAGGTCCATGTCCCATTCAGCAGCCCCTAAATAATGTCTGGGCCATAAGCAGGACTGACCAGGATCAGTAGAGAATATGTTATGAAAATGACCCCCACAATCGACTGTATGAAGAGACTGCAGTGTTCGGGTGAGCACTGAATACCAAGCACACCGTATAGGGCGCACATCGTATATAGCACACATCGTATAGCGTCTGTGTGATGAATAAATGTGATGTCACTGGCCTGTGAAGCTGGAGCGAAGCTCAACCAAGCAGCTGATCTGTAGGGGTTCCAGGTGTCGGGGCCCCACCACCCTGGTATAGATGACCTATTTTAACCAGTTCCGGATCAGGCTGTCTTCCCTGGATCAGGACCACATATACTTCAACATTTTCAGGTTTTTTTTCATACATGCGATTTTGAGGGCTATAACAATTTTCCTTTGGGTTATTTAATAATTTTTGTGTCTTTTTTTCATGATAAATAGGACTTTATCTTTATGTTGTTTTCATTTTTCCATGTTTTTCTTTATTTTAATATTCAAGAAAATGTAAACAAAAAAAGAGCAAAAACGTGTCTGTTTTTCACATTTTTCCAGTTTTTGTGAATAGTTTTCCCTCTGCGTTCCGGTCATTTTTCTGTAGATGACACTTCTTGTTGTTGCAGCTTTCTGTGCTGGACTGCACAGCTGATCGGGCTCCTCTAGGACCCAGCAGCTCATGGAGTCAGCGGTCATATGACCTCGAGATCAGAAGTGGAGCCGCATCATGGCGGCTCCCATAGCTTTCTACTACCATCCCTGCATTCCCTGACTCTGACTCCTCTATAAATGGCTGACAACCATGCTCAGTCAGATGCAGTAAAGATCCTCTAATTCATTAATAATCCAGTGATTCATTCCTATGACAGTAAATATGTAACAAACTAAACATCTAATTCATTATATAATAGTTATAATTCTATAATATAGTTTATAATAATTCTGACTCTGAATCCACCCAAAACTGGCCCCGACTCCGCCTGTACGACTCCGACTCCACAGCCCTGGGGCAGACTAGCTATTATACAATGCAATTTAATATGCAGATGGATAGGTTAGTGTTACCAGAACCAGCATATCTATCTGCAGGGCTGGGGTGATATGCTGGTTCTGGTGACACTAACCTATCTATCTGCAGGACTGGGGTGATATGCTGGTTCTGGTGACACTAACCTATCTATCTGCAGGGCTGGGGTGATATGCTGGTTCTGGTGACACTAACCTATCTATCTGCAGGGCTGGGGTGATATGCTGGTTCTGGTGACACTAACCTATCTATCTGCGGGGCTGGGGTGATATGCTGGTTCTGGTGACACTAACCTATCTATCTGCTGGGCTGGGGTGATATGCTGGTTCTGGTGACACTAACCTATCTATCTGCAGGGCTGGGGTGATATGCTGGTTCTGGTGACACTAACCTATCTATCTGCAGGGCTGGGGTGATATGCTGGTTCTGGTGACACTAACCTATCTATCTGCAGGGCTGGGGTGATAAGCTGGTTCTGGTGACACTAACCTATCTGCAGGGCTGGGGTGATAAGCTGGTTCTGGTGACACTAACCTATCTATCTGCAGGGCTGGGGTGATATGCTGGTTCTGGTGACACTAACCTATCTATCTGCAGGGCTGGGGTGATATGCTGGTTCTGGTGACCCTAACCTATCTATCTGCAGGACTGGGGTGATATGCTGGTTCTGGTGACTCTAACCTATCTATCTGCAGGGCTGGGGTGATATGCTGGTTCTGGTGACACTAACCTATCTATCTGCAGGGCTGGGGTGATATGCTGGTTCTGGTGACACTAACCTATCTATCTGCAGGGCTGGGGTGATATGCTGGTTCTGGTGACACTAACCTATCTATCTGCAGTACTGGGGTGATATGCTGGTTCTGGTGACACTAACCTATCTATCTGCAGGGCTGGGGTGATATGCTGGTTCTGGTGACCCTAACCTATCTATCTGCAGGACTGGGGTGATATGCTGGTTCTGGTGACTCTAACCTATCTATCTGCAGGGCTGGGGTGATATGCTGGTTCTGGTGACCCTAACCTATCTATCTGCAGGACTGGGGTGATATGCTGGTTCTGGTGACTCTAACCTATCTATCTGCAGGGCTGGGGTGATATGCTGGTTCTGGTGACACTAACCTATCTATCTGCAGGGCTGGGGTGATATGCTGGTTCTGGTGACCCTAACCTATCTATCTGCAGGGCTGGGGTCTGGTGACAGACTCTCTTTAAGCACTATGGCGCTATTATTTGAGTGTTTGCCGATATTGGCAGGATGATGCAAGAACTGTAGTGTAATATTATTTGGGAACCCCGAGGATATAATCTGTTGCCTCCCTACGGGTATGCCTGCAGTGGTGAGATTGTAAGCTCTTCTGTTAGTACTTTCTTTGTGGCACATGAGAAAACATGATATAATGCTGCGATGTTTTTGGAGAAGTCAGGAGCGGGGTCACCTTATCTGTTTTCATGGAGACCTAATGTAATGATCAGACACTGGACGAGGCCTTTCCTTCATTCATAGGAGGACGATCATCTGATGAAATCACCAACCACATGAAAATGGCGAAGGACAACTGTGAGGTGACTGAGAGGATCCTTAACCTCACCTTCGAGATCATCTACCTGCTAACCGGGGAGGTAAGAAGTGATAGAATTATGTTCTATCACTTTATTTTTCTATGTACTCTTACTTATATCCTCAATTTGGGATCATTAGGAGGTTCCAACCCTGGGACCTTCACCTATAAGCAGAAGGAAGGGACAATGGCACTCGCTGGTCACCATAGCCTCCTTACTGCAGTAACGGCACAGAGACAACCGTATCCAAGTCAGTCCGGTCACTCATTAATGTCTTATATTATGGCCTTAGAATAGACCATCAGAAAACCCCTTTAACATATGATGGGGAAGGTGAGTGGGTCGGAGTAATATTGTACATGACCAGAGAAGTGAAGGATTCTGGGAGTATAATGATATTTATCAGCATCGCTTTCCTTAAACAGGATTATACAGCAGCAAAGAAGACGTCTGGTGATTGTGTGACCTCCAGTGTCTGTCCCCAAATGTCCCCAAGCACCATCACAGAGCCGTCACCTCCATCACTGATACCTGACAACACAATGAAGATCCTGGAGCTCACCAACAAGATGATCGAGCTGCTGACTGGAGAGGTGAGCGCTGCTGGGAATGCTGGGACATTAGACAGTAACACAAGGGATGATGTGTCTGGATGATGAGGACTGTATCATTGTGTTGTCAGGTTCCTATAAGGTGTCAGGATGTCACCGTCTATTTCTCCATGGAGGAGTGGGAGTATTTAGAAGGACACAAGGACCTGTACAAGGACGTCATGATGGACGACCACCAGACCCGCACATCACCAGGTAAAGTCTGTTCTATCCATGACTGTAAAAACAAAAGGTATTTGTCCTGAAATGGGAGCCATAATTTTAAAAATATGCAGTGTGAACATAGCCTTAGGCTAGGTTCACATCTGCGTAGGAGTATTTAAAAGACCAAAAAATTGTGCTAAATCCTGCAATTTTCACTCCGGCCACTGAGATTAATAATAGAATGAAAGTTGCCAATTCCATAGGTGGTGTTCTTTGCAGCAGTCACCTTATTTACATCACAGACAAGGTTACAATAGAAGAAGGTAACACCTCTATAGATAACACCTCTACCCATCATTACATCACTATTGACAATAGATGATGTCACAGCTTATCTCCTACCTTATCTTATTCCCTATATGGTATGATGACCTGTTATCTACACTACACATCTAGACTTCGGTGCCCCCTCATCTGTTCCAAAATTACCATTTTATCACAATATTGAGGAATCGGCAGACACATTTTTATTACACAGGATTTTCTATCTTTTATATAATGTTGTGGTGTCTTGTGTAACCATGAATGATATATACATATAACCTTTCTATCATCACAGGTAACTCAGATAGTATATATAAACCCTCAGGAGTTCATGGAACGGAGTCCACCAGAAAGTGTAACAGAGTCAAAAAAATCAACGATGAAGTTTCGAGACCGAAGAAAACAAGAACTGCAGAATTAACGCCGTGCCAAATGGGAAATCTTAAGGAGGCCAACGCAGCGTCCCTACATACACCCACAGAACAAGTGTGGCAATATCCATCACCTCATGTTAAAGAGGAACCAGTGCCGTATGATGGAGAAAACGTCAAAGACCCCAAAATCTCCACAGCCACAGATCTTACACAGCAATATCCATATCTTCAGCTTAAGGAGGAACCAGTCTCATGTGACGAAAGAAACTTTACAAATGGGGACGTGAATAAAAATGTTACGACTCCACCAACCAAGAGACTTTTTGTACCAACCAAGAGACTTTTTGTACCAACCAAGAAAGATGAACCCACAGATGTTGTGAAGAGGTCACATCATACTGTGAAAGACAAAGTAAAGATGGGGCAACTGGGCAGAAACCTGGAGAACACCGCCCCTCTGACAAAAAACCCAGTAAGCGATGTCCGTACAGAAAACGGGGAACAAAAATCAAAAACATTCAACTGTCTAAAATGCAATAAAAATTTCCCAAACAAACAACTTTTTACCCTTCACCAGAAAATCCACATCAGGGAGAAGCCATTCTTATGTTCTAAATGTGGAAAAACTTTTTCTAAAATCTCTCACTACATCAGGCACCAGAGCATCCATGTGGGAGTGAAGCCATACACGTGTCCCGAGTGCGGGAAGTCCTTCAGTGACCGCTCTTATCTCACCAAACATCAGAGAATGCACGCCGATCTCATATCCAAGCCATTTAAGTGTCCCGAATGCGAGGTCCGATTCATGAACCAGTATGAGCTAGTGGCTCACTGCAAAGTCCACACCGGCAAGAAGCCCTTTGAATGTGCCGAGTGCGGCAAACGCTTCACTAGAAACTACCAGCTTCTCAAACATGAGAAGGTCCACACCGGAGATGTGCCTTTTCTTTGTTCTGAGTGTGGGACATGTTTTAGGAATAACGCGCTCCTTGTGAAGCACCAGCAATACCACTCCAAAGAAAAACAGTTCTCCTGCTCCGAGTGCGGGAAATCGTTCTCCGATCGCTCACACTATGTCCGACACTTGAGAATCCATACCGGTGAGCAACCATTCATGTGTTCTGAATGTGGCAGACGCTTCAACGATAAATCCAGCCTGTCGAGACACCATAGACTTCACACAGGAGAGAAGCCATACGCCTGTTCAGACTGTGGTCAGTCATTCAGATACAGCTCCACTCTTCTCAAGCACCAAGAAGTCCACCGTTTCAGTAAACCCTTCAAGTGCCCGGAGTGTGAGACGTATTTTATGAGCAACTCTGAACTTCTTATGCATTGTAGTCTGCACTCTGCAGGGAATTAATGTCTTCTATATATGCTTGCCATAAAGCCATTGAGAACCGTAAGAGACATTTACCTCAAAGCTTAAAATAATATGTCCTAATTGTAATAAATAGACTGTGTACAAGTTTACGTGTGTAATATATGTGTGGTATCTTGCCAACAGTCCTGCCGAGTTGTCTTAGATGATGATCCAATGCCAGTGAAGGTGCCGGTTATGTTGGGGCAAGTGATCTGAACACCAAAATGGAGAAAACATCAATGTCTATAGAGACAGGTTTTTGACCCTTCATTGATAGTCACTTACCTTGTCTATGACTAGAGCAGGTCCTGAGCACATGGCGCAGGGAATCTCTCTTAGGTTGTCTTTTAATCGTTGTGTAATGCACCGACCCCTCGTGTATCATTTTTGTCTAGAGCGCTCCTTTAATCTCCTGCCCATTACCTTAAGCTGGCCACCCACTTCAGATAGCTGTTTCGCTAGGTTCACACTTGCTTGGGGCCCCCCCGAACAGAAACCTAATCCAGTTAAAAAAGCTGCTACCCTTGGAAAAGGGCGGAAAAACGCGGAGAGAAAAGCGATGCTTGCAGGACTTTTCTCTCTGCTTTTTTAAAGCAGAATGGGCAACGAAATCCTCCAGCGTAGACCGGGCGCAGGTGTGAACCGAGCCTTAGCCAAATGCTCATTCAGTCAACAGCTATCTCTTCCAACCCCACCATACCGATAGACTTTTGGCCTAGCCAGCATATTTTCTGGAGGAGGAGAGAAAGACTCAACTGGCCACCTCTGGTGATGACTTATCTCCCTTGAAGTCAAAAGGATCAAACATGTTGGAATCCAACTACCCAATTATTCCCAACATCAGGCATTGGAGAAGATTTAATGAATCGTGAATTTAAAGGGGTGTTCTGGGACTTAAATATGGATGACTTTTCCTTAGGATAGACCATCAATATCAGATCGATGAGGGTCCAACATCTGGTACCCCTATGTATAGGTTATTAGTATCATAGACTGGGCTCGGTAGGCCTAATCATTGACTCCGATGCCTCTTCTTTTTCCACAGCTCAACTCTGACGTCATCAATGGCCGACAGTCATGGTCAGTCAGATTCAGTAAAGAGTCGGTGACTGATCCTATGTCATTAAATATGTAACAAACTATACATCTAATTCATTATATAATATTAGTCATTATATCATTTCAAATAATTCATCATTTTATTTTGAAGCCAACGTCAGTAACTTTTTTCCAATTCTACCCAAACCTGCCTACGACTCCACAGCCATGATCGTAGAACTGGAAAATGCTTGTGGTCAACCTTAGTCGTGTAGTAAGTATGTAAGTATTCACCTCCATGGTTCTCCAGGTAACCTGGCACAGATAGAAATGCTGAGGTGTATTGTATAGAGTAGATTTCATTTTATCTGGAATTGGAAACTCCTTCCTATAACAATTCTATGTACCCACCATATAAAGTACATACCCCTTTACTCAAACCTCCAAACTTTTTGGCTGGTCAAAGGGTGTACTTTTTGAACCGTAAACAATGCATCAAAAATTGCAGCTTTTTTTCCCAAAAAAATGTTGTCTAAACCCAGCCAAAGAGGGCGCACTTGTGGTTGTGTGAAAGACATATTTGTTTCAACTCAATACACATGAAAAGTTTTCCATTGACATGTTACTACAAAAACATCTCTATATAGAAATTTTTGAGGTCCAGATTCCAATGAAGACCATCTAGTGGCTCAATATAGTGACTTTATTAATACAGAGTATACTGATCACATGAAAACGAGGGACATTTAGGGAGCAAAGAAGGGATTCGGGCCAAAATTAGGAACTATGAAGGGACACTTGGAGGTATGCTAATGCCCCTCTATAACTGTATGTTTTCCTTGCCAACATTGGCACCATGATCCCATATGTTTGTATACACTATATAACACCGCTCTCCACTTGTCCAGAAATTTCTATTACAGACCTCTGGATGGTGCTGTACTCTTCAAGCCATAAAACCTTCATGAAGCTTTTCCTCAGTCACTATGCCAGCCTTCCTTGCCCATTATTTAGCGCCGCCATCCTCATTATTCTGGGTGGACAAGACTTGTGGTTAGAGGAGTGTAAATAGCATGAGGCTAAAGCCGGATTCACACATTGCGTTATACAGTAGGTGGCTTTCGATTGTAATGGATGAGATAGGCTGAATTTTCTTTGCAGGATGCCCTAAGACTAACCCTACAAACTTTGCGAGGTTCACACGTGCGCCGATGTTCCCGTTCGTCGTTTGATATCCCTTCTTTTTAACTGAAATCGCCAGACACAAAATTTGGGCTTGCAAGATTTTTTTCATCCACTAATTCTGATGCAGATGTGAACGCAGCCTTAGATAGTTGTTGTTGGAGTGCTTGTTAGGCCAGCAGCTATACTCCTGACTCCCCCATACATGCATGCTCAGCGGCGTGTGCATGTGTTCTGAATGGGGAAGGGGGGTAAGCCGCTGTCAAACTCCTCACCACAGCTCATCTCCCCTGACAACAACAAGATCTGACCTGTTGAAACCCAACCGTTCTATTTGTTTCTTCCCCCACATCTGCCATCGAGGGGAGTCAGGCAGCCCCCATACAGATTAGAAAGTCAGACGCTGCTGAAATTGTGGGTTTTGGTTGATGTTGGCCACATTAAGATCTTAAGTCAATGATCTCATTCAATAAGAAAATTGTAAGTAGGGGGATATGGCAGGGAATATTTTATATGTCTATTAAGAGTATAGGAATAGTATTTACCATGGAGTCCATGACTTAATAGAGGCAAGGGTCTGTCAATGAGGAGGGCCAAGGGTCCCACCAATCGATCAAGACACCAAATTGCCATAGTAATACTCTACCTCGATGTATCGTATCGATGAATCGTTGGGTTGGGGGTCAACTTTTATCACATGTACATGAGCAGCACAAGTCACAGAAAGGCGAGGATCACACTCAACTTGTCTGGTCATCTGAAGGTCTCATCATCACCTCCAACTAGTCTTTTCTATGGACAAGTCAAGAGTTGGTGACATCACCAGGTTCTCTTCAACCAAAATACTTTACATGATGTCGACCTACTTGATCACCATAGATGGAGAACATTTTGTTAAATCTTCAGTTTTCAATGGTCATTGGCCGTGCCCAAAAGCCACAAGTGGCAAAGTCACCATTTTTTAACTGGCACACTAAAGCTGTACAGGGGCCTGAAGTGGCGTGTGCAAGGGGAGAATCTTTTTGGTGTTAATACCTGCTGATGTGCCAAAGTTGCACTGCCAAAAATATCTCTTCCTCATGAAAGGACCTGAGTTTTTTCACCAATGTCCTCTAAAATATAACATGGATATACATCCAATAATGCATCTGGGAAAGAAGCCTTTTTGGGGCAACATATATGATTGACAACTGGATGTAAGGAAAAATCTGCCTGAACATATAAAATGACACATGGTTTAAAGAGGTACTCCCATCTTAAGAATTTATCTCCCATCCATAGGGGATAATTTGCAGATGGTTAGGAGTTGGGCTGTTGAGACTCCCATTGATCAGGAATATGGAGGAGTTTTGACCCCCATTCTGAATAGATTGGCAGGTCATGCAACATGTGCATTGCTCCATATATTTCAATGGATGTGCCAGAGATAGCTGATACACAGCGCTCGGCTATGATCAGTGCTCCCATTGAAATGAATGGTGCAGTGTGGTGCCCATCCTGACCTCTGCTTCTTTCATAAGGGTGTACAAAGCTCATTGGTAGGGGCCTCTGTGGTCGGACCCCCACCAATCTGCAAGTTATGCCCTATGCTAAGAAATAGGATATAAGCTTAAAATTGCTGAGGTCCTGCACTCATGTTCTGTGGGAAATGTTTCCATCAGAAGTCATCATGGCCACCAGGAAAACCCACCCTCTCCAAACACTACACAATGTCTCAGATAACATCCTGACACGCAAGGAACGAATTTTACAGTCTTCAGCTTCGGTGACAACGCACGTGTGCTCCGAGCTACCAGAGAGGAGCCAAAGAACATAAATACAGAGGGACGGCAGGAACTCATAGTGCCAGGTTGAGGACCCTGAACCTCAGCTGTGTAAGGTCATTCTGGTGGTTTAGTGGCCCCAAATCTCCCATTAACATCTCATGGATGAATTTATTAGACTTGGCCTCTGCTCTCATGTCCTTAGGTCAGTGCTGACATCTTCTCTATGAAGTCTATATGTTCAGTAATACACAGAAGATGAAAATGTACTACAAAGAGTTAAGTAGATTTTATGGGACAAGTTCTTCTCTCCATCTTTGGTTTCCTTCCTCCTAGTTTACAGGACTTCACTTTGTTACTCCTGTCTATAATAACTATGGCCACAGCAGCTGTTAAGTGGATTACAGATAAAGACCAGTGTGCAAATACCCCTAAGGCCCCATTCAGACAACAGTGGAGTGGAGGTAAAATATGGAAGAACTAACCTAGAGATGAAACCTTCAGGATCAGCAATATCATGGAAAGTGTGGTCTGTAGCTGGCACGCCATGGCCCCTACAGTGTTGATCCAGGCTTAGTATTTAGACCATATGCAGTTGTGCCTTGTATGGCAGCTTTTAATGTCTCATCGCTGTTGGTCCGACCATTACCCCATTCATTTTTATGGGACTGACAAGCATAGCCGCGCACAGTGCTCTCTCCATAGGAATGTAGCGGTGGTCAACCATGCGCATTACCGCTCTATGCATTCAGGGGACTCTGACACTACCATTCTCCTATAGATAGGATAATTGTGGTTTGTTGAATACCCCTTTAGGTCAACCAAGATACAGCAGTATGGACACCAATTCACGAGCGGTGTGAGAGTGGAAACCCAGAAGTAGGGTGCTGCACAGTATTTTATTATTATTTGGTTACAAGACACTTGTTTTAGTAGTAGAGTTAGTATTAATACAGTGTCATCATGCTCTACCTCCAGCCAATCCTGCATGATGATGGGGGGGGGGGGGGGTCAATACTTATGGTTATATACATCCCTGATGAAGAGGCAAATACAATATAAACCGTTCATTGGATTTTCTGCACTTGTTTCGTGTCATCTCGTGACACCTGCATCTTGATCTGATGGGCAACTCCTCTTATGAAAGGTTTCCTCACAAGTCCAGGTTTCATTGTCCACCTCTCTCATCGGTGCTACACAAAGTTCTACAGTCTATGACTACTTCATCTTCTATCCTAGTATCAGCCTGGACTAAACAAACTAGAATCCAAAGACTCTCTCTCTAATGGACCACTGAACTGAAGGATGGCTCGCCAACCATCTGGTCTTGGTGGACATCCATTCAGAATATCAATTTGATTTAGTTCAGACGGCTTTTCTTGTCAGAAGTGAGTGTATGTCTACGTATAACACAAGTTACTTCTTCTGTGAGTGAATTTTGTTATGTCTACTGAGATGTGAAGAAAGTCTGAAGCGCTTCCTACACAAAGAGCACTCGTAGGGTTTCTCTCCGGTGTGGATTCTCCGATGTGCTGCCCGTTTTGACTGACTTATAAAACATTTTCCGCATTCTAGACAAGCAAACGGCTTCTCCCCGGTGTGACTTCGTTGGTGTATAACAAGGGAGGACTTATGTCTCAGACATTTGCCGCACTCGGAGCATATGTAGAGCTTGACCTCCTTATCTAGTATCTGGTGGGTCTTCCTATGTGTGGCCAATGAGTACCTATCCATGAAACACATCCCACAGTAAGAACACATCTGTTCCTTGTCCTCTTTGTGGATCTTCTTGTGTTTGAGTAGGGTTGACTTTCCAGCAAAACATTTTCCACATTCAGAACATAAATAGGGTTTCTCCCCCGTGTGGACTCTTAAATGTTCAGTCAGCGAGGCCTTCATACTAAAACACTTTTCACATTCGCTGCATTTATAAGGTCTCTCTCCTGTGTGGATTCTCCAGTGGGCGACAAGCTCAGCGTTCGAGGACAAGCCTTTTCCGCATTCAGTACATTCGAACGGCTTCTCCCCCGTGTGAGTCCTCAGATGTTTCACAAGTTGAGCATTGATGGCAAAACACTTCCCGCATTCAGAACATCTGAAGGGTTTCTCCCCCGTATGGGATCGTTGATGGATGACAAGTAGGGAATTGCTTGAAAAACACTTCCTGCATTCCGAACACTCGTGGAGTTTATGTCTCAAGTCAATCCTCTTGGTGTCCGAAGACTCTGGGAAGTCATTAAGTTGCTTGCTATATTGAGAGCTAAGATAATGATGTTCTCTCGAGTGAATCATCTTGTGCTGAGAGAGTGAGGACTTGTAAGCAAAAAGTTTCCCACACTCCAAACACTCGAAAGGTTTCTCTCCCGTGTGCTCCATCAAATGGACCACAAGTGACGTCCTATTCATAAAATCCATTCCACATTCTGAGCACATAAATTCATTCTCCTCCATGTGAATTCTTTGATGGTTGACTAATGTAACCTTGTCTGAGAACTGTTTTCCACATTCGAAACAGCAGTAGGCCTTCTCGCCTGTGTGTGTTTTTTGGTGCCGGATTAATTTCCAGTTCTCGAGGAATCTTTTATCACATTGTGAACAAGCATACGGCTTCTCCCCCGTGTGAGACTTTATATGGCGGACTAACTTCCCTTTCTCGAAGAACTGTTTACCGCATTCGGTGCATTGGAAGGGTCGTTCACTGTAGTGCATGCTTATTTGATGATCCAGGTTGTCCTTCTCGGGAAAGCTGTAGGACTTCTGTCTGGCATGTGACCTCTGATGGATGACTAGCTGGGAACTACTTAGAAAATACTTGTCACATTCCCCACATTCGTACAGTTCCTGACTTATTGGAGTTCTTTGATATTTGGAGAACTGGTTATAGCTGGGAAAGGTTAAATCATCAAAGGAGACGGACTCCACACTGATGTGGTTTGATAGATACTGTTGTGTTATGTCTGCAGGAGTGTATATGTTGTCGCTGAAATGCTCTTCTTCTTCCCAGGAGACCAATTCCTGCTTAATGTGAATAGATGGGTATTGCAGGTCATCTGCAGGTATGTAAATAACATTCTCTTCATCCCAGGATGATTCCTCCTTGATATTATGGATAAGAACGTCGGTGAGGCTTCCTTCTTGACTTGAAGTGGATTCCTCCATACTAGAGATATCGTGTGTGTGAAGGTTCGTATCTACAAAACAGGAGACTGCTTCTTTATTGGTGAGGGTGGGTGAATCTGGTTCTGTATCATCGATGGTTATATAGCTGGT
Source organism: Leptodactylus fallax (assembly GCA_947044405.1). Classification (NCBI taxonomy): domain Eukaryota; kingdom Metazoa; phylum Chordata; class Amphibia; order Anura; family Leptodactylidae; genus Leptodactylus; species Leptodactylus fallax. The sequence goes on along the minus strand of CAMRHE010000360.1, from coordinate 314,036 downwards.
GACATTGTGGAGACCATCTTTACGACTTGATCGGATATTATCTGGTAAAGGGGAAGGGCCTTCTCGGGTGGACGTTATTTTAGCCATACACTCTGGGTTTACCGATTTGGGCTGCTTCTTTACAGACTCTGAAGATATCGGGTCATGGAATCCTGGTGGAGCCGTCTTCTTCTCAGAATGTTCTACAAGAAAGAGAGAATTATATTTGTATTGAACACACCTTAAAGAATATTGACAATTTTATGCAAACTGCTAGTAGCCAAAATGGCACCAAAAAGTTCAAAGTGGTCAGAGAATACATCAGTCTCATAGTTTGAGGTCGGCACTCCACCCAGACTGACAGGTGACCCATTAGGTTGTGCTGCTAGCCATGGTAAATCAACAGCACCCTGTGATTGTCATGAAGCACTGATGGGGTGACAGAGGAATGGACAGATAGTTGCCCATGATGTACAGAGAATTACCTGGTGATGTGAGGGTCTGGTGGTCGTCCATCATGACCTCCTTGTATAGATCCTTGTGTCCCTCTAAATACTCCCACTCCTCCATGGAGAAATAGACGGTGACATCCTGACACCTTATAGGAACCTGACAACACAATGATACAGTCCTCATCATCCAGACACATCATCCCTTGTGTTACTGTCTAATGTCCCAGCATTCCCAGCAGCGCTCACCTCTCCAGTCAGCAGCTCGATGATCTTGTTGGTGAGCTCCAGGATCTTCTGGGCATTGCTTCTGTTATGTGTTGGTGTGTGCAGTGACTCTGTTATGGGGCTCCGGCTCCTTCTAGATACTTGTGGCCCACGGGGTCGGCTGCTGGAGGTCACACACTCACCGGATGTCTTCTTCACTACTGTGCAGTCCTACATATGGAGAGACCCATGTCAGAGATGTCATGTGACAGGTGAATTGCCGACCCCCAGAATGCCTCACCTCTCCAGTCAGCAAACAGATCATCTCCAGGGTGAGGTGTAATATCTCATCCTCGTGTTCGTCCATCGTCTGGGGTCGGTCAGGCTGTGTTACAAATTGTACCAGTTGTCAGAAGAGTAACCTGAAGCTCCTGGACCCCCCTACAAATATGATAATTGACATGATTTTGCTCACATTGGTTATTTTTGGTTCGATTATTACAATATTCGTGAGGTTCCACCTTCATTTTCGTTCTGAGCAAACCAAAACTGCTATTCCAATACTGTGGGGACTCTTCAGGCTCCAGAGAATAATGATCGGAGGCCCCGGAGAAGTGACAAACATAAAAACCTGGGCTGTGACACCACCTCCTGAGGTCTCCTGGTCTTCTGACTCACGTCAAGGACCACTGAGGCCTGTCATTGGGCGACGCTTGTGTCTATACATCAGGACACCATGTGATTGCTGAGGCCTGATCACAGGCTTCAACAGTCCCTGATGTCAGACAGAAGATTCAAGAGACCAGGAAGTAGCTCCGGAGCCCAGGAGAGGTGAGTAACACTGTTTGTTATGTTCGCTCACTTCCCCCGGGCCTCCGATCATTATACTCTGAGGGTCTGAAAAGAAGAGACCCCACAGTTCTCTGGTTCGGACGTGTTTGGTCAATACATACTGGTATATATATGAGAGATACATGTCAGTTTCAGCCATTGTGGTGGTGGTGTATAGTCTGTAGGGCAGTGGTGGAGTATATACCACCATCGCTACCCTCCTTATGATACTGGGACTACAGATATGGATGGAGAAAGGTCTATTAAACGTCTACATTTATGGTGTGGAATTTCTTTAGACCTCCTGTACATTGTGGGATGGTCTGACGTATAGTGTGTTTGTGTGTCCTACATATATATATCCTACATATATCCTACATATACCCTATATATACCCTACATACATATACCCTATATATAGCTTACATATAGCGCCTACATATATATCCTACATACAGTGCCTTGCGAAAGTATTTGGCCCCCTTGAACTTTTCAACCTTTTCCCACATTTCAGGCTTCAAACATAAAGATATAAAATTTTAATTTTTTGGTGAAGAATCAACAACAAGTGGGACACAATTGTGAAGTGGAACGAAATTTATTGGATATTTTAAACTTTTGTAAAAAAAAAAAAAAACTGAAAAGTGGGGCGTGCAATATTTTTCGGCCCCTTTACTTTCAGTGCAGCAAACTCACTCCAGAAGTTCAGTGAGGATCTCTGAATGATCCAATGTTGTCCTAAATGACTGATGATGAGAAATATAATCCACCTGTGTGTAATCAAGTCTCCGTATAAATGCACCTGCTCTGTGATAGTCTCAGGGTTCTGTTTAAAGCGCAGAGAGCATCATGAAGACCAAGGAACACACCAGGCAGGTCCGTGATACTGTTGTGGAGAAGTTTAAAGCCAGATTTGGATACAAAAAGATTTCCCAAACTTTAAACCTCCCAAGGAGCACTGTGCAAGCGATCATATTGAAATGGAAAGAGTATCAGACCACTGCAAATCTACCAAGACCCGGCCGTCCCTCTAAACTTTCATCTCAAACAAGGAGAAGACTGATCAGAGATGCAGCCAAGAGGCCCATGATCACTCTGGATGAACTGCAGAGATCTACAGCTGAGGTGGGAGAGTCTGTCCATAGGACAACAATCAGTCGTACACTGCACAAATCTGGCCTTTATGGAAGAGTGGCAAGAGGAAAGCCATTTCTCAAAGATATCCATAAAAAGACTCGTTTAAAGTTTGCCACAAGCCACCTGGGAGACACCAAACATGTGGAAGAAGGTGCTCTGGTCAGATGAAACCAAAATCCAACTTTTTGGCCACAATGCAAAACGATATGTTTGGCGTAAAAGCAACACAGCTCATCACCCTGAACACACCATCCCCGCTGTCACACATGGTGGTGGCAGCATCATGGTTTGGGCCTGCTTTTCTTCAGCAGGGACAGGGAAGAGGGTTAAAATTGATGGGAAGGTGGATGGAGCCAAATACAGGACCATTCTGGAAGAAAACCTGTTGGAGTCTGCAAAAGACCTGAGACTGGGACGGAGATTTATCTTCCAACAAGACAATGATCCCAAACATAAAGCAAAATCTACAATGGAATGGTTCACAAATAAACGTATCCAGGTGTTAGAATGGCCAAGTCAAAGTCCAGACCTGAATCCAATCGAGAATCTGTGGAAAGAGCTGAAAACTGCTGTTCACAAACGCTCTCCATCCAACCTCACTGAGCTCCAGCTGTTTTCCAAGGAAGAATGGGCAAGAATTTCAGCCTCTCGATGTGCAAAACTGATAGAGACATACCCCAAGCGACTTGCAGCTGTAATCGCAGCAAAAGGTGGCGCTACAAAGTATTAACTTAAGGGGGCCGAATAATATTGCACGCCCCACTTTTCAGTTTTTTATTTTTTACAAAAGTTTCAAATAACCAATAAATTTCGTTCCACTTCACGATTGTATCCCACTTGTTGATTCTTCACCAAAAAATTTAAATTTTATATCCTTATGTTTGAAGCCTGAAATGTGGCAAATGGTTGAAAAGTTCAAGGGGGCCGAATACTTTCTCTAGGCACTGTATATTACTACATATATCCTACATATAGCTCAGATGAGCACATAAACAGAATCCTTTATTTGCCGTGTGCGCTGCGGTTTCTACTCTGAGTGCCCAGTGAGTCACAGAACTCCGCCACGTAGCACCACCCCTGTGTATGGCGCCTCCTGTGGTCAGGTCCTATAACCTCCTCCCACTAAGTCACCGTTCCTGAGCTATCGGTGCTTAGTCTTGGTGTCTGATATGCTATTTAGTCTCTGCACTGTCAGGAGGGCAGAGTCAGGCAGAACCAAGCAGAGGGTGTGACTCAGAGCTCCAATCAGAAGCAGGAAATGTCAGAGCCTCGCCCCCTTGCCTGCTCCTGCCTGGCACCGCCCATCTGACAGTACAGGAATGGAATCAGTGCCGGCCATTAACAGAAGAGCTGGAGATGGTGGGGGCGATGAAAGGTCCTCTATAAGGACACCACAGGTAGCCCCAAGGAACACGGTGTCCGCCCTACACCCCTCCGGGGTATTACTGCCTTCTATTCTGGAGATGCCCCCTACAGACAACATACTGGCACATCAGTGACTGCGGCCACAACAGGGACCCCATCATTTGTGTCAGTAATAACCGGGAGCAGAAGGAGAGACGGCGGCATGGCCGATCCTACCCTGATAAGCTCCTCAGCCCGCACGCTACACACTGTATACCCTGCCTGTACACTATACGCTGTCTACCTCCCCTGCCTGCATGCTACACACTGTATACCCCGGACATTACACACTGTATACCTCCCCTGCCTGCATGCTACACGCTGTATACCCCGGACACTACACGCTGTATACCTCCCATGCTTGCATGCTACACACTATATACCCCAGACATTACACGCTGTATACCCTGGACATTACACACTGTATACCTCCCCTGCCTGCATGCTACACACTGTATACCCCGGACATTACACGCTGTATACCTCCCATGCTTGCATGCTACACACTATATACCCCAGACATTACACGCTGTATACCCTGGACATTACACACTGTATACCTCCCCTGCCTGCATGCTACACACTGTATACCCCGGACATTACACGCTGTATACCCCGGACACTACACACTGTATACCTCCCATGCTTGCATGCTACACACTATATACCCCAGACATTACACGCTGTATACCCTGGACATTACACACTGTATACCTCCCCTGCCTGCATGCTACACACTGTATACCCCGGACATTACACGCTGTATACCTCCCCTGCCTGCATGCTACACACTATATACCCCGGACATTACACACTGTATACCTCCCCTGCCTGCATGCTACACGCTGTATACCCCGGACACTACACGCTGTATACCTCCCATGCTTGCATGCTACACACTATATACCCCAGACATTACACGCTGTATACCCTGGACATTACACACTGTATACCTCCCCTGCCTGCATGCTACACACTGTATACCCCGGACATTACACACTGTATACCCCGGACACTACACACTGTATACCTCCCATGCTTGCATGCTACACACTATATACCCCAGACATTACACGCTGTATACCCCGGACACTACACGCTGTATACCTCCCCTGCCTGCATGCTACACGCTGTATACCCCGGACACTACACGCTGTATACCTCCCATGCTTGCATGCTACACACTATATACCCCGGACATTACATGCTGTATACCCCGGACATTACACACTGTATACCACCCCTGCCTGCATGCTACACACTGTATACCCCGGACACTACACGCTGTATACCTCCCATGCTTGCATGCTACACACTATATACCCCAGACATTACACGCTGTATACCCTGGACATTACACACTGTATACCTCCCCTGCCTGCATGCTACACACTGTATACCCCGGACATTACACGCTGTATACCTCCCCTGCCTGCATGCTTCACACTGTATACCCCGGACATTACACGCTGTATACCCTGGACATTACACACTGTATACCTCCCCTGCCTGCATGCTACACACTGTATACCCCGGACATTACACACTGTATACCTCCCCTGCCTGCATGCTTCACACTGTATACCCCGGACATTACACGCTGTATACCTCCCATGCTTGCATGCTACACACTATATACCCCAGACATTACACGCTGTATACCCTGGACATTACACGCTGTATACCTCCCCTGCCTGCATGCTACACACTATATACCCCGGACATTACATGCTGTATACCCCGGACATTACACGCTGTATACCTCCCCTGCCTGCATGCTACACACTGTATACCCCGGACATTACACACTGTATACCACCCCTGCCTGCATGCTACACACTATATACCCCGGACATTACACGCTGTATACCTCCCCTGCCTGCATGCTACACACTGTATACCCCGGACACTACACGCTGTATACCTCCCATGCTTGCATGCTACACACTGTATACCCCGGACATTACACGCTGTATACCCCAGACATTACACACTGTATACCTCCCCTGCCTGCATGCTACACACTATATACCCCGGACATTACACGCTGTATACCTCCCCTGCCTGCATGCTACACACTATATACCCCGGACATTACACACTGTATACCTCCCCTGCCTGCATCCTACACGCTGTATACCCCGGAGACTACACACTGTATACCTCCCCTGCCTGCATGCTACACACTATATACCCCGGACATTACACACTGTATACCTCCCCTGCCTGCATGCTACACGCTGTATACCCCGGACATTACACACTGTATACCTCCCCTGCCTGCATCCTACACGCTGTATACCCCGGACACTACACACTGTATACCTCCCATGCTTGTATGCTACACACTATATACCCCAGACATTACACGCTGTATACCCTGGACATTACACACTGTATACCTCCCCTGCCTGCATGCTACACACTGTATACCCCGGACATTACACGCTGTATACCCCAGACATTACACACTGTATACCCCGGACATTACACGCTGTATACCTCCCCTGCCTGCATGCTACACACTATATACCCCGGACATTACACGCTGTATACCTCCCCTGCCTGCATGCTACACACTATATACCCCGGACATTACACACTGTATACCTCCCCTGCCTGCATGCTACACACTGTATACCCCGGACATTACACGCTGTATACCCCAGACATTACACACTGTATACCTCCCCTGCCTGCATGCTACACACTATATACCCCGGACATTACACGCTGTATACCTCCCCTGCCTGCATGCTACACACTATATACCCCGGACATTACACACTGTATACCTCCCCTGCCTGCATCCTACACGCTGTATACCCCGGACACTACACACTGTATACCTCCCCTGCCTGCATGCTACACACTATATACCCCAGACATTACACGCTGTATACCTCCCCTGCCTGCATGCTACACACTGTATACCCCGGACACTACACGCTGTATACCTCCCCTGCCTGCATGCTACACACTATATACCCCGGACATTACACACTGTATACCACCCCTGCCTGCATCCTACACGCTGTATACCCCGGACACTACACACTGTATACCTCCCATGCTTGCATGCTACACACTATATACCCCAGACATTACACGCTGTATACCCTGGACATTACACACTGTATACCTCCCCTGCCTGCATGCTACACACTGTATACCACAGACCCCTGTACACAGCAGCCAATAGAAAGGTGACTGATGGCTCCTCCTGCTGGCAGGTAATAATTATCACACCCTGCATTACACCTGTCCTACCTTCTTCTTCCTGTGGGGGGTGCACTGCTCAGTAGTCATCCTGTGACCAGCTCTCCAGAATTAACCCCTCCATATAAGAGACCCTCCGCCTCTCACTCATTAGTATTCAGCTATTACTGCCCCCCATCCTCTCCCTGCACCCCACACTGTTAGATATCAGCCCCATATGTATGTGCCCCCTCCCCACACAGCCCCTCACCTTATCTGCTGCAAAGTAATGAACCTCCACAGAACAAAAAATCTCCCCTCAAACTGGAAGTCTGCAGCAGGAAGCAGAGAGGATTGTGGGAGCTGCAGGACCAGGGGCAGAGAATGAGCCACAACAAAATGGCCGACACCGCACCAGCATCATGGCCTCACAGACAATAACAGGAGACGTCAGGTCATGTGATCAGTCACATGGTAGTGGTGGGCGGGGCGGGGTTGGGGTCAGCAGCACAACAAAGGCCTTTGTATGTAACGTGCACCGGTGTAGTGTGTATTATGCATGTAGCAGAGCTGTGTATGTAATGTGCATGTAGCAGAGCTGTGTATGTAATGTGCATGTAGCGGTGCTGTGTATGTAGTGTGCATGTAGCAAAGCTGTGTATGTAATGTGCATGTAGCGGTGCTGTGTATGTAATGTGCATGTAGGAGTACTGTGTATGTAATGTGCATGTAGCAGAGCTGTGTATGTAATGTGCATGTAGCAGTGCTGTGCATGTAATGTGCATGTAGCGGAGCTGTGTATGTAATGTGCATGTAGCGGAGCTGTGTATGTAATGTGCATTGGTGTAACAAAGCTGTGTATGTAATGTGCATGTAGTAGAGCTGTGTATGTAATGTGCATTGATGTTTCGGAGCTGTGTATGTAATGTGCATTGGTGTAGCATAAGTGTGTATGTAATGTGCATGTAGCAGTGCTGTGTATGTAATGTGCATGTAGGAGTGCTGTGTATGTAATGTGCATGTAGCAGTGCTGTGTATGTAATGTGCATTGGTGTAGCGAAGCTGTGTATGTAATGTGCATTGATGTAGCTCTTGTGACATATATAGTGAGGCCTGTGCTCCTTCCTGCACACGGGCTGAGTACTGTATATGTAGGGACATGTAGCAGAGCTGAGTTTGTTATGGATCAGGCCATGTGTTGCCGCCACTCTTGCTGGATGCGGTACAGGCCGCTCCTCCTGTTTTTGGTATCACTGTCCATAGGAATACATTAGGCCTAATCTATCAAACCTAACACTATGACAGGCTTTGTCATCCATAGCAACCAATCACAGCTCAACTTTCATATTTCCAGGGCCTTTTAAGACATATAAGCTGGACTCTGATTGGTTGCTATGGTTGACATAGTGTTTTCATAAACTAGGCCCTCAGCAGTCATGTTACTAGTTCAGACTTTGCTGGAGAAATTTAAAGGGGCTTTTTGGGACCTACACGTGGACATAATTGTTGGTCCCCTCCCTCGTTTAATTAAAAAAAAAACCACAATGGTCACAGAAATAACTTGAATCTGACAAAAGTAATAATATATAAAAATTCTATGAAAATGAACAAATGAAAGTCAGACATTGCTTTCCAACCAGGCTTCAACATGAAACAGGCCTGGACAGAAATGATGGTTCCCTTAACTTAATATTTTGTTGCACAACCTTTTGAGGCAATCCCTGCAATCAAACGATTCCTGTAACTGTCAATGAGACTTCTGCACCTCTCAGCAGGGATTTTGGCCGCTCCTCATGAGCAAACTGCTCCAGTTGTCTCGGGTTTGAAGGGTGCCTTTTCCAGACGGCATGTTTCAGCTCCTTCCAAAGATGCTCAATAGGATTTAGGTCAGGGCTCATAGAAGGCCACTTCAGAATAGTCCAATGTTTTCCTCTTAGCCATTCTTGGGTGTTTTTAGCTGTGTGTTTTGGGTCATTAGCCTGTTGCAAGACCCATGACCTGCGACTGAGACCAAGCTTTCTGAGACTGAGCAGCACATTTCTCTCTAGAATCCCTTGATAGTCTTGAGATTTCATTGTACCCTGCACAGATTCAAGACCCTGTGCCAGATGCAGCAAAGCAGCCCCAGAACATAACAGAGCCTCCTCCATGTGTCACAGTAGGGACAGTGTTCTTTTCAAGATATGCTTCATTTTTCCGTCTGTGAACATAGAGCTGATGTGCCTTGCCAAAAATTTTGATTTTTGTCTCATCTGTCCATAGGACATTCTCCCAGAAGCTTTGTGGCTTGTCAACATGTAGTTATATATTATTACTTTTGTCAGATTCAAGTTATTTCTGTGACCATTGTGGGTTTTTCTTTCATTAAATGAGGGAGGGGTACCAACAATTTTGTCCACGTGTGTATATAGTGATGGCCTAGGCTTAGGATAGGTCATCACAATGTACTGGTGAGGGCCGGCCACTGGGGCCCCGCCGATCAGCTATATGAAGAGGTGCAGCACTCACAAGCATTGTCCTAATGATGTCACAGTCATCAGTCATGTGGGCTGGACTAGGTGTCACAGCTCGGCCATAGTATAATGTTGTACCGTGTTAGCCATTGAAAGTGGTGGAAGAGTGAAGAAATAATAATAATAATACATTTTATTTATATAGCGCCAACATATTCCACAGCACTGTACAATTTGTAGCGTTCAAGTACTGACAAAAAAGATACATTACAAAGAAATAGTCAATTCACACACTGGGACTGAGGGCCCTGCTCGCAAGAGCTTACAATCTATGAGGTAGAGGAGGTGACACAAGAGCTTACAATCTATGAGGTAGAGGAGGTGACACAAGAGCTTACAATCTATGAGGTAGAGGGGGTGACACAAGAGCTTACAATCTATGAGGTAGAGGAGGTGACACAAGAGCTTACAATCTATGAGGTAGAGGAGGTGACACAAGAGCTTACAATCTATGAGGTAGAGGAGGTGACACAAGAGCTTACAATCTATGAGGTAGAGGGGGTGACACAGGAGGTAGCAGGGGCGGCATCGGAGGTAGCATTGCTTATACAATGGTCAGACAATGGTGTAATAGAGGTTACTGTCATTACACATATATAAAGCTGTAGGAGCCGTCACCAGTCGTGTCCTGTAACGTGCAGATGGTGCCTGGATATATAAAGTTAGTCTGATACGGCATCATATCCTGTGAGGTAATGCAGGAGCGTGAACAGAGGAGGGGACGTTTTAGGGATTCTAACTACGGAAGGGTTTACATTAGGAGTTGTGATAGGCCTGTCTGATAAGATGTGTCTTTAGTTTGCACTTGAAGCTGTGGAAATTGGGGGTTAATCTGATAGTCTGGGATAGAGCATTCCAGAGAAATGGTGCAACTCGGGAGAAGTCTTGTATGCGAGCGTGGGAGGTTCTGATAATAGAGGATGTTAGTCTTAGGTCATTGAGTGAACGGAGAGTACGGGTTGGGCGATAGACAGAGATGAGGGAGGAAATGTAGGGAGGTGCAGCATTATAGAGAGCCTTGTGGAGGAGGGGGATAAGTTTATATTGTATTCTGTATTGAATAGGCAGCCAATGTAGTGACCGGCACAGACCGGAGGCCTCGCTGTATCGTCTAGACTGATAGATGAGCCTGCCCGCCGCATTCAGAATAGATTGTAGAGGGGAGAGTTTAGTAAGGGGAAGACCGATTAGTAAGGAGTTACAGTAGTCAAGGCGAGAGTGAATCAGGGCAACAATAAGTGTCTTTAGTGTATTTGTGGTAAGGAAAGGGTGGATTCTGGAGATGTTGTTGAGGTGGAGATGACATGAGCGTACGAGTGATTGGATATGGGGGGTGAAGGAAAGGTCTGAGTCAAACATAACCCCGAGGCAGCGGGCATACTGTCTGGGAGTTATGGTAAGGCCGGAGACTGCAATGGAGATATCAGAGACAGATCTATTAGATGGTGGAAACAGCAGTAGTTCAGTCTTTGAGAGATTCAGTTTCAGATAGAGCGAAGACATGATATTTGAGACAGCAGAGAGACAGACACTGGTGTTCTGTATAAGCGCAGGGGTGATGTCACGGGATGACGTATATAATTGGATTTCATCAGCATAAAGATGGTACCGGAAGCCAAATCTAGTGATGGTTTGTCCAATGGGGGCCGTGTAGGGGGAGAAGAGCAGGGGGCCTAGGACCGAGCCCTGAGGAAACCCAACGGCAAGGGGAAGAGGGGAAGAAACAGAGCCCGCAAATGATACACAGAAAGTGCGGTCAGAGAGATAAGAGGAGAACCAGGAGAGAGCGGTGTCTGTGATGCCGACAGAGCGGAGCATAGTGAGGAGGAGTTGATGGTCAACAGTGTCAAATGCTGCTGAGAGATCTAGAAGAATAAGAAGAGAGAAGTCACCTTTGGATTTAGCCGTCAGGAGATCATTGGAGACTTTTGTGAGGGCTGAGTAGAGTGCAGAGTGCGGAAGCCAGATTGTAAGGGGTCAAGAAGAGAGTTAGCAGAAAGATAGCGGCTCAAACGAGAATAGACCAAGCGTGCCAAGATCTTGGAGATAAAAGGAAGGTAAGAGACAGGTCGATAGTTAGCAGCACAGGACGGGTCAAGGGAGGGTTTCTTCAGTAGTGGGGTTATGACAGCATGTTTGAAAGAGGATGGGAAAATTCCAGAAGAGAGAGAGAGGTTAAATATTTTAGTAAGGTAAGTCGTGACAGCAGGAGACAGAGACTGGAGAAGGTGTGAGGGGAAAGGGTCACTACTGCAGGTCGTAGGGCGAGAAGAAGAAAGTAGCTGAGAGACTTCCTCTTCTGTAACAGGTTCAAAAGATGAGAATCAACAGTCTGAAGTGCGGCTGGTGAGGGGGTCAATGCCACCTGGGGATAGGGCAGATATTTCCTGACGGATCTTATCAATTTTATCATGGAAATAAGAGGCCAGGTCATCTGCGCTAAGGTCTGTGAATGGCATCTGCACCTTGGGAGTGCGTAAGGAGTGAAAAGTTTCAAATAGCCTTTTAGGGTTACAGGAGAGAGGAGATGAGAGCGGTGAAATAGGCTTGTTTGGCGAGGTAAAGGGCAGAATTATAGGTTTTAAGCATAAATTTAAAGTGGAGGAGGTCTGCAGGTGTACGTGATTTTCTCCACAGATGTTCTGCACACCTAGAGCACCGCTGAAGAAAACGTGTCTGTGGCGTGTGCCAGGGTTGCTGCCTCCTGCGTCTAACCTTTCCAGTGGAGGGGGAGGGGGGAGCCGCCTCATCCAATGCACTCTTAAGGGTTTCATTACAGTGACTGGTGGCCAGATTGGGACAGGAGAGTGAAGAGATGGGGGACAGAGAGGACTGTAGAGTATCTGAGAGGTTCTGGGTGTTAATAGCACGTAAATTCCTATATGTATGATGAGTAGATGTGTCCTGTGAATGAGAGAAAGCACTGATGGTGAGAAACAGAAGGTTATGGTCAGAGAGTGGCAGAGAAGAGTTACTAAATTTAGAAACAGGCGATACGTTTTAGACGCTGAGTATATTTGATAGTAAGCTTTCGAGAGTGCTAGCTCTCTTCATCAGACATGATGTTATACAAGAAACTGAAAATTCACAGATTTTTTTATACCCTAAAGACATGACCTTCAAAGGGTGTTAGAATCCTTAAAAAAAAACAAAATGCAATATAAAGTAGAGAAATTATTTACAACAGGTCGAAAAATAAACAATCTGAAAACTTGTGGGGTGTGACAGAGGGATCTGTTATCTGTTTGCTATCAGGAGGTGATTTGTGACCCTCACAGGTCATACATAGTGTGACATGAAGCTGGCATGAATATTAAGTCCAAATTGCAGAGTTTGAAATTTTTGCATTAACTTATATTCCCATTCCTTTCTCTCTCTCTGCGTCTTAAAATGTCCCATTAAAACCACAACCCGCAAATCTTCAATAGAGTGGTCTTCTCCGGAGAAATGTGCGGCCACTGGGAGATCTGTTCTGCTGTTATTAATGGTGGATCTGTGTGAGTTCATTCGCTGACTAAGTCTCTACCCTGTTTCCCCCACATAGAGGCCTGTGTTGGGGTATTGCACACACATTATGAGATACACCACATAGGAAGACCTGCAGGAAAATGTCCCCCTAATTCTGTGCACCTGTTGTGTTGTGGCACTCCGGACGATAATACACCTCAGGTTTGGTGGTTGTGGAAAGGAAAGGAGAGGGGGGACTGGAAATATGTCCTTGAGTCTGTTGTCCCTATGTAGCACAGGTTGGAGCTCCTTGGCAATCCTTCGTAGGATCTGCAGCTGTGGGTTGTAGGTGACAACTAGGGGCACTCGGGCTTCTTTCTGGGTCTCTCTATATGTGAGCAGACTGTCTCTGTTAATGGCTGCTGCTTTGTTTAATTGGTTGTCCGTCACTTTTGGTTTGTATCCCAGTCGGAGAAATTTCATCCTCAGATCCAGGAGGTGCTTGTCCAGGTCTGCTTTGTCGGAGCAAATACGATTGTATCGTATAGCCTGGCTGTAGATTATAGATTGTCTTGTGTGCTTGGGGTGGAAGCTGTCGTTTCTCAGGTAGGCCGTTCTGTCTGTGGGTTTGTGGTATATTGATGTGAGTAGCCGGTGGTCTTTGATGTATATTGTGGTGTCCAGAAAGTGGATTTCACTCTCTGAATAGTTAAATTTAAGGTTGATGGTAGGTTGTATCTCATAATATGTGTGCAATGTCCCACCACAGGCCTCTATGTGGGGGAAACAGGGCAGAGACTTAGTCAGTGAATGAACTCACACAGATCCACCATTAATAACAGTAGAACAGATCTCCCAGTGGCCGCACATTTCTCCCAAGAAGACCACTCTATTGAAGATTTGCGGGTTGTGGTTTTAATGGGACTTTTTAAGACGCAGAGAGAGAGAAAGGAATGGGAATACAAGTTAATGCAAAAATTTCAAACTCTGCAATTTGGACTTAATATTCATGCCAGTTTCATGTCACACTATGTATGACTTGTGAGGGTCACAAATCACCTCCTGATAGCAAACAGATAACAGCAAGAATTACTGATCCCTCCGTCACGCCCCACAAGTTTCCAGATTGTTTATTTTTTGACCTGTTGTAAATAACTTCTCTACTTATATTTTTTTTAAGGATTCTAAGATCCTTTGAAGGTCCATGTCTTTAGGGTATACAAAGTCTGTGAATTTTCAGTTTCTTGTATAACACCATGTCCGAAGAAGAGAGCTAGTACTCTTGAAAGCTTACCATCAAATATACTCAGTTAGCCTCTAAAAGGCATCACCTGATTTCTTCATTCTTCCACAGCTCGGACATGTTCACTTGAATGGGACTGATGAACGTTCCCTCACAAGACCTATGAAGCAGATGCAGGATTCGGGGGAGGGTGACCCTAATATGGGACAACGGGCATCACCCAAATTGTCCTACTGTCAGTGGTGAACCTAGCCTCTTTGCTGCCTGAGGAGGACTATAGAAAGACGCCCCCCCCAAAAAAAATAAACTGAGTTTCCATGCTACTAGTTTAACACACTGTTATCATTGCACAACATACACAATATACAAAGTTATAAAACAGTTTTTAAGAATTCTTCTTCCTGTATTACTTCAGTATCAGATCAACAACACGGCATTAACAATGAAAGTAACTTCACACATCTTCTGCTTGGTGGATGGACGAGCCCACGTGGCCCCCATTCTCTATAATAGGAGGCCGCAGATAGCTGAGTACTGGACTTCGGGTATCTTTGGCACTCCCATTGAAGTGAATGAGAGCCACGCGGGTTCGTCCATCCACCAAGTGACACACCTATATATATTGCTGCGGTCAGGCTGAATTCCCACCCAGTGGGGGAAAAAAACCCAATTCTCAGGCTCAGTGGGGTCTCAGCAGACAGACCCCCATCACTCAGGTATTTATCCTCTATCATTTAGGTGAATACAGGGCAGTAACATTCTGTGACTTACAGGAGACGTCTCTGACTAATCGGTCACATTTCCCTTCTCTTCCCTCTGGACCGCCATGACCACTTCTTCCAGCTGTGACTTGTCTTTGTAAAGTTTGCAACACAGACATCTTTGGCTCCTCACTTTTCCAGGCATCCAACCCACATTGTCCTCACCTGCACACCCATCCTGCTGCTACCCCAATTATAAAATATATGATATAACCCCCCATAATGAATAATACCCCCAAGTGCATCTTTATATTAATAATGTCCATGTGTACCCTGTATAAATAGTGCCCCTTATTAATAATGCCCCAGGTGTTAACTAATTAAAAGGTTTTCCAGGTCATTAATAAACTAATCAGTGGGGTTCAAAAACCCAGGACCCCCACTGATCAGCTGTTTGAATGGTACCTGTGTAAGCGCCGTGACCCCTTCTCTGTTTACATAGTGTCATTCATCTCATAGCGGCCATGTAATGTAACTGCAGCCTCGTCCTGTACATGTCTACAGTATGTGACAAGGCTGTAATTACATCACACGGTCACTATAAACAGACAGCGTATAATATAAACAGGTGCCATAGCCCCTGTTTACAACGCCCCATTTACACACACTATAATGTTCCACAGAAGCCCCTGCACACTGTATTACGGCCCGCAGCGGCCCCTGCACACGGTATTATGCCTCGCAGCGGCCCCTGCACACGGTATTAAGCCTCGCAGCGGCCCCTGCACACGGTATTATGCCTCGCAGCGGCCCCTGCACACGGTATTATGCTCCGTAGCGGCCCCTGCACACAGTATTATGTTCCGTAGCGGCCCCTGAACACGGTATTATGCCCCGTAGCGGCCCCTGCACCTGTATTCTGCTCCGTATCGGCCCTTGCACACGGTATTCTGCTCCATAGTGGCCCCTGCACACGGTATTCTGCTCCGTAGTGGCCCCTGCACACGGTATTATGTTCCCTAGTGGCCCCGGAACTTGTATTATGCTCCACAGTGGCCCCTGCACAGGATATTAGGCTCCACAATGGCCCCTGCACAGGGTATTATGCTCCACAGTGGCCCCTGCACAGGGTATTATGCTCCACAGCGGCCCCTGCACACGGTATTCTGCTCCCTAGTGGCCCCTGCACAGGGTATTAGGCTCCACAGTGGCCCCTGCACAGGGTATTAGGCTCCACAGTGGCCCCTGCACAGGGTATTAGGCTCCACAGTGGCCCCTGCACAGGGTATTAGGCTCCACAGTGGCCCCTGCACAGGGTATTAGGCTCCACAGTGGCCCCTGCACAGGGTATTAGGCTCCACAGTGGCCCCTGCACATGGTATTGTGCCCCATAGTTGCCCACCCACGAACTATTATTATACTCTGGGTCTTTTCAGACCCCAGAGTATAATGATCTGAGACTCATGTGACAAACATAAAAACCAGTGTTACTTACCTATCCTGGACACCGGTGCACTCCAGGCAGCTTTCGGCCCTGTCTAATTGCGCACAGATGTCACGTGATCAGACCGGCGAAGCGACCTGATGACGTCACCAGAGCGCCCAAGCCTGCTCGGAGTAACACCGATCGCAGGAGAGGTAAGTAGGATATGTATTTATGTTCTCTCACCTCCCCTGGACCTCCAATTATTATACTCCGGGGTCTGAAAAGACCGCAGAGTATAATAATAGTAGTATTTGCGGCCCGCGGCCCTCACTTACTGATGCCCGTGGCTGCTCACAGCGGCATCCGCTTCCCTTTCTGCGGCCCATAGCAGAAGGGGAAGCGGGGGCGGCCACGAGCAGACGCGGGTAGGTAAATAAATAGGCCCTGACCTGCCGGGGATACTCCAGCAGGTTACGGCCTATTTATATAAATAAAAAAAACTTACCCTCACCTACCTCCCTTGATGGAGCCGCCACCTCTTCTTGTCCGCGACGTCTGTGTCTCAGCGTAGGAGGTGCGATGACGTCATTGTATCGCCGCCTGCGATGTGATGCGGACGTCTCGTAAACCAGCCCAGGACAGGCTCCGCTCAGCGTTGTTTTTTTTTTTTTAAAGCGGCCTGTCCTGGGCTGGTTTACATTGAATAGTAAAAATGCTGCCCCCCGGACAGTGCCACCTGAGGCGGCTGCCTCACTTCGCCTCATTAGCGGTGCGCCCCTGCCTACTGTACACCAGAATTTAAAGGGAATGTATCACCAATTTTTTATTTCCAGTCACTTTTTTTCTAATGTTTTTATTCTCTGATTGTAGATTTTTTATTCTATTTCCTGTACATGATTACAGGGCGGCCGTCTTGTCTGAGCTTCTCCTCTGCTCTGGTAACAGCATTTAGTGATCTGCTTTACAGCACAGACATGGCCACGGGCAGCAATAGGCTGGAGCAGACTCATTGAGGTCTTTGGGAGAGTTTTCTAGACATGCTCAGTGCAGGGAGGGGGAGGAGATAAGTTGTGACATCATCTATTGTCAGTAGTGATGTAATGATGGTTCAGTGGTGTTATCTTCTATTGTAACAATGTCTGCGATATAACTGAGATGGCTGCAAAAAAAAAAATAAAAATTCAATACAGAATTGTCAAGTGCCAGTCTATTATTAGTCTCCGTGTCCAGAGTGAAAATTGCAGGAATTAATACTTTAAATATACAGTGGATATGGAAAGTTTTCAGACCCCTTTAAATTTTTCACTCTTTGTTTCATTGCAGCCATTTCCTAAAAGCAAAAAAGTTAATTTTATTTCTCATTAATGTACACTCAGCTCAATATCTTGTCAGAAAAAAAAACAGAAATGTAGATATTTTTGAAAATTTATTAAAAAAGAAAACCTGAAATATCACGGTCATAAGTATTCAGAGCCTTTGCTGTGACACTCATATATAACTCCCTGCTGTCCATTTCCTTCTGATCCTCCTTGAGATGGTTCTACTCCTTCATTAGAGTCCTGCTGTGTGTAATTAAACTGATTGGACTTGATTAGGAAAGGCGCACACCTGTCTATATAAGACCTCACAGCTCACAGTGCATGTCAGAGCAAATGAGAATCAGGAGGTCAAAGGAACTGCCCAAGGAGCTCAGAGACAGAATTGTGGCAAGGCACAGATCTGGCCAAGGTTACAGAAGAATTTCTGCAGCACTCAAGGTTCCTAAGAGCACAGCGGCCTCCATAATCCTTAAATGGAAGACGTTTGGGACGACCAGAACTCTTCCTAGACCTGGCCGTCCAGCCAAACTGAGCAATGGTGGGAGAAGAGCCTTGGTGAGAGAGGTAAAGAACAACCCAAAGATCACTGTGGCTGAGCTCCAGAGATGTAGTAGGGAGATTGGAGAAAGTTCCACAAAGTCACTATCACTGCAGCCCTCCACCAGTCGGGGCTTTATGGCAGAGTGGCCCGAAGGAAGCCTCTCCTCAGTGCAAGACATATGAAAGCCAAAAAACACATGAAGGACTCCCAGACTATGAGAAATTAGATTCTCTGGTCTGATAAGACGAAGATTGAACTTTTTGGCGTTAATTCTAAGCGGTATGTGTGGAGAAAACCAGACACTGCTCATCACCTGCCCAATACAATCCCAACAGTGAGCCATGGTGGTGGCAGCATCATGCTATGGGGGACAGGACGACTGGTTGTAATTGAAGGAAAGATGAATGCGGCCAAGTACAGAGATATCCTGGAAGAAAACCTCTTCCAGAGTGCTCTGGACCTCAGACTGGGCTGAAGGTTCACCTTCCAACAAGACAATGACCCTAAGCACACAGCTAAAATAACAAAGAAGCGGCTTCGGAACAACTCTGTGACCATTCCTGACTGGCCCAGCCAGAGCCCTGACCTCAACCCAATTGAGCATCTCTGGAGAGACCTGAAAATGGCTCCACCAACGTTCATCATCCAACCTGACGGAACTGGAGAGGATCTGCAAGGGAGAATGGCCGAGGATCCCCAAATCCAGATGTGAGAAACTTGTTACATCATTCCCTAGAAGACTCCTGGCTGTACTAGCTCAAAAGGAAGCGGCTTCTACTCAATACTGAGCAAAGGCTCTGAATACTTATGGCCATGGGAGATTTCAGTTTATCTTTTTTATAAATTTGCAAAAATATCTACATTTCTGGTTTTTTCTGTCAAGATGGGGAGCTGAGTGTACATTAATGAGAAATAAAATGAACTTTTTTGCTTTTAGGAAATGGCTGCAATGAAACAAAGAGTGAAAAATTTAAAGGGGTCTGAATAATTTCCATACCCATTAATAGCAAAAAATTATTAAAAAATATATATATTTAACATAAGAACTTGGTGCAGATTATTTTTTGGTGACACATTCCCCTTTTTGTCACATTTAAGCCACACCCCTTTCCCCACAAAACCACACCCACTTTTCAAGAATTTTCTCTCAAACTAGATGTGTCCAGTTGCTCCACATTTTGGTTCATTTTGTGCCAGGGTTGAGTGGTAACCCTGTAGTGACCCTGCCCCAATGTCCACAAGGCCAGAGGTCAGTATAAAATCTTATATTTTCAATAACGTTACTTTTCATCGCAGTTTACACGGAGGGCTGGAGGCGCCACAATGGCCGACAACACCTAAGAACAGAAAGCTTCAGATGGGCGGAGAATTTCTCATTTCCAGCAGGGTCATTTTAAAGGGTTGTGCCCACAAGGTGGGGGGGTGGGGGGTCAGTTGTAGAGCGATGCTTACTAAAAGGGGGCCGTGTACCCACCTCTGGTCAATCCGTTCCTGTGGGACTAGAGGAGATAGCTGAGTACAACACTTTGGCCATCTCCGTTAATCCTTTAGGAATGAATGCACGCCCCTCCATATTGACGAGGGTGCCCTGATTAAGTGACCATGCATTTGCAACTTTTTTTTGTGTGGCCAGAGATCGTAGTGTCGCCCTGTGTGCAAGCCATGTAACTTGCAAGTTGTTGAGACACACTAGGGGAATTCTAATTATCCCATCTGTGCCTATCTCTATTTTCTAGTGCAGACGGGTGCCTTTCCTTCCACCAAATGGGCGCCAAATCCCCCGTTTTGAGGCCTCGATTGCCACTTTCTATAAATGTGGGTGGAGTGGAAAAGCTACAGCCTAACACATTTGGCACACAGGTGCGCCTGTTGTGGCCTTTGTTAAAGGGGTCTTCCAGCCCCACATATGTGGGGGTTCAACGCCTGGACCCTGCACATATTAGCTGTACTAGAAGCCTCCGGGTGACGGACCCTGCTGCGCCTCTCCTATTACTTGTATAGACGCAGTTCTGCACACGTGGAGACCATGTTGTCACAATTACAGCATGTTGCAAAGTCATAACCCGACAAATTTGCCGCAACACAATGATCGCAAAAATTTATTTTTGCTACATACCATCAAAACACGACAACACTGTGATCGGCTGCACGACATGTTGCGTATTTAGAACGTTATATCAATAAAACCATGAAAAAAGGTTTAAAACACTTCTATTACAGAGGCGTTGAGATGAGACGTCTATGGGAGTAGATGCGCCACCATGATTGCCGAAAAATCTATTTTTGAATAGAAATCTCAGAACTTTTTTGACTATTGAATTAAGGTTCTGTCCACACCTGCATCTAAGCCCCCAATACAGACTCCATCAGATCTTTTGGGAAAAGAGCTCATTATATACGTCAACTGGGTCACTCAACTGAGGTAGGAGCAATGTATGATGGCTCAAGTAGAGTGATGAACACAACTCAACTGTGAGCACAGCATAAAACTTCTTATGGTCCCCATATACATAACGAAAAAGTTGGCCGAAATAGTCAGGACTGGTTGACGGTCCTGAAGGATCAGGCTTGTTGAATGTCAAGGGCGGATCTTTTTGCTTTCGGGGGTAATAACCTGTCACTAGAGGTATCTGGCCCCGGCTTACTGCCCTCCCCACACTGACAACAAATTTGCACTCGGCCAAACCAAATGTGAAGGGTCGGAAGGAATAGTTGTCAGCCAAACAAGCATTTAACCGACAGCTATGAAAAGGTGTATGGGCACCGTCACTTGTTCTTTTCACCTTGGATCCTGCCCTTATTTTAGGAGGGTACAAGGTAGTCTTCCCCGAGTGACATCATCAACGTCTCTGAAGAGAAGAATCCTAAAACTTTTTTAATGCTCCGTTCAACTGGTTTAGGTCCACCATGAATCTTGTGGCGTAGATTTGCCAATTCTCTCAGTACTCGGAGTCTTCCATGTGAGACTTTTTATGGACGAAGAGTTCGTAGTAGATGCTGAAACATTTGCCACATTCAGGACACTGGAATGGTTTTTCTACTTTGTGATTTTTTTTCATTTGTCGGAGGATTTGCCTCTTTAGTAGAACGATTCCTACAGTCCGGACACTGATACTTTGTTTCTCCGGGGGGTTTCTTCCGATCCAATAGCTGAACATTGTCCGAAAAATATTTGTTGCAGTCTGAACATTGAAGAGTCTTCTGTTTCGCGTGCAAACTTAGGTGGGCATCAAGATGAACCTTCCTAAGAAAATATTGTCCACATTCTGGACATTGGGGCGTTTTCTTTCTCGAGTGAGTCCTTAAGTATTTTGTAAGATTGGAAATGTCACCAAAGGTCGCCCCAGTTTCATGTGTCTTCTGTGAACTAGCGCGACTTCTGAACAACCGTGTGTCCTTAAGATCATATCTAACACGACTTGATGTACTCGCGAAACAGTCCTGGCTCTGGGGTTTGGTGGTTGCGTTATCTGGTTTAGCGTGATCTACGTCAACTAAGTGAGCCAGGACAATGACCTTCATGGGTGAGGAGGAGCTTTCTTTGGATGAATGTTGTTCAGTGGTTTCACCCTTAGGTGGAAAGTTCTTTGTATGGTCTGTAGTACTATATGGATCAGTCTCTTTTTTATCTTTTATGTATCCCAGTTGACTAGTGCTTGGGTCCTGATGTGGCTGAGAGAAAGGATATTTGGTGTTGCCCTGAAATGAAGCTGCTTCCCCTTTAATGTTTGTAAATTGATATTTTGTATGAGAACTTTTGGCATCTGGGAAGTTTCTTACGTCTGATGGTACCAACTCCTCCTTAATATGTGAAGTTTGAAATAGTTGTGTGTGATGTGTGGGTGTATAACTGCTGGGACATGTGTTGCTTCCACCATCATATGAGGTTGGTTCTTCTTTAACTTGAGCAGATGGATATTGTGGGTAATCTCTGGATGTATAAGTACCAGGATGGGCAATGTTTCCTTCCTTATCACAGTCAGGCTCCTTCTTCATACAAGCATATTGATGTTCTAGTGTATGAGTGGAGGATGTATGCCCGGTGGGGCCATCACAAGGTGTAGCACTCTTGGGTTTTGGGAGATCATCATCACACGAGACTGGTTCCTCCTTAATATAAGGCGACAGATACTGTAAATGGTCTGAGGGTGTATATCTCCTGGGTTCTGTGAGATCTTCATCACACGAGACTGGTTCCTCCTTAATATAAGGCAATGATGGATCATGTGGTATAGGATCTGAGGGTATATAAATATCAGAGTCTTGAAGGGTTTCTTCATTCCACGAGATTGGTTCCTCCTTGATATTAGGAGATGGGCATTGTAAAAGGTCGGAGGGTGTATATCTCTTGGGTTCTGTGAAATCTTCATCACTTGAGATTGGTTCCTCCTTAATATAAGGCGATGATGGACCATGTACGCAATCTAAGGGTGTATAAATATCAAAGTCTTGAAGGGTTTCTTCATCACATGAGATTGGTTCCTCCTTAACATTAGGCAATGGATGCTGTAAGTGGTCTGAGGGTGTATATCTATTAGGTTTCGTCAGATCTTCACCACATGAGACTGGTTCCTCCTCGACATAAGGAGATGGATCATGATGTATAGGATGAGAGGGTGTATAAATATCAGGGTCTGGAAGGAGTTCTTCATCACATGAGATTGGTCTCTCCACCCTATTTGTAGAAGGATAGTGTGTGTCTATGAGGGTTCCCCTTTCACATGAGACCGGCTCCTCCTTAGTATGAGGAGGTTCGTGTGGTTGTCCATGATCTGGGAGTGCATGGAGCCCTGGGTCTAGGAGGTTTCCTTCATTACACAAGTCTGGTTCCTCCATAACATGAGTCAATGAGTAATGTGCGCCATTGGGGTGTCCATAATCACGGATGTTCTTTAACCTTCCGCCATCACATGAAACTTTGGTGACATTGGTTATCTTCATGTCAGGAAGTCGGCCTGTAAAATATAAATGACATTGTATTTTACTTCCAATTCTGTGTAATCTGTTAGTGATCACTTAGATCCACTAAGAAGCGCACGGTTACATGTACAGTATACAGGACAGAGACAGACTCAATAGTTTATAGAGTGGTCTCTTAAAGGGAGCCTGCCAACAGAACCCAGTTTGATTCAGGATACCCTAACCTATCTATCTGCAGGGCTGGGGTGATATGCTGGTTCTGGAGACACTAACCTATCTATCTGCAGGGCTGAGGTGATATGCTGGTTCTGGTGACACTAACCTATCTATCTGCAGGGCTGGGGTGATATGCTGGTTCTGCAGACACTAACCTATCTATCTGCAGGGCTGAGGTGATATGCTGGTTCTGGTGATACTAACCTATCTATCTGCAGGGCTGTGGTGATATGCTGGGGTCTGGTAACACTAACCTATCTATCTGCAGGGCTGGGGTGATATGCTGGTTCTGGTGACACTAACCTATCTATCTGCAGGGCTGTGGTGATATGCTGGGGTCTGGTAACACTAACCTATCTATCTGCAGGGCTGTGGTGATATGCTGGGGTCTGGTAACACTAACCTATCAATCTGCAGGGCTGGGGTGATATGCTGGGTCTGGTGACACTAAGCTATCTATATGCAGGGCTGGCGTGATATGCTGGTTCTCTGGTGACACTAACCTATCTATATGCAGGGCTGGCGTGATATGCTGGTTCTGGTGACACTAACCTATCTATCTGCAGGGCTGGGGTGATATGCTGGTTCTGGTGACACTAACCTATCTATCTGCAGGGCTGGTGTGATATTCTGGTTCTGGTGACACTAACCTATCTATCTGCAGGGCTGGGGTGATATGCTGGGATCTGGTGACACTAACCTATCTATCTGCGGGGCTGGGGTGATATGCTGGTTCTGGTGACACTAACCTATCTATCTGCAGGACTGGGGTGATAGGCTGGGTCTGGTGACACTAACCTATCTATCTGCAGGACTGGGGTGATAGGCTGGGTCTGGTGACACTAACCTATCTATCTGCAGGGCTGGGGTGATATGCTGGGGTCTGGTAACACTAACCTATCTATCTGCAGGGCTGGGGTGATATGCTGGGGTCTGGTAACACTAACCTATCAATCTGCAGGGCTGGGGTGATATGCTGGTTCTGGTGACACTAACCTATCTATCTGCAGGTCTGGGGTGATATGCTGGTTCTGGTGACACTAACCTATCTATCTGCAGGTCTGGGGTGATATGCTGGTTCTGGTGACACTAACCTATCTATCTGCAGGACTGGGGTGATAGGCTGGGTCTGGTGACACTAACCTATCTATCTGCAGGGCTGGTGTGATATTCTGGTTCTGGTGACACTAACCTATCTATCTGCAGGGCTGGGGTGATATGCTGGGATCTGGTGACACTAACCTATCTATCTGCGGGGCTGGGGTGATATGCTGGTTCTGGTGACACTAACCTATCTATCTGCAGGGCTGGGGTGATATGCTGGTTCTGGTAACACTCCCCTTATAGGAAATATATTGCCTTTTTTAATTTATTAAAACCAGATGTGAAATCTCACTTTTTTTCTAATCTGTTTATATTTTCTGATTGTAGATTTTTTTATTCTATTTCCTGTACATGATTATGGGGCGGCCATCTTGCCTGAGCTTCTCCTTTACTCAGGTAACAGAATTTAGTGATATGCCTTACAGCACAGGTCCCCAAACACCGGGCCACGGTCCGCTACCGGGCCATGGATCACCTGGTACTAGGCCGCAGGTTCCCCCGGCGACCTCCCAATATGCTCTGAGATGTACAATTGTACTTACAGAGCAGTGATGGGGAGGGACGGGGCCTCCTCTTGCACACAGCCTGTGCTTATCTTCTATTTTCTTCCCAGTGGTACCATAGAATAGGGGGTGAAGGTTCCAGGAGGAAAGTATAAGATGTGCACAGGCTGTGTATAAGAGGAGGCCCGGCCCCCCATCACTGCCCTATAAGTACATTATAACTATACAGAGCAGCAGAATATGGAATGGTATGTGGGGGAGGGGGATTATTACCTATGGGGGTGCTATTAGCTCACTATTACAGTAACAGTGCCCCCCACAGGTAACAGCATTACTTATGTGTGTGTGGGGGGGTTATTAGCTACTATTACTGTAATATTGTCCCCGATAAGTAATAGTCAGGTGCACTTTGGGGGAGAGGAGGGGAGCCACTGACATAGGGACACTTGATATACTCTGTAATGTAAGCGGAAGCGTGTCAGTATCCTGTGCATGGCCTTGTGTCTAGTTCTCAGATCAATGGCAGGTGTGAATTGAAGCCAATGGCCACACTAGATTCCCCTGGAACAAACTTGATTTAAGAAATAAGTCATCTTCTGGTGACACATCCTCTTTAAAGTGTAACTCCCATTTTTTTTTTTCTTTGCTATTGTGTCGGGGGTGAACATTCATGTAATATACTTTATTAACCTATCTAACTTCCTTTTAATAGAAAACAGGCTGTAAAGTTCCCATTAGCAATGCCAGGGAGGCTCTGTCCGTACACCTGTAGTATTTACCAAAGGGGGGGTGGTCACTTCACATGGCTGTATCTCTGGTTTAATGCCACCTGTAATAGGACATGTTTTTTCCACAAAGTCATAGTGTCTTATTGATGTGATATGACGGGGTTAATATCTTACTGATCAGTCTATATGTATTTGTTGTTGCACATCTATAGGAGAATTTCTGTTACTGATCACTCTGTAGTTCTGTATACTATTCTGTATACCAGGACCATTTTTCTAGGTGGTATAAACCGGAGATACAGCCATTTGCAGTGACCATCCCCCCTTTGGTAAATGCTTCAGCTCTGCATATTCACAATATAACCGTGTACAGACTCTCCTTAGTAACAGCTCAGTTAGGCAGATGAAAGGAGAATGTTACAGCCTGTTTTATAAGAATAAGGAAGTTAGACAGGATAATAGTATAAAGTATATTACAAAAATGTCAAAAGATGGCGTCTCTACTTTTGCTCTGTTGTCCGGTACCCAACAACCTTTTTTGCTGTACTCTTTAGGAGACTTGAACGGGCTCTTAGTTTTTTAGTGCCACCTTTTCAGACCATTTTGAACTCAATAGTGATAAAAACACCCTCTTACCTGGTGATGTGAGGGTCTGGTGGTCGTCCATCATGACCTCCTTGTACAGATCCTTGTGTCCTTCTAAATACTCCCACTCCTCCATGGAGAAATAGACGGCGACATCCTGACACCTTATAGGAACCTGACAACACAATGATACAGTCCTCATCATCCAGACACATCATCCCTTGTGTTACTGTCTAATGTCCCAGCATTCCCAGCAGCGCTCACCTCTCCAGTCAGCAGCTCAATCATCTTGTTGGTGAGCTCCAGGATCTTCTGCTCGTTGCTGCTCTCCATGACGGGGCTCCGGGTTCGGCTCCATCCTCCTGATATATTTGGATATCTGCTGGAGGTCACGCACTCACCAGACGTCTTCTTCACTACGGTGTAATCCTGTATATAGAGAGACATTGATATTTATCACTATATACATAGTGATGTGGCCATGGGGTAGAATTCCCAGAATCCCTCACCTCTCCGGTCAGCAGGTGGATGATCTCCAGGGTGATATTTAATATAACTTCTGTCACTTCGCTTCTGACCTCCATTCTGGTCACCATCATGAAGTAGACAACAGAGGACGTTTACTAAAAAGTGGAAAAGTATAAAGTCAGAACAGTCTATCCAAGTAAGGCTAAACATACATATCAGCTATTCCTCCTGACCCACCCAATACACCTGCACTCTAGCCTTGCTTAAAGAGGACATGCCTGAAAAGCCCAATGACATAGATCATCTGATCGGTGCTGTCACCCTGAGCATTTTGGTGCTTTGTTTAGCCAAATCTGTTCAGCTGTTCCACAGATATAGTCTGATGTACAGTACACAGAGACCCCGCCCCAGAGGAACCACAGTGTTACCGCCCACTTGCCTAGTAGACCCGAATCTGCATCAGTATTAGCAGGGCTTATATCTGTGAAATGGCTGAACGGCTTTGTATAAACAAAACACCAAAATGCTGAGGGTGACAGTGCCGATCAGAGGATGGATGTCATTGGGCGCTTCACACCTTGTGACAGGTCCTCTTTATGAATGCAGGTGTTCTGAATGGAGAAGGGGAGTAACCACTACCAGAACCCTCTGTCCCTTCTAAACACCTCTCCGGTATCTTGTCTTACCTGAGAATAAAATTATCGGAAATCGAGGGCGAGTTGGGACACCCCAATACACAGTAATAATCCTAGGATTCGCCCGCCATTACACCAATGTGCTTGGAGATAAATTTACAAGCACAAAACCTGTTGTAGAAATTTTTGCGACTGAAACCCTAGTTAGATGAATAGATAGTTGGAGAAATTTGTCCAAGAGATTTGCTGCGTGTGAATATTCCCTTCCCTGGGTTGTCCAGGACCTGAAGATAATTGAACCCGCACTGATCGGCTCATGCGGCCACTGGGAGCCGTATATAAGGTAAATGGCTATCGCTGCAGTGTACGGAGCCTCATAGAGTGTATACAGCTTCTGGAACTCAGTCTATAGTATACAGCTTCCAGTCCGTACACTGTAGTGGTGGCGCCTGGAACTGCAGCTCAGCTCCCATTCACTTGGATAGGAGCAGGGCTACTTCTGGCTGTATACCTAGTATACGGATTCTGGGGTCCGAAACATCTGATTGGGGTCCGGGTGTCGGACTTCAGCGAGAGAACGTGTGATGAGAAGAGCGGCATCGGGGTCACATACAATTTCATTGGACCAGTTTCAGCCCAGCATATTACGGCACAATTTGGCCCATATTATGGACAAACATCGTCACAGAGCCAAACCCACAGCATGACAGATCCTTATGGGAATGGACCTTTCGGGGCAGGTTTTGATTACTCAATGAGAATCAGGAGCCCCCCCATAACAGGCTGGGGCCCCAAATACTGAAATCCTGGGCCAATGACTTAATCCCACCTAGGTGTAAGAATATACTGCAGATCTGATTTCTACCACATCCAGGGGCAATGCTAGGGTGGTAACAGATCAGGGGCACAATCCTAAGACATATGCCCCCACCCCAATAATACTGTATATATCTATATAGTTATTAAACAAACTACCAACCCTAAAAAACAAACAGTCCTTACATGTTACCGTCATACAAACAAAATGTACTATACAATGACCAATATTATAAATGAACGGAACCACCACACAAGGTTACACTGACACCACATGACCGCTGCTATATAGTGATTAATAAAAGAGGAAGAGGTCCTTACGTGTTCTGGGGGGGGGGGGGGTCGAATGTCCTGTTCTGATAATTAGAGAGCATGTCTTATACTGTTCCGTGAAATCGGAACGTAGCCCCCTATTAAAGTTAATGGAGCATGGAAAGGAATTGGCTGTCATCCATTAAAAAAAAAAAAAAATCAGAACTTACTTGACCTGCACACTCGGTCGTATCAGGCCTTAGGGCAGGTTCACACAGCGGAATTGTCAGGGGGTATTATTTCACCTGCCATTGAAATGATCAAGCAAAAAGTCTTTGTCTGCCCCCATTGAAATACCTGGAGACTGATCTCAGGAGGAAATTGGAGAGGATTTTGAGACAGTTGGACACGTACATGACTGAAGCAAAACATGGCTGTCGGGGTGGCGTGATTGGTTGCTTTGGGCTTCTACAGGTACCTAAATCTCCATTGTACACCATGAAAGACCTCGGGGTTCACTGCCCATGATATAGGGTGGGGGTGGGGGGCTCCCGATTCTCATTGTGTTATATAGGTTTTTACTAAATTTCATTCATATGTGTACAATAGAGTAGGGTCTGACACCTGTCACATGACCAAAGATCGCCATGTCGCCATTCACTAATGTGAGTGACCCCGGGCGTCCTGAGACTAAGACTATTCACAAAAAAATCCAATAGTCATCTAACATTTTGCACCTAGAAGTTATACACTTTACACACAGGTATATAGTATACGGCATATAGAAGGTTATTACACACAGGTATATACTATACGGCATATAGAGGGTTATTACACACAGGTATATACTATACGGCATATAGAAGGTTATTACACACAGGTATATAGTATACGGCATATAGAGGGTTATTACACACAGGTATATACTATACGGCATATAGAGGGTTATTACACACAGGTATATACTATACGGCATATAGAGGGTTATTACACACAGGTATATACTATACGGCATATAGAGGGTTATTACACACAGGTATATAGTATACGGCATATAGAGGGTTATTACACACAGGTATATACTATACGGCATATAGAGGGTTATTACACACAGGTATATACTATACGGCATATAGAGGGTTATTACACACAGGTATATACTATACGGCATATAGAGGGTTATTACACACAGGTATATACTATACGGCATATAGAAGGTTATTACACACAGGTATATACTATACGGCATATAGAGGGTTATTACACACAGGTATATAGTATACGGCATATAGAGGGTTATTACACACAGGTATATAGTATACGGCATATAGAGGGTTATAATAATAATAATAATAGTCCTTTAATAGTCCCACAGTGGGGAAATTCCGTGTGTTACAGCAGCAAAGATAAGATAAGCAGATACAAATACAAATACAACATGTACAGGAATGTTCCAAGGTAAGAGGCATTACATTAATAGCAGACAGACAGATAGGACGTAGCAGGGGGGGGGGGGGGATTTAACAGGCAGAGAGATATTTCAGTTCTCTGTGTGTAATGATCTCCGCTTAGGTCGGTGTTGGTTGTACAGCCTAACCACGGTGGGGAGGAAAGACTTTCGATAGCGCTCCTTCTCACACCTAGGGTGGAGCAGTCGGTCACTGACAGTACTGCTCAGCGCGATCACAGTCTCATGCATGGGATGGGACTTCTTCTTCTGCATGGAGCTCACCACGGACAGTATCCTTCTGTCACCCACCACCTGCACTGGGTCCAGGGGGCTCCCCAGGACAGAGCTGGCCCTTCTAATCAGCTTGTCAAGTTTATTTCTGTCCCTGGTTGATATACTGCTCCCCCAGCAGGCCACTCCAAAGAAGATGGCTGATGCCACTACCGAGTTGAAGAAAGTCCTAAGAAGTGCCCCCCGGATTCCAAAGGCTCTCAGTTTCCTAAGCAGGTAGAGCCTGCTGTGGCCCTTCCTGTACAGGGCCTCCATATGATCTGCCCAGTCCAGCTTATTATTAAGGAGCAAACCCAGGTACTTATAGGTGTTCACAATCTCGATGCCCGTCCCCAGGATGTCCACTGGTTTAGGAGGGCTTCTGCCTTTGCGGTAGTCCACCACCATCTCCTTGGTCTTCCCCGCGTTAATCTTCAGGTGGTTCTGGTGGCACCAGTCCACAAAATCCCGGTTCAGTTCTCTGTACTCCCTGTCATCATCATCTGTGATGAGACCCACTATTGCAGAGTCGTCAGAATACTTCTGTAGGTA
Organism: Leptodactylus fallax; assembly: GCA_947044405.1. Classification (NCBI taxonomy): domain Eukaryota; kingdom Metazoa; phylum Chordata; class Amphibia; order Anura; family Leptodactylidae; genus Leptodactylus; species Leptodactylus fallax. Next base: position 283,142 of record CAMRHE010000360.1, on the reverse strand, counting down.
GCAGCTGGATGAGTTGCACCTAAATTACACACAGGTATATACTATACGGCATATAGAAGGTTATTACACACAGGTATATAGTATACGGCATATAGAGGGTTATTACACACAGGTATATACTATACGGCATATAGAAGGTTATTACACACAGGTATATACTATACGGCATATAGAGGGTTATTACACACAGGTATATACTATACGGCATATAGAGAGTTATTATACACAGGTATATACTATACGGCATATAGAGGGTTATTACACACAGGTATATAGTATACGGCATATAGAGGGTTATTACACACAGGTATATAGTATACGGCATATAGAGGGTTATTACACACAGGTATATACTATACGGCATATAGAGGGTTATTACACACAGGTATATAGTATACGGCATATAGAGGGTTATTACACACAGGTATATACTATACGGCATATAGAAGGTTATTACACACAGGTATATATTATACGGCATATAGAGGGTTATTACACACAGGTATATACTATACGGCATATAGAGGGTTATTACACACAGGTATATACTATACGGCATATAGAGGGTTATTACACACAGGTATATACTATACGGCATATAGAGGGTTATTACACACAGGTATATACTATACAGCATATAGAAGGTTATTACACACAGGTATATATTATACGGCATATAGAGGGTTATTACACACAGGTATATAGCATACGGCATATAGAGGGTTATTACATACAGGTATATAGTATACGGCATATAGAGGGTTATTACACACAGGTATATACTATACGGCATATAGAAGGTTATTACACACAGGTATATACTATACGGCATATAGAGGGTTATTACACACAGGTATATACTATACGGAATATAGAAGGTTATTACACACAGGTATATACTATACGGTATATAGAGGGTTATTACACACAGGTATATACTATACGGCATATAGAAGGTTATTACACACAGGTATATAGTATACGGCATATAGAGGGTTATTACACACAGGTATATACTATACAGTATATAGAGGGTTATTACACACAGGTATATACTATACGGCATATAGAAGGTTATTACACACAGGTATATACTATACAGCATATAGAAGGTTATTACACACAGGTATATACTATACAGCATATAGAGGGTTATTACACACAGGTATATACTATACGGCATATAGAGGGTTATTACACACAGGTATATACTATACGGCATATAGAAGGTTATTACACACAGGTATATAGTATACGGCATATAGAGGGTTATTACACACAGGTATATACTATACAGTATATAGAGGGTTATTACACACAGGTATATACTATACGGCATATAGAGGGTTATTACACACAGGTATATACTATACAGCATATAGAAGGTTATTACACACAGGTATATATTATACGGCATATAGAGGGTTATTACACACAGGTATATAGCATACGGCATATAGAGGGTTATTACATACAGGTATATAGTATACGGCATATAGAGGGTTATTACACACAGGTATATACTATACGGCATATAGAAGGTTATTACACACAGGTATATACTATACGGCATATAGAGGGTTATTACACACAGGTATATACTATACGGAATATAGAAGGTTATTACACACAGGTATATACTATACGGTATATAGAGGGTTATTACACACAGGTATATACTATACGGCATATAGAAGGTTATTACACACAGGTATATAGTATACGGCATATAGAGGGTTATTACACACAGGTATATACTATACAGTATATAGAGGGTTATTACACACAGGTATATACTATACGGCATATAGAAGGTTATTACACACAGGTATATACTATACAGCATATAGAAGGTTATTACACACAGGTATATACTATACAGCATATAGAGGGTTATTACACACAGGTATATACTATACGGCATATAGAGGGTTATTACACACAGGTATATACTATACGGCATATAGAAGGTTATTACACACAGGTATATAGTATACGGCATATAGAGGGTTATTACACACAGGTATATACTATACGGCATATAGAGGGTTATTACACACAGGTATATACTATACAGCATATAGAAGGTTATTACACATGGGTATATACTATACAGTATATAGAGCAGGGGTCGGCAACCCCTGGCACATTCTGCTGGCACGGCAGCCAGCACGGGACCTGCAGGTATTAAATGAAGACGGAGCGTCCCCTTCAGTGCTCTTCTAGAGCTGAGGTATCGGACACTCCCACTTCTCTTGCTGCCCTTCCTGCCCACCAATAAGCGGTGAGGAAATCCCAGGAGGCGGAGCTCATCACAGCACAAGGACCATCCTGCGAAGGCTCACTGAGGAGGAGAAGGAAGAAAGCTCCTGCGGCAAAGTGAGGGTCACAGGTCCATGCTGGCTGGGGTTACTATTCCTATTAATGTCAGGTATTTGGGGTTATTAATTTAGTATTATTAACTCCATGAGCCTCACATTAATAGCAATTAACCCCATCATGTCCCTCACATTAACCCCTGTGTGCCTGACATAAGACTTACTGATATGTGAGACATATATAGGGGGGTACTAATAAAGGACCTCAATAATGAAGATACTTAATTATTACCTCCATATGTCTAACAGATCAGTAAGCTTTATGTAAGGCACACAGGGGTTAATGTGAGGTACATGATGGGGTTAACTGCTTAATAGCACATGAGGCACATGGAGTTACTAAACTGTAATGTACATGACCATATGTTTTATCTACAATTGTGTATAAAAGTACGGACCTATACATTACAATGGGCCTGTACACACAGCCGTTGTTTTTGCGGCTGTATGTCCGGGCCAAATTGAAGAGCTGCAAATTATGGAGCAGGCCATATATCTGTCCGATACATACCCTATATCTGTCCTATACATACCCTATACCTGTCCTATATCTGTCCTATACATACCCTATATCTGTCCTATACATACCCAATACCTGTCCTATATCTGTCCTATACATACCCTATACCTGTCCTATATCTGTCCTATACATACCCTATATCTGTCCTATACATACCCTATACCTGTCCTATACATACCCTATATCTGTCCTATACATACCCTATACCTGTCCTATATCTGTCCTATACATACCCTATATCTGTCCTATACATACCCAATACCTGTCCTATATCTGTCCTATACATACCCTATACCTGTCCTATATCTGTCCTATACATACCCTATATCTGTCCTATACATACCCTATACCTGTCCTATACATACCCTATATCTGTCCTATATCTGTCCTATACATACCCTATATCTGTCCTATACATACCCTATACCTGTCCTATACATACCCTATATCTGTCCTATACATACCCAATACCTGTCCTATATCTGTCCTATACATACCCTATATCTGTCCTATACATACCCTATACCTGTCCTATACATACCCTATATCTGTCCTATATCTGTCCGATACATACCCTATATCTGTCCTATACATACCCTATACCTGTCCTATATCTGTCCTATACATACCCTATATCTGTCCTATACATACCCAATACCTGTCCTATATCTGTCCTATACATACCCTATACCTGTCCTATATCTGTCCTATACATACCCTATATCTGTCCTATACATACCCTATACCTGTCCTATACATACCCTATATCTGTCCTATATCTGTCCTATACATACCCAATACCTGTCCTATATCTGTCCTATACATACCCTATATCTGTCCTATGCATACCCTATATCTGTCCTATACATACCCAATACCTGTCCTATATCTGTCCTATACATACCCTATATCTGTCCTATGCATACCCTATATCTGTCCTATACATACCCTATATCTGTCCTATACATACCCTATACCTGTCCTATATCTGTCCTATACATACCCTATATCTGTCCTATGCATACCCTATATCTGTCCTATGCATACCCTATATCTGTCCTATGCATACCCTATATCTGTCCTATACATACCCTATACCTGTCCTATATCTGTCCTATACATACCCTATATCTGTCCTATGCATACCCTATATCTGTCCTATGCATACCCTATATCTGTCCTATGCATACCCTATATCTGTCCTATGCATACCCTATATCTGTCCTATGCATACCCTATATCTGTCCTATATCTGTCCTATACATACCCTATATCTGTCCTATGCATACCCTATATCTGTCCTATATCTGTCCTATACATACCCTATATCTGTCCTATGCATAGCCTATATCTGTCCTATGCATAGCCTATATCTGTCCTATACATACCCTATATCTGTCCTATACATACCCGATATATGTCCTATACATACCCTATATCTGTCCTATACATACCCTATACATACCCTATATCTGTCCTATGCATAGCCTGTATCTGTCCTATACATACCCTATATCTGTCCTATGCATAGCCTGTATCTGTCCTATACATACCCAATATCTGTCCTATACATACCCTATATCTGTCCTATATCTGTCCTATACATACCCTATATCTGTCCTATATCTGTCCTATACATACCCTATATCTGTCCTATACATACCCTATATCTGTCCTATACATACCCTATATCTGTCCTATATCTGTCCTATATCTGTCCTATACATACCCTATATCTGTCCTATACATACCCTATATCTGTCCTATACATACCCTATATCTCTCCTATATCTGTCTACATTTGTGGCCCTGTCAATTACTTTTTAATGTATAGGTCAGTGAAAATCACATCCGTACCATTTGTGTGCAGGATGCCTAAGACTGAGGCCCCACCTTGCGGAAATGCAGCATTTTTGTTGCAGATTTTACTGCGTTTTTTTTGAGCCAAAGCCAAGAATGGCTACAAAAAGAATGTGAAATATCTAGGAAGTTCTTATACTTCTTATACTTCTCCCTTCTGCGCAATCCACTCCTGACTTTGGCTCAAAAAAAAAAAAAAAAAGTAGCAATATCTTCCACAAAAAAAGCTGCGTTTCCGCAACGTGGGGCCGTAGCCTTAGGGTGTTTCTTTTCGGGTGGTGACACACTGTGTACCCAGGTACGGCTATAGCCAAATCCAGTCCCCGGGCACCAGTGCTGTCACTTTGGGGTGAGTGTGACACCCATTAGTTACCGCCAGGAACTAAATGTGGCTGAAATTAATCCGCGTTTCACTTACAGAAAAGTGAAAGTCCCGGTGGCCGGGGATGCCGCATCCAGGTACATAGTGTGTCGCCCCCTACAGGTGTTACCTCACTGCTCCCAGTCATATACATTTACCACTAATTGTGGGTTACATGTACTTACATTGCATCTAATGGGAAAGTATACTATACGGTACATTGTGGGATATTACACAGCGCTGTATACTATACGGTACATTGTAGGATATTACACAGCGCTGTATACTATACGGTACATTGTGGGATATTACACAGCGCTGTATACTATACGGTACACTGTGGGATATTACACATCGCTGTATACTATACGGTACATTGTGGGATATTACACAGCGCTGTATACTATACGGTACATTGTAGGATATTACACAGCGCTGTATACTATACGGTACATTGTGGGATATTACACAGCGCTGTATACTATACGGTACACTGTGGGATATTACACATCGCTGTATACTATACGGTACATTGTGGGATATTACACAGCGCTGTATACTATACGGTACATTGTAGGATATTACACAGCGCTGTATACTATACGGTACATTGTGGGATATTACACAGCGCTGTATACTATACGGTACATTGTGGGATATTACACAGCGCTGTATACTATACGGTACATTGTAGGATATTACACAGCGCTGTATACTATACGGTACATTGTGGGTTATTACACAGCGCTGTATACTATACGGTACATTGTGGGATATTACACAGCGCTGTATACTATACGGTACATTGTGGGATATTACACAGCGCTGTATACTATACGGTACATTGTGGGATATTACACAGCGCTGTATACTATACGGTACACTGTGGGATATTACACAGCGCTGTATACTATACGGTACATTGTGGGATATTACACAGCGCTGTATACTATACGGTACACTGTGGGATATTACACAGCGCTTTATACTATACGGTACATTGTAGGATATTACACAGCGCTGTATACTATACGGTACATTGTGGGATATTACACAGCGCTGTATACTATACGGTACACTGTAGGATATTACACAGCGCTGTATACTATACGGTACATTGTGGGATATTACACAGCGCTGTATACTATACGGTACATTGTAGGATATTACACAGCGCTGTATACTATACGGTACATTGTGGGATATTACACAGCGCTGTATACTATACGGTACATTGTAGGATATTACACAGCGCTGTATACTATACGGTACATTGTGGGATATTACACAGCGCTGTATACTATACGGTACATTGTGGGATATTACACAGCGCTGTATACTATACGGTACATTGTGGGATATTACACAGCGCTGTATACTATACGGTACATTGTGGGATATTACACAGCGCTGTATACTATACGGTACACTGTGGGATATTACACAGCGCTGTATACTATACGGTACATTGTGGGATATTACACAGCGCTGTATACTATACGGTACACTGTGGGATATTACACAGCGCTTTATACTATACGGTACATTGTAGGATATTACACAGCGCTGTATACTATACGGTACATTGTGGGATATTACACAGCGCTGTATACTATACGGTACACTGTAGGATATTACACAGCGCTGTATACTATACGGTACATTGTGGGATATTACACAGCGCTGTATACTATACGGTACACTGTAGGATATTACACAGCGCTGTATACTATACGGTACATTGTGGGATATTACACAGCGCTGTATACTATACGGTACATTGTAGGATATTACACAGCGCTGTATACTATACGGTACATTGTGGGATATTACACAGCGCTGTATACTATACGGTACATTGTAGGATATTACACAGCGCTGTATACTATACGGTACATTGTGGGTTATTACACAGCGCTGTATACTATACGGTACATTGTGGGATATTACACAGCGCTGTATACTATACGGTACATTGTGGGATATTACACAGCGCTGTATACTATACGGTACATTGTGGGATATTACACAGCGCTGTATACTATACGGTACACTGTGGGATATTACACAGCGCTGTATACTATACGGTACATTGTGGGATATTACACAGCGCTGTATACTATACGGTACACTGTGGGATATTACACAGCGCTTTATACTATACGGTACATTGTAGGATATTACACAGCGCTGTATACTATACGGTACATTGTGGGATATTACACAGCGCTGTATACTATACGGTACACTGTAGGATATTACACAGCGCTGTATACTATACGGTACATTGTGGGATATTACACAGCGCTGTATACTATACGGTACATTGTAGGATATTACACAGCGCTGTATACTATACGGTACATTGTGGGATATTACACAGCGCTGTATACTATACGGTACATTGTAGGATATTACACAGCGCTGTATACTATACGGTACATTGTGGGATATTACACAGTGCTGTATACTATACGGTACATTGTGGGATATTACACAGCGCTGTATACTATACGGTACACTGTGGGATATTACACAGCGCTGTATACTATACGGTACATTGTGGGATATTACACAGCGCTGTATACTATACGGTACATTGTAGGATATTACACAGCGCTGTATACTATACGGTACATTGTGGGATATTACACAGCGCTGTATACTATACGGTACATTGTAGGATATTACACAGCGCTGTATACTATACGGTACACTGTGGGATATTACACAGCGCTGTATACTATACGGTACATTGTGGGATATTACACAGCGCTGTATACTATACGGTACACTGTGGGATATTACACAGCGCTGTATACTATACGGTACATTGTGGGATATTACACAGCGCTGTATACTATACAGTACATTGTGGGATATTACACAGCGCTTTATACTATACGGTACACTGTGGGATATTACACAGCGCTGTATACTATACGGTACATTGTGGGATATTACACAGCGCTGTATACTATACGGTACACTGTGGGATATTACACAGCGCTGTATACTATACGGTACATTGTAGGATATTACACAGCGCTGTATACTATACGGTACACTGTAGGATATTACACGGCGCTGTATACTATACAGTACATTGTGCGATATTACACAGCGCTTTATACTATACAGTACATTGTGGGATATTACACAGCGCTGTATACTATACGGTACATTGTAGGATATTACACAGCGCTGTATACTATACGGTACACTGTGGGATATTACACAGCGCTGTATACTATACGGTACATTGTGGGATATTACACAGCGCTTTATACTATACAGTACATTGTGGGATATTACACAGCCTCCTATACTATTTACCGCAAACTACTTCCTATATTACATAGCACATACATGATACTATATAATAAGACGGTAACATATGCTCTATGACATACTGCAGACTATTACACAGCGGCCGCCATACACTTTACAGCACATTACTTACGGCTTATTACGTAGCGTGCACACTATGCAGTATTTTATTACCTTCTCTCACTCATTTCACTCCTTTACTCCAGTGAATCTGTGAGAATAAATCCCGGAAGTAACAAGCAGATGGAGTAGAGGATTCTGGGAGGTGTCATGTGATCTGATCACTGTCACCTGACAGGGGATGTCACCGCGTTCTCTCACCGTCCCTTCTGCAGGACTTATGGAAAATGGCATGTGCTGGGTTAAAGGGAACCCGTCAGCAGAGTCTGCCCCATGACCAGGTGCTGGGAAACAAGTTCACAAACACTCTGGTATTACGGGGTTGTGTCCTTGTGGCTTCCCTGCCTACACTTGTGTGTACATTACTCCCCCTAGTGGTCAGGAGGTAATGGTGAGGGGCTACGACAACATGGCTCCCACCAGTAAGAGCTCTCCTACACAAAATGGTCTTACGTGACCATAACACTCCTGTCCGGTGGGATCATATTATGGCTACAATACTGGAGCACTGCCCAATCCTACACGGTGCAGCTGTGTTCACATCTGAGGTCTGTGCGACACGGAGTCCGTGAGAAATCCTGAACAAACCCAACTATTTCATCCGGCGATGTAAGGACAAAAATAACAGACCCCCGACAGACCGCATTATAGTCATTGGGGTCTCTCGGGATCCATCTTTATTAGATGGACTATTGTTCTGTGTGATGGGGTAAGACTGGGTAACTCTCCAAGGCCCGGCAGAATGCTCCTGCACCCGCTGGGTACGTTTGTACCAGCACATTGCGGGCCTTGTGGAGAGCACCGTTCACCCAGAATCTTATGCCAAATCACCCTCTACCTAAACACTATTCACACCAAGTACCCCCTAATGGCAGTGGTGCCCCCTGGTGTATAGCTATAGGGGGTACAGCAGAAGCAGTCTCTACCTTGACCCAGACCCTGAGTTGGCCCCATAACACATAAAATATACCACCATTCTAAATGGCGTAAGGTAAGAAGGGACCCCATTTCAGAATTTGTATTGGGGCCCAAGCGTTTCAAGCGATGTCCCCCTGGGGACATTATAATGCAGGATCATATTCAGGGGGACATTATAATGTGGGGCATATTCCGGGTGATATTATACAGTGGGGGCATATTCAGAGGGACATTATAATGTGGGGGGCATATTCCGGGTGATATTATACAGTGGGGTCATATTCAGAGGGATATTATAATGTGGGGGTATATTCATGGGGACATTATACAGTGGGGTCATATTCAGAAGGGCATTATAATGTGTGGGCCATATTAAGGGAACATTATACTATAGGGATTTCAAGGAGACATTATACTGTGTGGGGACCCACAAGGAGCACGCTACAGTGTCAGGGCCACAAAAGGACTGGGAATGAGTGCAGCCAGGACGTAAGTGGGTGTGGCTGGAGGTGGAGCTTACTATAGGTAAATTTGCTGCGACACGTTTGTCCCTCCTGCAGTCCTTTGTAAGTTGGGAGGAATGTGGCTGTGCACAAGTGTCTGATCAGTGCGGGTACAACTGTTGGGACCCCCACTGATCTTGAGAACAGGGGTCTTGAGTGTCTCTCCGTGAATGTAGTGTTGAACATGCATCTCTATGAGACTACCAGAGACACCTGACAACTGTTACTCTATGAGACACTCCAAAGCCCTGTTCTCGAGTCCGCTGCTGATCAGACACTCTCCCAATATCTTGAAGATTTGGCATTTTCCTCCCTACAAGCTGTTTCCCATCCGGCTCCTGACCTGGTACTTACTGCAGTAGTGCAGCCTTACACATGTGTCCTCCGGGAAGCTGTCACTGTAACTGCCCTTTGTGAATAGGGTGTAGTTCTGCCTCGCCCGCACTTCCAAACATAGTAAGTAGATGTCGACACACTAGTCATAAAGGGACATGAAAGGCTCCATAGCTCAGTGGTTAGAGCACTGGTCTTGTAAACCAGGGGTCGCGAGTTCAATTCTCGCTGGGGCCTGCTCTCCATTTTGAGTTATATTATAGTAGTATATCACTGCAGGACAGAGCGGTAATATTATATAACTTACCGCATACACAGAGAGGAATAACACCTACAAATACTGTACTAGGAGCTCACTATATAAGCATGTGTGACTCACTCCTGCATTTTTGGCAAAGCTCACGACTAGAGATGGGCGAACTGATTCATCACGAACCGGATTCAACCCGAATATTCCAAAATGTTCAATTTTTAACAAAATCGAATAAATGGTGATTCGCTTTGGATGAACAAAAATGGCTGCACTACGATAAAATGGCCACCGCCACATGTTTGACCAGGAAATACAGAAAAAAACACGTGTGCAGACACACTGTCTGTGAGTCACTGTGACGTTGTAACCCCACCCCTCAGCCAATAGACAGTGGTAGGAGGACCTTACTGTGATGATGTCACATGGAGCATAAAAGCTTGTGCACTTGTGATCAGTCTTTAGTTGCTGTAATGGTGGACATATAAATAGATCTGTGATCCATCTTACTGCATCATAGACTACTGCACAGTTCAGAAAAAAGCAATAGTTAGAGGACTAGAAGAAGTTAGAGAACCAAGCAATGACACAGGCAGATTAGTGAATTCAGTAGAGATAGGACAGGTTCATAGACATAGTTGTACTAGTGAGTGACTAGGTGACTCTGCACTTCTGCTGCAGTGCTTACACAGTTAACCCTTTCATTGCCAATAGCCTAATTTTGTCTGTTGGTTGTGCAATACAGCAGTTTCATCTCTATACACATTCTTTAAACATACTTTTTTACTGACAAGACAATCCTGTTACTGAAAAATGTTTTGTCTTTTTTTTTTACATTTTTTTTTCTTTAAATACATACTGCAATTCTTTACGCTTGGTTCACTCTAGCATCAGGCTGTCCCTTGTTCTGGTCCATCAGAGGACCATAACAATGGACAAGTGGACACATACGGAGCCCAATAGACCCCATTGGCTATAATGGGATCCGACTTTGTAGGACTTTTTCATCTGCTGATTTCAGGTCGACGGAGTCTCTGAAATGAGACTCAGATGTGAACATAGCTTTATATGTATGGCCAGGCACAGTAATATATACAGTGGGTACAGAAAGTATTCAGACCCCTTTACATTTATCACTCTTTGTTTCATTGCAGCCATTTGCTAAAAACAAAAAAGTTCATTTTATTTCTCATTAATGTACACTCAGCTCCCCATCTTGACAGAAAAAAAACAGAAATGTAGATATTTTTGCAAATTTATTAAAATAGAAAAACTGAAATCTCACATGGCCATAAGTATTCAACCCCTTTGCTCAGTATTGAGTAGAAGCCGCTTCCTTTTGAGCTAGTACAGCCAGGAGTCTTCTTGGGAATGATGTAACAAGTTTCTCACATCTGGATTTGGGGATCCTCGGCCATTCTTCCTGGCAGATCCTCTCCAGTTCCGTCAGGTTGGATGATGAACGTTGGTGGAGCCATTTTCAGGTCTCTCCAGAGATGCTCAGTTGGGTTGAGGTCAGGGCTCTGGCTGGGCCAGTCAGGAATGGTCACAGAGTTGTTCTGAAGCCGCTCCTTTGTTATTTTATCTGTGTGCTTAGGGTCATTGTCTTGTTGGAAGGTGAACCTTCAGCCCAGTCTGAGGTCCAGAGCACTCTGGAAGAGGTTTTCTTCCAGGATATCTGTGTACTTGGCCACATTCATCTTTCCTTCAATTACAACCAGTCGTCCTGTCCCCCATAGCATGATGCTGCCACCACCATGGCTCACTGTTGGGATTGTAATGGGCAGGTGATGAGCAGGGCCTGGTTTTCTCCACACATAAGTTCAATTTTCGTCTTATCAGACCAGAGAAGCTTATTTCTCATAGTCTGGGAGTCCTTCATGTGTTTTTTGGCTTTCATATGTCTTGCACTGAGGAGAGGCTTCCTTCGGGCCACTCTGCCATAAAGCCCCGACTGGTGGAGGGCTGCAGTGATAGTGACTTTGTGGAACTTTCTCCCATCTCCCTACTACATCTCTGGAGCTCGGCCACAGTGATCTTTGGGTTCTTCTTTACCTCTCTCACCAAGGCTCTTCTCCCACAATTGCTCAGTTTGGCTGGACGGCCAGGTCTAGGAAGAGTTCTGGTCATCTCAAACTTCTTCCATTTAAGGATTATGGAGGCCGCTGTGCTCTTAGGAACCTTGAGTGCTGCAGAAATTCTTTTGTAACCTTGGCCAGATCTGTGCCTTGCCACAATTCTGTCTCTGAGCTACTTGGGCAGTTCCTTTGACCTCATGATTTTCATTTGCTGTGACATGCCCTGTGAGCTGTGAGGTCTTATATAGACAGGTGTGGCCTTTCCTAATCAAGTCCAATCAGTATAATTACACACAGCTGGACTCCAATGAAGGAGTAGAACCATCTCAAGGAGGATCAGAAGGAAATGGACAGCAGTGAGTTATATATGAGTGTCACAGCAAAGGCTCTGAATACTTATGGCCATGGGAGATTTCAGTTTTTTCTTTTTTTCAATACATTTGCAAAAATATCTACATTTCTGTTTTTTTTCTGTCAAGATGGGGAGCTGAGTGTACATTAATGAGGAATAAAAGGAACTTTTTTGCTTTTAGGAAATGGCTGCAATGAAACAAAGAGTGAAAAATTTACAGGGGTCAGAATACTTTCCGTACCCACTGTACCTGGAAAGTTGGTGTGTATGCCCCATATACATGTGATCGTACAGGTTTACAAACTGTTCCCAGTGATGCAGTATACTGTAGAAGCACTAGGAGGGGGACATTATACAGTGGGGGCATATTTAAGGGGACATTATAATACAGGGGTATATTCAGTGGGACATTATAATGTGGGGACATTATAATATGGGGATTTCAAGGGACATTATACAGCATGGAGACCACAAGCTGCATGATACAGTGTCAGGGCCACTATATGGGTGTTATACTGTGTGTGGACACAAAGAAACATTTGGCAAAGTGGAAGTGGGTGGGGTTGGAGGCGGAGTTTACTATATGTAAATTTGCAGAGCACATTCTGTTCCTCTTCAGAAAGTTGCAAATGGGTATGTGGCTGCACATAAGTGTCTGATCAGTGCAGGTACAACTGCTGGGACCCCCACTGATTTTAAGAACGGGTTCCTGAGTGTCATGACAGACATGCATCTCTATGCAACGACTAGAGATAGGTGACTATTGTTTCTCAGAGATGCTCCAAAGCATTGTTGTCGAGACTGCCGCTTATCAGACACCCCATATCCTACATCTATTGGCGATGAACCCCTTTAAATAGTGCAGATCTGGCGTTTCTTGCCTTTTTCCACCCCATGAGCTGTTTCCCATCCGTCTCCTGACCTGGTACTTACTGCAGTAGTGCAGCCTTACACATGTGTCCTCCGGGAAGCTGTCACTGTAACTGCCCTTTGTGAATAGGGTGTAGTTCTGCCTCGCCCGCACTTCCAAACATAGTAAGTAGATGTCGACACACTAGTCATAAAGGGACATGAAAGGCTCCATAGCTCAGTGGTTAGAGCACTGGTCTTGTAAACCAGGGGTCGCGAGTTCAATTCTCGCTGGGGCCTGGTCTCCATTTTGAGTTATATTATAGTAGTATATCACTGCAGGACAGAGCGGTAATATTATATAACTTACCGCATACACAGAGAGGAATAACACCTACAAATACTGTACTAGGAGCTCACTATATAAGCATGCGTGACTCACTCCTGCGTTTATGGAGACACTCACAACCAAAATCTGGGAGGAGGAGAAGACATCTTTGGAGAGCGTGGTAAAAAACACGCAACTTTCTATATATTCTATATATATATATTCCTGAATTATGGAAATCTTCTTGTGTGGTACCAGTTCCAAAGAAACCCCACCCTATGGACCTCAACGACTACAGACCTGTAGCACTGACATCCCACCTGATGAAGATCTGGGAGAGATTGGTTCTCACACATCTCCGCCCTCTAGTGAGCCCCGCTATGGACCCCCTCCAGTTTGCTTATCGGCCGGGCATTGGGGTAGATGATGCCATCATCCACCTTCTGCACAGGGCTCTGTCTCACCTGGAGAAACCAGGGAACACGGTGAGAATAATGTTCTTTGACTTCTCCAGTGCTTTTAACACCATACAGCCCAGGTTACTGAGGGACAAGCTGGGCCTTGCTGGAGTGGACCACCACCTCTCCAACTGGATCCTAGACTACCTCACAAATCGACCTCAATACGTGAGAGCCCAAGACTGTGTGTCAGGTACCGTGATCTGTAATACGGGGGCACCTCAGGGTACGGTTCTCGCCCCTTTCCTCTTCACACTGTACACTGCAGATTTTAGGTGCAACTCATCCAGCTGTTACCTACAGAAGTATTCTGACGACTCTGCAATAGTGGGTCTCATCACAGATGATGATGACAGGGAGTACAGAGAACTGAACCAGCATTTTGTGGACTGGTGCCACCGGAACCACCTGAAGATTAACGCGGGGAAGACCAAGGAGATGGTGGTGGACTTCCGCAAAGGCAGAAGCCCTCCTAAACCAGTGGACATCCTGGGGACGGGCATCGAGCTTGTGAACACCTATAAGTACCTGGGTTTGCTCCTTAATAATAAGCTGGACTGGGCAGATCATATGGAGGCCCTGTACAGGAAGGGCCACAGCAGGCTCTACCTGCTTAGGAAACTGAGAGCCTTTGGAATCCGGGGGGCACTTCTTAGAACTTTCTTCAACTCGGTAGTGGCATCAGCCATCTTCTTTGGAGTGGCCTGCTGTGGGTGCAGTATATCAACCAGGGACAGAAATAAACTTGACAAGCTGATTAGAAGGGCCAGCTCTGTCCTGGGGAGCCCACTGGACCCAGTGCAGGTGGTGGGTGACAGAAGGATACTGTCCGTGGTGAGCTCCATGCAGAAGAAGAAGTCCCATCCCATGCATGAGACTGTGATCGCGCTGAGCAGTACTGTCAGTGACCGACTGCTCCACCCTAGGTGTGAGAAGGAGCGCTATCGGAAGTCTTTCCTCCCCACCGCTGTTAGGCTGTACAACCAACACCGACCTAAGCGGAGATCATTACACACAGAGAACTGAAATATCTCTCTGCCTGTTAAATCCCCCCCCCCCCCTGCTACGTCCTATCTGTCTGTCTGCTATTAATGTAATGCCTCTCACCTTGGAACATTCCTGTACATGTTGTATTTGTATTTGTATCTGCTTATCTTATCTTATCTTTGCTGCTGTAACACACTGAATTTCCCCATTGTGGGACTATTAAAGGACTATTATTATTATTATTATATATGTATAATGTACATACACTAACCAAAAAAGAAAAAACCTCCATATAAACTTGACCGCAAATATCAACAATCCAAACAAAAGAGAACAAGTCAAGAAAAACCAAAAAATCTAAAAAAATATATAAAAATATATATTTATTAATAAAAATGTAATAAATAATACATTTAGAAAAGCATGTATCAAAGGCAATAATACAGGTGACACAGACAAAGAATGAGACACAACACAAGACACGTGTCACATAAAAAGGCTCAAAAGTATACAAAAAGTATATATGAAGATGACAGTATATATATAATGGCCCACAATATGTATTCAATATTAAATATACAAAATTTTGCAAACCATATATAAAAAATATCTAAATAGGGAACTTAAACCCAATAAATAATGAAACATGTCACATGGACAAAAAAATATATATATGGAAATGCAAAATGCAAGACACTATCCATATATAGCTGACATATATTAAAGGTAATAAGTGATGAAACATGCCACATGGACACAAAAATATATATGGAAATGCAAAATTAGAAACACTATCCATATGTAGCTAACATATATTACTAAATATTGGTAAGTACCATATATAGAAGAAAGCAACAATGGATACAAAACATATCAAATAAGCAAATAAATAAATACAAAAGAATTACCTGCAGCCATTATAAAGGTAGATTTGAGCCCAGTGAACACAAAGGTATGCGTGGAAACGCACCTCAACGCGTTTCGCTAAAAAAGCTTCCTCAGGAGGTGTAGTGTCCAACTAAGAGGAGAGGTATATATAGGGACCCCCAAACCATGTGTAACCAGCTGTAGATAGTAGAGCATGATGCCGTGATGGCCGTAGCGAAAATCAGTTCTGCACATGCGCAGTAGCGGGCAGTCGCGTCAAATGACGCACAATTCCCATGCACGTAGTAGCGCTGGACTGATCTCGCGGGGTCAGCGCACCAACGTCATGCGCTCCACGCTGGAACGCATGAAAAGGTAAGTATAACTACAATGGTGAAGAATATATGTAAAAACAAACGGGATCAGCATATAAGCCTATCACAGGGCAGACACAAACAGCTTTTGTATTTATCTATTTGCTTATGTAGCCCTATTTGGGGGGGGGGGGTATGAGTATTATCCCTCCCGCAACAGACTCTGGCGCTGACCTGTGTGTATAATGGGACCTGAAGCCTTCGCTGAAGGGAAGAGTGGGAACATATATGAAATATATCAGTGCCTCCACCCAGGATAGAGCCTCTGTATTACAGGGAGGATCTCTTCCTGGGACTTACCCATGAAGTACAGTTAGTAGCCTTAACAAGGATCACTGTACTAATCTCACAGTCTGAAGAATACATACAGATACCACATAAGGTTATAACAGTAGCTTTATAAGAATCAACAGGGTAATAATACATACATACAATATACTCAGAACACAGCAATACTACAACAACCAGCAAGTCCTCAACCGTCTTAGGTTATATACCCGGGTATATATATATATAGATATATAGCAAGAGTCCAGTGGACAATACCTCCAGGCAACAGAAGAGATGCAGGGGCCCCTGTGGATGACTGTGGATCCTCGGATTCTTCCAGGAGATGACAGACAGCCGATCAGGAGATGATGATGATGATGGTGAGATTCTTCACAGGCAGCAAACAGGGCGACGGTGACGGCAGTAGATGCAGGCCTGACTACCCTAACACTGAGTCCTTAACCTGCCAGCTAAACTACTAGTGCCACCGGGCCTCTAACTAGCTAGTTGGCCTTCGGAAGCCTAACCTATCACTGCCCTGAACTATATATATATATGGATCCCTAACTACGGTTACTAGCTAGGTCCTGTGAGTATATAGGGGGTAACACATACCTAACTATATACTGTGAAGTAAAGAGGAACAAGTGGCTCTTAGACTCCCCCAGACATAACATGTCTGTCTCAGCAGCTCTGCTCACATCTCTCCCCCCAGCAGCTCTGCCTCACATGTGTCTGACTCACTGTATTTACAAAACAAAACTTGCACTAAATGCCTGGGGTCTCTGAAGCCAAACTGCAGGGGCAAAGAAGCCAGATACATTATATACTAGTAGAAATGGCAGTTCCCTACACTCTCCCTCTGGTGAAATCTTTACGTCACGTCAAAGACATACAAAGTCATAGTATACAGTCAACATTACCAATGACAATATCAATATGGTTGCTTTTGCATTTACAGAGTCACAACAGGTTAATAGGTATACATGCCAGCAGGAGCGAAAATTGGTAACATATTGACCAAAGTGGACACTGCACCCACCCAAGCATGGTATAAATGAGGCTGAGTAGTAAATCTGGGGTCCCCCAAACTATCATATGTCAGCATAGGTGGAGGGTGTCTAATTCTCTCTCCTCTCCGTACCTCTCTCTGAGGTAAACTAGCATGTCCAGGCCCTAAACTAGGGTTGTCTGCCATGGGAGGGGATGGTGCTGGTGGCGTAGGAGAGCTAGATCCCTGCTCATCTGTAGACACAGATCTAGGTACGAATTCTGGAGTTTGAGGGTTCATAGGTTTCCCTGAAGGAGAAGATATTGGTGATCTAGGGACTTCAGGAGCCACAGTCCAATCACTCTCAGGAGTTTCAGGAAGGTCAGGTGGAATATCGGCTAAGGACTGT
This sequence comes from Leptodactylus fallax, assembly GCA_947044405.1. Taxonomy (NCBI): domain Eukaryota; kingdom Metazoa; phylum Chordata; class Amphibia; order Anura; family Leptodactylidae; genus Leptodactylus; species Leptodactylus fallax. The sequence goes on along the minus strand of CAMRHE010000360.1, from coordinate 264,606 downwards.
GGAGAATCGCAGGCCGAGCCATCATTGGAGATATCCATACCATCAATCTGAGGTACAGGCAACAAATGATTTCTATGCCAAGTCCTGATCCTCCCGTCCCGTCCTTTTATCTTGTAGACTGGTATTCCAGGTAACCGATCTACCACTGTAAAGAGTTCACTCCGCCATCGATCAGCCAGCTTATGTTTTGCAGATGCTCCCAAATTCCGTAGCAGAACATGGTCCCCAGGGTTCAATTCTCGGTATCTTACTCGAAGATCAAATCTCCTTTTATTTCCTTCATTCACTTTGGCCGCATTTTCCTCAGCCAGCTGATAAGCACTCTTAAGCGTTTCTTTCAAACGTGCCACGTATCGGTAATGATCTCGATGACTGATACCATCGGTAGAGACTCCCAACAAGATGTCAATAGGTAGCCTAGGCTCTCTTCCAAACATCAGAAAGTATGGTGAATATCCTGTGCTCTCGTGCCTTGTACTATTATAGGCATGCACCATAGCCTCCACTTTTCGACTCCAGGATCGCTTATCCTCAATTCGTAAGGTACCAAGCATATCAAGTAAAGTCCTGTTAAATCTTTCAGGAAGGGCATCTCCCTCTGGATGGTAAGGCGTCGTCCGACTTTTGCGGATGTTCAACAACTGAAGTAACTCTTTGATCAGGTTACTCTCAAAATCCCGGCCTTGATCAGAATGCAACCGGTGTGGTAAGCCATAATGGATAAAATACTTTTCCCAAAGCACTCTTGCAACAGTGACTGCTTTTTGATCCTTAGTCGGAAAGGCTTGAGCATATCGTGTGAAGTGATCAGTCACCACCAATACATTTCCAAATCCTCTGGAGTCGTTGTCAATACAAAGGAAGTCTATGCAGACAAGATCCATGGGGCCCGAACTCTTCAAGTGTCCCATGAAGGCCGCTCGAACCGGGACAGTCTTCCTCTGCAAACATCTGCGACAGCACCTACACAGACGAGTCACGGTATCTCTCATTTTGGGCCAGTAGAATCGGTCTTGTATTAGGCCATAAGTCTTCTCAGGTCCCAAATGACCATGATAATCATGCAGACTTCGGAAAATCATCTTCTGAAAGCAGCTTGGAATAACTAGTTGGCGCCTTCCAGGGTGATCATGATACAGCACCACACGATAAAGTAGGCCATTGTCTATTTCAAACTTCTCCCAATCTCGTAGAAGTTGACTGCATTCAGAGGGTAGGGATGTCTTTAACATTTCTCTGTCTTGAGAACTCACTGCTTGATAAAGAGGTCCAATTAAAGGATCAGTCTTTTGACTCCAGATCATTCGCTTTGAAGATATAGAACAACTCTCAAAGGATCCTAAAGCGGCAGGGTAGGCAAACATGTCTGGTACAGCTTCGGGACCTCCCCCAATAGAGTCAATAAGCCGAGTTTCAGAAAAGGCTACTCGGTCTTCAACTACAGCAGCCATGGCACACAAAGCTCCTACTCCAGGACTTGGCACTTCTTCCCATTCATCCACTACTTCCGGACTAGGTAATCCAGGCCGTCTTGATAGAGCATCTGCCCCAATGTTCTTAGGCCCCGATTTATACTTGAGTGTGAATTGGTAGTTGGATAAAGCTGCCAACCAGCGATGTCCTGTAGCATCGAGTTTAGCGGTTGACAAAACGTATGTCAGTGGATTGTTGTCTGTTCTTACTTCAAACGTGGCTCCGTATAAATAGTCATGTAATTTATCAACAATGGCCCACTTGAGCGCCAAAAACTCCAATTTATGTACTGGATAATTTTTCTCGCTGGGAGAAAGACTTCGACTTATGAAAGCTATGGGCCGTAACCCGGCCGGGTATTCTTGGTGCAGCACGCCACCTAATCCTTCAAAGCTGGCATCTACATGTAGCACATATGGCTTCTGTGCATCAGCATAAGCCAGAACGGGAGCTTCTGTCAATTTCTTCTTCAACAACTTAAATGCTTCTTCACAATCCGCAGTCCACCTATCGCCAAAAAGGCTTTTGGAAGACCCTTTCTTCTTTCCTGGATCTCCTGCATCACTCTTCAACAGGTCGAGGAGGGCTCGAGCAATTTTTGAATATCCTTCCACAAATCGTCGATAGAATCCACAAAACCCCAAGAAAGATTGCAACTCCGTAATATTTTGCGGTCGGGGCCAATTCACCACAGCTTCAATCTTACCAGGATCGGTAGCAACTCCTTCAGCAGAAACAATATGACCTACATAAGTGACCGAAGATCTACAAAATTTGCATTTGTCAGCCGACAACTTCAGCCCCTCTTCTTTTAAGCGATGGAGTACTCTCATGAGTCGTTCTTCATGTTCTTCCAGCGTCTTTCCAAACACAATAATGTCATCAAGATATACAAGGCATTCCCGGGGCACTAAATCACCTAACACTCTTTCCATCAACCTTTGGAACGTTGCTGGCGCACCTTTTGTACCTTGCGGCATACGAGTGAACTGAAAGAAACCCAAGGGGCATATGAAAGCTGTCTTTTCCTGATCCTCAGGTGCCATTGGGACTTGATAGTATCCCGATCTTAGGTCCAGCACTGTGAACCAACAGTTTCCATTCAGAGCTTCCAGAGCTTCTTCAATTCTCGGCAGTGTATACTGATCAGGTAAGGTTCTCCGGTTCAGAGTTCTGTAATCCACACATAGGCGAATTGCTCCAGATTTTTTTCTTACCACCACAATAGGTGAGGCATAGGGGCTCTTACTGTCCACAATGATCCCCTGACCTTTCATTTGCTGTAGAGTCTGTCTTAACTCATCAACATCCTTTGGAGCAACTCTCCGTGGTCGCTCCCGGAAGGGAGTAGAATCGGTCAATCGGAAAGTGTGTTGAGCACTTTTAGCACAACCTACATCCATATCATCCATGGAGAACACTTCCGATAATTCAGACAACTTCTGTGTCAGTCGCTGATTCCAGGCCTCTGGTAAATGTGGATCACTCAAGTCAAGATTGAGATTAGGGATTGCATCTCGGATTTGAATCCTGCACACTTCAGCGTATGGATTTACTCCAAGCACAGGGTAGCAGTGGGCCACATTCTGGTATGGTCCAATTACAATCGGATGCGGTGAACAGTTCCTCACTGTCACACAGGTAGATAACTCCACTTTATTTCTCCAGTCCTTTCTCTCTGGGATCACCATCCAGCCATTCTGGTTAATCATTTCTTCAGGGGTTTCCATAAGGACATAACTCCCCCCTTCAAGCAAATCGGGAGCAATGCTGGAGGCTACTCTCAGAACTCTCTCCCCGCCGGCAGGAACTTCCACGGTTCTCTCACCGATATGATATACCATTCCATGTCGATAGCCAGTAGACAGGGCATCACAGAGTTCTCTAAGATCAGAAGATATATTCACCGGCTGAGCTGCAGGGTTCCAATCTCTTCCAAGAAACTTCTGAAAAGCATAATGCACTGCGGGACAATTAGTGCCAAGTATCACAGGAGCTGCACAAGAATCCCCTGTATCAGGACAGACAAGAGCCGTAATCTTCATGGGAGCGACACTCTGATCTTCTAATTCAGGGACAGCTATAACTACTTGTAGGCTGCCATCTACAGGATATGATCCTGAATTAAGCCCCCACAATTTCATTTGTCCTGTAGACTGAAGAGGTATATCCCTCAGATACTTTTGGTAGAACGAGCGATAAATCAGGGTCACTTGAGATCCTGTATCAAACAGGGCAGGAGCGGCATGACCATTGACAGTGACTTTGACAACGGACCTGGAGCCCGCGATAGCGCCTCTGGTCTTTACTCGGCCCGCCTTCCTTCGGTGTCTTTGATTCTGAATAGAGAAGACAGCACTGTGTCTCAATCCCTCACTGTCCTCTGTACACTGTCTGGCAGTATGGCCCGTCTGACCACATTTATAACAGGTTCTAGCATCCTTCCTCCATTGAGTGGCAGTGGGTGGAGTGGCGGACTGTCTAAGTTCTGACCGCTCCGCTGGTTTGTCCTTGTTTGAATTAGGAACAACATCTTCTTTAGAGATGCTTTTCGCTTTCTTAGGGGTACTAAAACTAATGTCAGCTTCTTGTTTCTTCACTAACTTCATTAAGTCAGGAAATGGAAGGACTCTATCAGATAGTAAGACCTTGAGTACTTGAGCAAGAGGATGATGAGGTTGTAACCCTCTCACCAACTGACTGGTTCTCATAGCGTCTACCTCTGAAGTAGATATAGCTGCGTGGTACACCAGACGTGAAAGAAGTAGCTGTAAACGGTTAATAAAAGTAGAGACATTTTCCCCTTCTTTTTGACGAACCATTCGGTAATCAGTAACCATCTGGGCAAGGTCATAGTATGGCTCAAAGTGATCAGACAGTACTTGTATATAGTCCAATGCACTCACTCCTTCATGAGAGTCTCTGTACAAGCGGATCAATTCTGCAGCAGGAGACCGCAAACTTTCACTGATACGCTGCCGCTTGCCTTCTTCAGAGCAAGACCATTCCTTCAGGCATTGGAGAGTATGTTCTTTCCATATCTCAAAGTTTTCCTCCCCTTGTGGTACTGGGACATTACCAGAGAATACTTTTAGTTTTTTGTAGTGAGTGGCCTGCAGGCCCTGAGCTAACATTTCAGTCAGCCTGGCTAAAGTGCTAATAGCACTGTCACTAGAGGAACTGCTAGCGACGGCCATACTGGGGGGGTAACTGGCTGAGCGGGGTTCTTCCTTTACCTGAACCAGGGGAGGAACAGGAGGTCGGTAATCCCATGTAGTAGCTAGTGGGAGGTTCCCCTCTGAGCTATATCGCTTCTCCATATCAATGACTATTCCCACTTCTAAATCTCAGCAGTGCCTCCAAATGTAGCCCTATTTGGGGGGGGTATGAGTATTATCCCTCCCGCAACAGACTCTGGCGCTGACCTGTGTGTATAATGGGACCTGAAGCCTTCGCTGAAGGGAAGAGTGGGAACATATATGAAATATATCAGTGCCTCCACCCAGGATAGAGCCTCTGTATTACAGGGAGGATCTCTTCCTGGGACTTACCCATGAAGTACAGTTAGTAGCCTTAACAAGGATCACTGTACTAATCTCACAGTCTGAAGAATACATACAGATACCACATAAGGTTATAACAGTAGCTTTATAAGAATCAACAGGGTAATAATACATACATACAATATACTCAGAACACAGCAATACTACAACAACCAGCAAGTCCTCAACCGTCTTAGGTTATATACCCGGGTATATATATATATAGATATATAGCAAGAGTCCAGTGGACAATACCTCCAGGCAACAGAAGAGATGCAGGGGCCCCTGTGGATGACTGTGGATCCTCGGATTCTTCCAGGAGATGACAGACAGCCGATCAGGAGATGATGATGATGATGGTGAGATTCTTCACAGGCAGCAAACAGGGCGACGGTGACGGCAGTAGATGCAGGCCTGACTACCCTAACACTGAGTCCTTAACCTGCCAGCTAAACTACTAGTGCCACCGGGCCTCTAACTAGCTAGTTGGCCTTCGGAAGCCTAACCTATCACTGCCCTGAACTATATATATATATGGATCCCTAACTACGGTTACTAGCTAGGTCCTGTGAGTATATAGGGGGTAACACATACCTAACTATATACTGTGAAGTAAAGAGGAACAAGTGGCTCTTAGACTCCCCCAGACATAACATGTCTGTCTCAGCAGCTCTGCTCACATCTCTCCCCCCAGCAGCTCTGCCTCACATGTGTCTGACTCACTGTATTTACAAAACAAAACTTGCACTAAATGCCTGGGGTCTCTGAAGCCAAACTGCAGGGGCAAAGAAGCCAGATACATTATATACTAGTAGAAATGGCAGTTCCCTACACTTATTTGATATGTTTTGTATCCATTGTTGCTTTCTTCTATATATGGTACTTACCAATATTTAGTAATATATGTTAGCTACATATGGATAGTGTTTCTAATTTTGCATTTCCATATATATTTTTGTGTCCATGTGGCATGTTTCATCACTTATTACCTTTAATATATGTCAGCTATATATGGATAGTGTCTTGCATTTTGCATTTCCATATATATATTTTTTTGTCCATGTGACATGTTTCATTATTTATTGGGTTTAAGTTCCCTATTTAGATATTTTTTATATATGGTTTGCAAAATTTTGTATATTTAATATTGAATACATATTGTGGGCCATTATATATATACTGTCATCTTCATATATACTTTTTGTATACTTTTGAGCCTTTTTATGTGACACGTGTCTTGTGTTGTGTCTCATTCTTTGTGTCACCTGTATTATTGCCTTTGATACATGCTTTTCTAAATGTATTATTTATTACATTTTTATTAATAAATATATATTTTTATATATTTTTTGAGATTTTTTGGTTTTTCTTGACTTGTTCTCTTTTGTTTGGATTAATGTATATACACTATACAGAGAAAAGGATTGGGACACGTACACATTACACCTACAGTTTTTTTTGGCATCCCATTTTAAATTCATAGATATTAAAGGGGTTTCCATCTCAGATAAGGACCCCTTATCCTGATTGTTGGGCATTCGACCAATACCGAGAATGTGGGTGTTTTGTGGTGAGACCGGCACACTCCTACACCATTCGTTTCAATAAGTCCGCTAGAGATGACCACCAAACCCCACAGCTGGCATGATGTAGGCAGGCCGGTAACATTCTCCTGGCACTTGCCAAACCCCGACTAGTCCATCAGATAGAGAAGTGTGATCGGTTACTCCACAGATCATGTTCCCACCGCTCCAGAGTCCAGTGTACATCCCGCTTTACACCATTCCATCTCATGATTTGCAACGTGTGACTGGCTTACTGCTGCTTGGCCATTGGGGCCAGTAAAGAGGCAAAATACTGTGCGGGGGCCCGGTTAACAGTTTGCTATAGAACCAAACCTTTTCCAGATCACCCCTTTCTAGGGGGGTAGACATTTCAGGCAGTGATTTGGTGCAGCGATGACAGGACCAGGCTGGGATTCAGTGAGATAACCATCCATTCAGTTGCTACCATCATGTAGACATCAGACAACTGCATGGCGAGGGGCATAAGTGTAAAGTGACCCCCCCATCCTCAGCTTCCCTGCATTACACACAGGCCTGTACACCATATACAGTAAGGAACAGGGACAGATCTCAATAAAGAAGTAAGGGAAAGAATAAAGACATGCAGGACTTCACACAAAGGAAAAAAAAATGCGATAATAAAGCAAATTACAAAATTTATTACTGACACAAATCCTGCCAGAAAACCAAAAGGTGTTCCAAAGTTTAGTTACACTTTAAAATTAAAGTAAGTTTTAACAACCGTCCTCGTCCGGTTACGACATTCCATCTATGGCGTGAAAGACCCCCCCCATGTGGCTGTTACAGACAATCACAGGATTCAGTGGCCAAGTGTGGTAGTCGGGAACGTCATCGATGCAGCGATGATGTCCTGACTACTGCACATGCGCCGAGGCCAGTGACTGGCTGCGGATGGAAATCGAAAACCGTGATCCATCTCTCATCCAGGGAGAGTCGGCAGGTCACACAACATCGGCAGGTTTGGCAACATTTCTCATATGTGTATCGCCAGCCAAACTTCTATATAGGCATTGGAGTTCTCAGCTCTTAGGTTAAAGGGGTTGTTTTTATGGCCTATTATTAGGTGCTTCAGGATAGGCCACAACACAGGACCATAAGTAGATAGCTTCAGTCCCTATGTAGAGGCCGGGTGCCCATGCTGCAACTCAGCTCCCATTGAAGCGTCCCCACCATTCTTGGCCTATCCTAATGGTATTTGGCTGGTCTTCTCTGCTGATAGAGACTTAGGTCAACTGTTCATGGTCTACTTTTTGTGTGATCAATCTTTGACTAGCCATAATTTCACGGCAGATCCGTCATTGCTGCTGCGGGATACAGGTTGTCGTTCTTCTAAGTCAATCTGCTGACGTTTCTCCACATCTAAGACCGTACACTGCTTCAACTTCGCATGAGTCACAATATGTCGGATTAAGGATGATCGAGTTGAAAACATTTTCCCACAGTGGAAGCATACCACGGGTTTGCGTCCAGTATGGATTCTTCTATGAATGATCAAGTTTGACCTTTCCGCAAACTTTTTTCCACATTCTAGACACTCATGTGGTTTTAGCCCAGTATGGAGTTTTTGATGTGCGAGTAGTTTTTTCTTCTCCATAAAGCGTCTCCCGCATCCAGTACATCCATACGGCCTCTCTCCTGTGTGAGTCCTCCAGTGTACATCAAAGTGGCCCTTTGAGTTGTAGGACTTCCCACATTTGGAGCAATGAAATTTTTTGTCTTCCATGTGAGTCTTCTTATGTATATAGAGCTCATAGTAAATACTGAAACACTTTCCGCATTCTGGACATTGAAATGGTTTCTGTTCTTCATGAACCTTCTGATGTTTCAGAAGACTTGACTCCTTATCGAATCCCTTCCCACAAACCGGACATGCATATCCAGGCTTGTGCCCCTTCTGGTGGTCAAGAAGCTGATCATTGTCCAAAAAATATTTCCCGCATTCTATACATTCGTATGGATTCTGTGCCGCGTGGATCCTTACATGGGCTTCAAGATGAGACTTTCTTAGGAAATACTGTCCACATTGTGAACACTGGGGGGTTTTCTTCCTAGAGTTTGCTCGTAAGTATTTCGTAAGATTGGAAATATCTCCAAATGTTTTTTCTGCCTCAACTTTTTCTGGTGGTCTCTTTTTAACATAAACTCTCTGAGTTGAACCAGGACCATGTTTGAACGACAAATGTTCCAGTTTGGTCTCCATAACTTCATGTTTATTGGTGGATGTGCTCGCCGCCCCCGCCAGACCCTGAGAATTAGTGTGTGTGTTGTCTATGCTAACTTGTTTCCTTCGAGCCATTTCAAGTAAGTGCACCATCACCACACTCCGCACTAGCGATGAGCTGTTTGGTTTTACACCAGTATGGCTGACACTGGTTTCAGCTCTAACGTTAGTAGGCGGACACTCCTGTAGAAGGTTTATGGGTGTATAAACACTTAGAACCTCCTTTGTATCCGCTGTGGAGTACTCCATCTCTGTGACTTCACGTGAGACCGGGTCTTCCTTAATAGGAACAGATGAATCTTGTTGAGTATGGCTTGGTGGAGTAGAAGTATTAGAGTTTTCACCCTCCCATGAAACCGGTTCTTTCTTAATATGAGGGCCTGTATGATTTGTAGCTAGATATAGGTAAGGATCTGTGGTGTTTTCTCCATCATACGAGTCTGGTTCTTCCTTAATATGAGTAGATGTCTGATGTGTATGATCTATAGGTATATCCATGTTGTCATCTATATGGTCACCCTCATCACATGAGAGCGGTTCCTCTTTAATAGAAACAGATGAATCTTGTTGAGTACGACTTGGTGGGGTGGTATTATTAAAGTCCATAAAGTTTTGGCCATCCCATGAAACTGGTTCTTTCTTAATATGAGGGCCTATATGATTTGTAGATGGATATATGTAAGGATCTGTGGTGTTTTCTCCATCATACGAGTCTGGTTCTTCCTTAATATGAATAGATGGCTGATGTGTATGATCTATAGGTGTATCAATGTTGTGGTGTGTGAGGTTTACGCCATTGTGTGACATGGCCTCCTCTATAATATATGTAGCTGGACACGGCTGTGTATCCATGTGGTCATCTATATGGTCACCCTCATCACATGAGAGTTGTTCCTCCTTAATATAAGAAGTCATATAGTATGTGTGATCTGTAGGCACGTATCGGTTATCTGTATACTTCCCTCCCTCCCATGAGAGCGGTTCCTCCTTTATATGAGCCTGTGGATGTTCTTGTGCAGAGTCTGTGGATGTACGACTGTAGATATTGTCCATGACGCCTTCTTCATCATCTGAATATGGTTCCTCCTTGGCAAGAACTGTTCTGTGCTCTAAGTCTGTGTCCCCTTCACAGGACCCATGTCCTCCCTTAATATGTAAAGATGGACGCCCTGCTTGGTCTGCGACTCCCCTGAGACTTCCACCATTACAGGAGATCGGGCTCATATTTCTCGGGTATTCATTTCTGAATATTTTCTCCTCATGGACACAAGATACCCAGACAGGCGGTGCGGTCTCCGCATGGGGGCCACCTGTACAGAGACATTTTCAGTCATTACCACATTGTATGCATATACTTGCCACATCTACATATATGTATGTGTTTTATAAGACAGCGTGGTTATTGTCACCTCATATAGACTTTAACCACTTCATGACTGGGCTACTGTCCCTGGTTCATGCCCTGACTAATTTTTTGTTTCTTGTGTGACAACTTGGGGGAATTAGTCTCAAAATGGCGGCCGACTCCTGGTCCGGACAGCGGTGGTTCGTGGTACTGGGCGCCGGATAGATAGCTTTCAGACGGTCCAAGTGTAAAATAAACGGGCTTTATTCAGCTTACGTGCAACATAACAAAACAACAAAAAACCTAGGCCACAGTTAGGGCGCTAACTGACTCCTTGAGCCCCTAACTAGCCTCTGGGGCAATAAGAAACTTGACTTAGTCTCTGTAAGTCCTCACTGGACCCCAGCCCTCTGGGGACAGACCTCCTTTGACTGGGTCCACCATCTCCTGCTTCCTGCAGGATACTCCAGCCTCTGGAGTTACGCGCCCCCACCCAAAGGTGTGGCTGAGGGCCTTTTTTGGCCTGGGCCTGGGTCGCTCAATAGCGCCCTCTGGTTCACATACTCACACTTGGATCGGCTGGTTTTGAGGACTGTAGCATTTTGTCATTCAGGTTACTCATATAATTGTATGCCTTTTTTCCAGTGATACATAGGGCTTTATCTTTATGTCAATTTTATATATTTTTTTCTTAATATCTGGGAATATAAAAAAAAAAGAGAGGGGGGGGGGACTTGTCTAGTTTTCACATTTTTCCTGTTTTTTAATTTTTTTTTTTGCTGATGAACATAATTAAAAAATAGTTTCCCCTCAGTTTTGTGTCGCCAGGGGCTGGATGAGAACTTGTGATGTGAGTGTGGTAATGACATTCTTTTATTTTACTTTATTTTTTTATCTTCATTTTTTTTTCTTTAAACTTTATGATCTCAAACGGGTCTGATATTTGCAGGAGGCATACACTGCAGAGCTGATGTCGGTCCCATAGGACGCAGCAGATCACGTAACTTCAGGGGAGGGAGGAAAGCTGTGCCATAATGGCTTCTATAGCTGATGAGCATAGTGTATACAGTGATCAGGAAGGCGGGGACAGTAATAAACCTTCTCTCTGAGGAGTCCGGCTGTCACTGACTGCTGCTCCCCGGCTCCTGTACGATCTCGTACTGCTGCTATCTCAGGTACGTCCTAGCCGCTGCCCAGATCTATATAGCCAATACCTTCTTACCCAGTGATGTGAGGGTCTGGTGGTCGTCCATCATGACCTCCTTGTACAGATCCTTGTGTCCTTCTAAATACTCCCACTCCTCCATGGAGAAATAGACGGTGACATCCTGACACCTTATAGGAACCTGACAACACAATGATACAGTCCTCATCATCCAGACACCTCATCCCTTGTGTTACTGTCTAATGTCCCAGCATTCCCAGCAGCGCTCACCTCTCCAGTCAGCAGCTCAATCATCTTGTTGGTGAGCTCCAGAATCTTCTTGTGTATACGATGAGGTGAAGGCTCCTTGGTAGGGCTCAGTTTGAGATGCCGGTTAAAGGTCTTCTTCACAGCAATATGATCCTAAATAAGAGACAAGTTCATAGTTATCACTAGGGGGCGATACCCTCAGTACTAGCCACTCTATTCCTGCACACAACATACTGCTGTCATATTTCCAGGATCCCTCACCTCTCCAGTCAGTAGACATATGAGCTCGAGCGTCAGGTTTAGCACTTTTTGGGTTAGCGCCTCCCCATTATTGACTTCCTTGTACAGATGTTCTTCACGTGGCTCTGGTAGAGGCTCCTTAGTGGACATCTGTTTCACATATTCATCTGTCTACATGTAATAAAGAGGAGGATAATATGTCATGACTATTATAGGACTACAGTGGCTAGGTGACCATTACAATTAACTCTTCACCTTCTTCTGTATTGAGCATCTTGGTGTCCTGGAGAAGACCAGTGCGCTTTTGTCATCGACGCTCCATTCACTTCTATGGGGCTGCCATTACTGTAATCTCCAGCAGCATCTGGAACCCCACAGATGTGAATGGAGCGATGGACATGGAAGTGCACTGTGCTCCACTCACAAAGAGGTCTTAGGGGGACTTTCAGTCACCTGTTTTCCTGATTGCGGGGGGGCCCAGTAGTCGGGGCCCCAGCGATCAGACACTTATACCCTGTCCTATGGATAGGGAATGTGTCCTTATCAGCACATCCCCTTTAATGCCCCATAACAGTAAAATTATCCAAATCCACCGTTTTCCACAGAACGGCCAACAACTACTGTCTATTGGGGTCTCCTGACTCTCCCCCAGTATCACGTGAAACATCCATGCCAAATTTTTTTGTTTTCAGGGGAGACAAGCCACAACCAGAGGTGTCTGGAAGTAACTTCATCTTCTCTTACCAACAGCACCATATACAACCACGACTGAACTATGAGTGCATGTGTATGGGGAAGCTGGATGGAATAGCTACCAGCCAAACAAGTATCTCAGGTCTATGGCCAGCTTTATGCTTAAAGGGAGTCACCAGAACTCGGCATATCAACCCAGGCCCCCAGACTGATTCAGGTGACCATAACCTATCAGTGAATTGGTGCCTCTATTACACGGATATCACTTTACTGGAGCAATGAGGGTGAAAAACATGGTTTGACGCAGGTGACGCTAACCTATCTATCTGCAGGGCTGGGGTGATATGCTGGTTCTGGTGACACTAACCTATCTATCTGCAGGGCTGGGGTGATATGCTGGTTCTGGTGACACTAACCTATCTATCTGCAGGGCTGGGGTGATATGCTGGTTCTGGTGACACTAACCTATCTATCTGCAGGGCTGGGGTAATATGCTGGTTCTGGTGATACTAACCTATCTATCTGCAGGGCTGGGGTGATATGCTGGTTCTGGTGACACTAACCTATCTGCAGGGCTGGGGTGATATGCTGGTTCTGGTGACACTAACCTATCTAACTGCAGGGCTGGGGTGATATGCTGGTTCTGGTGACACTAACCTATCTATCTGCAGGGCTGGGGTGATATGCTGGTTCTGGTGACACTAACCTATCTATCTGCAGGGCTGCGGTGATATGCTGGTTCTGGTGACACTAACCTATCTATCTGCAGGGCTGGGGTGATATGCTGGTTGTGGTGCCACTAACCTATCTATCTGCAGGGCTGGGGTGATATGCTGGTTCTGGTGACACTAACCTATCTGCAGGGCTGGGGTGATATGCTGGTTCTGGTGACACTAACCTATCTGCAGGGCTGGGGTGATATGCTGGTTCTGGTGACACTAACCTATCTATCTGCAGGGCTGGGGTGATATGCTGGTTCTGGTGACACTAACCTATCTGCAGGGCTGGGGTGATATGCTGGTTCTGGTGACACTAACCTATCTATCTGCAGGGCTGAGGTGATATGCTGGTTCTGGTGACACTAACCTATCTATCTGCAGGGCTGGGGTGATATGCTGGTACTGGTGACACTAACCTATCTATCTGCAGGGCTGGGATGATATGCTGGTTCTGGTGACAGTAACCTATCTATCTGCAGGGCTGGGGTGATATGCTGGTTCTGGTGACACTAACCTATCTATCTGCAGGGCTGGGGTGATATGCTGGTTCTGGTGACACTAACCTATCTATCTGCAGGGCTGGGGTGATATGTTGGGGTCTGGTGACACTAACCTATCTATCTGCAGGGCTGGGATGATATGCTGGTTCTGGTGACAGTAACCTATCTATCTGCAGGGCTGGGGTGATATGCTGGTTCTGGTGACACTAACCTATCTATCTGCAGGGCTGGGGTGATATGCTGGTTCTGGTGACACTAACCTATCTATCTGCAGGGCTGGGGTGATATGCTGGTTCTGGTGACACTAACCTATCTATCTGCAGGGCTGGGGTGATATGCTGGTTCTGGTGACACTAACCTATCTATCTGCAGGGCTGGGGTGATATGCTGGTTCTGGTGACACTAACCTATCTATCTGCAGGGCTGGGGTGATATGCTGGGTCTGGTGACACTAACCTATCTATCTGCAGGGCTGGGATGATATGCTGGTTCTGGTGACAGTAACCTATCTATCTGCAGGGCTGGGGTGATATGCTGGTTCTGGTGACACTAACCTATCTATCTGCAGGGCTGGGGTGATATGCTGGTTCTGGTGACACTAACCTATCTATCTGCAGGGCTGGGGTGATATGCTGGTTCTGGTGACACTAACCTATCTATCTGCGGGGCTGGGCTGATATGCTGGGTCTGGTGACACTAACCTATCTATCTGCAGGGCTGGGGTGATATGCTGGTTCTGGTGACACTAACCTATCTATCTGCAGAATCATTTTGGCATGACCTGTCTTCATGAAGGTGCTTACATATTAAGGAGGTTAGATGATCTGAACGCGTCACACGTAGGCACAGATGACAATCGCGTGCTGCCCGTCCCCCTCAGACATATATACTCTGATCAGTGAGCACAGGTCACATAATGGACAGGAATAAGACCTGACCTGAGATTTGTTCCTGGCTCAAGGCCCCATACATAGGACCGTGAAAATACACAGCGATCACACTGACCATGCACATGGAGCCTTACCCATTAAACCTACTTACTGGCTTATATGACACAACCGGCAGCCTTCCACAATGTGCCAGGACTCTCTGGGGTTCTCCTCTCTCTAGCCCAGGGGTAGTTACAGCGTCCTCTGTGGTGAAGATGGTCGGCACAGTGTCTCTCTCTAATATCCTCTTCTCTCCCCTCACCACATAGCAGTCTTCTGTATAGTGTTCGCGGCACTCCCCATCGATGTCGCGTGTCTTGTTGTGCTGTATTTCTGTAGCCATTTTATTTATGTTCTCGCACACTTGTCCACTTTGCTCTATGTATCTGCTGGGGAATATATGGAGGGCGACCTTACCAGAAATCTGTTTCCTTCCTTCATAACTGGGACAATAATCCACAAAACATTTTGCTGGAAACAAACAAACAAAAAATTAAACAAAACTGGACATAGGCAAACACCAGACACCGAGGCTACACTATGTACTGTACAGGGCTGAGCCTGGTATAACATTAAAGGGGACTCTTCCTCATGGACCCAGTGGTTTCGGCCTGGTTCCAACCCCCCAGGTCATGTGATCGGAACCTCCCGACGCCTGAGTCGTTCCTTCTCCCTCCTCTCCTGATCTCACAGGTAATTTACTATAGTCAGCCGACCCCATAGCACAGGTAAATTACAGTGAGATCAGGAGAGGAGGAAGAAGGCAGAACAAATCCATGAGGAAGAATCTGCCGGGTACAGAAAAGTAAGTTTAAGTTCCCGAAAAACCCCTGTAATGACCCTGAAGATCAGTGGAGACCCAGCACCTGGAACACCAGCGGGTCAGCTGTTTGAAGCATCAGCTACATGTGATATCACGTTCATTGGTCACATGACCTGATCTCAGCTCAGTCCCATTCAAGTGAATATGCTGAGCTGCAATACCAAGCACAGCCACTATACAATGTATGGTGCTGTTCTTGGTTTTCTGTGAAGAGGCCACGGTACTCACCTAAATATTGCACTCTCTTGAAACAGTGGATGGCTCAGGTGTCGGACCCCCCAGGATTGGTCATCAATTACTAAGTCCCTTTAAGAGACAAGCACCACAGCCCCTTGAATCAGCTCATCAGTTGGGGTGCTAGGTGCCGGACCCTCGCTAAAAACTAATAGTAGGCACCTATGCTAAGGATAGGTCATCAATATAAAACCCCAAAACACCCCTTTAGGGTAATGCCAGGATTTTATCAGTGAAAGGGTCTGAGCAACAATACCAGGTAGAAGAGCTCCAATATGGACCTCACTGCCTGGTATTCTGGTAATAGATGACGGGCAGGGGTCCCCGGTGTCAGACCCCCACTCATCACATCCTAATCTATAGAAGTCGTGTAGAATGGCCTCTCCCCCATAATAAAGGGTAATAACATTAATAACATAACTGCCCCTCATCTCACAAGACACAAACCCCGCTATCCCGCTATGTCGATGGCGAAGGAAAAAAGAAGGTGCATCACAAAGACCAAAACCGGCAGTGAGGGGTTAAATGGCGGAGCCGCTGGGGCAGGAGGGCAATAACTTCTCTCCTTTGCACTTCTGCCCTCCTCATCCCCAGAGCTCGGCTGGTGTCAGTGAAGGTTTCCATCCTCGCCTGGTAGTTCGCTACAATGTATCAGTCACTTTCAGAAGACTGGATGGATACAACTGTAACAACCCCTCAGCTGTGAGAAAAAAAGTGACCGCAGAGGTTTTCATCCTAAACCTCCATAAACTGATGGGGGCCCCGTGTCAGGAGAGGATGGGGGCCCCGCGTGTCCTCATACCCTGGTCAGGAGAGGATGGGGGCCCCGCATGTCCTCATACCCTGGTCAGCAGAGGATGGGGGCCCCGCGTGTCCTCATACCCTGGTCAGCAGAGGATGGGGGCCCCGCATGTCCTCATACCCTGGTCAGGAGAGGATGGAGGCCCCGCGTGTCCTCATACCCTGGTCAGCAGAGGATGGGGGCCCCGCGTGTCTTCATACCCTGGTCAGCAGAGGATGGGGGCCCCACGTGTCCTCATACCCTGGTCAGGAGAGGATGGGGGCCCCGCGTGTCCTCATACCCTGGTCAGCAGAGGATGGGGGCCCCGCGTGTCCTCATACCCTGGTCAGGAGAGGATGGGGGCCCTGCATGTCCTCATACCCTGGTCAGGAGAGGATGGGGGCCCCGCGTGTCCTCATACCCTGGTCAGCAGAGGATGGGGGCCCCGCGTGTCCTCATACCCTGGTCAGGAGAGGATGGGGGCCCTGCATGTCCTCATACCCTGGTCAGGAGACGATGGGGGCCCCGCGTGTCCTTATACCCTGGTCAGCAGAGGATGGGGGCCCCGCGTGTCCTTATACCCTGGTCAGCAGAGGATGGGGGCCCCGCGTGTCCTTATACCCTGATCAGGAGAGGATGGGGGCCCTGTGTCAAGAGAGGATGGGGGCCCCGCGTGTCCTCATACCCTATGTCAGGAGAGGATGGGGGCCCCGCATCTCCTCATACCCCATGTCAGGAGAGGATGGGGGCCCCGCATCTCCTCATACCCCATGTCAGGAGAGGATGGGGGCCCCGCATCTCCTCATACCCCATGTCAGGAGAGGATGGGGGCCCCGCATCTCCTCATACCCCATGTCAGGAGAGGATGGGGGGCCCCGCGTCTCCTCATACCCCCCTGTCAGGAGAGGATGGGGGCCCCGCGTCTCGTATTAGTCATACTCATAGTGAGGTGATGTCTGACCTGGAAGCTCCACTGACCACAGCAACACCTCCTGATCACGTCATCAGTCACATGACACAACCAAAACAGGAACCTCCTGCGGCTGCCCCGCCCACTGACCGCATTAACCCCCTCACTGCCGGTTCTTGTCCTGTGAGGAGGGAAAAAGCAGAGACCTCTTATAGATATACAGTACAACTCCTGCCCCGTATATACACGCACAGCACAGCCCCTGCCCCGTATATACAGACACAACAATACTGAATATATATAAATATAGCAGGAAAGAAGTGGTACTGAGCAATGTCCATATATATAAGAGAAGTGGTACTGAGCAATGTCCATATATATAAGAGAAGTGGTACTGAGCAATGTCCATATATATAAGAGAAGTGGTACTGAGCAATGTCCATATATATAAGAGAAGTGGTACTGAGCAATGTCCATATATATAAGAGAAGTGGTACTGAGCAATGTCCATATATATAGGAGAAGTGGTACTGAGCAATGTCCATATATATAGGAGAAGTGGTACTGAGCAATGTCCATATATATAAGAGAAGTGGTACTGAGCAATGTCCATATATATATGAGAAGTGGTACTGAACAATGTCCATATATATATGAGAAGTGGTACTGAGCAATGTCCATATATATAAGAGAAGTGGTACTGAGCAATGTCCATATATATAAGAGAAGTGGTACTGAGCAATGTCCATATATATAGGAGAAGTGGTACTGAGCAATGTCCATATATATAAGAGAAGTGGTACTGAGCAATGTCCATATATATAAGAGAAGTGGTACTGAGCAATGTCCATATATATGAGAAGTGGTACTGAGCAATGTCCATATATATAAGAGAAGTGGTACTGAGCAATGTCCATATATTTAGGAGAAGTGGTACTGAGCAATGTCCATATATATAAGAGAAGTGGTACTGAGCAATGTCCATATATATAAGAGAAGTGGTACTGAGCAATGTCCATATATATAGGAGAAGTGGTACTGAGCAATGTCCATATATATAGGAGAAGTGGTACTGAGCAATGTCCATATATATATAAGAGAAGTGGTACTGAGCAATGTCCATATATATAAGAGAAGTGGTACTGAGCAATGTCCATATATATAAGAGAAGTGGTACTGAGCAATGTCCATATATATAGGAGAAGTGGTACTGAGCAATGTCCATATATATAAGAGAAGTGGTACTGAGCAATGTCCATATATATAGGAGAAGTGGTACTGAGCAATGTCCATATATATAGGAGAAGTGGTACTGAGCAATGTCCATATATATAAGAGAAGTGGTACTGAGCAATGTCCATATATATGAGAAGTGGTACTGAGCAATGTCCATATATATAAGAGAAGTGGTACTGAGCAATGTCCATATATATAGGAGAAGTGGTACTGAGCAATGTCCATATATATAAGAGAAGTGGTACTGAGCAATGTCCATATATATAAGAGAAGTGATACTGAGCAATGTCCATATATATAAGAGAAGTGGTACTGAGCAATGTCCATATATATAGGAGAAGTGGTACTGAGCAATGTCCATATATATAGGAGAAGTGGTACTGAGCAATGTCCATATATATAGGAGAAGTGGTACTGAGCAATGTCCATATATATAGGAGAAGTGGTACTGAGCAATGTCCATATATATAAGAGAAGTGGTACTGAGCAATGTCCATATATATGAGAAGTGGTACTGAGCAATGTCCATATATATAAGAGAAGTGGTACTGAGCAATGTCCATATATATAGGAGAAGTGGTACTGAGCAATGTCCATATATATAAGAGAAGTGGTACTGAGCAATGTCCATATATATAAGAGAAGTGGTACTGAGCAATGTCCATATATATAGGAGAAGTGGTACTGAGCAATGTCCATATATATAGGAGAAGTGGTACTGAGCAATGTCCATATATATAGGAGAAGTGGTACTGAGCAATGTCCATATATATAGGAGAAGTGGTACTGAGCAATGTCCATATATATAAGAGAAGTGGTACTGAGCAATGTCCATATATATGAGAAGTGGTACTGAGCAATGTCCATATATATAAGAGAAGTGGTACTGAGCAATGTCCATATATATAGGAGAAGTGGTACTGAGCAATGTCCATATATATAAGAGAAGTGGTACTGAGCAATGTCCATATATATAAGAGAAGTGGTACTGAGCAATGTCCATATATATAGGAGAAGTGGTACTGAGCAATGTCCATATATATAGGAGAAGTGGTACTGAGCAATGTCCATATATATAGGAGAAGTGGTACTGAGCAATGTCCATATATATAAGAGAAGTGGTACTGAGCAATGTCCATATATATAAGAGAAGTGGTACTGAGCAATGTCCATATATATAAGAGAAGTGGTACTGAGCAATGTCCATATATATAAGAGAAGTGGTACTGAGCAATGTCCATATATATAAGAGAAGTGGTACTGAGCAATGTCCATATATATAGGAGAAGTGGTACTGAGCAATGTCCATATATATAGGAGAAGTGGTACTGAGCAATGTCCATATATATAGGAGAAGTGGTACTGAGCAATGTCCATATATATAAGAGAAGTGGTACTGAGCAATGTCCATATATATAAGAGAAGTGATACTGAGCAATGTCCATATATATAAGAGAAGTGGTACTGAGCAATGTCCATATATATAGGAGAAGTGGTACTGAGCAATGTCCATATATATAAGAGAAGTGGTACTGAGCAATGTCCATATATATAAGAGAAGTGGTACTGAGCAATGTCCATATATATAGGAGAAGTGGTACTGAGCAATGTCCATATATATAAGAGAAGTGGTACTGAGCAATGTCCATATATATAAGAGAAGTGGTACTGAGCAATGTCCATATATATGAGAAGTGGTACTGAGCAATGTCCATATATATAAGAGAAGTGGTACTGAGCAATGTCCATATATATAAGAGAAGTGGTACTGAGCAATGTCCATATATATAAGAGAAGTGATACTGAGCAATGTCCATATATATAAGAGAAGTGGTACTGAGCAATGTCCATATATATAGGAGAAGTGGTACTGAGAAATGTCCATATATATAAGAGAAGTGGTACTGAGCAATGTCCATATATATAAGAGAAGTGGTACTGAGCAATGTCCATATATATAGGAGAAGTGGTACTGAGCAATGTCCATATATATAAGAGAAGTGGTACTGAGCAATGTCCATATATATAAGAGAAGTGGTACTGAGCAATGTCCATATATATGAGAAGTGGTACTGAGCAATGTCCATATATATAGGAGAAGTGGTACTGAGCAATGTCCATATATATAGGAGAAGTGGTACTGAGCAATGTCCATATATATAAGAGAAGTGGTACTGAGCAATGTCCATATATATAAGAGAAGTGATACTGAGCAATGTCCATATATATAAGAGAAGTGGTACTGAGCAATGTCCATATATATGAGAAGTGGTACTGAGCAATGTCCATATATATAGGAGAAGTGGTACTGAGCAATGTCCATATATATAAGAGAAGTGGTACTGAGCAATGTCCATATATATAAGAGAAGTGGTACTGAGCAATGTCCATATATATAGAAGTGGTACTGAGCAATGACCATATATATAAGAGAAGTGGTACTGAGCAATGTCCATATATATAAGAGAAGTGGTACTGAGCAATGTCCATATATATGAGAAGTGGTACTGAGCAATGTCCATATATATAGGAGAAGTGGTACTGAGCAATGTCCATATATATAGGAGAAGTGGTACTGAGCAATGTCCATATATATAAGAGAAGTGGTACTGAGCAATGTCCATATATATAAGAGAAGTGATACTGAGCAATGTCCATATATATAAGAGAAGTGGTACTGAGCAATGTCCATATATATGAGAAGTGGTACTGAGCAATGTCCATATATATAGGAGAAGTGGTACTGAGCAATGTCCATATATATAAGAGAAGTGGTACTGAGCAATGTCCATATATATAAGAGAAGTGGTACTGAGCAATGTCCATATATATAGAAGTGGTACTGAGCAATGTCCATATATATAAGAGAAGTGGTACTGAGCAATGTCCATATATATAAGAGAAGTGGTACTGAGCAATGTCCATATATATGAGAAGTGGTACTGAGCAATGTCCATATATATAGGAGAAGTGGTACTGAGCAATGTCCATATATATAGGAGAAGTGGTACTGAGCAATGTCATATTTTTCAAGCAGAATGGGGGACGGAATTCCTGAATGGAATCCGGGTGAAGGTACAGTGCCTTGTGAAAGTATTCGTCCCCCTTGAACTTTTCAACCTTTTGCCACATTTCAGGCTTCAAACATAAAGATATAAAATTTTAATTTTTTGGTGAAGAATCAACAACAAGTGGGACACAATCGTGAAGTGGAACGAACTTTATTGGATATTTTAAACTTTTGTAAAAAATAAAAAACTGAAAAGTGGGGCGTGCAATATTATTCGGCCCCCTTAACCTTCGTCCGGCAGAGTAGGTACAATTGTAACTATTCCGTTTTAAAATTGCAATAACTTTTTTTCGAAAAGCCGTAGAGGGCTGAAATTTCGTGACATCTCTGCAGTTTTGGTCCAGAATATATTGGCCAAATTTCAATAAAATATCTCCACCCCCTTCCGAGATAAGGGGTCGAGATAGTTTTGCATCCATAACAAGCTGCATAGGTACAAATGTACCCTCATATATTTTGAATGAAGATAATGCAAGGAAAAAAAGAATATTTTTTTTAATGATAATGCTATTTTATTATTAGAAACAAGTAAAAAAACTGTTCATTTACATTATAAAAGAAAATGTAAGAAACTTTTTTTATTGATTTTCTTCGCAAGTAATGCATGTTGTCTTTGCTACCGAGTGCTCATCACAAATGGGTTTCACACAAACCACACAAGACTTTCTAGTCTTACGTTGTTTTCGCCTCAGGTCTCGGCAGACATAGCAACTACCAACAACAGGGGAGGGTCCACGACTACCATGAGGTATTTGAGGGCCAGCTGCTGCTTGCGATGCTACCAGAATGCATCGTCCAAGCACCATTTCTACTGCACCTCGAAGAAAATGGTTTCTCATCATCATTCGGTTTGTACTACGATCTTCAATTGCAGGCATACACAGCTGATTTGCGAGATCTTTCAGGAACTTTCTTCGTTGATCCTTTGTCCTAAAGCTTGGATTGTGTTCTCTGTAGATGATGTAGGATGCTAACCCAGTGACGTCAATCATATTGTAGAAAAATGCCAGAGGCCAACGTAATGTTCGTCGTTTCACAGTGTACTCTCCCAACATTTTATCCATAACATCAACTCCGCCTTTTGTTTTGTTGTAGTATTTTATTATCTCTGGCTTGGCTGCTAGTGTCTCTTCAACTTCTCCCGTAATGTGCATAGATGATAGAAGCACGACTGATTTGTTCTTCTTTGGTACATATGAACAGACTGTTGCATCATGATTGTAGGCAAAATTTGTCGAGTTTACAGGCCTTTCTTTGGCAGGCTGCATGTTGCTAGGTAGGAACCTTTTGTTTTTTCTCACTGTACCAACTAGTGTCATGTTCCAGGAGGTCAATACCTTAGCTAGTTCCATGGTTGTAAAGAAGTTATCGGTGGTGACATTTCTTCCAGAGCCTTTATACGAGCTCACTAGGTCCAATACTGTTCGTTTACCAATGTTTACTTGTCGAGGACCATCAGTTGGTTTCCCAGTGTAGAGCTGACCTCGTAATGGGTAGGCGTTTGACGAGTCACAAGCCCAGAAAATCTTTATGCCATATTTAGCTGGTTTTGAAGGTATATACTGGGTAAATTTAGTATGGCCTCTAAATGGAAATAATTGCTTGTCGACGGTGATACAATTATATGGCTTGTAGGCTCTCTCCAGATTTCTGTTCAGCATTGTCCAGATGTCCCGTATTGGTGCAGCTTTATCTATTTGCACACGTTCTGCACGTGTATTTTCGTTGTCAAATCTGATAAATCTGAGTATCATCTTGAAGCGGTCACGAGACATGGCTGCACGTATAAGAGGCAGAGCAGCAACATTCCACATTTCCTCCAGATTCTCTTTGTTGTCTCTGTGCACACCAGCAGCAATCAGTATGCCCAAAAATGGAGCAAAAAGTGGAGGTATATATGAAGGTACAATTGTACCTCTGCAGCCTGTTAACGTTGTAAAATTATGCAGCCTGACGAAGGTTAAGTTAATACTTTGTAGCGCCACCTTTTGCTGCGATTACAGCTACAAGTCCCTTGGGGTATGTCTCTATCAGTTCTTGCCCATTCTTCCTTGGAAAACAGCTGGAGCTCAGTGAGGTTGGATGGAGAGCGTTTGTGAACAGCAGTTTTCAGCTCTTTCCACAGATTCTCGATTGGATTCAGGTCTGGACTTTGACTTGGCCATTCTAACACCTGGATACGTTTATTTGTGAACCATTCCATTGTAGATTTTGCTTTATGTTTGGGATCATTGTCTTGTTGGAAGATAAATCTCCGTCCCAGTCTCAGGTCTTTTGCAGACTCCAACAGGTTTTCTTCCAGAATGGTCCTGTATTTGGCTCCATCCATCTTCCCATCAATTTTAACCACCTTCTCTGTCCCTGCTGAAGAAACGCAGGCCCAAACCATGATGCTGCCACCACCATGTGTGACAGTGGGGATGGTGTGTTCAGGGTGATGAGCTGTGTTGCTTTTACGCCAAACATATCGTTTTGCATTGTGGCCAGAAAGTTGGATTTTGGTTTCATCTGACCCAGGGCCTGTTTTAGACAAAGTGGGGCCCTGGGCAAAATTAAAAGCGGGGCCCCAAATGCTGATATGCAAACAACACCATCGTCTTCCAGTCGCAACCCCCATAATAACGCCTCCTTTCTGCCAACAAAAAAGTAATAAGCCCCATTTTACCACACACAATTCAAATGAGCACCTTTGTACCACCTATTAGATTTTTTCACCCAGTCATCAGTTATTGTAGCGCCTCCTTATAAATAATAGTCCCTGCTTATAAATAATATTACACCCTTATCAGTAATAGCTCCCTTATAAATTATAAATAGTGCCCTGCATCAGTAATATTCCTCCTTATCAGTAACAGTCACCCCGTAAAAATAATACTGCTCCCTTATAAATAATAGCCCCCCTCATAAATAGTTACCCTTATAAATAATAGTCCCCATTATCACTAATAGCCAACCTTTATAAATAAGCCCACTTAACAATTATACCCCCCTTATAAACAGTTCCCCCCTTATAAATAATAGCCCATCTTATAAATAATAGTTCCCCCTTATAATAGCCCCCTCATATTTAAGTTTCCCAATTATATATAGTAACCCACCCTTATATATAATAGTTCTCCGTTATACCGTGTCGGACTGAAGGGCCTTAGGCCCACCAGAGGAACTTGTTCTGGGGCCTCACCCAACAGCTTCCTGCTAATAGCCTACACCACGGCTCCTTCACTGAAGTCTTACATATGTGCTGACTATCTGGTGTTACTGAGT
Organism: Leptodactylus fallax; assembly: GCA_947044405.1. Lineage (NCBI taxonomy): Eukaryota > Metazoa > Chordata > Amphibia > Anura > Leptodactylidae > Leptodactylus > Leptodactylus fallax. Next base: position 239,626 of record CAMRHE010000360.1, on the reverse strand, counting down.
ATGTTCCCAGTATAGTCAGCCCCTATAGTACTGTGCAAGCCCCAATAACTACATGGCCAACTCATGCACAGTACTGTATGGGGAATGACATGGCCATGGGGCACTACACGTATGTGCAAGATTATAGTGAGGGAGCTGTGATGCAGACATAGCACACAGGGCTGCCAGCAGGAATTTTGAGGCCCCCCCCCCAGTATAATGCTCCACATGGTATATAGTTCTCCACAGTATACGATACTCCCCTGAGCCCTCCACAGTTTCCCCACATGGTATATAATGCTCCACAGTGGCCCCACACAGTATAAAATGCTCCCCTAAGCCCCCCATAGTGGCCCCACATGGTATATAAGGCTCCACACAGTATAATACTCCACAGTGGCCCACAAAGTATACTACCCCTTAGTGGCCCCAGATAGTGCAATATGCTCCCCAGCAGCCCCACACAATATAATATGCTCGATACAGTATAATATGCACCCCACAGTGCCCCCCAGTATAATGCTCCACAATGGCCTCCACACAGTATGATATACTACCCAGAGGGGTTCCCCCAGTATAATGCTCTACAGTGGTCCCCCCCAGTATAATGCTCTACAATGGCCCCACAGAGTATAACATGCTCCCGAAAAGCCCCACACAACATAATACACTCCACAGTGGCGCCACACAGTATAACCGGCTCCCCACACTGCCCCTTCCCCCCAGTATAAAGCTCCAGTGGCCCATAGTATAATATGCTCTCCAGAGGGCCCCCACTAGTATAAAGCTCCACAGTGCCCCCCCCCCCCAGTATTTTGCTCCACAGTGGCCCCACGCAATATATTATGCTCCCCAGAGCGTCTCCCAGTATAATGTTCCACAGTAGGCCCCACGCAGTATAATATGCTCCCCAGAGGGCTCCCTAGTATAATGTTCCTTAGTTCCCCCCGCAAAATGCCCCACAGTGGCGCCACACAATATAATATGCTCTGCTGATGGCCCCCCCAAAATAATGCTCCACAGTGACCCCACTCAGTATAACATACTCCAGAATGGCCTCCACACAGTATAATATACTGCCCAGAGAGGTTACCCAAGTATAATGCTCCACAGTGGCCCAAAACAGTATAATATGATCTCCAGAGCCCCCCCCAGTATAATGCTCCACAGTGGCCCAAAACAGTATAACATGCTCTCCAGAGCCGCCCCCCCATACACTGGGGTCCCCTCTGGAGAGGATATTATACTGTGTGGGGCCATCGTGGAGCATTATACTGGGGGTGGGGGGTTCTGGAGTGCATATTATACTGTTTTGGGCCACTGTGGAGCATTATACTGGGGGGCCCCTCTAGATAGCATATTATACTGTGTGGGGCTACTGTGGAGCATTATACTGGGGAGGGGGCCCTCTGGAGAGCATGTTATATACTGTGGGGCCACTTTGGAGCATTATACTGGGGAGCCCCTCTGGCGCGCATAATGCTCCAAAGTAACCCCACAGAATATAACATTCTCTCCAGAGGGGCCCCCAGTATAATGCTCCACAGTGGCCCAAAACAATATATATGCTATCCAGAGGGGGCCCCGTAGTATAATGCTCCACAGGGGGCCCACACAGTATAATATGCTATCCAGAGGGGGCCCCCCCAGTATAATGCTCCACAGTGGCCCTACAGACTCCGTCAGTGCTACTATTATATTATACTCTGGGGTCTCTTCAGACCCCAGAGTATAATAATCGAAGGCCCAGAAGAGATAAGGGAAAATAACAAACAGTTATACTCACCTTGTTCTTACCTCTGCTGGGCCTCCTCGCGCTGCTCCGCTATCACCGCCGGCGACCGCTTGCTCTTTTCTGCGGCTGACGTCACGCGTTGTGGACGTCATCGCTGAGGCCTGTGATTGGGCCTCAGTGATTACGTGAGGTACACTGTCAGCACGCCCCACGTGACCGCTGTAGCCAGGCCTCAGCGGTGATGTCCGGAACGCCGGAAGATGACGTCAGACGCCAAGGACAGGTGAGTAAAAATGTTTGTTATTTTCACTCACATCTGAAAGGGACCCTGCGGCACATGACGCTGGGTCCCTTTCTGTTATTGATATGGCCGGGCCTGACTCCGGGATCCCGAGTAATCAGGCTCCGGATCCCGGGGGCCCCTTTGGGGACGGGGCCCTGGGCAGTTGCCCAGTTTGCCCCCCCCCTAACGCCAGCCCTGATCTGACCAGAGCACCTTCTTCCACATGTTTGGTGTGTCTCCCAGGTGGCTTGTGGCAAACTTTAAACAAGACTTTTTATGGATATCTTTGAGAAATGGCTTCCTTCTTGCCACTCTTCCATAAAGGCCAGATTTGTGCAGTGTACGACTGATTGTTGTCCTATGGACAGACTCTCCCACCTCAGCTGTAGATCTCTGCAGTTCATCCAGAGTGATCATGGGCCTCTTGGCTGCATCTCTGATCAGTCTTCTCCTTGTTTGAGATGAAAGTTTAGAGGGACGGCCGGGTCTTGATAGATTTGCAGTGGTCTGATACTCCTTCCATTTCAATATGATCGCTTGCACAGTGCTCCTTGGGATGTTTAAAGTTTGGGAAATCTTTTTGTATCCAAATCCGGCCTTAAACTTCTCCACAACAGTATCACGGACCTGCCTGGTGTGTTCCTTGGTCTTCATGATGCTCTCTGCGCTTTAAACAGAACCCTGAGACTAACACAGAGCAGGTGCATTTATACGGAGACTTGATTACACACAGGTGGATTATATTTATCATCATCAGTCATTTAGGACAACATTGAATCATTCAGAGATCCTCACTGAACTTCTGGAGTGAGTTTGCTGCACTGAAAGTAAAGGGGACGAATAATATTGCACGCCCCACTTTTCAGTTTTTTTATTTTTTACAAAAGTTTAAAATAACCTTTAAATTTCGTTCCACTTCACGATTGTGTCCCACTTGTTGTTGATTCTTCACCAAAAAATTAAAATTTTATATCTTTATGTTTGAAGCCTGAAATGTGGCAAAAGGTTGAAAAGTTCAAGGGGGCCGAATACTTTCACAAGGCACTGTATATATATATATGTATATATATATATATATATATATATATACATATACACAGTGCACAGTACCACTTCTCATATATATATATATATATATATATATATATATATATATATACACACTACTGTTCAAAAGTTTAGGGTCACTTAGAAATTTCCTTAGTTTTGAAAGAAAAGTAGTTTTTTTCAATGAAGATAACATTAAATGAATCAGAAATACACTCTATACATTGTTGATGTGGTAAATGACTATTCTAGCTGCAACGTCTGGTTTTTAATACAATATCTACATAGGTGTATAGAGGCCATTTCCAGCAACCATCACTCCAGTGTTCTGATGGTACATTGTGTTTGCTAACTGTGTAAGAAGGCTAATGGATGTGTAGAAAACCCTTGTACAAGTATGTTAGCACAGCTGAAAACAGTTTTGCTGGTTAGAGAAGCTATAAAACTGACCTTCCTTTGAGCTAGTTGAGAATCTGGAGCATTACATTTGTTGGTTCAATTAAACTCTCAAAATGGCCAGAAAAAGAGAACTTTCATGTGAAACTCGACAGTCTATTCTTGTTCTTAGAAATGAAGGCTATTCCATGTGAGAAATTTCCAAGAAACTGAAGATTTCCTACCATGGTGTGTACTACTCCCTTCAGAGGACAGCACAAACAGGCTCTAACCAGAGTAGAAAGAGAAGTGGGAGGCCCCGCTGCACAACTGAGCAACAAGACAAGTACATTAGAGTCTCTAGTGTGAGAAATCTACGCCTCACAGGTCCTCAACTGGCAGCTTCATTAAATAGTACCCGCAAAACGCCAGTGTCAACGTCTACAGTGAAAAGGCGACTCAGGGATGCTGGCCTTCAGGGCAGAGTGACCAAGAAAAAGCCATATCTGAGACTGGCTAATAAAAGGAAAAGATTAATATGGGAAAAAGAACACAGACATTGGACAGAGGAAGATTGGAAAAAAGTGTTATGGACAGACAAATCCAAGCTTGAAGAACATTTGTGAGACGCAGAACAACTGAAAAGATGCTGGAAGACGCCTGACACCATCTGTCAGCATGGTGGAGGTAATGTGATGGTCTGGGGTTGGTGCTGGTAAAGTGGGAGATTTGTACAAGGTAAAAGGGATTTTGAATAAGGAAGGCTATCACTCCATTTTGCAATGCCATGCCATACCCTGTGGACAGCGCTTGATTGGAGCCAATTTCATCCTATAACAGGACAATGACCCAAAGCACACCTCCAAATTATACAAGAACTATTTAGGGAAGAAGCCGGCAGCTGGTATTCTATCTGTAATGGAGTGGCCAGCGCAGTCACCAGATCTCAACCCCATTGAGCTGTTGTGGGAGCAGCTTGACCGTATGGTACGCAAAAAGTGCCCATCAAGCCAATCCAACTTGTGGGAGGGGATTCTGGAAGCATGGGGTGAAATGTCTCCAGATACCTCAGCAAATTACCAGCTAGAATGCCATATATATACAATGCACAGTACTACTTCTATTTATATATATATATATATACAGTGCACAGTCACTACTCCTATTTATATATATATATACAGTGCACAGTCACAACTCCTATATT